>PUFA01000050.1:6875000-7500000 GCA_003508835.1 Eonycteris spelaea | reverse complement strand
ACGTCAACAGCTCTAACCCTCCTTCATACCCTTTTATCACTAGCATGTGGCTTTCCCTTTTGATAGCACTGTTTTGTTTTTGCTCTTAGAGGTAATCTTTTAAGGGTTAGAATCCAACAGACGCAGTAAATCTTACTATGACTGGTAAAAATGCCATCAAATAAGCAGAGTTCTGCATAATAAATTAATTTTCACAACCCTGGTAAGATAGTAGATGGTGTGTGGTAGCAAAATTTTATTGATTGGATTGACCCTGGACAAGTTATTTACTTTGAGCCTTAGTAAAGGAATGCATTTCTTGAAAAACAATATAAGCTGGAGGTATTAAGTATGACTTTCTCTTACAACTGATGGAATTGAGTTTAAATCAGAGAACAGAAAGGAATAAGGATTACGAAAGAATTCTGAACACACTTTCAAAAAAATTTAATACAGCTTTAGAGATTATTTGTGAAATTTTTATTTTCTTTTTGTTTTGACAAAAATAATGAAAGCTGTTAGTTTTGTCTTTGGAATAATTTGACTTAATACTACAGATGGTGCTAATATAATGAATATGAAACATAAATGAGGACCTAGGTTATCTCAAGACCTCCCTCATTCCAAGGTCATCAATGATGACCTAGGTTATCTCAAGACCTCCCTCATTCCAAGGGGTTGTGTATGTATAATCTAGTATACACGGAAAAATGTCACGTAAATCATCATGACATTATAAAACAGGTTCAAGAGAAAACAGAAAAATGCATTTTCCATTAAGCTTCTCAATACTAACTCTTGGAAGTAACAATCTATACAACATGGAAGAGAATTATGTGTAGCAGTTAAGAATAATGAATTCTGGAATTAGAGAGAACTAGGCTCGAGTCTGCGGCTTCTTTGCTGTGGCCCATGCCAAGCTACCTAATATCCCTGGCCTTCAGTTTCATCTATAAAATTAGATAATACTACCTCATAGGGTTGGAGCAAGGACAAAACAAGATAATGCATGTAAAAGCCAGAATGCTTAGCACATAGAAAAAGCTGAATAATCATTAATTTTCTTTCATTATTATAGTTGTCCAAGATACATATCTGACATAAGATTATATTTTTTTCTATGTACCCAGCCTGACAGAGTGCTTAAATCTTGAGCACTAGAAAAAAGGTCCTAATGGAAGCTCTTATTTCATCTGTTTACAAACATAAATGATCTACAAACAAAAATTCATATTTTCAAGATTTAGTTACTCACAAAGATTATCAATGTTTTTACATGTTAAAGCATCTGTATACAGGTTTATTCAACTATTTAATGTTTACACACAATACATAAATGTTTTCGGAACCTCAAGTTCTTTGACAATTGCAATATCATTTCCAAATAAATGATAGAACCTTAAATATTACATCATTCAGATTATTATTTTTAAAGAGAGGAACCTCTAATAGACAACTCCAATGTAACTGTCCATTAACTCTTTGTAGTAAAACTGTGTTCCTAGTAGATTTTTCAGCATATGGATGGTTCTTCTACTGCCTGGGCACCCTCTGTGACAGCTTTGACACATTTGGCCATTGTCTGTGAGGCTCTGCTAATTGAATCTGAAAGATATTAAGAAAATGTGTATTTTGATAATATAACTTTTAAAAAAGCACATAATAAAACTTTGTTTCACATATTCGGGGGGGGAAGGCTATAAAACTATATATAACTATCTGTAAATTTTGTGAGATCAACCAACAAATTCAGAAGGAAGCCCTTATTAGTTAAATGTTTTTAATATGTACTCATAGGTATATAATTAAGTAATTATATACAGCCATACTATGTGCCAGTATGCTACCATTAAAAATAATATAAAAATATTATATTAAAGACAGAAAAAATATGAATATATACTGTTACTAGAAAAAAGGTTACAAAACAGTATGTGTACTAAAATACATTTTGTATACTTTATAGTGCATTTTATGTATATGAATTATATTTCAATAAAGCTGTCTAATAAAAACTCTACAGCACATAATCTTATTTTTTGTTTAAATTAATATTTTTGGATGACTGACCAAAATGTTAAAAATAAATAGTTATTTCTGGGTAGTGGAATCATAGAGTTTTCCTTGCTATTTTTGGCTTAAGTATGTCTTCTATAATGAACATAATTTTTATAACATACCTAAAAATCCTATTAAAAATAACCTTATAGACTGTTCCAAAAATTTAAAAATATACCCCTCCCTGCTCAAAAATAATTTTAAAGCACCTATCAACTACCTCATAACCAAGATGTTATATATCAAGTATTGCAAGATCTGCAGTAAACAAGTTTCTTAGCCTGCATTCCTTAAAAATATTCCTAACATTTTACATCAAAAGCACCATTTAACATGTTTCACCATTTAAGTGTTTTAATAATTCTACTATAATTCTCAGAAAAAGCTTCACAGAAAAATTCTCCCTAAACTGCGATAGTGATTTGACATACAATAGTAAAATTTTATATTTAAAATGTGTTAACTTTTCGTCTATGGCCATGCCACCTGAAGGTGCCTGATCTCATCTGATCTCAGAAGATAAGCAGGGTAGGGCCTGGTTGGTACTTGGATGGGAGACCACCTTTGAATACTAAGTGCTGTAGGCATTTAAAACATAAATACATAAGTATTAAAATCTGTTAACTTTTCTTGGATTTTAAAACTGCTTACATTTCAGAAAAAGAAATTACAGTAAAGCCAGAAAATATGAATTACATTAGTTCTGATGTTTGAAAATCTTTAAAGGTTAAAAATATCAAATTGTATCACTAATAGGTTAGAATCACAATGCTAAATTTGGGGATCTTATTCCTTACTACCTTTCATATTTGACAATTGCATACCTGTCATGTAGAAGTCTTTTATCGTTAGCTGGGGTGGAACAAGTGGATCAGCAAGAAGTTGCTGGTTCACTAGCTGCAGAAAAGGAATAAGAGATGCACAATAGTATTAAAAACTAGTGTTATTACACCAAAAGATACACTACTATGAAAACTGCATTAGGCAAGCTTTTACCTTGGAGAGCTCACTTGCTTGCTGGAAGTAATTAGCTCCTTCAACATCATCGTACCGAACAAGATTAGGAGAGACTTCTTCCAATCTGTTCCTTATTTGATCCAGAGTATCATACGGAAGAGTTATACCTGCAATCTAAACATATCAGATCCCAAAATTAACATGAAGCTTTAATACTCAAAAATTTCAAATAATATATAATTGAGACTACGATGAAACAATGCGATACTACTGAAAAATCTACTGGTGTCCTCTAGTGTATATATTAAGCAAGTAGTTAAGTGGGGAGCACAATTGTCAAAAATTCTAATTCATAAACAACTGTCATACATTAGTAACTTATATTTAGAAAACAGACTGATTATGAAATAAAATCAAAGAAATAATGCTATAGTAAATATGAATGCTTCTGTTAACCCGTCATTGATCATATACAGTTACAGACAACTGTCTATTATTTTAAATCTCATGATGCTTCTTTTTACAGTAAAAAGAGTTAAGAAGTATCAAAAGACAAATCAAAAATAAAAATAACCAATTTCAGATATCCATTTTTAACACATTTTTCCTATAGAGATTATTCAAAATATCTCTCCATCTTAGGCTTGCATCTTCCTTGACTCTGAAAATCATTATGACAAGACAACATGTCAAACTTCCCCTCAGCAGTATCACCAAGAATAAATACCTCTGAGAGGGCTCTTATAATTTTCCAGTCTTCTCTTGCCAAGCCAGGAGGTGTCACTGCTACTTTGGTCTGCTGAGCTCGGCCTTCAGTATTGACATAAGTAGCAGACTTCTCTGTGTAAGCAGCGCCTGGGAGAATGACGTCAGCTATAGGAGCTCCAACATCACCATGATGTCCTGTGAAAAGACGAAGATCGGCAAGCCACGTTTTAGTAAAAAAACTGATTAGGTACTGTATGTGAACAGAGTATACGCCCTTTCAAAATCCCATTTTAAAAATTACAAAAGTGTTTTTAAATTACAACAACGTTGTATTGAAGTATTTGGAATAAAAATTAAAGCCCACCTCACCCACAATTTAACTCCCTTCCCAAAGAAAATTACTATTCGGTATGTTCCAGACATTGTTTGCAAATATACAAATATGTATATCATATACACATATATAATGGACAACTAGGTATGTCATTTTTCTTGAAGATTACAAAGTGGAAATGCTCAGATGAACATTAGCAAAATTAGCAGACTGAAATGGTATAGAAACAAAAAAATGTAGAACAGGAATAAGAAGTAATTATACTGAAAAGGAAATAAACTGAAAATGATAAAAAACAGTATCTTGAAAGACTATCATATATTGTTTAACAAAACTATTAGAAGAAAAAAGGAAAGAATTAAATGAAAGTTACATAACAATATATAAAGTTTGATCTCATCTGTGTACATGTTTGTACGTGCACAGGAAAATGCATGAGGCATGCATAACAAAACCACGATCGGTCATTATCTCTGGACAGGATAGGAAGAGGGTTTTAGTTTATGCACTTGGTTTAACTATCAAAGATACAAAATATTACACAATGCTTTCTATGTATCATGAAAAGTTTATTAGAAATTTATGGTGTTTATGTGTAAAAGAAGCAAAGTTACATAATACTTTTCTCTGTAAAATATTTAGGATTACTCTGGACTCTATTTATTCCAGGGAAACTTGATTACATTTACAATGAAGGAAAGTTCAAGAAAATGAGTCAAACATAAAAAAACCCAAGGAGTGCTGTTAAAATACAATTCATTAATGTCCTGTAGCACAGGACCATGATTTTTAAACTTTACAGGTTTAATATAAAACTGTTTTCCCCTGATTATATAATAATGCTAAATATTCTTTGAAAAGCTAAATTTTAATGTTATATTTTCTTTGTATAAGTAAGCCATAATTTAATCATTCCTGTTGCTGGGAACATTTAGGTTTCTTTTAATTCTGTTATTAAATAATGTCAGGTAATAATTCTTAAGAGCAATATCAACTATGTAACTAATAAAACCTATGATTTGGTTTTAAAAACTGTTGGTGTGTGTGTGTGTGGGAAACTCCTGAATAGAAAATATTCAGTCCACTAAATATACTGCCATACAGTTTCTAATACACATATTGTACCATTCTCTTCTGTTTCTGCTGTCATAGATGCTACTTACCTTGATAAATAATGAAACAATCCTTTGGCAAATCCTGCCGAGTGATACAACCTCCATCTGCACCAAGCAGGAATAGTACTTTGGGAGGGTTCTTCCGAATTGCTTCCACCCCAGGTTTATAGCCAAGGTCTAAAGCAGCTACTTGGCTTGCGATTCTGTAAAACAACTACGGATTTTTAGCATATTTGCAGTGTTTTCATTATAAATTTAAATGTGACATGAGTCTTCTTTCTATTCAATGCTGTCAAAAACCTTCCCTCGCCTTTTTTGACCCATTTAAAACACATGTCAAAACCAGAAGCAGCAGTCTTTTACAGTTTTAAGAATGCCAAACAAGGAAAAAGATGCTTAGGACACTGTGTTTCTTCATTTGATAATATGAAATAATTCTGGAAACTTTCTGACAATTGAATTGTATAAGTTGATCCTTATTCAATAGTTAAGTCATAAAACACATGATAAGCCAAACATAGTCATTAGAGAAAAATCAGGTGATTTTAAAAACAAAGGGGAGAAATTTAAACACCACTCATAAAACTGTAATGCAGAAAAAAAGTATAATAGCACACTGGTGTATGTCCTTATGGAATTTTTCTGTGAGCATGTATTAGTTTTGAAAGCAGAAATACTCTTTTAAAGAAGAGGTCAAGATACACTGCCAGGTGGGTGCTACTCAGGGGAAATAACCTTGTAAATTATATAAATGTCTAACCACTATGCTGTACACGTGAAACTAATATAATACTGAATATCAATTCTAATTGAAAAATAAAAATAAAAAACAAAGAAGTCAGAAATAACCATACTTAGAACAACTGGGAGTCTTTGGTCTAGTTTGCTATTGTTAACTTTCTAGAAACAGTAGCCATTCTGAGGACTTACTATATGTAAAGCTAGCTGGGCCTTTACATATTTGTTAAGGGAAGAGGGCAGATCAAACCAACTCCCACTAGATGCTGTTGCTCTATCATAAATTCTCTGATGGAACAACATCAAAAGAATACTTTAAAAAAAATTTTTAAAAGAAGTGCAAGATTTATATAACAAAAACTACAAAACAATTTTGAAAGAAATTAAAGTCATTAATAAATTGAAAGACATCCTATGTTCATGGATTAGAAGACTTAACATTTAAGATGGCAACACTCCCCAACTTGATCTTTAGATTCACCATAATCCCTACTAAAATCATAGCTTAATCCTTTGCAGAAACTGACCAGCAAATCCTAAAATTCATATGGAATGCGGAGGACCCAGAACAGACAAACCTATCTTAAAAATGAACAAAGTTGAAAGACTCATAGTTCCCAATTTCAAAATTTAGCTCCCTCTCCCTTTCCCGTCGTGTACACACTATTTTTTTTAATTTCCCTCATTCTAAGCCTTAAGGTTTCTGCTCTCCTCCTATCCTCTCCCTTTTCCTTTCTACCCTCCCTCCCTCTCTATTTCTCTCTCTCTCTCTCTGCTCTCTCTCTCCCCCTCTTTCTCTAAGATCCACCTGGGAAGACTCACACTAACTTATGACAAAGCCTACCTCACCTTAGAAAACAAACTGAGTAAACCTAAGTTTGCCTCTGCAAGATGATCAGTAAAAAAAAAAACTATGGGACCAATTAAAAATTCTTCAAGAATTAGTAAATATGCTTTACTGTGAAAAAGAAAGAGTTTTAAACTATGTTTCATGTTCTCAACAAGTATTCAAAGATATCCTAATAAACTATACTGACCTCTCATAAAAAAGGTATATTGTGGTAAGAATGAAATAAAAAAAACAAGGTTAGTAAATTAAATATTATAACTGCATCACTGCTCTCCAGAATGAACTCACGAAATGATAGAATTTTAAAAATTATGTCTAAACACAGAGAAAAAAGTAAAAAAAAAAGAGAAAAGAGCCAACTAATGCATAACAAAGAAAAACTTCTGTATGAGAAGAAATAACAATGTGAAAGTAAATGAATAAGCTTTTTCTGAACTGAGAATATAAACAGTGAAATTTTTAATTTGAAAAAGAAGAGTATCTATGATATTCCCAGGCAAAGGTAATGACAAATGAGTGTCATCCAGTTATATTCTGTTAGAATTTTTTAACATCAAAAATAAAAACCCAAAGGGTGAACAGGGAGACAGACATGTACATATTTACAACATCAGGTTAGCATCAGAGATAAAAGTCGGATTCCATGAGATCCTCTCTAAAATATTAAAGAACAGATGAAAAAATCCTAGCTAAGTGGTTATTTGTGAGAAGAAACCAGAAAGACATTCAGAAATTGAAAAAAAAAAAATAATTTAGTACCCAGTCAGGAAAAAAACCCAAAAAACAGAAAAACTATGTAAATAAAGACATGGATGCAAAAGTGAATTAAAAATAAAGTAAAAACTGTGGCTAAAATGGATCTAGACATGGTAAATGTAAATAAATTTTTTAAAAACAAGGTTTTTGAAATTAATGTTTAGAAATACATGTGAACACTTAAATTTTAAAATATGCCTATCATACTTAAAAAAAATGTTTAGCCCCAATTCTTAAACAAATTTGAAGAATTTGAAAAATAATACTTCAGGCAGAAAGGATTACGTGAAATGAGAAAACTCACTAATGTAAAAATGGTACAACCTTTCTAAAAAAATTGGAAATATGTTAAGAGACTCAAAAATGTTAATCCTATTTACCCCAATAGTTCTACTTTTAGAAATCTATCCTGAGGAAACAATTTAAAGTTCAGAAGTATCTGTGTATTGCTGCATTATTAATCAAGACTACCAGCAATTTACATGTTAATGAAATGAATAAAAAATTATATATACTCATTACCATTAAAGTTTATAGAGAATTTCTAATCACAGGAGAAATTCTTATTTGGCAATGAAAATTGATCAAAATCAGGACACAAAATTGTATACACAGTATGATTTCAACTATGAAACTAAAAAATATTTACACAAGAAATAAAAGACCAAAAGAAAGTGTACCTAAATAGCAACAGTAATTATCTACAGATTGTGGAATAAAGATAATTTCTATTTTGTACAGTTTCTTCTCTTTCCAACTTTCTTAAAATAAATTTGCATTATTAATATAGTCAGCAAAAAACTTTACTCAGATAAATTCTCAAGTTAGCTTATACTTTTATCATTTAAAGAAAGACTTTATTTTTGAACCAAGGTATACTGATTTTCAAGATTTTCACAACACTTACTATTTCGGATATTTTTAATATTATTTATTATCTTGCTTTCTCACGCAGAAAGGTTTCTATTTCACATCTGCTACTGAGATAACATTGTTATATTAGTTTTTTTGTAAATCTAATTGTGAGAATGAAATAGGAACACATGTACACAAAATTACTTGAATTTTATAGTATATGAAACAATTATTCTGTATTAGCCAATGTTACCCCAATAAACTTAAAAAATAAATTTAAAAAATAAAAAATAAAAAATAAATAAAACAATTACTCAACATACCTATGAAGGATATTCATAACTTTCCAATCACCAGTAACACCACTACTCATTCGAACCTTTTGAGCAATGCTGGAAACAGTTGCAAGAATTGCTGCCCCATCGTTTCTTTGGAGTGCAGAACTGCCTAAAACCACCATTGGTTTTTTAGCTTCCTTTAGAACCTATTTTAAAACAAAAAACTTTGATTAAAAAAAGCATTAGAAGTAAACTAAACTTAGTCAAATTTGCATCTACGATATGTTGTCCCCAAGTTTTAATTCAAACATGAATGTCTCTGATTTGCTATCAACATATGGACATACATCTAGCCAGGTTTAATTGAAACATCTTGTCAATGCTACTGTGAAATAGTTAAATAAGTGTCAGATAAAACAGATTTCTGAAAGTAAGCATTGGGAGTCAAAACCCTAGCCAAATATTCTTTGGCCAGAATGACTACGGGTAGGTCCCAGAAAAATTAAGAAATGTTCTCTAAGTAGCAGGGGTCCCCAATCCCCGGGGCCACGGACCGGTATCAGTCTGCAGCCTGTTTGAAAATGGGCCGCCCGGCAGGAGATGAGTGGCATGCCAGGGAGTGACGATTCATCTGTATGTGCAGCTGCTCCCCAGCACTAGCATCACCACCTGGTGAAGTTATTAAATTTCGAGGATAAAGGATCAAGTATTAAGTATCAAGAAAAAGTATCCAGGCACAAAAAAAAGGTAGGACATGGTTGGGGGAGAATACAACTGATGTCAGGTTTCTCCACAGTAACAAAAGGGTACCTACAAAGTTTAGAGAAGAAAAGAAGTGTGACCCTAGGACTTTATATCCTGCCAAGGCTCTCATCAAAAACAAAATACTAGACATTCTCAAGCAAGCAAGAACTCAGAGAATAATGCACCTATGAGCCCCTCTTTTTTGTTATTTTTTTTATTTTATAGGCGAGGCAACCTTTGGTTGACTTCACAGATTGCAAGACCTTGTCAGCTTACAATTCCTTATTTTATTTCATTTTTTTTTAAGCCTACAAGCACCTAGTCTTCCTAGGTGTCTCCCATCCAACTACTAACCAGGCCCACCCTGCTTAGCTTCTGAGATCAGACGGGATCGGGCTTGTTCAGGGTAGCATGGCTGTAAACTATGAACCCCTCTTGAAAAAATAAAAACTGTAATCTACAGATAGCAATAAAATAATGTAAATAAAGGACTTAGTAATGAAAAAGTCATATAAAAGGACTGGTGAAATTTAGGAATAATTCTTACAATAAAGAAAGATTTCACTGATGGTTAAAGTTCAGTCCTTTCAGTTTTACTTCAATTTCTTTTCTGATAATTTCAAGTAAAATTAAACTCCAATAAATAAAAATAGAATGTACAGTATGATCTCATTTTTGTTTGCTTTTTCATCCACCTTGCTTTAATATATGAACAGAAATAATTATGACACTTAATACTTGCTTGGGGTGGTGGGATTTTGGCAAATGTTTTACTTTCATCCATGTCCTTTTCCGTATCACTATAATTTTTAATAGTAGTCAGATATTGTTATTACAAAAACAAGAAATTTAAAAAATAATACTTAAAAAAATCAACAAGAGTAGATATATAATGAGCACACCTGGCTGAATGGGTGACTACCCGAAGCAATGTCTTGAAGAATTTTGGGGGAATCTCCCAGATGGTCATATCTGTAAGTGAGATCCACAGGGCTGCCTATAAGTGCCACTTTTAAGTCATTATGAAGCCAGCTGAAATAAAAACAAAGTTTTTAGAGCTAAATTATTAAGTTGCATAGTTATTGGTCTCATCAGTGCTAGGTGTTAATCTATTTATACTACAAAATGTTAAAAGCACAAAAGCATGAACAGAATACTTAACTTTAACAGATATAATTTATTGTGTACCTTTCAAAATAAAGTGCTGCAAAAATACACAAAGGTAATTCAATGAATTAATTTTCTGTGTAAGAATGCTAACTCTATAAAAAAGACTTTAATTTTAGAATAAATGATCCTTAGCTTTTATTTTGCCATATTTACATCGCAGTTATTTATCTCCTAATTATCCACTACAGCCATTTAAATATAGTTCATGAAAATAAACTACATCATTCATATTTATTCTTTATGACTGTGAAGTATGAATCTGGCTCCTCCAAAATAGTTATAAATGCGGTTACCATATATTCTGATTTGTCTGCGATACTGCTGGTTTTTACCTATCATCCTGGAGGAATTAACAACTCCCTCTTTCACTCTCAACAATGTCCCAGTTTAGACAATAAATTATATGGTCGACCTATTCATAAGTCTCTAAGATATAAAAAGATAGGCATTCTACAAAACAACTGGCTTGTGTTCTTCAAAAAAAAAAAAATGCCCCCCAAAAGAGACTGAACAACAGTGACAATAATTACATACAATGTATGACTCCAGACTGGATCCTGGTAGGAAAAAAATTATTCTAAAATGAATTATGGGAAAATTGGTAAAATCTGAACATACACTGTTGCGCAAACTCTAATTTATATTTAGTGTCTTGTCTCCAATGAACAAACTGACATCTTCACCTACTTCAATTTCTCCATATGGAAGGAAAAAAGATATTTCTCAAAGTTAATATGAAAACCAGTAATATGCATAGGACTATTACTGCCAGTTTTGTTCAATTCTGTATATAAACTGTCCAGATTTTAATAGTCTATATTCATTAATTAATTTGCAACTATAAAAGACAGTTCTTTAAAATTAAATTATAAAATGCCTTTTAAGTTACCTGCAAAAGGAAAACAGTATAACATACTAAATTCTTGGAAATCCACACAGAAATATTTAAGGATAAAAGGGCATCATGTTTACAACTTTTAAATGATTCAAAAAATTACATTCGTATATATACAAATACACACACACACACATATACACACACGCACATGCACATACACACACAAATATATATACAGGAAACAAGAATAATAAAATAAATATGACAAAATGTTAAAAGTGGCTAATCTGGGTGAACAGTGTTAGAAAAATGAGTATACAAGGGTCATTTCAAGTACCTTGAATTATTTCAAAATAAGAAGATAAAATAAAAAGCTCAGGAGGAGGTGAGGGGTTGAATGGACCTGTGAGAAACTGCCCTCTAATTATCTTTTGAAGTGTCACTCACACTACTAGAAATCAGCTAAAATAATAATTTTTCATATTAAAATTTATTATACATATGTTTTTTAAACCCCAAACATTATTACTAACCTCTTTCGAATTCTAGCATTAAATAGTGGTGCCTCAAATCGTGGATTTGTACCAACTAGAAGGACAACATCTGCCTCTTCCACACCAGCAATTGTAGTATTTAGAAGATAATTAGAACGCAAATCTGTGCTAGAAATACAAAATTAAAAATACAAGTTTACTTCAAAACTAATATGCATCAACAATCCATGAAATATTCTCACACAATGAACCCATGGCACTCCTAAACAATTTTTATGAAGTATTCTTAGATTACATCAAAGTTTCAGATACTTATTAAAATGGGATTCTCCAATAGCTCCTGGTTTGACTTTAGTCTACATTGGAAAATAAACTGGTGGGCATGTTGGAGAATCCACATTGTTGCATTTCAGTTATTGATGCCATGATGTTGGTTTATACACAACTTGTAACCAATAAAAAAAAAATAAAATAAAATAAAATAATAACATAAAATAAATAACAAAATAAAATAAAGTAATAAAAAAGGAAAGAAAAGAAAAGGAAAGAAAAGAAAAAGAAAAGAAAAGAAAAGGAAAGAAAGCCTAGATCCTAGCTTCATATTTCTCACCCAGCTCCTGCAGTTGGGAAGACCTCTTCAGTGCAGAGGGTGTCAGAGTCCACTCTATTAAGCAAATCTTTGAGAGCTACTAGGGCTTCAGCATCCACCAAGCCACCTGCAATTGCTGCGACATCCTTGCCTTGAAAACTCTGAAACTAGAAATGGATGCAAAGCATATTACTAAGAAGCCTTCATTCAGCAAAGACCACAATGAATTGTTCAGAAACAAAACAGTAATCATTTTCAAAGAGGAAAAAAGGAACAAACTTCTAATAAAAAAGTTTTACACCAATTATGAAATAATCTAAAAGTGAGAAGCAGAGGTATATGTGGGGCCAAGGGTAATAACACCAACTTGGACAGAGCTGTTTTAAATTAGGAACAAAGGGGCCTCAATAGTAGGTCTGGAGGATGAAGAATGTGGAGTTATAGGTAAATACAATTTTTTTCTGAAGCATATGCCATTACTTCAAGTCCTTTTATATATGTTGCCTTTCTCTGACCAGAAAGCCATTCCCCACATTTTTGCTGGTATTCATTCTTGAACTTTGCCTAAGAAGTCACCTAGTCTAGGAAGGCATCCTTGATATGGTAGCCCTGGTCAGGTACTCCTCCTATATGCTCGGGCATATATTATTTCCTGTACAACTATCCATAGTAGCATATGATAATTGCCTAATTACGTATCGTTCCCTACTACAAGATTGTAGGAGGTAAGGACTACGTGTTAGTGGTCCTTTAAATCCCTACGTCTAGCATGACATATTACATGTTGTTCTCAATAAATGTTTATTAAATGGATTATAATCTTGGTAAGAGAAAAGAAGTGAAGAGATACACATCTATTTTCACTACAAAGATGGCCCTTGAATCACAAATACAATTATTCCATATTTCAATTTTTTACCATTCCAGCTACACGAGAGAGTGCATCCTCCCAGGAGGTATAGGTTAAAAGCCCCTTTTCGTTTCTGACCATCGGCTCAGTAAGTCTTTGACGTTTCAGCCCATCATAGGCAAATCTAGATAACAGAAATTATACCATTTGTGGAATCTTGCTAAAGAGGCAACTATAATTTTCAAGTTTAAGATCTGATAGAACTGTTAATTAAATACAGTATTGGTTAAAGTGTCAAATAAAATAATACCTGGAAACAAATAATTATTTCAGGTTTTTTTAGAGATGAACTAATAAATATTTTATGAATATCACCTAAAAGCTAAAACGCCATCTAAAAAGCTTGTATTCTTATAATTTATTTTCAGCTGATTAATCGTAAAATTACAACACAAAAAATATCTGATAGCTGAAAAAGCCAAATCATCTTATTTATAAAACCTGAATACCTCTAGATTTTTTATCAAAATTATGTTGTGCAAACTCTAACTTATAGTTAGTTTTTTGTCTCCAATGAACAAACTGAGATCTTTACGTACTTCAATTTCTCCATATGGGAGGAAAAAAGATATTTCTCAAAGTTAATACGAAAACCAGTAATACGCGTAGGACTATTACTGTCAGTTCTGTTCAATTCTCCATATAAACAGTCCATATTTTAATAGCCTATATTCATTAATTAATTTGCAACTATAAAAGGCAACTCTTTAAAATTAAATTATAAAATGTCCTCTAAATTAACTACAAAAGGAAAACAGTACAGCATATACCTAGTTTTATCAGAGATCCACTCTTCATTGATGTCCTCATGCATCCTTGGCAAAATTCTCATCACCTCTCCAGTTCTTGTGCTTACAACAATGTTACTTCCAACAGCATCCATTACATCGATGGATTCTGTCTTTCTGAGAATAAACACATATACTTGCTATGCTGATTTTAAGGACAAGTTTCTGTTCCTGGTTTACCAAAAAAAAAATTCTTTTTATAATTATTTTCCTTTCTAAATTTCTAAAATTAATGGAACTCAGAGAAAATGCTAAAAGAAAAAACACCCTCACATTTGAACACATCACATAAAAGTCCAATGCAAAAATGAAGCCTTTAAAACTGTTATCTAATATAGAAGCCATTTGGAAGGGCTCCAAATAGCCAAATCTGAAACAATTTGAGTATCAAAATAAATAACAAGAGGGGGGAGGTTTCTGGGTATAGATGATTAAGAAGCTTTAATGACGTACCCTTCCCCTCAAAAGCAAAAATAAAGCTGAATGAAATTAATAGAAACAACTAATTCAGGCATACAACATCAAGAAACTTTTAAGCCTGGAAAAACTGCTGAACTCTGAGTAAGAACAGTAGAAACCAGTGATGTTCTGGCTTGGGGCTGTTATTATCCCCTCTCCCACCACCTTGAACTGGAGGTTTTGCCAGGGTAGGGCAGGCTGTGAAGGTGGGAGTTTCTTGTCTTCAGATAAAGACTTACTCAATTTGCAACAATAGGCAAAGCAGTCCTGGGAGATCAACTGAGCTGAGGAGAGCCCATAGTTAAGGCAAGCATTCCTAGTGGAGGCTGTGCATATATGAGCAGCTGAGACCAGAGAGGGCCACAGCTATTCGACACTCCTATATAACACTGAGATCCAAAGTGCCTAATGGAAAGCACAAGCTGCGCCAACTTGAAAATACCCTGAACTCTGAATGTGCCCCGTTAGCCACACACAGATCCACTTGCGGGGTATGGAAGCCTTATTGGCTTTAAGTATTTGAGAACAATCATTACCTGACTATTAAGCTCTGCACACACAGAGCCAATTCCTAAGAAGTTTTACTTAAAAACAAAAAACAAGAATATTAAAATATGCTCAAAGAACTAAGAAAAATCATGTTTAAAGAATATAACAATCATGAATTAACAAGTGGAGAGTTTCAGTAAGGATAAAGAAATTACGAAAAAAAGAACTAAACAGAAAATCTGGAGTTGGAAAGTATAATAATTGTAATAAAAAAGTTTACTACAGGGGTTCGACAGCAGATTTGAGAATGCAAAAGACAGAATAAATTAACATGGTGATAGACCAATAGAAATTATCTAATCTGAAGAACAAAGAGAAAAAAGATTTAAGAAAAATGACAGTATCTCAGAGACCCATGAAACAATATCAAGCGTAGCAACGTGTATAATATCGGAGTCTCGGAGAAGGGAAGAAATTCTCTAATTAAACATCTTAGTTATGTACTGTTCCTCCCACACCCCCATCCTTTTGTATACATAAATACATAGTTTAACACCTAGAATTTTAAGATACTTCCATATACTCTGGTGAAAGTTTGAAATTGGGAAGGTAATTTGATGATGTTTCTAGATCCTTAAAAATATTCAAACTTGTTGCACCTACCCACTCCACTTCTTGGTTTAATCAGAAGAATCAGAGATATACAAGAAAATTTATGAATAACAATGCTTATCATAGATTTGTAATTATAAAAAAAACAGACACACCCGATCCAGTCTGATCTCAGAAGCTAAGCAGGGTCGGGCCTGGTTAGTACTTGGATGAGGGACCACCTAGGAAGACTAGGTGCTGTAGGCGTTAAAAAAAATAAAACAGAAACAAACTAAACATCAGTAACAGGAATTGGTTATTGATGTGGATAATCCACATAGTTGAAAACTTAATAAATGTGCAATGAAAAGAAACTATACATTTTTAAAAATGAAGAAAATTTTACTCATTGGAAGGACAATTAAATAAAATAATTTTGTGGTTAAGTACTTTGGAATTTCCAAGAACACTACAACTAATTTGCACAGGTTCCTCCTATCCTTCAAAAACTAACAACCTATCTTCCATTAAAAGGGTTTTACTTAAAGCAAATAAATAAAAACTTAGCGGATCAATAAAATTAGGACTCAAGAAGAAAATTAATCTTAAAGGTTTTTAATAATAATAGCAAATTAAAGGACAAAAAAAATTGTCCAAAAATACAATGATGAATACCTTGTTTCCCAAGGCCGAGCAGTAAAGGCATAGGGCTTAGAGGTCAATGCACCTACAGGGCAGATATCAATGATATTCCCAGACAGTTCAGACATGAACATCTTTTCAATGTATGTGCCAACTTGCATATCATTTCCTCTGCCTGTTGTTCCCAAATCATCTACTCCTGCAATCTCACTTGCAAACCTGAAAGACAAAAATGTACCATCAAATGGTCAAATCCAGCACAATTACCTCCTTTCCTACTCATGATCACTAAGAGATACTGATTTTCAAAGCACTCAAAAAGATGAGTATATTTTCAATGGTGAGCATAGCCCCTAAAATAATAAATGCTTGCATTTAATTTGAGGCACAACGCATAAAAAAAATTGCACAAATTATATCTATAGTTCAGCAGAGTTAATGCTTATAGATTTTGATTTTTAAATCTAACCAATACTGATATTAACTGAAAGAGACCAACTTATTCATTTTATTGGCTTATACGAAAAACATTTTTAAAAAATCCCTCTTTTCCCACCAAATAAAAGTTGCCATCTTTCCCAGTATTGTTATTCCACCAAATTCTGTAACTATTAAATAAGTATATGAATAATATTCCAGAAGGGGGGAGGATTACCTGATGCAGCGAGTACACTGTATACATCTTGTCATAATAGTCTTTACCAATGGCCCAATGTTCTTATCCTCCACAGCACGTTTCCCCTCTAAAAATCGGCTCCTATCACTTCCAAACATCATGGACTGGTCCTTAAAGAGATTATGAGAGTTAATCTAATGCTAACAAAATTAGCACTTGAGACAACCAAAAAGATTTACGAAATTAGGCTACATACCTGCAGATCACATTCACCTCCCTGGTCACAAATAGGGCAGTCCAGTGGGTGATTTGCTAATAAAAACTCCATCACACCTTCTCTGTATAGAAAATTGTAATACATAAAATGCTTTACATATATTATATTTAATAATCTTCATAGATGTATGCTGTCTTATAGTTAGTATCGATTTGACATTTATTATCAGAAATGCCAATGTAGCTATCATTTTAGTATTAAACATACAACCTAAATAATGCTTACAGGTGCCTAGAACGACTACTATTAGAGAACCTAGAAAATTATGACTTTTAACAATACAAAATTACCAAAAGTTGCTGAATGGTCCTCAGAAAATACATTAATGCAAAACGACAAACAAACAAAAAACACACAAATGCAAAGCAAAAACATTAGTAAGTGCCAGGACATACAGGAACATATCACTGCAGTAATCTCAATTCGATAAGCCCCAGGCACACTCTTTATCACAAGCTGAGCAAGTTAGAGGATTTCGAATGCTGATCCCACTCTAGGCTCAAAACCATAAATACTTGACTTCATCTTCTCTACTGCTCCTAGAAGCTTAGCAGGCCAAGTTCTTCAGTTTGATACTGAATTTCTTATCTATGGGAAGGTCTAAATACTAAAATGTAAAATCTTCACCTCAAAGAAGTTATTAAGCTAAGTAACAATACAGTACCTCGCTTTCTTAGATTTCTCTGAGTTTGTCAGGATATTCCAACCTTTCATTACTGGCATGGCACAAGCAGCTACAACCTAAAATTTCAATGAAAAAAACCCTTAAGTATTTGTATTTATTTGTAATTATAAGTAACCCATTTTATTCATTTAAAAACAAGGAAAGAAGAGAGTATTTTAAAGACTGAATTTTTTAGTTTTCATATTAATATGATAATCTAGCACTTTACATTTCTTAGAAATAAGACATTCTACTTCTTAATTTTATTCCAATAGTCAATGGAATTTTTTATAAGAGGCTCTGTAACAGAACATCAAATTAATTACTGTGTTTTGATTAGTATATGTTACTTAATTAAAATGGCATAAGCCAAAATGAAATTTAACATCTTCATACAACCATTTTCTTTACTAAAATGGCACAGGATGAGCACTTCTAATGTGCTGCTTGATAACTCCAGATCTCAGTTGTGTGTCATATAGCCATTTGGAAACATTGACAGCTGTGAGAAGTTACCTTTAATTTCTAAATCCGTTTTACTTATTTTAATTATACAGTACTTGTGTTTACAAAGCACTTTCATTGATGTATTTCCAGTTCTGAAATGAAGAGAATCAACTGCACAAAAAATAAATATATACATAGAATTAAGCAGGGCTAGATTCTCCACTGTAATAATACTGATTCTGAATAAAGCTGGCCGCAAGATTTAAAGTCTTCTACCTTCTACAGCACAGTGTGGAATTTTAGGTATCAAGTACCTTAGGCGCTTTCTCAATTTCAACGAGGCACATCCTGCAATTTCCAGCAACAGACAACCTTTCATGATAACAGAACCGAGGGATCTGCATGCCAACCTTCTCACAAGCCTAAAACATAAAGTAAAAAACTTTTGTATTAGAATAACTTGATCTCATCCTTGTCTGAAACACACACACACAACGTGAGGCCATCCTCTACCTATCTTATTACTCCTACTTATATCTGTATCCTCATTCATTCTTACTTCATCCCTGAAGAGAGTTCCCTCCTTTGCTCTTATTTCTAACACCTGGCTACTCTGAAGCTGGCTCTTTAAAGATCCTCAGCATACCTAAATATTATGGAAGAATCTGAATGATGTACCCTCAGGCTGTGCTGAAGGCTTGACTCCTCATTTCTCTCTAAACCACTATCCACAAAGACACCTCCTTCAAACTCTGTCCCAGGGGTTTCATATCTGGACTTCATTGCCTAGTTCTCTTCCTTTGGATTAGATTCCATTTCACATTATCTACCTAGCTCAGCGGTCCCCAACCTTTTTGGCACCAGGGACTGGTGCTCCTATGAGAATCTAATGCCTGATAATCTGAGATGGAGCTGAGGCTGTGATGCTAGTACTGGGGAGCCGCTGCAAATACAGATGAAGCTTCGCTCGCTCAGCTGCCGCTTACCTCCTGCTGTGCGGTCCAGCTCCTAACAGGCCACGGACCGGCACCAGTCTACAGCTTGAGGGTTGGGGAACCTTGGTCTAGCTGACTAAGATCTGGTCCTTCCTTTGGTTCCACATGCCACTCCCAGGACTCACACTCCCACCATGGCTGAAGCTCTTCCTAGTTCCTTCTCTACCAATTATTATTCCTCCTTCTCGAGCCTATAAACGTATTCAAATTTCCTCTGAAGTTAGTTCTTCCATCCTTAACCCTCACTCTAAAGCAATCTCATCAATGTCCAAATTAACTATTTAGCAAAAATGTATCAACCTTTCCATTGTGCTAGAGGCTCTTCAGTGGGTAGAGCACTGAGCAAGACAGATAGTACCCCTGCCTTCACACTAGCTTACATTTAATGATTACATCTAAATCTTCATCTGCAACCCATAGTTCTCTTCTCGAAGCTTTGACTTAAAATAGGCATTTCTCTGTGTATGCTTCAGAGAGTTAAAATTCAACTTATTTCTGTCCCTACTATATATCCCCAAATAAGCTAACAAAGCCAGAAACCACAAAAATTCCTCTGCTCAACATTCCTAAAGGCCTGTCTATCTACACCTCACTCTTTTGAATTTACCCTCTTATTTTCATTCCCATTGCCACAATCTATTTTAGGACTTTTCATTTCCTGCTCCACTACTGCAAGATATTCTCACTCCAGTCTTATTATTCTCCAAAGCATCATCCTGCTGTCACTGTCACAATGCTTAACAGCCATGAAAATTCCTGATGGGTCAAACCATAAGCTCTTTAGTGTGGTATATATCTTCTTTTACGACTGGATCTCCCCACCAGAATAACTTGACTGTGTTATATAAGATTTTACATATACTTTACATTCCAACAATACAAAACTATTTGAAGATTCCTTGTTGACATATAAACACCTATTCACCCTTTAAAATCTTCTCAGGGATCACCTGAAATGCTAACATCTTTCTCCTATACCTGCCAAAATATTCTGCACTGTATCTTGAACATACTTTTGATGTATAGTTATTATACCTCTGGGCCTAGCATAGTCTAGAAATGGAGACTAAAATGAATAGAGCATTTGGCTCTGTGGTAACTTGCAGATGGAATGAAGCATCACCTTTCCATGACCAATTTTGTTAGTTCTGGAGAAAATTAGAGAAATTAAATATTTAGGGCATGAATTCAAGAATGTACTATTCATTTATATGCTTTGTAAGACATATTCCTAGAAATATTACTAATAATAGAAAGGTTATATGAAAGTGAAAACCATCAAGCAGGCTCACAACATATGAAGGTTACTATTTCCCAAACTTACCTATATTAACTAATAATTTATTTTAGGTAACTTCAAATTTCTTAATGAGTTTTTGTTTGGAAGGCAGAAGTAAAATAAAAGAACTGCCATAGTTCACTAAGTCAGAAACAGAGAACTGCCAGCTCACTCTGCCAAGATTTAAAATCAAACTTATCTTCATATAACCTTATTGCCTATAGTTCTTTTATAAATGTTTACTAAGGAATTTTGAAAATTGTAGAAGTATATAAACAAGTGTAAAGGAAATAAATTGGTATTTTAAGAAAATCAGAACTTACACAAAAATAAAGAATTAGAATGTATGCCTACTTGGAGAACGGTAGTTCCTGGTTCCACCATGACAGACTGACCATCAACAAATACTTCAATCAAGTTGCTTGCAGCTGTGGCAGTTGTTCTGCCTGACCATCAAACACATTAAGGTGAAAAATAAATGAACAAAGTTAAATTTATTATAGCAGAGGATAATGGACTGAGTAATCTACAAGCCCAAAATTTTTCATCATTTTACACTATTTCGCTCTTTCTCTAGATTCAAACTTTTAAAACACTGAATAGAAAAGCTTTTCAATCCTGAATCCTAACAGAATAAAGTATCTACTTTTAATAACAGTTTAAGTTGAAGCTCTTAATACCAATGAAAATATGTTCATGAGAAGACTACTTTTCAAAAGCAGAATGACTGGCTTTTCCATTCTAGCACTGATGAGCAGTTCCTATATTTTCTATTCATGATAATTTCTACAAACTGTTTAAGGTAAATTATATTTTGAAAATTATTCTATTTGACTTGGGTCATTTGTTTCTATTTTTATTTAAAACAAATTAAGAGTTTAGTATCTTTCAAGAAACATTCCGCAGACCTATGAATTAACAAAGACAGAAAGTCTAATAGCCACAAATACAGATTTAAAAAATACTTACCACATCCTGTATGAGACTTAGAAAGGCCTACTAAAGCCCTTCTTACAGGTATCCTTAACATATTGCTAAGAATAAAACAAAGAAGAGTTATATTATCGTAGGGGAAAAACAACCCTAATTATAAACTTTTTGATATTTTATGGTTTTAAAACACACCCCATACATTATTTCATTGAATAATCACAAGTCCTGATATTTTCACTCAAATCCTATAGATGGCAATACTTATTCATCTCAGAAAGATTACTAACTTATATGATGTCAAGGGGCTAAGGAGCAACTAGTATATAAATTGGGCCTTCTAATTCTATATAAACGGCAGTTCTGTTGTTTTTAACCATCAACAAATGATCAAACTTAAAATACTACAATATATAACAAATTTCAAGAATAACAATGAGCTTATCATTAATAAGTTATGTAAAATAAAGCCCACCTTTCTGCCTTCATTTCCTACCAATATTCCAACATTCTATGTTCTGAGCAGTTATCTACCAAACGCTCCTGAGACAGTCTATGCTCGCTCACAAGCTCCAACGCTTTGCAGTGTCTGGAGTGACACATTCTGTGCTGAGTAGTACATTCACCTCAAAGATTTGCAATTATTTGTTTATATGCCTGTTCTACACTCACTGTATTGTAAACTTTTTGAATCTTTCTATCTTCAGTGCCTACTTCCAAGGCTGGTACACACAGTAAGCTCTAAAACAGTGGTTGTCAATCAGGGACAATTTTGCTTCCCGGGAAATGCTGGCCAATGTCTGGACACATTGTCATGACTGGGGGAAAGCTACTGGCATCTAGCAGGCAGCGGCCAGGGTTACAAACATCCTACAATGCACCAGACAGTTCCCCATAATAATGATCCAAAGTGTCAATGGTGCTAGAATTTGAGAAACCCTGCTCAAAAAGGTTTACTAAATTACTGAAATACATGGGAGTGGATTATATAAAAACACCGACTCACAATATACACAAGCAAACAGAAAGAAAAGCTATTTGAACTTATAGTTTTTTGTCCATTCACTTGATCATATGGGCCAAGCATCTAAATTATAAGCTTTCATTTGGAAGTTTTAAAAATACAAATTATGAGATCAGAATATATCAGCACAAAGAATTTCAAAGGTAAAGAGAGGGGGAAATAATAGATATATATATATGTTTTAAGCACCAAGTTTCACATACCTATCATACATGATGTATAATAGAAATGTCACGATTCGGATTTCAGTAATTCATAAGTCATTAATTCTGAATTTGTGATATTGAATTTGCAAACATCATGTCTATCACCTGCTGGTGAGTGATTTTTGGTAAATAAGAGTTTCTGCTTCTTTATTTATAGAGCAGAAGAAAAAAAATACTTCCTAGGCTATATTATTGGTTGGAGCTCAAAAAATGTCAGTTAAAGCTGAAGTCAACTTAGACAGGTTTAGCCACTTAAGATCAGTTTTAAAATGTTCTTCCTTTGTGCTCCTTCTCATTACCATCAGCACACATTGTTATATATTTTTATTACTCTACCCAGTAAACTGTAGGTCAGTTATCTATTTTAGTACCTACTAAAATGTAAGCTCCTTGACAAGGAATAATGCATTTTAGTCATTTCTCTTTTCTGAAGACCTAGCATCATGACCTTAGAAAAATAACCAACAAATAGTCTTACCATTCATTTCCAGAATGAGTATCATCAGCCCTATTAAAATCTATCGATATAAAGATAAACCTGAATTTACCGAGCGTAATGACAGATTCAAAATCAGCAATTAATATTTCATACAATTAAAAAAATTTTTTAAACTACAAAATTTTGTCTCAATACAATTTTATTTATTCCCCCGCTCTTTAATTCCACCCCCACCCCCCCAAGGATGTTGCCATTTCCCTTTAAGAACTGGATCTCTGACAGCGGGCGTCCCCTCCCACACGCTCCGCTCCCGGTGTGCACCTGGGACCTGGCGCCCTGTCTCAATACAATTTAAAGTAGTGCCCACTTCAGCTAGAAAATCAACCAGAACTAGGCTGTCTGTTGAGAATCCAGCATCAAATGGAATGCTGCATAGCCCCAACGTAAAAAATACAGGTTTGCAAAAACGTTGATGATATGTACTTCACACGTTTGGCTACCACGTAGGAACAATACTTTTTGGTACAGGGACAATACTGTTCCATGTCCTACACCATGTATCCTGCATCCATCGTCTCCTGCCAAGGTAATACCGTATTTTAAGCCATCATCATCTCTTGCCTGGACTATTACACTAGTCTCCTAACAGGTCTCTCTGGCTATCACACTGTTCCCACAGCCTCTTCCTCAGATTTTTCTGGTTCCTCCTCATTCTTCCAATTTTGGCTTAAAAGCCATTCCTCGGGGAGAATTTCCTCGATAAACCTATCTAAAATGTCCTAACTGCTTCGCAGTCGTATCACTCAGTTAACTCTTCTTCTACATGGACTCATTTCTAGCTTATCGTAGACACCAGTAATTATTTGCTAATGAATTCTTTCCAATCTCTAAACATAACTTCAACTTTCCTGGCAATAAACAGTGCAGGTTCTCTGGCAGCCTTATAATATCCCGCTTTACGATGCACAATTTGGTGAAAAATAATTTTAAAAAAGAACAAAACAAAAAGACCTTGACATTTATTCACCAGAAACAGTTCACAATACATTTTCTATATCCTCAATTCGTTTTTGAGCAGAGTTGTGTCTGATGCATGTTCTTACAGTACTGTATATGCACTAGATCCCAAGAACTTTTAAACGATGCAACTTTGTTATCGCACTGCGACCTTGGGCTGACTTTTTAAATGTCTTTTCCTTCAGTTTCTCTACCAGTAAAAGGAATAAAAAGTTCTACGCGACGCAGTCAATGGACAAAACTAAAAAAGAAAAAAAACAGAGGCGTAGACGGCTGCTAATGCAATAGCGGCCAAACAATGATGCACCGTACCCGATATGTGCTAATTCAGGGAGGAATGCTCAGCCTTTAGGCCTAAGTCGCTGTCACAGGTCCTCTCCCAGGGAACAAAACGGTCTCCTCTCCAGAAAGGGGAATGTCCTGCAGTCCCCTTGCAGAGGGAAGGTCACCCAAAAGCGTGCATTCCGGCCAGCGCTCCCCCACCGCCTCCTCCTCCTTTCTGCTCCAGCCGACCAGAGAGACCTCCTTGGCTAACCTGCCGGGTCTCGGGGGTTCGTGGGGAGGCGGGGTGGGACGCGGCGCCCAGTCAAGGACAAGAGAGAATCAGTCACCTGGGCCAACGGAAACGGTCCTGTCAAATAATAAACTCCTGTGGCCGAGGCACCTCAGCCTTCTCACCGAAACACAACCTCACCTTCTCCCCGGAGCCGCTGAGGCTGCTCTGCAGAACTGTCTGCACCGCACCGACCCCCTTAGAAGCCGGCTAGCCTATCCAATATGGCGGCCTCGGTAAAGGCCGTCACCCGGGCCTGGTGAACGGGAAGCCAGGAGGGACTAGAAGCCTCAGATTCGACAAATGCCTGCTCAGATTGAGTTCGGCAATTTCCGTCAGTTGGACAGAGGGCGGGGCGGAGAGTGTAGCAGCCGGGAGGAGGCGGGGATTAGAGGGAGAGAGACGACCTGGACCCGCAGTTCCGCCGGAAGTGGCCACGAGGCAAAGGCCGAGCCCCTTCGGTCATCTCCGGCGCTTCAAGGGGCGTTTCCTGTACTATTCGGAGCCGTTGAGGTACTAATTTAAAAGATGCCCCTTTTATTAATTCTTTTTCAAACCCGAAGAAAAGCCACAGATATTTTATGGGCTATTTAATTCAGAACCTTGATTTTTACGTTGAAGAATGAGCTTAACATACTTTGACCTTTAACCTTCGGCCCGGTGCGGCGGAGGGAAACGCCTCCGTCTCTATATAAGGAATTTCCCGGACTTTTGCGGCCTTTTTTTTCCTCTTAACGTTCAGTGAGGACGGCTGACGATCCTGTTTCCTCCGCTACTGCCCAGCTGCCAGACCAGCAGACGCCATGGGTTTTGGAGACCTGAAAAGCCCCGCTGGCCTCCAGGTGCTCAACGACTACCTGGCGGACAAGAGCTACATCGAGGGGTGAGCGCACGGTCTCGGGCCGGGGCCGAGCCCAGTGCGGCCGAGACCACGTGGCGAGGCCTCCGCTGCCGCAGGAGGAAAGGAAGTTGAGCCCCAGGGTCCTCTGGGATGGGGACTGTGAGGGAAGAAGGGTCAAAAATGTGCTCTCTTCTTACCTGCTTGATTCAACCATGTTTTTCGCTTCTTTGCTCAGTTAATGTAAGCCTGTAGGTCTGTGTTAGAGATTGCTGTCTTTGAGGTCTGCTAAGTGGCAGGCATTCTCTGGATAGAACAGAACAGATAGCCCCTATCTCAAAAAGTTTTTTATTTTCATAAAAACTAAAGCAGCCTAGGTTGCTCAGTAACAAATGGGTGAGATCCCACTAATATATTTGACAGACATGTTTGTCGTTTATTTGATGGTGTTCGTGGCTTTCATCTTAAAAGTGTGTAATTTTTTTGTCATTGGCAGGTATGTACCATCCCAAGCAGATGTAGCAGTATTTGAAGCAGTCTCTGGCCCACCTCCTGCCGACTTGTACCATGCCCTACGTTGGTATAATCACATCAAGTCTTACGAAAAAGAAAAGGCCAGGTAAAGTTGTTTTTATTATCTAAATAATGGAACGCTGTCTTAGCGTTAAGTCAGGATTTTCACATTACAGAATTGGACCCAGGCTTCATTAGTTTTGTTGGGATATTGTAAGCTAAATTTCTTTGTGACTTGAGACGGCTAAGAGACTGAAGTCCTCCATTTTTTCACAGAACAGGTAGAACATGGACAACAGCAATTCATCTTTTCCCCACACTGCCCCGCCAGTGTTCCTGGATCCTGACCTGGGGGGCCCACCTCTGGGGTGAGAGGGTGGCTCATTCATTCAGTCCTTTGCCATTCTGAAACTGCCAAACAAGGGTGGAAGTTTGGGGAAGTGGACTCCAGGTCACTAAGAATGGAATTGAGCGTTCTTAATGAAATCTCAAATACTCATTCTGAAAGAGTAAATCATAGTGAGTATTAAATATAATGTGTCACATACTGCTAATGTTTGTTGGGTGAGAAGTTAAATGTTTAAGAGTACTTCCCCGAGAGTGTTAAAATGATCTATTGATGGCGATGAAAATAAGTTCTCATATATTGCCTGAAAAAAGATGTTATACCAACCTAATAGTTAAATTTAAATTTTTTTTCAAGCCTGCCAGGAGTGAAGAAAGCTTTGGGCAAATACGGCCCTGCTAATGTGGAAGACACCACTGGAAGTGGAGCTACAGATAGTAAAGATGATGATGACATTGATCTCTTTGGATCTGATGATGAAGAGGTATGGCATAAGTTGATGTAAGTATCAGACTCTTGGATTTGAATCCTGGCTTTATTACCTGTCTTTTAAAAATTCTTACTGGTTACATGATGAATAAAATCAAATCACCATCTTTCGGCTGAGCTCATGATGGATTTGCTTTTTTCTGATAAAGCTGGTCTGTTGTGATGACCCACTATCTTTAAGCTGAGGAACAACCAGTTTTGTGAAATGTGTTAAATTTTTTCTTTATAGGAAAGCGAAGAAGCAAAGAGGCTAAGAGAAGAGCGTCTTGCACAGTATGAGTCAAAGAAAGCCAAAAGTAGGTCATTTTATGAGTTGTATTTATCCTCATTCATTTCATAATAATATGGATAATCTTTTTCAAAGATTGATCCCCAAAGTGATTTCCTCCGCATTTACTCAGGAGGTCGGGATTTCAAAACCTTCTCTAGAAGTTCTTAAAAATTCCACAGCTACTGGTCTGCAGCTGTTCTTAATGGTGGCAGTTGTGGCATTCCTCTGTGGGAAAGAAACTGTTACACAATTAAACACCTCTTTCTTAGCAAAACAGAAAGCAGGCATATGTGTGACAGACACAAGATACATTCTATAGTTTTATGTGGCTAAGGAAGAAATCCATTTTTGAAACGTTAATACTAAGTTCCTTGGGCTAGGATAAAAAATAATATTGAGTATTTGAATCATGCTGCTTTTCATACTTCTTTTAGAACCTGCACTTGTTGCCAAGTCTTCCATCTTGCTAGATGTGAAACCTTGGGATGATGAGACAGATATGGCTAAATTGGAGGAGTGCGTCAGAAGCATTCAAGCAGATGGCTTGGTCTGGGGCTCTTGTGAGTTTGGTCTTTGCTTTTTGAAAGTGGCATCTGGAATTTGCATAGTTTCGCCTTTGTTAACCAATACGACTTTTCTAACTAAGACTTTTTTGTAATGTTATTTTCAGCTAAACTAGTTCCAGTGGGGTATGGAATTAAAAAACTTCAGATACAGTGTGTAGTAGAAGACGATAAAGTTGGAACAGATATGCTGGAGGAGCAGATCACTGCTTTTGAGGACTATGTGCAGTCCATGGATGTGGCTGCTTTCAACAAGATCTAAAATCCATCATGGATCATTACTCTTAAATAAAAGCTTGAAAGACAGCCCTTGGCTCTTGACTCTTTAATAGGAGGATGGAACAGCTGGCCCTTGAACAACTTGGCGGCAGCGGCGGGGGGAAAGGGGGATGCTAGGGGTTCCCTCTATAATGCAGCTGGAAATCTATGTTTAAAAACTTAAGTTCCTAGGTATCTACATGGGTTTGGTTCCAGGATTCTACGTGGATGCTTGAGTTTCTTATATGAAATGGTGTAAAACCATGCATTCAACCCTCTACTAAAACATGCAAAACCTACTATATATATATATATATATATATATATATATATTTATTATATATATATATTTTAAATCTGTATAAGTGGACCCACATAGTTCAAACTCACGTTCAAGGGTCAATGTATTCTGTTTTTAGAAATCAGTGAATGTAATTCACAATATAAATTTGGGTCAGCATTCTTATTAAACAGCCCGAAAAAGGAGGAAAGTAACTGTTGCAAAAATAACAGGTGTTTAGTAGATTTTATCAGCTAATAGAAATGGACTTAACAAAATTACTGTACCCATTAGGGATGTCCTCAGTAATGCATAATGGTAGCGCTTTTACTACAATATTCCAAGTTTTCATATTTGTCTTGTTCTTAAATCTGGGAGCTAAACTTGAAATTTTAGATGAAGAAATTAGCCTTGTAGGTTTACAATGGTTCAGACCTTGGGCTTTGCAAGGAGTTAAGTTACTAACAGCTGATTTTCTTCAGTGGCAATGTTGGGACACATACCTTAAAGACTCATGAGAAATGAGTCAATATAAAGTGTTTAGGATGATAACCAGGCACATAGTGGATGTCAACAGTATTTGCTGGGTGGTTAAACATTTAGAGAGAAAAGGAATTAAATGCTGGACTTAGGCAATTGACAGATGGGTGACAGAATAATTTGTTCTAGCATTTTCGAACTTGGGGGTCACTTGTGATTGAATAGTTGCTCAATTTCAAATGTTAACTGTTGAGGTGGAATGCGCAATGTTACTAAAAGACACAACCCAGGGAAGGAGTCCCAGAATGTCTCATGAATTATAACCACTTGTCTAAGCAGATGCCGCAAGTTTAAAAGAATGCCTCATAGTACACTGTTAAAGGAGGACTTGGGAAGTGTTGGCAATGTGTTTTGAGCAGCACTGTGTCCTGGGAGGGAGATGACATAAGGTAATGGATCCAGGCTGTGGTTCATAAGCCTGGCTTGGGTGTGGAAGCGGGTGGGGACCGAGTGGGACTTTATACTCATTTGGAAATTTGAACCTATTTGAAGGACTTATACTGAGGTAGTGCTGCAGGTAAACGAGATGAAGGCAGCATGTTAAATAATAGTCATAGTCCTGGTAACAGTAGCATCTTCATTTGGGTTATATGTAACATTTGACTTTTTTTCTTGACAGTAGTTTTTATAAAAGCTTGGAAATTGCTGACTCTAAAGGTCTTATTTTGTAGCCTTTGTAAACCAGAGATTAAATGATTTGTTTGAGGTCAAAATTTTCCTAGCAGAAGCAGACAATGCTGTTTTTTTCCCCCTCTCAATGTGATTTTCTTTATATGTGACTACCTTGAATGTGGGAAATTGTTTAAATGCTAAAGAAACCTTATGTAATCGGATATGTACGTATGGAAGAATAAAATCACCCTCACTAAGCAATTTAGTCCAACAGACCCTGTCTAATTTCACTAGAAAATTCCAGGTTGTCAGTATCATGAAAGCCAGCAGAGGGCAGCACTTCATTTTCTGGAGAACCTGCCTATGGATTCTGGAAATGCTTTGAAAAGAGAAGAGATGTAGTAACTAGTGAATAGCAGCCAAAAATAATTCACAATCACTGGCATGTTAAAGGGATTGCATACTAAATAGCTTGACCAAAATGTTAATAATAAACTCATGATTAAAAGTAAAAGGAGTTTAAAAATGGGAATGGTCATTTCCGACCCACAGCTATCCTGTAAATCTTAAAAAGATAATATGATGGTTTGGAAGTCCTCCTTGAAGTCTAACTGGGTCAGACTGTCATTGTCTAGAGTCGAGGAGTGAATGTCATTTCATGACTTAAAAAAAAAAAAGATAAAATAATGAAGCATGTGACTTTAAAATCTTGACTGCACGGCCTTGAATAAAAAAGGTGTTTAATAGTATCTTTATTTTAAAAAATAGATAATACATTAACAGTTAGAAATTGAAGAGGTTAGACAGTGAAATCAACCTATCCCCCAGGGCTCCATTAACCTCTATAAAAACAACCAATATCACCAAAGTCTTAGGTCTTTCCAGAACTAGTCTAAGCATACACATAGGCTAACTGCAGCATGCAACACAAACAGCGTTTTGCCTTGCCCATAGAAATAGACTTGGATATATTAGAGATGATGTGTATCTTGGATATTCTCTATCAGTTCACAAAAAGCTTTATTTTTTCGCAGTTACATAATCCATTTTTAACCTGGCTGTTTGGATCTCTAGGTTGTTCTCAATTTTTTGTTATTATGAACAATACTCACATTTGCAGATGAGCTTTTTTTGAAACAGTAAACTCAGAAGGCTTAGGTAGGTAGGTATATACAGTGGCTTTAGAGTAGGAGACAAAAAATTAGAGACCATCTTTTTTTGCACACCCCACAAGTGATTATAATAACTGAAACCTTGTTTATTTTTTCATATTCAGCATCCCCAGCAAAAGGCTGGACACAGCGTGGGAATTCAAAATGATTCATTCAGTGAAAATACAAAGAGTTAAGAAAATTACTATATGAAGGTGGTTTAAACACCCATTAAGTATAGAAGTCATTTTGTGATTAAGCAAGTAATCCAAAACTTCAGAATTGTACAGCTTTTTTAGAGAAATTAGGGTTTATACTGGATGAACCTTGATCAGTTTGTTAGAATGTTCCAGCAGGGTGTAAAAGGTAGAATAATAAAGGCAGGAATGAGAATAGACATTTAGAAGGCAATTCAACCAGTTTGGCTGGAATTTGCTGTGACTATGATTAGGTAGGGTGGGGCCAGTTTGTAGAAGCATTTGAATTACATGCTGGCTCATTCAATGAGGGCAGTGGGGAGCCTTGAAGGTTCCAAACCAGACTAGGACAAGATAAAGGCAGATCTCTAACCTGGAATGGTGTAGTTGGAAGCAGGTAAATGAAAGGATTGTTATAATCCTAACAAATGAAAATGAATAAGTTAGGGCATATCTATTCAATGAAATATATTACAAGCTCAATATAATTTTAAAAAATAATGGAACCTATAGCAACATAGTAAGTCAGCATTTTGACTTACTATCAAAAGTAGGCTTCTAGATAAAGACACAAATATGAAAAATTGCATTAGTGTTTTGGGACATATGTATATATATATTTCTCCAAACAAATACAATTTGGCAATGGCAACAATTTTCCTTAGAAAAAAAAAAAAAATGCATGCCTCACACAAATTGTCTAATTTGAATTCTATTATAAGCCTAGGACATAAAAAAAAAAGCAGACACTGTTAATCACCATTTATAGATGAGACTGGACTCTGAAAGATGACTTGCCCGATTTTTTACCTAGTAGTAGAGGAAGAACTCAAACCCAGGTCTTCATAAGCCAGATAAAGTGTTGGTAATAGAATGAGGAAAATTCTTTATCCCTTCATTTAGACAATCCTTTTTCATCCATGTAACCCTTGCTTCCTACCCTCAATTAGGGAGAATGAAAAGATAATATCACAAGAATAAACTTAAAATGGAAATTGAGACTGAAACATTCTCTCATTACATACTCTGTATGATAACAATAGTTGGATTCCGGAAATGTCCCAAATGGCAATCTGTCCTTTGGGACATTTGGCCTGAATAGCTTTCAGGAAAAGTAAAAATCAAAGGAAAGGGTCCATAGACTTCTACATATTCATCCCCCAAAGAACTACTGCCTATATGTAAGAATATTGAAGAACTATGGATTACTCGTGAAGCCTGACACCAACTTTGAATCTTCTATCCGCACTTTGTCTCTACAAAATGGGACTACTCTTTTTTCTGAACACAACCCAAATTTTTCCAGCCTCTGTACATTCGCTCTTGCTGTGCCATCTATCTAAAAGAACCTCTTTCCTCACCTGTACTTTGTTAAAATTTTAGCCATTCTTCCAGATGCACGTCAAATACCTCTTTCAGGAAGTCTTTTATCCTTCTCCCTTCTTCAACTTGCAGCCTCCTGGCGCATAATATTCTTTTATAGTACTTATAAACTGTCTTGTGTTCAAGTTCTCTCTGTAGTTCCCTAATTCTTCCTATGAGAGTTTTATGTTCATTCAAGAGGGGGAAGGGAGCTAACATTTACTAAGTCAGAACATGTCAGGAGTTTCATTGAGTAAATTTACACTACTAACTACTTTTTATCAGGCATTTATAGGGCTGAGCACCACTTTAAATGCTCTGGGTAAAGCCCTATAAGTATTTGCATCAACTCATTTCATTTTTGCAATAATTTGACGTGGCATGTAGCTCTGTCGTAACCCCAATGTGCAAATGAGGAAAACTGAGGTCTAGAAATTTGAATTAATTTTGCCAAGGTCACAGAGCTACGATGTGTTGGAGCCATAATTCAAATTCAGGTATCCTGCCTCCTGAGGCCCTGGGACTTGCCCTCTATTCCTAAGACCTTCCTTTCTTTGAGGAGGAGGCAAATCTGTCTCTAGGTCTATGCCCTAGTCCCTGAGTGTCTAGCATTCTTTACTCTCCTGCCAATTAGGCACTGAGCTCCCTCCCTTCCTCCCCAAGTGGCTGTGGTGTCTGTCCTGCTTCCAATCCCTTGGTGTTTTCAGTTACTCATTCTGCCCTTGGTCATTAGACTCCTGGAGAGCCCCACTAACCTGATTCTAGCGGCCAGGGGAGGGGCTTAGGGTCCCCAATCCTGGGTCCCAGCATGTGTCCCGCGTTATTCCTTGGATCTTCCCTCAAACTGAGTAAAAATAAAAAATGAACTCCTGTTTCTGCTGGGAAGTGCCTGTACTGAATGTTATTTTCTACTGGTGGATTCCTGTCATATCCTCACTAACAGCTATTTTAAAAGCCATGAAACCGGATTCTTAAGGCTGGGGTTTAAGGCCTCCCCGATATTTTATTTGAACGCATTTTCTGTGGAAAGGACCCATAACTTCGGTTAGATTTTCAAATTAATTCGAAGTTCCTCTAAGACCTTTGTAGACCTTCCTTAAAGCATTTTTCTTTTTGGAAGCTCCACTCCTTATGAGTGGACATTGAAACATATTGAAATCCCATATCGAATATGAGTTTTTATATAATTATTAAATACTTCATTTGACTAATTGACAAAAAGTACATATTTTATAGACATATAATTAGGTATTTATTCATTTTGACTTTTCAAGGTTTTTTTTTGTATCCTAGAGCCAATAATGTTTTTTAAAATCTCAAATATTTTCATAGGCCCTTGGAAAGCTCACAGGCCCTAGATACTATACTGAGCCTAATGAGATAAATGGTTCTGCATGGGTTTCTAACTCACAAAGGTTAAGAAGCACTGCCCTGAAATATAACTTCCAGAACACCACCTGCTCCATTAATTTCTTTCTGCCCTGGGCTGCTTAATCCCCTTCCTGCTCCTCAGCCTTCCTCTTTCTCCCACAGCCTTGAGAGTCCGTTTGCTCAAACTCAGCATGAGCCCATGAAGTTTTCTTTTCTACCTTGGATCCTCCAGCTTTTCTCCTGATGCTAGGAACCCAGGGTGTGTCCCTCGGGGGTCAGGGAGAACTCAGAGTAAAATATCTCAAAACCTGGCAGTGGAGGGGGCAGGGTTAAAGGCTGGACAAAGGGCAGGGGAACTCACAATGGACTTTCTCTCCCTGTCTTCCCTTAATCCATACTGGATATGGTAGAAACCATGAAGTCTGGGAACATAGCCAATAAATGATCTGAGATTAGCATTTCCAAAAACTAAAAGATGAAATTTTAAAATATATATATCAATTCAAGAAATAACACAGCTCCCCTCACAATTTCAAAATAAAATTGAGAAATTATAAAAGATAAATAAATTTTTAAAAAAATTTTTGCCGTGAGTAGCAGAGTTTGTATTCATAAAAGATGACGATGCCAGCAGAGACATGAGACAGGAGCAGGATGTTTAGGGAACCATGAAGGCAAGGATGTAGATTTCCAGTGTTCCTTCACTTCCACAATGGATGCCGTCTCTTTCCTCGGAACAATGTACACTTTCTTTGGCTCTCTTATGGCAATTATTACTGTGTGCCTTGTTATAGGATTGCTTTTATGCAAGTTTAATTTCACTTTCTAAACTGTAAGTACCTTATGCATCTTGGCATCCTTCACAATATCTATCTACCACGGTTCTGTACACATCTTACTCATCTTTTTGCTAAAGGGATAAATCAATAGAGGTCAAAATATTATCACAGTCTAAAATGCAACAGATTTATACCCGACTTTAAGGTATGCTTTATTTGGTCTTATACTGGTGTCTATATAAAAATAGTTATAAAAAAATAAAAGGTGGAATTATATCAATAAGTTATACATGCTTTCTTTTCCTGAAATGATTCTGAGATTAGGCTGGCCTATCTTATCTTACTACCTGAATGTCAGTGTTTTAAATTTATAGCAATCTTATACATACTTGCACATACCCAGAATTTTCCCCAAACTCTTATATTTGAATTGATATCATGAAGGATTAAATATGGGAACATATATTCCCATCGAAAGGGAGGGTCTATGTCCCCTCCTTGAATCTGAGCTGGCCTGTGACTACTTTGGCCAATGGAAGTGATAATGTGTCAGTGTTGGGCATCGCTGTTAAGAGGACTAAAACCATCCATCTTGGTCCCTTGGAACTCTAAAGAGCCATACAAGAAATCTGGCTACCCTGAGGTGCCATGCTGCAACAGCTGTGTGAACAAAGCAGAGAAAAGAAGGAGAGAGGGTGGGAGTCAGGGCAGGAGAGCAGAGAAGAGAAGAGGAAGGAAAAAGGGAAAGGAGTGAAGGGAAGAGAGCTGCTCAGCCAGCCACCAGCTGTTGGAAACCTCAGCCATTTGGATCATCCTAGTCCCTCTGAGGCTCCAGACATTGCAAAGCAGAGAGAAGAACCTCTTTTCTGTGCTTTGTTTGAATTCCTGACTCTCTGAATTGTGAGATATATAGTAATAAACAGTTGTTTTAAGCAACTAGATTTGAGGGCAGTCTACTAAGCAGTAATAATCAACTGAAACAATGTTTTAAATTACCAGAGGAGCAACTATTAGTTTAATTCATAAAGCTATATACAAGGATTACATGAAATAAAAATAATTAAGTACATATGTTACATTTTAGGATCCATTAGGTTACCTGTGCAAAATTAAAGTAAGCTTAAGCAAACTTATTTTACCATTTTTGAAGTGAGTTAGTCATATATTTAATATTAAGATTTAAGACTTTAAAATATTATTAAGATTTAAAAAGTACAAACTGATATTGCTTCAATAGCACTGATTAATCCACTATGGTATAATCAGCAAGAACGACACATAATTTAGGTTGCAGGAGGGAAAAAATGAAGCTCTTTCCTAAGTTTTATATCCACAAATTAATGCGATACCAATAAACTGACCAAAAACAATACAAAGATATGGTCAGCTCTGTATCTTGGAACCAAATAATCTGAAAGCATTTGCATCTGTTAGGAGATCCACACAAAAGCCTTAAACTGATTTGTGGAAGAGTAGTAAGTAATTCACTGGGCTGTTTCCAGGAGACACGGGTTCTTGGTTTCAGAGTTCCTGAACCGTTCGCTCGCTGTGCCAGAACAGCTGACTTCCCACAATGTGTACTTTAGTATCTCAGCAACCGAGGCCTGAAAGCGTGCTTGGAACTTCTTACTAATTAGGACATAAAGGATGGGGTTCAAGCAACTATTGAGGAATGCTAAGGCCGTGGAGAGGGGGATTCCGGCCTGCAGCACCTGGTGGAAAGAGCTATTGTAGTGAATCGTGAGCTCCCAAATGCTGAACAGGTGATAAGGAGTCCAGCAAACCAAAAAGGCCATGACCACAGCCAGGATGGTCCAAGAATACTTACTGGAGACTAGGATGCTTCGCTTCTTCACCTTGAAGATGAGACACAAGTAGCAAATGCTCATTGTTAGTAAAGGGAAGAGGTAGCCCAAAATACATTTCACCCAGGTCAGAACATGGTGCCTCATCAAACTGATGTCAGGATCATGCTCATGGAAATTGTTATAGCACAGAGTGTGATTATTGAGCTCTACAGTGTCCCGGAAGTATAGGGCAGGACCACCCATCAGAGAAGCCAAAAACCAAACGAATATAATGACAATCTGGTTGTTCTTTAGGGTGCGGTGCCGATGAGATACGACGGGATGGATCAACTGGATATAGCGGTCCAGGCTGATCACGGTTAGGAATAAAACACTGGCAAACATGTTCAACTGGGCAATGAAGGAATTAGCCTTGCACAACCAGATGCCAAAGGGCCAGTGGAAATTCATGGCCACATAGGAGATATGTAAGGGCAGGAAAAGAAGAAAAATGAAATCTGCAACGGCCAGATTTAGAAACCAGAGAGTGGTAACTGTCTTCTTCCACTTGAAACCCGTGAACCAAATGACAATGGCATTTCCTGGAATACCCAGAACAAATGCTACACAGTATAACGCCAGAGAGACCCAGTGAACAGCTCCGAGGGAGACTTTCTCCTCCAAATCAGGCTCTGGGGAGTAATAGTCCAGGGGATAGGAGTAGTTCTCAAAATCTTCAAACAATGCTTCCTCTAGATCTTCCATGACCTTGTGAAGTGGAGAATGAGGAAATCTATAGGAGCAAATTTAAAAAGAATTTTGAAAACAACAAGAAATGTTCAGCAAATAAAGAATATAAAGATAAAAATATTTTATCTTATGAACTAGAAGTAGTACATTTTTTAGTAGTACTTGTGATTACAGTCTGGATCCAAGTCTTAGGGACCTCAGTTTCACATTGATTTTTCTCAAAGCTGTGAGAGTTCAGTTTTGTAAAGTATTCAGGAAGCGTTAAGTTAAAATGACTGACTCTACAGGTTCGATTCCTCGGTTCATAATGTTTGAAGGGCTCACTAGAGAGAATCTAACATTCAAAAGGCATCTATTAGGTTTTTCCTATGCATTATTTTACGGAAGAGTAAAAAAAAATTAATACACGATGATGACTTCAAAACCTCTATTTGTACTCTAACTTCTTAAGCTCTCTATTGGTACCTTAACTTCTTAAGCTCCAGACGTAGACTTAAGCTCCACCTGGATGTCACAGGAAAGCCCTAGAGATTTTTACTCACTGTATTTCATCTTTGAATGTTTCAATTCTGTGTTTATAAATACAAACATGTTCATCAGTATTATATTAATGTGGAAGGCTTTTCAATCCAAAGGTATCTTTTAGAGTAAACTTGACTATAGCTGTTTAATTTCTCCATTAATTGCCTATGAGTGCATTAAGTTTTATTTAAATTTTTATTTTACTGAAATTCCTTTGTTTTGAATTGATTTAATTATTTTCTACATTTACACCAAATAATTGATTTACTAATCAGTTTTACTCTTTATTTTTGTCCATACAAAATTTTATTTATTATTATTTCACCCAAATTAAGTTTTCTTTCGTGGCCCCCTTATCAAGGACAGTTTTCCTGGATTAAGACTTAAATGTCTATTTCAATCAACACAAAGTTTACTGGGTGCAATTTTAGCTTTACCAATTTATTGTATGTTATTCCTTATTGTTAGTATTTAAAATCAAATAGAAAAAAATTTTAATAGCTATATTCAGTTCATGGAGTTACAATCATTAATGGGCAAATGTATAGATTTGGGGTTTTAGTAGGGTTAGAATAAAGAGGTGAAAACATCTCATGTTGCTCACAAATCACACTCAGTTGACTAACACTGAATTCATCATCCTACCTAAAATTGCTTGAGGAAATCTGGCAGGGCATAATTAAAAACAAATTAAATTCACCAGCATCCTCCAAACCCCACACTCAGCCAGCTTCTCTTTATTTTTCAATATTTGGCTCAAATGTTTCTTGGAAACATTTTCTGACATTAGCTTCTCCCAACTATGATAATAACTTTTGTTGTAGGTAAGTACTATTATTATTTGCATTTACAAGAAAGGATACTGAAGCTTGGAGAAGATCAGCGACTTGTCTAGGATCACACAACCTATAATTAGAGAGTCAGGACCTAAACTCAGATGTATTGGACCCAGAGGCTGAGCTCTTAAGCACCAAGACAATCCCTCTTCTGTCATACTACCTTATTGTACTAATACATTATAAGGTCATTGATTTACCTTTAATTTCTGCTCTGCCAAACTGTGAACTCCTTGAAAACAATGACCATCACCTCTGTACCTGACAGTGCCTCATACAAGTCTTAACATGACACAGGTGCCTAACATGTGCTTAAAAAATGATTGGCTCTGCCACGAATTCTGTTCAGAACTGAATGTAATTTTAAAGTCTCAGGTGAGAGTCTGTGAGTTAATGCCTAAGTCAGTGTGGCTGCCAGACTCTCTCTGACCTTGACCCACAGCTATATCCCCAGGATCTTGACTTATTCCTTGATATCAAGTCCTTTCCCTCATGTGTCATAGTTGAGTAAGCAAGAATTGGCTTCTTTCTTGCTGCCATATTCTTTCAGGTCTGGAATCCTACTCTGCTCTCTCCATTCCTTCTGATGGCTGGCCCTCCCCAGTGTCAAATCCTTTCCAGCCTAGTCTCCAAATCCCAGTTTTGGTTTGCTGCCTATGTACTAGGACGCCCTTACTTTCCTGGTGCCTATGACCTGTTCTTTTAGGCTATTCGTAATTTTGCAGCCAAATTTACTGGCTGGGTGGTGGTCTAAATCACCTTACCAAACTCTAAGCAGTGAAGAGAAAGAAGTTTGATTCATTCCTCAAGAATAGCAAAGCCCATGGAAGACCCCCTAATTGCACACACCACTATTCTCACAAAAAGTCAGGGGCCTCCCACTTCCAATGTCATTACTGACCCTACTGAGCCAGAATGATCACAGGAGCTGCTGAAGGATGCCAACCCTCGTTTCCCAGTTTGCTTGGGGGATGGGAAGGTACCTTGAGGATGAGCGATCTATCTGAACAGAATCTCTTCAAACAGAAAACTGTACCACAGAGATTACTAATCCAGCCGAAAGCAGATATGTTGATAAGATGCAAGGACCAATTCACGCTTGGAGAAGGATCTTCAAGAGGAGCTCAATGCTGCCCAGCTGACTCCTTCATGGAAAATATAAGCTAGGAATTCCCCTACAGCTTAGCGCAGATGTTTTTCTGTGGTGGTGATGGTGAGGCGTCAGGGTGGGGTGGAGAAAAGAGAGAAGTGAGGCAGAATTCGGCACCTTCCCAGACACAGTTAACTCTCGAGGGCATAATCTTTAATGATTACACCTTATTTACATATTACTTTACAGTTGCTATGCATCTCCAGATTTAATTGTTTCCAAACCCACTTAGACTTACCCAAAATCTAGAGACTAACTGTATTAGTTTCCCAGGGCTGCTGTAATATAATACCCTAAATAACATAACAGAAATGTATTGTCTCAAAGTCTGGAGAAATTTGAAATCAAGTTCTAGGCAGGATTGTTCCCTTCTAAAGGCTGTGAGAAAGAATCTGTTCTATGCCTCACGCCTAGATTCTGGGTGTTCGTTGGCAAACTTTGGAACTCTTTGGCTTGTACACATCTGCCTTCATCTTCACATGATGTTTTCCCTGTGTGCATATATCTATGTCCAAATTTCCCCTATTTATAGGGACACCAGTCATACTGGATTAAGACCCACCCTAATGACCTCATTTTAACTTGATGACCTCTGCAAAGACCTTACTTCCAAATGAGGTCACATCATGAGGTACTGGGGGTTAAGACTTCAACACATCTTTTTGGGGGGCCGCAGTTCAATCTATAACATTTACCCAGAGCTAGAAACCGCCTTTCCTGAATCCCAGTCACCTACTCATTCCGAAAATATTTAGTAAGTGCTCATTTGTCAGGCAGTATTCTAGCTGATTGGGATTCTTCACTAAATAAGACAACTATGCCTTCTCTCTTAGATTTTAGAATCTAGAGGGAGGAGATGTATAGTAAAAAGTAAATGACAAAAAGGCAAATTGCATGGCATGTTTAAATGTGGTAAGTGCTGTAGAAAACTGAGGAAGAGCGAACGCAGTAAAGGAAATGGGAGAGCTGACTTTAACTTTCAGTGAGGTGGTCAGAGAAGGGCTCACTGAGAAGATGACAACAGCAAAGACTTGAACGAGGTCAGGGAGTTAGTCATGTGGATATTTTCAGGTAAGTGTTCAAGGTAGAGGAGACACTCTACAGCCATGCCACCCTGAACAAGCCTAATCCTGTCTGATCTCAGAAGCTAAGCAGGGTGGGCCTGGTTAGTATTTGGATGGGAGACCACCTAGGAAGACCAGGTGCTGTAGGCATAAAAAAAAAAACAAAATAAAACAAACAAACAAACAAAACAGAGAAAACAGCCAGTGCATTTAAGGAACACTCTTTTTAACCATGGATACTGAATATGACGTTGTTCTTTTGGAACTGACTATGCTGGGCTGGTAAAACTCCTGCTTTATAAGTAAATGAGGGGCAGATCTTGAGTTGTGATGATACTGGACATCTCCTGTTTTAGCAGAGTTAAACATTCCCTGCCCTTTATTTCATAATTTAAATGTCCCCAGGGGCATGTGGCTTTAATGGGTGCAGTAGCCCAGGTCGGGAGACAGCGGAATTTGGGTGAACTGAAGAACAGTGGACTTGCTTTCAGTGAATGGCGGCTAGTCAGTTCTAGCCAATTGTTTCCATGTGGGAAATGAGCACTCAGTTTTGCCAGAGTTTTTGAAGAATGCCTGGATATTTATATTTTTAATGTGAAAAGTTTCCAACTTCTAAATTAACTGTTTTAAAACAAAATAGCCGTGGACCACATTCAGCCCAGCTGCAAGTATATGACCCCCGGGACCGGCAAATTCTGGAAAACTCTGAGCTTTTCATTAGTGAAGGAGGAAACCGTACATTAAAACGGAAATAGATACTCCAAGTTGGCCTCTGTGAACGCCTTGCCCCTTGGTTCCAGGGAGGCAATCATAAGATTTAATGTTACTCAGAGGCCTCTCCAGAGACCCTTACTTTAATCTTCCCCCAACTGATACAGGGGATTGACTATAAGAGTTGGGACAACTCTTCTTTTCCCCAGGAAAAAAAAAATGCCACAGACAAGTTCCTAACTTTCCTGGGTTTCTATTAGAGTTATTAAGAAGGACCCTGGTAAGAGAAGCAAAATAATAGATCAGCACCTAGGACGAAGCTATTCTTTGGAGCTGTGACAAAGTTCCTGGTCCTGAAGAAGGAATGATGAGTAAACTCCCTGAGAAAGACCCTCATCCTGCTTCCTGCCCTCTCTGGTTAGAAGATCCCTCTGTCTCTGCGTCCTCATTGCTCTAATCCCCTCAGCTTGGATCTTTCACCTCCTACCTCTAAGCTGTGCTCTGCCTTGTACTTGAACTCAACCACGTTCCTAGTTCAAAGAATAACTTGGCAGTCTTCCTGACTCATGGGCCTCCTTCAACTTCATCCTCTGGGGTAGCCAGGTTATTGCTTTGTTCCCAGTCCTTGTTCCTGGCTTCCAGTTTTGTTTTGTTTTGTTTGTTTGTTTGTTTGTTTTAGGCGAGGCAACCCTTGATTGACTTCACAGATTGCAAGGACTTTGTCAGCTTACAATCCCTTATTTTTATTTATTTATTTATTTTTTTCCTACAGCACTTGGTCTTCTTAGACGGTCTCCCATCCAAGTACTAACCAGGCCTGACTCTGCTTAGCTTCTGAGATCATATGGAATTGGGCTTGTTCAGGGTGGCATGGCCATAGACTCTTCGGTTCCAGTTTTGGATTGCCATACCTTTGGTTTCCAGGCCTCTAGAGAACTAACTCTGTTACCACATTGCCATGACTCTGCTCCTTTGCTTTCTCCCAGGCTCCATGCTTCTGTGCTCCCACCTTGATTAGACTACTCACCTGCCACCCCAGGATGCATTGCCCTGACACCAATTCGATCCCTTCTTACTACCAAAATCTACGCCAGTGGTTCTCGACACAGGACACTTTTGCTTCTCAGGAGATGTATGACGATGTCTAGAAATGTTGGTTGTCACAACAGGGTATGGGGGAGGAGAGTTAAATACGACTGGAATCTAGTGGATAGAAGCCAGGGATGCTCCCGAACACAATCAAAAGGACAGCCGGCCACAGCAATGGTCTTGCCCCAGGTCACCAGTGCCAAAGTTAAAAAGCTGCTGCCTGCACATACTGAGCTGAGTCTGAGCTCCTTTTTTCTCTCTCCTGCTGCTGAATCTGCCCTTTTCCTGTGAGTGCTCTCTTCTTAGAATCCTGGCTCAGCCTGGTCTGGTCCATCCACCACCACCCAACTGTGCTTTTTAGAAGTTGCAAACTGCTGGTTCTTGCGTTTAATTTGACTGAAAACGTGTTTCAAATATTTGATGTAGACGTTAATATTTAGGTATTGGGAGATTTCATAAAAAGATTTCAATTTTTAGCTTCTCTTGGTAATTTATATTATCTGTTAATATGGGCCTGCATTTCCTAGAGCAGAATTAGCGTTCCTTTTTTGTTTTTTGCATTCCTTTGCAGATTAGGCGTGTACTCTCTGATTTGCCATGATCACCACCACTTCTAAATCTCTCATTTAGGATACTTTCCAGCATGCCGTCACCCCTGGAATTTGCAATCTTTTCTAACACCATGCCTTGTGTATACTAAGAAAGAAAATTGTTGAGAAAATGTAAACTACACACATATGAGAGTGTGAATAGTGTGATAATACAATTTCGAAATAATATCTGTAATCTCAAAGTAAAAATGTAGTCTACAAAGAAAGCTTATTACTTGTGCATTTGTGCCCATATAAATTTAAGGGCTTAAATATAAGGAAATGTATTTTTTTAATGTTTAAAAACTGATATTCTGCTGTATCATCAATCATGTGTATACTAATCTGTTTATTCTTGGTGAGATAAGAGAGAAAGGGCAAAAGAAATACAGAAGTAAACATGAGAAAATTTGTTCTCAGTTTCACTATATGGCATATATGTAATTTTTTAATTTTTAAGTTTTTTTCTGTTTTTTAATTTTTTTGTTTTTTAATTTTTGGGGTTTTGTTTTTTGTTTTGTTTTGTTGTGTTGAGACGTGATGGGAAGATGTGAATAAAAACTCGGAAGTGAAACTGGAGGGATTTCTGGGCACTAGGAAGGAGACTTGTTAGGCAGTAACCGAAAAAAGATGGATAGAAGGTGAAATTGGTCTTTCAATCCAGGTTTAAAGGAAACATTGTCCACTTTAAACAGGCAGAATCAACCTGTCTTGGCTGGCAGGCACCTTCCATTGAGACATCGGATAGTGTTCTCAGGGCGGAAGTGCTGAGAAGAGCACAGAATGGGGATTTTAGGCTTGACTGAAAAGAGGAAATAGCCACGGTATTTGTCTTAAACCATATGTGCTGCTGAAAGGCAAGTAAGTAATTCGGACTGAAATAAAGATTAATAACGGTCTACATGATCATAACATCTTCTGAGCAGCCACTGAAGTAGGTGCCAGGCTGCACTGTGGACATAAATCTATGCGGATCCACCCAAGTCTGTTAGAAACATGTGAAAAAATGTTGGGCATTGAGCAAAGTCAGGGGACCATCCCTAAATTCCGTGGTTTGGCTTCTAAAGAATCCGAAGAGGCATGCTTGCTGCAGGGATTCAGCTGCTGTGAGGACCCGAGTTATCACTTTCCTGGGTTACATTTACCCAGATACTAGAGTGGCAAATATCTGGCTCTGGAGCACAGAACTAGCTACTGAATTAATCAAATCAGTTTCTGATCTATTCAGATTTAATAGATGAGAAAGATGAAACTCTTTACTGAATAAATAGGTTTCACTGCAAGAGTTTCTGGCAGAGAGCATAGTGATAAATAGTCTAAAAAATCCAGATGATTTTGGGAAAGGACATCTGGTAGAAATACGTATCATTAAACTTTTCAATGTGGCTTTAAACAAGGTTTGGCTTTAGAGGGAAACATTTTGTTTATCTTCCTTGAAAAAATACAAAGATTTCTTCTGGCAGAACATCTAGTGAATGCAAAGAGGTTTAATTTAGTTCCAAAACATTGAGTAGGCTGAGTTTTCATGGACTATTGCAAAGATGTATACCTAATAGAACCTTAAGAAAATTTAGGTTCTAATCTACCTTGAATAGAGAGAAGTATGTGAAGTGAAGTTGCTGATCTTTGTCTCTGTAGATTGCTTGTGTACAGTTCTCCGTAGACCCTGTAAAAAACTCAAGAGCTGAATATATTTCCTGTGAAAACCATTGGGCCCTCGAGGGAACATGTATTTTGCTTCTGATTAATGACAGAAATGAGTTGAATGAATTAATAGGCACGAAAGAGAAACTCTCCCATGAAAACCACTGATCCATGACCCTGCAAACGTATGTGGTCAGCAAACTATATTTTTCAAGGGCTGTCTTCTTAGGGAAGAGAGATTTCTTGAAACGCCTGGGTGTATGCATGTGTGTGTGGCGGAGGGGGTGGGGGAAGGGCATGTATCTGAGAGCATTGTTGAGTATTCCCACTATTAAATATAAACTTTACAGCACACCCCAGATTGTATTCAAGCTTTTTGGCACCAGTAGACTATTTTGCTGCCCTTAGGATGAACATGCTTTGCTTGGAAGGTGTTCAGGCATAGCAGTGTTTTATAAAGACACCCCATTTATTCATCCAAGGGAAGCAAAGGAGGTTTAAATGGAAACTGAAAGTTGGTGTAATATTGATGGCTGTTGCCGATTGGGAGGTGATAGAACAGTGATTGTAAATTGGTACCCTCCCACCCCAAGTCCGGGCATAGCCTGTCCTTTAATAGAGAAGTATCTTGCTTATCTGTAGCTCCCATTTTGTCTATTGCTTAATACCAGCTATTAAGACAAATGACGATCTCCCTTGGCGTGTTGGGAAAAATGGAAATTTTTTGGTTTGGCCGGAAAAGAGACAACATAAAAAAGGTGTGATCTGGTAATGAAGGGTTTTTAATGCCATGCTTTTGGATTTTACTCCGTTGCCAGTTGGGAGCAAATAAAAAGGTTGTAGGAGAGAGTGACATCACCGAATCTTTGTTTTTGTAAATATCATCTGGTAGCAGTTTGGGAGAACATTGCCACAACTGAAGTCAAAGATGGAAAGGCCTTAGGCAGTGAGAGCGAGAATGGAGATGAGGGAGAGATATCTGAGAGACATTCATTTAAGAAATTAATAAAAATTTTCTGGAAGCTTAGCTGAATAGTTTAAGCTTCACGGTAACTTTTTTTTTTTTTTAGAGTTGGCATGGAAAATAGCATCAGATAGAAAAGCTAAATTTAGGCACATAAATGTTTTATTCACTTTTAAAGGCAGTAGGGCTGAGAGAGAGGTTTTCTTTTGTGAAAAAAAAAAGAAGAAGAAGATGATGATGATGAAGAAGAAGAAAAGAAAAAAACAATTGAATCGAGTGGAAATAAAATGATACCTAATTTTACTCTGCTGACATCAAGATATTTTCATAAAAGGCACTTGCAGGCTGATTGGCTTGTCTAACCCTTGTGTTTTATCTGGATGGTTTAAGACAACAGCACAGATTTGAAAGCTCAATGCCTGTTACTTACCAGTTGTTCTAATGTTCCACCCAGGAGTTAGTGTCCCCGCTTCCAGGATCTGAACAGCTCTGATAATTTCTGGGAGAAAACAGAATGAATGATTAACATTGGGTCAGGGAGAAACTTTTAGGCTTTTTTTCCTTTGCAAAACTTTAAGATCATTAACACGGGTCGGATGTAAATAATAGGCAATAAAAAGGTCTATGGGCTATGGAATCGGAACTCTTCCCTTTAAATCCCACCCCCTCTCTTTCTGGTTGCAGAATCTTAGACAAACCAAGTGCTACCTTACAACCTCGGTTTCCTCCTCACTTGTAAAATGGGAAGAGTAATGGTATTAAGCCATGCGGTTGCTGTAATGATCACACAAAGAAATCCTCAAAAAGCGGTCAGCTCAATACCTGGCACAGAAAGCATGCTCAATAACAGCAGAGGTCGTTATAGCCAGTTTAAAACTAAAAGCAAAGCAGAGGGGAAGATAGAGTAGGATATCTTTGTCTTACTTCACAAGAAGGGTAAGAAGTTTTAAGCAGAGATTTTAAAACTCGTTTTGTTTTGTGGGTTTCATACTTTTAAAAATATTGAACTGTATGGAGTTCGTACATTGTTAGATGCCTGCCTTTTGAAGGCAGGAGTTGAGGGACTCAAATGTCTAGCCCCCAAATGCCATTATTACCTCCCATATCTGGCCAAGAGTGGTAAGGAAAATAGAATACTGTACAGCATTCTATTTCTCTTTTCTCTTTTCAAAGAACTATTTATTCACCTTTGATTAAAGGATATGGCCTAGGTCTTTATCTCACTTCTCTCCAAATATTACCTAGACTCTGGGGAAGAATAGCCATCATTGATATAATGTTTCAAAGCCTTGATTATAGCAGGAAAAAAAATCCCCAAATCAGTATTTCCTTGAAAAGGCTTTCTATGTGTACAAGTAATTTTTTAGCAGGAAGAATGTGGGCCCTGATTTGAAAACCTTGATGGCATAAGACTTCTGTAACTTTATTTTTGTAGGGTCTATGACTAGATAGCTATCGAAGACCTGAATTGTCCCAATTTATGTTTTGGGTATTTTCATTCATACAAACAGTCAAAACTAAAGCTTTAATTCTTTTTAATATATTCTGGGCAGTGTTATGTCTTCTGAAGAACTGATTCTGGAAGCAGCAGTCACAACAAGGTACAGATTACAAAACATCTAATAAATAGATATTACTGATGGTTTAAGATTTTTTTTGAAAGTTGGCTAAGATTGTCTTTGCGTGAGTCTAGAATCTTTAATCATGACCTGAAATCTCTGCAAACAGAGAGATTCTTCAGAAAAGTCAGAGGCACACAGCAGAAGTATGTGCTGCTACCACAACGTACCTCTGTTTTCTATTTCATCATTACTCGGTACTAAAGATACATTTGTTCTCAATCACATATTATCAATGACATTCACAGAAGTCTAAGGGCAAGACCCAGTTTAGGGTAGAAACTGGATTGGCAGCCATTATTTTCTTACTTTAATTTATATTAGATTATTTCCTTTCAAGAAAGAGAACGCTTTTTTCCTAAAGGAGAGGAATATTCAAGGAACTTTCAGAATATACTGAAGTTGCAGCCACTTCACAAAACCATACTGTTCATCATTCAGAGAGATAGTAAGTGAACTCAGTGATGAGGGTGGAAGGGAAACTTGTTTTGGTTGCAACAGCAATGTTTGTTCAAAACAGCAGCCAGCAAAGAAATAGGGGGAGGAGGGAAGAACAACATTTCTAGAATTTCCGTTCAGTCATACAAGATTATGCCTGAAAATATTTTTTGCTTTTAGTTCTCCCAAGGAGGAGCTAGGAGGGAGGGAGTAAGGATAAAACATAGTAGTGGAAAATAAAATAAAGCACAAGTTGAAAGACTTGCCCATTGATCATAACTAAACAATTGGGGACCAGAATTATAGCTGTTCAAATTGGAGAATGTTGAAAACCTACCGAACAAACCAAACAAAGAGATATATTGTATTAGGTGGGCGCTAGGGGGGTTTGGGCAGAGCCTGAATGGCTGTTGGTTGGGGATACTGTAGAAGGCATTGAGGCATGTACGAAGGGGGCCTTTAGCATCATCCTTTAAGGACAAGAATCTATGACAATGTATAGATATCATTTCTGAGCCTTTATTTTCTACTGATTAGGAAATGGAAAATGAGGAAAATTAAAGAACTGTAGAAACCATTCGGTTGGCAAGTTGGCATGGTTAGAATTCTTATCCAAGTTTGTAAATGCCCATCTTCTTAAACTTTAAGCACCTGAAGCATGAGAATCTGCTCTCAAAAGTGTTTAAAGCAAGAATGACACTGAATTTAGAGAATAATTCTACTTTTTTTTCCTAGACCTGGACCTATGGCTGAATGAAAAATCAGAACAAATAAACAAAAAAATCAGTCACTCTTCCCTGCAAACGAGGATGACTAGATAGGAGGAAACTCAGAATCATAAGAAAAAGGAAGCTACTTTGGTTCTTTCTTAGACTCTTCCTCACTGCTCCCTACCTCCTACCCTTAGCTCCAGGCCAAGTGGAGGCAGCTTGAAAGAACAGTTCCTATCATAGCTACATATGAACTGTGTCAGAGTCTCACTTTTATACAGAATCTATTCTTCCCTGGAAGTGACTCTGCTGTTCAAATCATTAACAAATATGGAAAAGTGAAAAAGCCAAATTGTCAGACTGGGAACTTAAACCCACTCCCATCTAGCCCTTGGCAGCTGGATTCTGAGGATATTCAGGCAAATGCATATTCTTTACTTCTCCATAGAAGCTTAAATCCCAAGTTTCCTTTCGGTCCCTCTTGGTCAAGCGGACTCCATATGAACCTGGAGGCCTACAATTGCCCAAGATCCATTCCTTTTCTCCTGGAAACCACTGTGGTTTCTTCTTGTCCTTCTAAGGGCAAGAGTACTTTCAAATGGTGTGTATCCAGATCCTGGCTTAACACTTCAGACACAGGACTTGGATGAGAGAGTAGAAAATCAAAAGGAAGAAAACTTTTAACCCAGTTTCTAGTTCTGATCAAAGCCTCCCATCAAACACCACTGTGAGGCTCTCAGGAATCCATGTCGTCTTCTACCTAGCAGAGCCCTCGAAGGGGACTGGGTTCATTATAGGAGTGGTGTCCCTTAGAGGTTAGCACGATCTATTTCACACATCTCAAGTTTTCCCCATGCTCTTCAGCCTCAGTTTCTTAACAAAACAAATGAGAGCGCTTTTTTAATCTCAGTATACAACTGTGGGTGGTTCATGATCCATCTCCAAACATCTGAACACATCACTCTATACATTCAGGGATTCCTTTATAGTCATCACAGTCATGGGACTATTTTTTTGTTGGTTTTTCCATTGAATGACGCAAAGATTAGGGTGAGGCAAATGAGGTGAGTTGTGCATGTTCAGGGTCAGATGCTGACTTCACTTAAAATTTTGATATATTGTTCAGCATGGCTTTTTTTTTTTTTTTTGCATTAATTTTGATTACTAAGCTTTTTTGGCACCTGTTAAAATTTTGCCTTACTTGCCTCACCCTAGTTCCTGCCCTGCCATGACAGTTGACTGATTTAAATACCTAGGGAAAGAACATTGGAACAAGTTTTAATTCTGCATGTAACTAGCTGCATGGCTTTGGATGAGTCACCTTCCCACTTGAGACCCCAGGTGCCTTATCTGGAAAACACAGGTAACATTTAGTAATAAACATTTATGAGAAGCTCAAAGATGGCAGGACAATGTATTCTAGCCCTTTTATTACTCTCCATGCCTCCAAGCAGCACCAAAATCCAGTGCTTTGCACAGAGTGGTCATTCAAAAAATATCTTCTAGTAAGTTTTTTTTTTTTTTCACATTGAAACAAATACATGGACCAAGGTCCAAAATAAAAAGCCTACGCAAATTAAAAACATCCTGCAAATGAAAACAAAACCTACCCAAACAAGAATACTGTCCCTCCCACATTCCTCCCAGAGAAAAGAACGAATTTGAAATCATTGTTCTTCCTGATTCATTTAAGTATGACAGTCTTACTGCCTTTTTCCCCTCCAGGAAATAGTCTATTCAAATATTTCAGGTTATGAGCGAACTAGACTTATGTAATCATTCAGCCCTCAGGGATTTCTTTCCATCTAAAGATACTAGTACCACCCTAATGAGTCACATTTCATAAAATGTAACATCTGTGAGAAAAGGTTATAAACATGTAGCAGTGCCTAAAACAGCTGTACAGCTGTAAAGGAAACAGAATCTCCACTTCTTAACTAGTTCTTCATACTTAAGTCTGCATAACGAGACAGTAGGGGGAGAGAGCATTTGTGCATATAGCTCAAAAACTTTATTTTTCCCACTTCTTTCTCTGACTAACAAAGAAAAGGAGGAAGGAAGGAAGGAAGGGAGGGAGGGAGGGAGGGAACCAAAACAGATGACTCTATTTTAAGAGCTCTTTTCTTTATTCTTAGTTCATTTTATATGCCATCTCTCCCATGTACTTACTTTCTGACCAGTGGTAGAAGTTTGAGGGAAGAATAACTTCTGAGGCCTCTAACTATATTATTTTGCAAATTGGCTCTGAACAAAGTAAGTATATAATAAAAACATTATTTAATATATATCTTTTCATATTTGATATTACTCACCTTGTTTCAGAAACTTGAGGAAAATAAGTGACCTTGTAAAGGTCATTAAAAATAATGGTTCCTGAGAAAGAATGGTAAGCATGTATTTTCACTGTCCCTGTCATCTCAGTATTTTGGATAACTCAAAGTCAAGTGCTTCTCCAGGCACTAAAGTCCAAGAAAGTAGTCAGAAAATATCTTGGCACCTATGTAAGTAATATAATATACCTTCAATGAAAAATAATTCAAGTAATTTACTTCCTGGTAAGGAACTTTGAAGGAACTTAGTAACAAACCACTTGATACAATAACATTTCTTTTTAAAAATTCTACTTTTAAAGCAGGTTCCTATATCTTTTCTGCTCATCACAGATTTTCTCTAACAAGGCAAAGTCAGACAAACCATTTCAACCTAATGTCTGATTCCCTGAAACGATGTTTAATAACTCACGTGATTAGTTATTAAAAACAAAAATGCTTTGTAAGTCTAAGCTCATCCTTAAAACAAGCTAAGAATAGTCATATTAATAGTGACCATACATATCCTATGATGAAAACACTTTAGCTTGAAGGTCCTGAAAAGAAAAATTCACAATGATCATTCTATTACTTCTAAAAAAAAAATCTAATTCTACCATACTGACCTGGAAAATGGGACCAAAAGGCAGGGTCCAGAGTGTTCTTTAGAGATTTAGAAAACCTGGCTCCTTTAACTTCAGAATTCACTTGGTAAGCAACACTTGCATTGAACTTTATGCCAGTTGTAGTACAAAACAAATCATCTTCTCCAACAGGTTTTCCTAGCTGCTAATAAGCATAAGCAGCAGTTATTGGCTCTGAATTATTTCGCTAAAATGGATTTGGTAAGCCTACAATTAAAGAGATGCACAGTCTGGACTAATGGCATATTCCGTGCCTTTGTGTCATCTGTGAGAAGGCAGTCATGTGATGTACCCAGGAGGAGACCCAATTAACCACCTTCGGCTGCATTTCCATGGGATGTGCACCAATCACCAAAGGGACCGAGATGAGTATTCTTTGGTGAACTGCTCTGACATTTAGACCTGCTAAATTTTTGCCCAAATGCAAGCTTTCTTCTTGACCATGAGCTCAATGTGAGTCAAGAAAGAAATGTGACAGCTTAAAAAAAAAAAAAGGTGAATTTGCCCTTCGGCTTTTTAATAAAATTGGGGAAGTATTTGTCCACCTCTACTTGACCTGGTCAGACTGCACCTGGGGGTATTGTATTCTTTTCTGGGAATTATAATTTAAGAAGAACAATGATAAACTGGAGCACGTCCAGAAGAAAGGGAACAGGATGGGGAGAAAGATGAAAAGTACATCATGTGAGGAGCATTGAATGAGTTGGTGGAAGCTATTTATCCTGGAAAAGAAAGGGCAGGGTAACTTTTTTTCAAATGCTTCAAAGGCATAGAACGGTGGAATCTGTTTTATCTGGTCAGAGAGTAAAACTAACCATATGAAAGAAAGAGGCATGTCAGTTCAATACAAGGCAAAACTTTCTAAAGCTTACAGTTTTTTAAATTGGCATTTGTTCATTTAATAAGTATTTGTTGAGCATCTACTATGTGTTCCAGGCCCTGGAGAAATAGTGGTGAATAGCAGTGAAAATAACCCATGGAACTTTCATTCTAGTACACAGCCGTGTCAGATGATGACACATTTCTCATACTTGGAGATGTTTAATGAGGCAACCATAAATTGAGGGTTTTGTAGCAGGAAACCAAGGAATTAATCGTGACTGGACTTGATGATGTCTAAAGTTCTGCCAGCCTTAAAACTCTATGTTGTGGTTACTCTGATGTTACATTTGATGCAGTTTGATGGTTCTCCTGGTCATTAGCCAGGATGTACAGTTCTGATTCTGCTGCTGCTTAGCCAGTCTTCTATCGGTCAAAGAATACATGCAGTACTGCCTCTACTAAGTTTTTTTTAGAGAGATTGTATGGCATGGAAGGTAAAGAGAGAGGGCACTAAAATTTCTTCCATATATAATCTACAGTGAAGGAAGGTAATTTTTCTTATGTCCCATTTTATCCCCAAAGATCTGGTTGCCATTTCTATTCCTTTTAATCTTTTTAAACTGCCATTCTTAGTTGGTGAATGGGAGTTCTCTCTTTACAAGTCAATTTCTACTATTTAATCTCTTTGAAAGAGTGTGGAGTCAGGGTAGCTAAAGATCATAGAATCACAGTCTGTTAAAGTGGCATGAGATGTTAGAGATAATTTAATTTAGTCCTTTCATTTTATACATGAAAAGAAACCAGAAATTTAGCAGAATACTTTAAAATAAAACCTAAAGACAGAAGCACTAGTAATTACCAGAATTTTAGAAAGACTATCTCCTTTAGGCCCAGAAAGGTTTATAAAGAATCAAGTAGAACATCTAGAAATTACAAAGTTAATATTGAAATCTAATTTAATGGACACATAAAATGGTAAAGAGGATGTAAACTAGCAGATTATCTGAAGAAGTTATCCAAAACGTAGCACAAAGAGATAATAAGATGCAAAATATGAAAGAAGCTAAGAAATGAGAAGTAGAAAGTAAAAGTCTAACGTATATCAAACTACATCAAACTTTCAGAACGGTCGATAAAGCCTTGTGTTAACCAGGTAGTTAAAAGTGGGTTCACAATCAGAAGCTAGTTTATATTTGGGTATTTTGATATAATAATAGAGAATTATACAATAATGTCCATAATATTCGTGATCAGGGCAGAGGATGACTGATTTGGGTAACATTCAATCTGGTAATTTTCAGAGGTGTCAATTGTCCTCTGGAGTGCAGAGGGGACACCTATTGTTCTATCTTGATAGCATCCGCAAGCTTGGTAACATCTTTGGTTTGGGAAGGAGGATCATCTTTGGTCTTCGCCTAAATATGGAGCAACTAACTCCATAAGAGAATAAAATTGGAAGATGAGAACTCATCCCAGAATGAAATTAGGACCATAATTATAAGACCTTTAGTAAATTATAAAATGCTTATAAATTTCTCATATTGATCATGTTTCTATTATCGAATTTGCTCTAGTGGTTAATAATAAAAAAGCCTTAAGATAAAAATAAAACTTGTAGAGCAAAGAATATGGGAGTTAGAGAGATTTGTGACCAGAGAAGTGGGGAATAGAATCACCTTCAGAGGGACAGGGTGGTGTCTGACTTTCTAGGGCCCCTCTGAGATAAGAAGAGAAAATTCGAGCTGGTTGAAGCCTGGTCCTAAGGCTGAATAGTAGAAAAAGGCAGGTGGGGTTCCCCAACGATGCAGTCACTGCAGTCTGCATAACTCTTTGCTCCTTACTGTATTCAGATATGAAATGACAGTACAGAGAGATCTTTCCTAAAGATGGCAATGAGAAAGTAACAGCCCAAAATCTGGGTGGAGTTATGTTCTTGGCGATAGCGTTATGTAGATATTCTTTTAAAATTTTTCACTAGGAAAAAACTCTAAAAATACTGGACTTAATGTAAAAATCATTGTTTTAAATGTATGGTTGAGCTGGCAAGAAAGGAAGGAAAATCCTAAGTCAGCAGCCTGAACTGAGATGGAAGCAAGAATCCAGAGAGACATCAAAGCAGTTGGCTGTCCTAAGGCCCACGCGGCCTTTGTTGCCACCACTGTGCAAAGCTCCGAAGGTAAAATGTAGGACCTGGAAAGTTTCTTAAATGCCTGGAATCAAATCCCAGTTGTTCATGAAGGGTTCATGAGCATGTTAGGGGCACACTTTTAACTCAACGTTAGCCATCACTTTCTACTTGCCCGAAGCCTCACGTCATCCGGTCATCTGGAGATGCGCGCTTACGTCCTTCTCAGGTCTTGGCCATGCACAGAGCCCTGGGCATGAGCACAGCCCTGGATGCGCATGTGCCTTGCTCAAGTCCTAGGTATACGTCGGAGCTTTTCAAAACCTCTCCGTATGTCTCATTCTCCAGTTTTTCTTTTTACGCTTTGAATTAGTCTAATGCCTTCCTCCAACTGGTAGCCATCACTTCAGGCAGATGCAAACTTAAATTACTGCCTAATTATTTGTGACACATGCTTACGGGTAAAAAGCTTTTCACACTGGGTGAGCTCTGAGGTCAAACATAGAGTCTGGCAAATGAGGTTTTCCAAGGAGCCACCAGCAATCATATCATAATTCTTGGGGAATGAAACTTTGAAGGAATTCCTGCCCCTTGCCGCTCCTTCCAAGTGGCTGCTAGGCTGCTGGTCTTCAGCTAGAATGCATGCTGTTAGTTTTTTGGTTTTGTTTTTGTTTTAAAACACACCTGGTATTTCTAGGTGGTCTCCCATCCAGGTACTAACCAGGTCTGACCCTGCTTAGCTTCTGAGAACAGATGAGATCAGGCATGTTCAGGGTGGCATGACCATAGACCATGCTATTAGTTTTTAAGGATATCACAAAGCAGGAGAGTCCAGAATGGAATAGGGCAAGTGAAAAATGCCACAAAACTACACTTACTGAAATTGAACTCTTTCTTTCTTTCTTTCTCTTTTTCTTAAATAAACACTCTCTGGATTGTTGCTAGCCTTTCAGTAATTCCTCCTAGTGAAGAAAAAAATGTTCTGAGGTCCTTACTTTGCTATTTTCACTTAATCCACCTCAGTAGGGAGTCTGAATAGGCATACTTTGTGCATCTGGGAACCACTTGGCTTATGAAATCTAAGAAGAGATATATAACCCATCTCATAGTTAAACTTCTATTGAAAAAAAATGTACATTCTTCCACCACCTCCTTCTCCTTCCTGAACTTGCTTTAGAGACTATAAAAGCGACCAAATGACAAAATGAATGAATGGATCAATAAATCAATTAAATTTGTGGCTCATCAAAGGCTTCAGTACATAGACTTCAACATAAAGGGTATTCAAAGACTGGTGCTGAATCAAAATAGATCGGCTCAAAATAGGCAAAATTTTCCTGTTCTCTAATATATCTTATTTTTGCTCATAACATCAAATCTTTAGCTTTATATTTATCCCATATAAAGTTGTATAATTTTTTATAATGATTTCTCATTTCATTTTTGTGGGATATATATTAGTTTGGGTAGAAAATGGATACTATAATACAGTTTTAATGGTAAATCCTATCCATAAAAGAAAAAAATGGAGAAAGAAGGACAGAAAAAAAAAATCAAGGAGAAAGATGGACTTGCCAGTTGTCAAAGTGGTGACCACTGTCAAATTTTGAAAGTATTTTGTGAATAGTAATCAATTACGTACTCTTATTTGGAATAAACATGATGAGTACCTTTCCACTCAACTCCATTCGTGCAATCACAGATAACTGCTAAAAATCAGCAGCAGAAGAAACACTAAGAGGCCATCCCAGCATTAAGAGATATTCTTATCAGTGAAGTAAACCGAGGATTCTTTCTTGCAGCCAAAGAAGTTTATACCAAAAATTGAATTATATATAAATGAACATCAAACATTTATGATGTTTTGACATAATTTTGACCATACTTATCTTTCTTATTAATCTTAGTAATTATCTCTTATTATTGAAATATTTTAAAAATGGAAGTTAAACTACTCTTAGATTAAATCCATTAGTATTATAAATGTTCTCAAATATTAGTTATTAATGGACACAATAAATAAATACTGCATACCATACACCAGACATTTTTGAAAATAAGGAAAAAAAGTATTTTGACTAATACTTAGCAGAGATATAATTATTTTCTATTAGAAAATTCGTAACTAGCTCAATTGAAGGACATTAGTTAGAGAAGCCTTTTTGGAAATCATCCAGAATGATTCCTGTGTCTCATGTCTTTCTTTCTTAATTTGTTATAATGAATGAGTCATAATATTTTAAGAGGATTAAAACAGCTTATAATGAGAGTGCTGCATTTAAAGAACTACAGAAGGTTTAGTAACAATATAATATGATTATAATAAAATATAATATGATGGGTTAAGATAACATGATTCTTTCATTTCCTGTTCTTACTAGCAAATTAAAAAAAAAACACTAAGCTGCTTTTAATTTTGTTTCATTCCATTAGAGAAGATGTGAAGGTTAAGTAGAACCTGGTAATGTATACACACACACACACACACACACACACACACACACACAAAATTGAGTTAACTCAATTTTATAAATGTGTAATAAAATTGCCATAACAAATCATTTTATGTCCTTACTTCTCTAATGACTCTATTTAATTAATAATTAATATAACAACAGTTCTACAATTACTACTCTGAAAAACATAGCATACATCTTTCGAAACTGTTTTATCTTCATTAAATACTTAAAATCATCTAAGAAAAAATAATGATATTTTTCTTGCTTCTTGTGACATTAAGTCTTATGACTGACTTTCACATTTGAAAAACACTCTGAAAAGTAGGAAGGTTCTTCAAGACATCAGGCCTGGGCTCTTCAGAAAGTCTTTGTTATAGAAAAATAAATAGGGGGATTATTCCAGACTAAAAGAGAAATGATACAAAAACTGAATATAATATGTGACCTTTGATTAAATACTGATTTTAAAAAGCTATAAAATATATCTTGAGACTGCCTGGAGAAATGTGATATGAATTAGACATCAAGAAATTATTTTTTATTTTCTTAGGTGTGTTAATGACATTGTTTTGTAAGAGAATGTTCTTTTGGGGGGATGTATACTGAAAGTTTTAGGGCTGAAGTCTATAACTTACTTTCCCAGGACTCAGAAAAAAAAATACATCATAGTTGCCAGGCTGGGAATGTATAACCTGATTTAATCATGTAATGTGGTAAACAGAAAGGCATCTCCTCCTTCATGGAAAAACTTGTTGCCCTAGCTCCTTGGACAGAGGTCAAGAGACAGCCTCCAGCTTGTAGCCCTTAAGGGACTGCTCTTACTCTAGGTAGAACTCCTTGCCCAAGGTCATGCTGTTCAATGATTATTGAAATGGAAGTAAAAAGATGTGGCCATTTTGGCCCAATGGGAGAGAATTGATAGCTTTATTAGAGCTTCCGAGATCCACCTAGAGTTGGCTATTGCTGTCAATACTACCTTGCAGCTCTATTTCTGCTCCGGCCCGGTTGTCTCCTACCCATCCACTTTCCACACACAGGTAAGGATTCTAAGGCAAAATCCAATAAACCTCTGATAATTAAACTCTGCCCCAGAGTCTTCTAGAATAACTCAACCTATGACACAGATGAACATCAGATAACCTCTAAATGAACATTTTTTTTTCTTTTTTAATGTTTTGTTTTCTTAAAAAATGCCAATGTCATCAAAGACAAAGTAAGGTTGTGGAAATGTTCCAGATTAAAAAAAACTAAAGAGACATGACAACTAAATGTAACATATGATGTTGTACTGCATCCTGTACTGGAGACAAATTAAATGCCCAAAAGAGCATTATTAGATCAGTTGACAAAACTGAAATATGGATTGTAGATTAGATACAAATATTAAATCAATTGTAAATTTCCTGTAATTGACAAGTATACAGTGGTTATGTAAGAAAATGTCCTTATTCTTAGAAAATATATAGGGGTAAAGGGACACAATATATGCGACTTCTCAAATCGTTCAGAAAAACTACATACATATACATAGAGAATATAAAAGCAAATGGGACAAAATTTTATCGATTGGTGAAACTAGGCAAAGGGGATATAAGAGCATGTTTTTGTACTTTTCTTGCAACTTTTCCATAAGCTTGAAATTATTTTTAAATAAGAAATTATTTTTAAATAAGAAATATGTGTGTGTATGTTTGTGTGTGTGTATATATACATATGCTATATATAAATAACTACAGATCAACCAGATATAGCAAAATGTTAACTATTCTAAGTATATGGTTGTTCTCTGTATTATTCTTTCAACTCTGAATGTTTGGAATTTTTCATAATAAAAAGAAGGGGGAAAATAATAAGGACCAGAATGTTTGGCATTACTTAACTCTTTAAGGTTTGCAAAACTTTACCATTTGGAGCACTATGCCTTTATTTTCAGGTTTCTGTCCCAAGTTTAATGGTTACTCTATCTGTGATTAACTGAGAGACATAGATTAGCATACCAATTAGATTCTTAAAGTTTTTCCCTCTATAAAGTAAAACTCTTTAACTCATTAATTATTTACCTCCTCACTCTAAAAAACTCCATGAAATGTAAACTCTAAGTACCTAAACTATCTCTCTTTATTCTCAGCTATGCCCTAAGTTGCTGGGACAATTCCTAGAATAATTCCTAGCTCAATAAATATCTGTTAAAGAATGAAAAAGATCTAAAATAAATATGATCTTGGCTAATAATTTTACCTACTACACATCAACGCCTACCATTATAGCCAAAATTAAATTTGGTTTCATTTTTTGCTTGCTTTTCATTTCTTATTACAAATTGGGAGAATGTGAATTCTAGAGTTTGGCAATCAAATCGTTAACATGGATGAATCTGAGCCAGGAAGTGGTGGAGATAGTACAGCTGGGTTCCTGGAGGGAGCGGCAGAGAGCATTTTGAATGCAAGCCCATCAGAGCACTTGGGTATAGAGCGACCTTCAGGGAAAAGGTGAAACTGCAGCTGGGGACCTAGAAGGGGAGGTCTCACCACATGGGATGGATCTTACTTGAAACCAGGAGAACCGATGCTCCACCACACTTGAAGGAAAGATGTCCAAAGCCTATATGAAGCCACATGTCAGAAAATATAGCTGACTTATTAGCCAAATGTCAATACTCACTCAATGAAACCACAGGCGAATAAAACTGCAGGAGATGGATCAGTCAGGAGGAGTCAGAATGCAGAAATCAGAACCGGAGCGAAAACCAAGAGGAGCCTAAATAGATGTGGAAATCGAGTGCATCAGCTTTGTCCTATTTTGATGTTTGCGTTAACCACAAAACAACAGACTTCCCACTATCATGACCTCTGGCAAACCACTGGGGCTTGCTGATGGTGCTGGTGACTAACTGGACTCAGTCCCAAAGGGCAAGTGTCATCCCGAGACACAGGCAGCTGTTATTTCAGAACCCCCTCTACATTCTACTTTACTGTACTCACTATTGCTCCTTCTAACTCAGAATCAAAGAAAGTTTAACAAAGTATAACTAAAAGCTTTCAGTTTTTCCTCTTTATCCTCCAGAACCTCCAATTTTTCATCTTCATCCTCTTGTTCAGCCCTCACCTTCTCATTTTCAAATTTAGAAAGCTGCTTGCTTTACTTAAAATAATTTCTTTAAATTTGTAATTAGTTATTTTGCATTGAATAATAAAAATTATCTTTTTAACTAACACACCCAACAACTACCCTAAGTAGTTTCGAAGTGGTGTCTTATACTGCTTAAAAAGGACACGCTCCCCAACCTCTTTATACACTGTAGTGTAACATTAGGACTAAAATCAGTACTGGTCTTAATATGAAAGTACACTGTAAGACATGATTTATGATATGCAGGCATCCTGAGGAATATGATTAATGGTTGGGTTTTATTGCAGATATTTTACCCATTTACCATGAGAGCACTACATAATGTTTCTCCATTTTTGTCTCAAATTATTTCATTAAGAAATGATCAACTGTTGGCCTATTCCAAGGTTTGTAAGATGACTTTACTACGGATGTCACCAGTGTGGTCAAGAGCCCAGTTAACGGAAGAAAGTGTTACTCAAAGGGCAGACTCAACACAGCAAAGTGGAAGCAGTAAAACATTAAACAGGTTTAACTTCAAAGAATTTATCTACAATTCTGTAATAAATTCTGGAAAGCAACTATTTCACTTTAATTATGAAATTTGTGAGCGTTGTTTCAGCATTTTTTATATCGAATTACATATGAAGAAGGATAACATAATCGTATGTTTAGGGCCTGTCAAGAAAAACTATGAAGGACTTTGAAATGGGCAGAAAGATTCCTGGAAATCCTACCTGGTCTGTTTTTTCAAGTTCTCTCTGCCTGCCATTGTCTTTGAGGTAATTTACAATTGTGTAAGTTGTAGACAACTTATATCTCTGCAAGTGATACTTGTCCATCAAAATAGAAATGAATCATGTCTGGTGAAATGCCATTGATTACTGCCCTGTGTGTATTGGCTAGTTTTGCAACTGTTGAATATTCATTTAACATTTCTGATAGACTACATATATGTGATACCTTGAATTCTCCTTTTAACCCATGCAGTATTTTACTGATTCTTTCATAATTAACAAGTTAAATAAAACCTTTGAAAAATGTTAATTTTATATTTGTATGTGAGTCATGATTTGCCTGTTTAAAAAATTGTCTTTTTATTTTTTTAAGTTTTTTTTTCTTTTTTAAATTGAGATATAATTGACATATATTAGTTTCGGGTATACAATATAATGAGTCAATATTCGTATAGAGAATTGATCACCACAATAACTCTAGTTAACATCTATCACCGTGTAGAAACAAATTTTCTTCTTGTGATGAGGACTTTTAAGATTTACTCTCTTAACAACTGTCAAATATACATGACAGGATTATTGACTCTAGTCACCATGCTATACATTACATCCTCATGACTTATTTATTTTATAACTGGAAGTCTGTAACTTTTGACCCCTTCACTATTTCATCCATTCCCCACCCCCTTCCTGTGGCAGCCACCAATCTGTGCTCTGTATCTGTGACCTTGATATATTAAAATATTATCTTTTAGTAAGGCTTCAGTCGAAAGTGTTGATCTGGCTTTGGGAGGAGAACTGAGAGTAGGGATAGAATGGTGGGAATGTGGTAAGGTTAAAAAATGTACATGACATTTCATTTTGGTACACTCAGTCTCCAAAACCTAAGTTTACCTTCCACTCCTAGGATCGGGATGGAACCGAACATCAGGCTGGGGAAGCACTCACTTAGAGGACGGGGAGGAGGAAATAGGGAAAGAAGGGGTGTTTACATGCAATATCAGGCAATGGGAGGGGGGGCTTAAGGGAAAAGAATTCTCATATCACCCCATTTGATATTGCCAAAGAAAATCCTTCTTGTACAGATCCCAGACTCTCTTCCCTTCATCCCTCTCTGTTATCTTTAAAGGCTGTGTTAGAAGCCAGGGCCTTACTATGGCTGTTGGAAATGAAGGACCAATAAACAAGATGAATGTAATTGTTTTGCACAGATAGAACATTTAACACGGTATTCAAATGTGTGGACTTCCCTTCTCTCTCTCTCTCTCTCTCTCTCTTCTCTCTCTCTCTCTCTCTCTCTCTCTCTCTCTCTTTTTGCAGTTAAACTGAGGCCATTTTAATCCCTCAAGTAGAGGAAGGGATCTAAGCCAATGTTCCAGCCATGTCCGAACTACGACAGAATTGGTTGGCTGTGGCACTCTGCCTGATCAACATGGCAGTTTGAGAACACAGAATGCCTTCCTTGGCCTGAAGATTCTATCTGCCTCACTAAAGTGGGATGAAGAGAAGTCACAGCAGCCACAAAGAAATTCCAGTTATATCTAATCTGTCCTTGCCTCAACTCTCCCCTGGGATATCTAAATATTTCTAGGGTGTTTATGTGGAGCCGAGTTTTATTTCTACATTCCCTTTTCCTGTCTGTCTGTTCTCTTCTGTCACCCTGGTCTCTTCAGTCCTTAAACCTCCTTCTTTCCCACCAGTCCCTCCTCACCAAGTGCTTCTACGTAATTCAGAAACAATCACAAGCATTTCTGGGCACTATTTTATGGCAGTTAAGAACTAGGGCCCTGGAGCCAGAAAACTTGATTTCTAATTGTAGTGCCATTTTTCACCTAACCGTGTGGACTTGGAAAATTAGTCAAAGCTGCAAGCCTCAATTTTTCCATCTTTAAAATAGGGATAAGAATATCTACTTTTTTATTTATCTACTTCAGCCATGAAGATGAAATGAGGCAATTAGTGAAGCTCAGTGCCTGACAGTCATCTATTGCTATTATAAATCTCCTTCTCTATTTCCAGTTGCCTATTTATTTTCCCTGTATCTATGGTGTTCTATTTCCTATTTTCTCATTTGTAGGTACTACTTCCCATCTTCATCCTCAACTCAATATAGATACTGAAAGGGTTCAGGACATGCTACCCCAAAATATCGCACCTTGGCATACTGAATATTTTAAGCTAAAGGAATCTGAGAAATAGCGGATACAGGAGGGCTTTTGTGACCTTCCCCTGAAGCAGGTCAGAAGGCCGACATGTGCGAGGTGCCCTCCCTGTACCCAGAGAAAATGAGCATCCTTATCTCTGAAGCCGGAGGGATGGATGCAGAAAGGAATCTGAAAAAACAGGACTTGTTATGTTTACCCAGGTTTATTACTCTTAGCTCATATCTCTCTTGTCTCATTACATTTTTCTATGACTCTCCACTTTACATTGAACCTAGTATAATAATTTTCAAGTTTAACCGTTTCTTCAGGTCTTCATTATGAAGCCTTCTTTATGAAGGCTTCTGTGTCATATAACACTTGTATTAAATTTGCATGCCTTTTTCTTTTAAATAAAAATTAACATAAACTATATATAAATACATGTATTTTATTTAACTCATATTTAATTTTTTATAGTTCATATAAGTAAATAAAAGTTAGGATTAATTTGTTAATTTGCCTTTTATTACAGGGGCTCCAACTGAGAATTTAGAAGGGGAAGAAGAAAAGATAATTTTTTTATTCTGCTATAATACTGAATCAAAGACATTGGTCACATTTCCTATGCTGTGACTGTTCTTGAAGACAGAGTGGCTCTAACCACCATAAGAAGCCCAAATAATATTGATCCAAAAAAAAAAAAAGAAGAAGAAGAAGAAAAAGAAAGAAAGAAAAAGACAGTGGTCACGCATACCATATTATTTTTTGATTACGCTCAATTCCATTTTCTTCATCTATGATCTGGGGAGAAAATCCATCAGTAAACCATTGACAGTGCCTGGCTCATAGTAAGATCTGAGGAAGTGTGAGATATTGATATTCCATTGCCTTATTAGTCCTTTCATTAGGGTGTATTATGAAATAATTCACATAACATATGAGTGTTGAAAGTTGAAAGAATTAGGTAACTAATTCTTGGGTTTCCAGATAATGATCAAGGGTTCCAATCAGAGAGCTCGCTTGATATTACCTGTAATTAGTTTAGATAACATTTTGAATTTCTGTTTCATCCTAAGAGAAAACAGCAGCTGAAAGATACCACTGTAAGCAACAAAATGGTGGTTTCTTGCTGTTACAGTAAAGCTGCATTGTGCTCGTTCTTTCCTTTCTAAAAGTAGGACATTCTGGTCCCATGATAACTTTCTACTAAAGGAGTTTATTTTGTAACAGATGATTCATGTCAATGAGTTCATATCTTGTGAGGAAGATCGCGGTACAACATAGCTGGGCTTCTTACTGTAATCTCACTGACTTGCTATAATCCAGCTGGTCAGAGAACACATCGATTGTCTGCCTCAGCAGGAAAAACGCCAGCTCTTCCAAAGAATTTCTGTTGGGACATTCTCTTAAATTTGATGAATAAATTATGTACTGGATTGTTAGAGAAAAATGTAAAAATTTTAAAAATGGTCATTCTTTAGGAAATTACTGAAGGGCAGCCAGGAGATTCAAGCAGGTTCCATTTGCCATGGCTAGAAAAGTGATCTGATTTTTTAAACAAGCTTTTATGTAAAGTTGAAATAAATGAGTTCTTAGAAATATTACAACAAAAAGTTAAAATGGAGAGACACCTTCTGCAATCATTTTTTCCCCACCCTGTGTTCTAGGAGACGTAATACATTTTTAGATCTGAAAATACCACTTATAGAGTGTTTATGATAATATAATCCCTCCTATTAGACAAGCAATTTCAAGTCTGTGCTGAAATTCCCTTCCCAATTCAATTTCTCAAAAAACAGAAGGCAAATGATGGAAAAATGGCATGTTATACGTGAAATACCATTCCAGAGCCAGGCATGCCTCCCGGACAAGGGAGAAATAGCTTAGTCATTTTACTGTCTTCTACATTTTTCCTGCCTTCTTGGTCAGTCATGTAGAGAACTATAATTAAGTATACATTTTTATGTGTGTTGATTATGATAAAATGTTTCTAAAGGTGAACGGGTTCATTTCGAAATGAAAAGGTTTCATTTAATTAAATGAAAGCCCATATGGGGCAGAATGACGAACAGAAAAGTCATGTTTAATATTATCTAATATTCTGTTGCACCTGGGCAACGGAATAAATAATTTATATCAACTTAATATTTTCCATTAGGTGACCCAACAGTTGATTCGACTAAGCTTTAATTTCCTGAATTTGCTGGTGGTTTTGGAATTAAGAGAAAATCACCAACAATGCTAAAGGGTAAGCTATATTTTTAGATACTTTCCTAAATGACTATATTCCCAGACCTCCACAAGCCTATCCCCACATTTTTTAAATTCAGGAACCCCCACTTTAACACTCTTACCATTTTTTAGTTATATACTTGAATGCTTATTTGATAAATGTCTCTTTTCCACAAGGCTCTAATTTGGCTTATTTTTACATCCCCAGAACCTACCACAGTGCCTGGCAAAGAGGGAATCTCAATAATATTTATTAACTGATGTTAAGACTGTTCAGTGGGTTTTGATAAAAGTCATTTATGATCATGGGCATCTCAACAATAACTAATATTTTTTTTTCTCTGAGAAGGCAAAGGTGAGTTTGAGAAGGGAACTTACGTTCTTAATTATTATCAAATTCATTCATTCCTGTGTTCAGAACCTCTTTCTATTAAAGATGTTAAAAGAATGTTGATTACCTAGGAAAGCTAGCTTCACTCCTGAGAGGTGTTAAATCTGTTCAGCCACTTAATTAGACCAGGACTTTTGATTGACAATAGGTCCCGCTTCCATGGAAGGATGTTGGAGCATTTTCTCCAATTATTAAGAGCAAACTAATTCCCTATAAATAAACCATGTGGTGTCTAATCGTGTATTGCTTATAAGTAAAACTAGTTCACTAACTATATTCAAAAGGAAGCAAATACCAAGCACACCTAATTATATAATATCATTTAACACATTATGATAATACCTAACATTTCCTGAGAACTTGTTAAGTGGCTAAGTAACTTTACATGCATTTTCACATTTAATTCTCACCACAATCCTGTGAGGTACTATTATTATTCTATTATAATTTCCAAGAGGCTAAGAGCCATTGGGCAATTAACAAAAGTGGTGAAATCCAGACAAGACTTCTGGGTCTGTCTGACTTCAGATTTCCTTCTTAACCCATGTACACAAACTCTCTGTAATAATTATCTGTTAATATATTTATCTTCCTTACTAAACTGTGAGAACCTCAAGGGCAAGGACTATGTTTTACTCATCCTTATATCTCAAGTACAGAGTGCAGGAAACATAACAGGTGCTCAATAAAAGATTAGTGAATGAAGGAGGAAGTGCTTTCTCAATCATCAAAACTATGGTATGTTTAACACTATTTCCATGTTAAATATAGTTTTCTATGTAATATGTATACACAAAATACCCTGGTTCCAATATCTAACAAATAATTATATATAAATATACAACTATTTTTTAAATTAAACTAGTAATCAATGTTTTATGTTAAAGAATAAGAAATTGCCATTTTGTTAGGTCAAAAATAGTCAAGGTCGACTTATATGAGACAATCTAGTAAAAAAAGCTGTATTGACTTTATTTATATAATGAAGAGGAATACTCCACTACCAGATTTTTCCTATTCAAATGGAAAGTTTTATAAACAATTAAGGATATCTATAACCACTTTCTCTGTTCCAATATCTAACTTTATATACAAATTTATTTTTCATGCCAGGTGGGGATAACTGGGTCCTAATGAAAACTTGACCCCACACATATTTATTAGAATTGACTTGGATTCTGTCTTTTCCAAGCTGCCAGGCTACACTCATCCTTTCAAAGTTCTTCTGTATGAAGTCCTCCCTTTTTAATATTAACTCCGCCTTTATCTCAAGCCCTGATGCACCCCCTAGTGTTCCTCAAATACTTTCGTAATGATTATACTACATGTATCTATAATAATCACTTTTCATTGACTATGAGGTCTATTGTATTTAATTATATAAAACATTTGCAAGGGAGGAACTAAATGAACCCAATAGATTCAATTATTGTAAGAGATAATTGACTGGTTGACCATGGACAATCTTTAATAACTTTTGGGGGGGGGATTTATTAAGACAAAATATAGCAACAAAAAGAAATGCAAAATTAGAACTTCAGGAAGTAGTCCTGGAAGCCATTTTAAGCACACATGAGCTCTGCTTTGCTCTGCATGATTCCTGAGATAAGACTGTGACTTCTCCTTATTGAATTCTTAATGGGTTAAATGTTATAAAATGAATTACTTTCTTGGCTTCACCTTACTTGGAACTTTGTCATCTAGGGATTGTCTTTTTGCAGGTGATACTAAAAAGGCTTCCTGTTTTTGGTGCTGTAAGAATGTCCACCTAACCCACTGATGGACCTGAATTATTTTCCTACTCTAGTTTTCAATTTAAAAGTCCATTCAAGTCTACGGCCATGCCACCCTGAACAAGCCTGATCCCGTCTGATCTCGGAAGCTAAGCAGGGTCGAGCCTGGTTAGTACTTGGATGGGAAACCACCTAGGAAGACCAGGTGCTATAGGCATAAAAAATACAAAATAAAAAAAAAAAAGCTACACTCAAAGTCCACTTGGGAATTTCTCAGTTCTAGGTGGGTTAGCCTGGCTTTGAGTGCAGCTTTATTACCTGGATTGGTTAAATTCTGAAACACTGTGTAATCAGTAACACTAGTATTATAGGTTTTCAGGATTTAAGTGGGAACCTTCATTAAAGAACTGAGTTAGACGTGGCTTCCCTAGAGGAGAGTGAGTAGTCAGCAGTGTCGTCAAAAATAGCACAATGACAAACGTAATGTAAATATATTTCTATAGTAACCTGAAATTTTCCCCAGTTGACAGTGGGCACAAATGGGAGAGTATTTGGAGTTTTAATTCAGAATTCAATGGAGTATCTCTTTTGGTAGATCCAGTACCTGTTGTGTTTGCCTGATAAATACATCACACTTAAAAGAGTTCACTAAAAAGTATTTCCTGGGCCTCCAGGAGGTGAATTACATGTTTGTAAACAAGTCTGTTCCTCTTTGGTGCCGAGACTCTGTCAGCAGTACTGCCAGAGCACTGGGCTACTTGCCCTGTCAAAGCTGGATAGAGCTCTGGGATGAAGTGAGGGTAGTGGGCTATAGAACTCTCCTCTGCTATGATTTTTTGTTGTTGTTGTTATAGGACACCCAACTAAGGCTGTTTGTGTCCTTAGTGGAAACAATGCTTCGCATTTTCACTTGTGTGATGCTTCCCATCTCCTCTGAGAGATCAAATGCTGTTCTGGGCTCCTCTCTCTTAGCGAGTTCTTCCACAAAGCTCCTCAGGCCAAAAAGGACTTCTTATAGGTACATCCCAACAGTTGCTCAGTCAAGTGTAGGCCTTTTTCTCTCACTTTGACTCATGATGGGACAGTACTAACTATCCACCCCACTGACTGTCTCACCCCCTCCTTTAACCATTCACTTGCATACTCCTGTCCACATCCATGCCTCCCTTTTCTGAATTCCATATTCTATAGGTACTACATACTTTTAAAACTTTTTTAGTTTAATAACTTAATTCTATTTCCAGACAGCACAACTCTAAGCTTATTTAGGGCAAAAACCTTCCATTAAAATCCTTGTGTCTTCTTTCACCATATTAATTGAGAGTTCAGTCAATATTTGCTTGACTGAATGTGACACATAATAGTCTAAATAAAAGTGTTTCTCACCAACTATTTCTTAGGTACCCACCATATGTATTAGGTAACCATTACATATATCACATTGAACAATGACTACTTAATAAGCAGCAGTTAAAAAGGTGTGTGTGTTGGGGGTGGGGGGTGGGGTGTGGAATTGGAGAGCTGGAAGGAACCTAACCTATCAGATTTTTTTAGAAGAAAGGAAACTGAGGTCTAGAAAATTTGTTCTGCCTCAAGCCATCAAACAAGTTAGAAGTAGAGTTGGGACTGGAGCTCTTGGGAGGCAAGCAAAATCAAAATAACGAGTGTAAAGATATTGTGCAACCATAGATTTGAGCCATATTTAGAAACTGTCCAATTTAAAAGAATGCTGTTAGGAATCTCCATTTAACTAGTTATGCTTTTTTTTTACCTTTTAAAATTTAATACTATCAGTTTTTGTTGTTGTCTTTTATTGTTGTAGTAAAACTTTCATTAAAAGTTTTATGAGGTGGAAACCTTCACTCAAGTTAATGTCACCAGAGAGACCAGGTGAAGTAGAACTGGAGTCCCTACCAAACTGAAGGGTTTTAACCTTTGTAGTGTACCTGAAAATTGGGACCTGAAGAAAAAAATAAAAATTTTCAATATTATGAAGTTTTAAAATTATATTATAAAAGTAATAGCTTATTAGACAAATTTGAAGAAGAAGAAGAAGAAAAAAGGATGTATCAGCCAAGGAGTCCAGCATCTGCCGCTGTGGCATAAAAATTATTTTGAGCAGAAGGCATTTGAAGTCCTAAAGGAATTTGATTGTCATAAATCCCCAGGAGCAACCAGGGAAGACTAGCTCTTATCACCAGAGCTAACGCATACCACACCTAAACAGACATGTCACAACAACTATAATATTGCCCATCTGTTCTCCTCAGGGTCCATTAATCTCAGAAAAAGCTCATTTGTTTTCCCATAAATTCCCTTTCTTCTCCTCCCCTTTTCTTCTGAAGAAGTCACTTGTTTTCCTGTAAGTACCCGTTACCCCTTCCCTTCTGCCATTAAGATGATTTATAAGCACCAAATTCTAACCACGCCTTTGAGTCACATTTCTCTGTTAACTCCCCTATGTACATTAATAAAAACATGTAACTAAATTTTTGTGTTTTCTCTTACTCACCTGTCTTTTGTCAGTTTAATTCACAGGCCCTCAAGAACTGCACTTAAGAGGGTAGAGGAAAAGTTTTTCCTCCCTGACACACAATCCAGCATACCAGCTTAACACAACTGTTTCCAATTTTGCATAGTTTCTTAAATTTTTCAATTGCATTTACTCTTTAAATATTTATAATCATTATTAACATAATATAAGCACCCATTCATGATGCTACATAACCCTCCAAATTATGATTTCCTAATGACTTCAAAACAGTTTATTGAGATGATACATAAATTTCTTACATAGCCTCCTACTGTTGGATATTTAGATTGCTTCTAATTTTTTAAAGTTATAAATAATTTGGAAAAAAAAAACTTTGAACATAAAGCTTTTCTCCTTTTAAAATTACTTCCATAAATTAGCTGTAAGTGCTGTGGCCTTTGAAAAGGGAATATTGTGTTAAATGTCTATCTCAGGGAGATAGTAATTCGTATTAAAGTAACAAGAAAATTCTTATATAAACCAAATAACTTAAGTCTCAGGTAACATTGTAAAGGCCATGAAAAAAAAACTTTAAAACCATTTAGTGTCTGGAAGATGTGTAAACATGATGAGAATTATTTAATAAGAGGAATTACTAGAAGGAAAGGAAATAATTTTGAAGCCCAGAGAAAGATCCCTTGGCCTTTTCTTTCTTCTCCTTTTTTTTTTTTTTTTAAAAAAAAAACAACAACAAAGAAACAAAAATAATAGTGGATTAATTAGCAACAAGTTTGTGGAAGTTTGGGTGAATGAGTTAGATTTAAGTCAAAAGGGCTAATTTAAGAGAATAATTGCTGATGAAAGTTCTATTATCAAAGCTTCATTTGGTTTTCATTAGCTTTCATTTGGAGGAAATGATAAACTATTAGACAAAAAGCAATTGGTGCTCACAGTTATCCGACAACCAAAGGAACAATCGAGTTAGCTGAACCTTTCCCCCAGCGACTTTCCCGCATTTAGCCATTTGTCCTTCATTAGGAGGGCCCAGGACCAACTATTTTAACAGGCAATTGATTAGGGGATTTCAAATAGCAACAACAAAGCAATGTTTGTTTTGAAGAACCACAAGCTATTCATCTTAAAAAGAGGGGGGGGGCGGGGAAACAACCCAACCAAACCATATTACAACTCAATTTAGAACTTTTTTTTTCCCTACTTTGTAATCTAAGGAGAGCAAAATCAATTTTCATCTCAGAGTACCATTTTCTCCTATTAGATTTCTCTACAGTGGGCTTTCCACAAATGATGCTTGATTATTTCTGAGTCATACTACTTAAAATCCACATTTATGAACAGTCATTTCCTAGGTAAAAGCTGAGGAAATTACAGAAAGTTCTTTGTGCCCTTATGTTCTTTCAGTGTTTTAGATTTAATCAGCAGCTGTAGCAAACCCTGTTATGATCTTCCCTCAACACTTTTGACAGGACCAAAAATATGAACCTGCACATAGAGCTTTTCATAAACTATCAGAAGTCCTTTTTCTTTTTTGCCAGCTGGTAGTTAGTCAAAATACTGTTTCGGGGAAAAAATCGTCTGCAGGAATCCTCATCAGGTCAGCTGCAAATGTGTTCAGTTCGAGAAAAACAAACACGCACTTACCAGTTAATTTTCTGTGAGGAGAGGAGCTATTGTGATGCCTGGGTGTAACCTCCCCGCTGCAGTATGAAATGGAGGGTGTTTTTCAGAACAGCAACGTTGTACACTCTTCCCTGCCTCCTCATTTGGCTTTTATCTGGCTTTTGAAATGACACTGTAGAGGAGAATAATGTTGGGTTTCATTTGAATGTGGTTCTTCCCTTCCTCCACCACCCTCCATAAAAATTAACCACATATTTCAGGAGAAAAGTCAGCAATGAACATACTGTACAAATTAATCCTTTTGCTCAGCATGTATGTGTGTAATTGAGTTGTTTTTTTTTTTTTCTTGAATGGAAATCATCGCTATTGGCTGCAGTGCCCTAGGCTGAAAAAAGACGAGGGGGGAGCCAATTCCTCCTTTGTTTGGGTGGGATTTTGCTTACGAAAAAAATCAAGTTAAATTTCATTCCAACGACAGAATGAAAAGAACCTCAGAAATGGGAAAGGAGAGCTCTGATAGTGAAGAACTGGAATCACAGTATTAAAGTATATATTTTAGTTTTTCTTTCTTTACTTAGATAGGTTGACAGAGAACTTTCCAGGCTCTGAGGAAATTAAAGGTTTGATTTTTATCCTTCATCTCATCTCTAGGGCTGGTGAATGTGGGCTCAATCTGTGCACCTGAGGCGAGACTCAGAATTTAGAAATTCACGGGGTGAGAATTGTGGAGGCTGAAGGTAAGCGAGCCTTGATGTGGTTAGCTTCCCTCTGCAGGGCTAACTTGATTAATTTTGTAAGGTCGAACATCAGTTTGACGATGTGATATTGGAAATCGAACATTATTAGGTCCTAAAACATTGTTAGGCTAGCTAACTGAACATTTTTTGAGGAGCACATGATTCTGTATTTGACTGCTGTGAAACACTGAAAGAGGAGCAGAATGTGTCACCCCAAAATACCTCTTTGGCATCGGATTATTTTGAGCTGATTGTTTTTAAGAAACTGCAGACACAGAAGCGGCTCTGAAAAGAGTAGAAGTTACCCTTTTGTAAGGGAAATCTACATTTATAAAGGAAATTTACATTAGAAAGGGGCCTTATATCAGGCAGAGAGCTACTCCTGGAGATAATTTTTACATCTGAGAGATTCATCTGCCAGTCAGGGCAACCTTTGTTTACTAAACATTTCCTCTTCTCACCTTCTGGTGAATTGCTTTCCCACCCCCCTAAATCCCAGCCCCCTATCCCTTTCTTTAGCCGAAGACCCTATATAACTCTCAGTCTGTTGGCCACCATTTGAGGCTCATTTTTGTGAGGCTCTCAAATATACATAATTAAATTTTTTTCTCCCTCCTGTTGATCTGTCTTTTTTACACGGGGTCCTAGCCAAGAACAATGGAAAATAGAGGGAGAATTCTTTTTCCTCCTCTCCAAGAACAAGGCTAACAAATTTAAAGCACTAATTCTTACTGTAGGGAGTTTAAGGTGATGTGTGGGAGCAAATTGGAATAACCTTGGGGCATGAGGTAAGCACACTGTTTCAAACTACAAATATCCCTGGGCCTGTAAGGATGTACATTCCCACATTTGCCCCCAAACCCTTGATTCCACGGAAGTAACCTCTTTTAATAATCTTCACGTATTTCTTTTCAGTATGATCTGAGCATAGATGTGCTCGTCGAAGGAGGTAGCAGTAGAGCTCAGTGCTGGAGACTCCTGTCTGGTCACCAGTTACCACTCCTTGGCATCAGCAAATATTAGTTTTTACTAATAGTTTCATGCTATTTTCTGTGATCACCCGAAAGCACAATTTTATTCAAAAAAGCCATTTTGAGGAGAATGTCAAGAAGTTTTAGTTACTTTACATGGTTTTGAGGGGTTTTTTTTGGTGATAGAGTGGGAAGCATTGAGTAGCAAAAGATAAAGACAAGAAATGACATTTAGCAAGCATTTAATATGTGTCAAGCATAGTTTGAGCACAGTACACACGGAAACTCAGGAAAATGTAAACATTTTTTTAAAAATATATTTTAGCTACCACACTAAATATATATATATGGTATGCCTTACAGTTGGTCTGTTATTCAAAAGTAGTTGAAGCTGAAGTGCTCAGATGTGCTAGAGATAACTTACCTGCCACCCGGGAATGCATAAAAAGCAGTGACATCAGCTAAGCTGTTGGGTGCATTGGTTAAGCTGGTGAGTCAGTTTACTGGAGACCTGTTAAGAGAGCCTCTACTATAAGTAGCAAAGTTGGAGTTCAGCCCCAGACATTCAGACTCCTAACAGCATCTCCTAAAATACTTAATCATGTGGACATAAGAAATGTCTAAACCTGTAGAGAGATGTCCAGACCTATAGAGATTTTTGTTTGTTTGTTTGTTTATTTGAGCCAAACTGACAATTGACAAGAAGCACAATCTCAAAGAATTGAGAAAATGATCTGGAGAATGGCAGTTCTGTATGTTAGGATCAAAGGAAGAGGACCGAGACTTAAGGAGGGTTACATGAAATCTATTGGTGATAGATTAAACGGGCAGGAGAAAGCGAAGAGGGGAAATCTCTGGGATTAGATGAAAAATAAAATGGAGAGACACATCTTTTACATTGGTGGGTACAGGATAGTTAATAATTTACATTTACAGCACTTGGAGATGGTATTCAGGAACCAGATAACAATGAAGGGTTCTGTGGTCTCATGCTGGGTGTGCCCTGGAGGGGTCTGGAAAAAGAGATTACTCTGACATTTCAAACGTATGTTATCTTAGATACAAAAAGACAATAGACAGGCTCACTTAAGGTAAAGATTGACCTTTGTCAAGGAAGATACAGTCTAGGACATCACTTGCTTTCAGTTAGGAATTTTTATGTTCAGACTATCCTATGTGGTTACTTTCGGTCTCTGAGTTTGCAGGCCCCACCACAGTGGCCTCCCTTGAGCTTTGTCAGGTTTAGTATGTAGCTTCTTTTTTTTTGTCTACAACCTTTAGATTCTCCATCTTTCTATGAGAAGAGGTGTTTCCAGAATTGAATGAATGGAAGGATGGGGCACGAATAACTTCTACCAGATAAAAGGATTTCAGGACACTTCCACCACTTTCTAAACCATTGCAATTTCTCTGATGCCTGTAGTGGTTAGGATTTCAAGAGTTCTCTGGAGAGGCGCATGTGTATGTAAGCAGGTTTGTAGGGCTAGCTGGGCTCAGGAGACACACAGTGTCTCTATCATACTCTTCTAGGGAACAGAAGAATCTCTCTTTTCCCAAAAAGTGCTTTTTCCCCCCTGATGTGTGAAATTTCTGTTAGAGAATTTTTCTCTTGAAGAGAGTATATTCTAAAAAACCTTTGTTTCAATGTAGTGAAGCTCCAATAGAATTGATTGGGCAATTTTCAGATAGTCCCCACCCCCACCCCACCAGAAAAATTGGGGCCATCTTGGCTTCCCATTTTTTGATATGATCAAGAATATCATTATTCTTCTCATTTCTTGCTTGATGTTAAAATAACATACAAGCCCCAAACACCTGATGCTAAAATTTCAGAAATAGGTATTTGGGAGAATACAATCAGGTCATATGTATTTTTGTTGTTTGTACAAAAAAAAAAAAAAAAATTTGGCCCACAACATAACCACTGAAAAAGAGGTAGCAAACAAGTGTGCAATTTTTTCATAAAAGAAGCTAATTTGTGAAAAATGGAAAGACTTCCCTGTTTTTCAATTATTTTCCTCTTGTCAGAAAGGGAGGTAACTATCTTCTTGTGTAAGTGCCCTTTGTAGGCCTGTTTTCTTCAGGGTAGGCAGGATTGGAGATTAGATCATGGGGCGTTGATCGGGCTGAACAGTGAGTCTGGAACCATGCAAAGCTTTTTCTAGACACTGAAATGTACTCACAGTCACAGACTCAGTGGCTCAGGGAGGTTACATGTAGGAGCCATGCTAACTTGGCCATACGGGGCGGTTCTTATGCTTCTTAAACCAGAGAATTCTTAAAGGCCACTGAGGATAAAGACTTCTCCACATTCCTCCCTTTGATTCTGTCTGGCCCCTGCAGGAACTAAGCTTTGAGGATGCTCAGTAAATCTGTTAGAGGATTTAGCTCTGCATCTTTTTAATTAAGATACACAAAGCTCTAATTACCTGCGGAAATGGGAGAACAGCTTCTATTGTTATCCCTAATTTGAATAAACCTTCCCTTTTAATATGCCAAATGCCAAATCAAATGAGGTCCACATACAGTATTTAGATTGGTCTTCTTAACTACAAATCTCAGATGCTCCGGCAGGAAGCTTTCAGAAGGCAAAGCAAACACTCACCTCTCAGAAGGTACCTGTGCCTTGCAGCTGCAGGTAGGGAGGTTCCTGGGCAGAGGCTTCGAGCTGTGTTCTGAATCTTTGTGGTTAATAATTTCTCTGGGAGAACGGGTCACAGCTACCGTGAGTCTTGGAAAAAGTATTTCCTCTTTTTGTAACCATAGGAGGCAAATAGTCTTTTAACTTACAGTCCTAGAAAAAGAAATGCGGTTTGCCAGTGGTTAAATAAATCTGGTGTATATCACTTAGTCAACAGACATCTGGGTGACACCATCCTTGGCCCTGATTCAAAAGAAAGGACTGCTCTAGGAGTTCAGGCCGCTCCCAACTGTTTGCTTTAATTGTGCTACTTTTCTTGTTAAACTGTAGATTATGCATATGATGTCAGTGTATCTGGATTTGTCTAAAATGTCACATTATGGGAAAGGAAAGGGATCAGAGAATAAAGCTTATTTTCTTGACTTCTTTAACCGGTTCAATCACTACTTGCATTTTTCATTAGGAAATTGGTAGCCTGGGGGCATACTGCAGCTGCCATGTGTTTTGTTTGCGCTGCACAGTGTTTTCTAGAGTTTGAATTAATTTCCATCATTTAGAAATCAGATATTCCACAGCCATTGAGGCTACCAGCTTCTCAGGAAAAAAATTGCCAGATCTGGGTAACCATGGGCCTGCGTCCCACAAAGTACAGTTGGAGGAGGCTGAGTACTGGCTGCTGCCTATACCTGACCTTTGGGGGCAGGCATCACCTTCCAGTTCTACACGTTTTCCTCCCGCCCCCTCACTTACCCACGAATCCACCTGGATCCTCCAGGATTCTGCACTTTCAACCCTTGTGTCCCTTCCTTATTCTTTTCCTGTTGAGTTTTCCATTTAGGAAAATTAAATACACAGAAAGCTAAGTCAGCAGGCAATCATTTGACTCATAAGGAATTTTAAGTTTGTTCATTAAGAATTATGAACCTCCGTTTCCTTAGCAAAACCTGAGTGCATTATAAAATATGCTTCAATTAATAAAATCCATTTAACTAGGTTAACTGCGGAATAACAGTGTGGCAAAGGAGGTGCAACGGCGAGATCTGCCCAGTGCCGGCAATAAGAGAGTTCACTGTCCGTAGGGATTGAAAAGCGATAATAAAACAAAACAAAGTTCTTTTGCTTTTTGTGATCACTATGTATCAGCAATTGTAGATAAGGTCAGTGATGAAATACTCCCTTCAAAATATCTTTTCGTTAGCTTAAGTTCTAAAAAAACTTTCTGTGATTACTCTAAATTTCACTTACCTGTATACTTATATACACGTAAAACTTATTTTAATAAACAATGTGTTGCGTCAAAATTAATACCTTGTTCGTATTTTACTCTTGTTTCCTCTTCATTACTAGATAACGCATTTGACACAGGGGTCATGGGAAAGAAACGCCTATTTATAGAGTCACCCCCCTGCCACGTGTGGACACAAGTTAATCTTCCTAAGATTAAGTTGGTAATGGTTCCACGTCGTTCCGATGTTTGTGTTTCCCTGCACGTAAACAGCGGATTGGGAACACACGGTGACAGCGCAGTCACGGTAAGGCTGAAGAAACAGAGCTTCAGGGCTTTCAGCTTCTTCATTCTCGCCACCACTTGAAATTTTCAGTCACATTTAAAATGTGAAATGATGAAACCGAGGGGGCGCTGCTAGCTAGGTGCACTCTCTTTTTGTTTGGCAAGGGTGAATTTTAATCTACAGATTAACTTTTTATAACTGAATTTGGATTGTTTTTTTAAATTAAAATTCACTTTAAAAATTGTTTTAAAATGAAAGACTGATTCAAGACGGAAAAGCGGTACAACAATGGTGGGATTTAACAGTTGCCTAAATTTCACCTTCTGCAGACACATTAGTTTCATTAAAATTCAGTTATTAATTACTGATGTGGGGAGGAAAAGGATCTTTTTTCCCCCTGATCCCTTTAAGTGGGGCCCTTGTAACAAATAACAGATTGACAAGAGAAAAGCATACAGATTTCTTTAACATACATTTTACATGACATCGAAGGCTTTATAAAGAAATAAAGACCCCAGCATACAGTTAAACCTGAGTGTTTTTATGCTAGGTTTGATGAAGAGTGGAAAGTCGTGGGGAAAAAAATGTGGTAGGAGGAAAAAGAGTATGAACCAAGTATGGTAAATTTGGGGAAACGGCAAGGCCTGTTTCTTCAAATGCCTCTTGATATCTTGGAGATAAGGATGGTCCTTTCTTCGGTGTAAGGAGTGGATCTTTCATATGAGAGTTTTATGGTTTGCTTCAGGAGAAGGTCAGAAGGTTCTTCCTGCACATGCTGTTACTCAAATTCTTTCAGCTTAAAATATTCAATATGCCAAGTTGCCGTATTTGGGGGTAGAGTGTTCTGAACCCTGTCACTGGACAATTATTTGCATAAAATATTATTAAATCAGACTATAACCAGGGGATCTACAGTTAACTTAGTAGTTAGATATAAAAAATGTTGAAGAAACGGTTGTTCATTTTTCCTTTTTGTGCTACATTATTTGTTTATTTTTCATTTATATAGACAAAGGTTCATTAAATAAAACTTACCATCTGCATTTCTTTTTGTTGCATTTCATGATGTTACTGAAAATAACCTGGTCATATTGAGGAGGGAGACTACTAAAAATTGATCTGCTCCTGGTGTCAGTGTACAAGTATACGACCGTCATGGCACACAGGGACCGTCAAGGTAATATAAGACAGAAAAAACTTTTTATCTAGCCTCTTAGGTTCTGTAGCTGGGGCCTGTGAATTAAATTGGCAAAAGATAGATTTATGAGAGTAAAGGGTTATTTCTCATGCACACAGGGAATTCACAAAAAAAGAAATTAAAACCCAGAGTTTATAAACCATTTTAACAAAGAGGAATAAATTGTAGAGAAGTGACTAGATAAAAGAAAGGAAGTGATTGTGCTTCTAGGGATGATATATTGTGGGATGGTAACAGCTAAGAAACGTATGGTAGATAAAAGTTTTTAGTAAGTGCTATGATCTGAATGTTTGTGTTCCCCCCAAATTCCTATGTTAAATCCTAACTCCTCAAAAGGGAGGGCAGAGAGTTCCTTCTATTTGCCTTTTCTTAAATTACCTACAGCTTGAAATAATCCTTATGCCAAAATGGCATATTTTGGGGTGACATATGCTGATTCCCTTGAGTAACCACCTGTACTCAACAAGATATGTTTATGTTCACTGGATTTATTCTGTTGGGTTGGAGTTCTCTGTACCAAAAAATTTTTTTTCCTTTTTTTTATATTGTGGTAAAAAACACATAATAAAGTTGTGATTTTAACCATTTTTACGTATACGGTTCAGTAGTTCAGTATTCACATTATCATGAAACAGATCTCTAGAACTTTTGAATCTTCCAAATGTGCAACTTTATACCCATTAAACAAGAACTCCTGTTTTGCTACTGAATTTTTTTTTTTTTTAATCTCAACTGACAGGTTAGGCAAGGAAAGACACCAAACTAAATAGCATGAAGAAGGGCAGTATGAGGAATGAGAGAACCAACCTTGCAGTGGCATTATGGACAGAGCAGGCCCGACAGAGACAGCCTGATTTTCCAGGAGTAGCAGATGTCCTGGAGGAGTTCTTGGATAGGCTAGACAGAGGCCATTATTTTTACCAGGGTTTGAAGACGTTTGGTATCCTTACACTGAATCTGTCCACGGAATGCGCTGCCGGCTGCTTGTTTAAGCTTGCTTGCTCTGCAGTCAAAGTTATGCCATAATACCTTCTACCCACGCATTTGAAGTAACTTTTAAAATAATAACTTTTCTTCAAAAAACTATATTATGTTTATCATAGGATATTCAGAAAATACAAAGAAGCATAAAATGACAACTAAAATCATCTTTAACTCCACCATTGTGAGAAATCAAACCTTTGACATTTTGTCATAGTACTAGATTCGAAAATATTTGCGAGATTAAGTTATTTTGGAGTTTTATAACTTGCCCATTTTGCTTACACTATGAGCAATTTTACATGTCATTACATATTATTCAAAAACATGTTTTTAATGACTACATAATACTACATTCTACAGAAGTTGTTTAAGGCATTTTAAAAAGTGGCAACTTTATTGTCATCCTAGAACACAAAAGTGCAGTGCTGTCACACCTGTCTTCAAAATAATTCCTGGTACATCTTATGCTGAAATAAAGCATTATCAAGTTGGATCCCAAAGATAAGCACATTTTAAGAAATGCTAAAGCGAAATATAAAACCTTCGCACAGGCTGCAATTTAGGCAAATAGAACCAGAACGTGGTATTATCTGTCAACAAACAACTTAGAAAGCTTTTCCATAAAATTAAATAATGATGTGATGTGTTATCCAGTACATTTGTAGCAGTGTAATTACAATAATGAGACATATTTAATATAACCAGACTTTATGTTTTAAAAATGTTAAGTCATGCCAAGCATGCTATTTGGTGTTGCTCAGCTATTAAGCCATTTTACATTTTCCATTTCAATTTTATGAGGCCCAGGAAGCAAAGTGAGGAGAAAATTTTGTTGAATGATAAACATATTGAAATGGAAAAATGAAAGCTTCTCTTGCATCCTCCAGATCAGTTAGCAACAGAGTTGCAAATTTATAGCTTTAGTTATAGTCCACCAGTCCTTTCCAATGAACACAAATTTATGGCATTTTGAAGCATAATAAAAAGAGCATACTTAATATTTTATTTTCATTCTTGTCATTTCAGCTATCAAAACATTACAATAAATGTCACACTTGGAAATTTACCTGGAAAAAACCCCAAATCATTATGGTACCAGTGTACAAAAGGATGATAAACGCAAAGAGCGGGGCACTTATAGCCAAAACAGAAAATGGAAATGGCACTGAAGAAATGACTCATTGGGAGAAAAGGCAGAGTCAGACTGATTAAGTAACATTGTACTTTGACATAAAGGACCCAGTCCTGAGAAAATCTCTGACCACACATTTTCCAAGAGAGGTCTTTCCTCTCTACAACAGAGACTCTCAATTTTGTGATTAGTCAGTTGTTTCAGAGGGAGCAGGGAAACCACCACGTAATGACTGTGAAACCTTGGACTTTACGAGAAACTGCGTTCTAATTCTGAATGCTCCCTCCACGGACGGGTCGAATGCCTTTAAACTAGTTTCTGAAATTCTCCAAGCCCCCGTTTTCTTATCTGCAGAATGGGAATAATAATATTCCCTCATCATATTGTTGTTACGAGGCTTTGATAAGACAGTATATGTAAAGCACATACACAGTAAGGTCTCAATAAATGGTCATGTGAGTACTTGCCATGAATCACTCAAGGTGATTTTCAGTTGTGCTATCTATTAATGAAGAGCTGTTGTTACCTATTTACTTCGTGGCAGGAACCACAATTGCCTCCTCAAACTCCATTCTTTCTTTCTTATCATCAGAAGCACGATTTTATTCAGGGCAACAATGTATTCAGATGAAACACACATTTCCCAGCTCCCACTGATGCTGAGAATGGCCACTAAAATTTATGTAGAAAACATCATCGGCGGCTTCACGGAAAGCTGTCTCTGCCTTGGAGGTATGTCTGGGAAAGTGGATAAGATGAATGAAACTTCAGCAGCTCTTTTGGAATTATAGGGAGGAGAAGTACAGGAGAGAAGTTACAAAATATACAATCCTGTCATCTCAGCCTTGAAATTCTTGAGGAGCTTAAGTAATGCCAACAACCTTTTACCTCCAAACTTCTTGTTTGTTGAGAGATATAGGCCTTGATCACTATTATTCTGAGTTTATATTACGCATCTCCAAATCAAATTGTAACTCACGTGCACCACACCATGTTAAAATCCTTGAAAAATAATGACAACTTCATCATTCAAGGTATCATTATAATATTGTCTCATTGTGTGAGGTGACCTGGGTAAGTTTGTTTTTGAAATAAAAAGCTTAACTAAGAATATACCTCACAGTGTTGTTATTAAGGATGGAATGAAAGAAAGAAAAGGAAGCACGTAAATTGGCTTGCCTAATACAATCTTTGGCATATAGTGATTATTTGGTTTGTAATAGTTACCATCACAAGGCTATCACAAAGGGTAACAAGTTAGAGGAAACTTGCCTTGTCCTTGAAGAAGAAACCAGGAACAATCATTTTTTTTTTAGCTCATCGGTTGACATTCTGTATTAGTATTAGTTTCCTAAGCTCATTGTCTGATAAATTCATTATTCAGGAGAATTTTAGTGATTGGGAGGGTGAGGCATAAAAGAAAGTCAATAGACCTCATGAAACTAGAAGCACAAAAGGAGTGGCCTTCTACTCAAAGAGAGAGTGCCAAGCAACAAAATGTAATCTCTTAATGTTGTGTTTTGGGATATGAGAGAAATCATATAATTGTACCCCGTGTCTAAATTCTGAACTGATTATGTCATTGTTCAATATGCAGGTAAGATGTACATTCGGAAAGATGCAGCTGCGCCTGGTCCTGAGAACTGGGCTCATCTTTTTCTGACTCTCTACTTCTGTTTGCTGGTAATACACTCAGTGCACCATAACATGGAAAAGGAATAGACCCAGTGGCTCTGTGTGAAGTTTTTAAATGGTGGCAATATCTACAAGGACCTTTCTCCCAACCCGTGGTGGTCAGTGTTACTAATGGGTGACTCTGCGACTTTTGGATAGACATCATTGTCAGAAGTCCTGAGTGAAGTCACAATTCACATGCTGATTGGTTCAGTTTGTTTTAGAATCACACTGGGTTTTTTTTTATAGTTTGTAAGAATTTATTAAAAGTCAAAGTGGTTTGATCTTCTATCCCATGAATATCCATCCAGCTGCCAATCAACTGCTAAGCTACATGACTGCTGTTGTCGTAAATGCCCTTGAAATCTTCAGGGTACAGAAGGTCTTTGCTTAAAACTTCTTGCTACAGGCCTGTAGCCAACATAATTGTTCACACCTTCTTTTATAAAAGTTCTCCAAAATCTTCCCCCAAACATGCCATCTAAGCAGCACACTGTTTTTAATTATGTTGTAAAGGAGCAATAAGATGTCAGGAACAGCTCTCAGGCAATTTATCTCATCATAAATTTATTCTCACTGGACTTAGGAGAGAGGCTAATCTCAAAATTGTTGGCAGTATCCTAAGACATCTTATTGTGCAGCCACAGTGTCCAAGATGATGTGCAAAACACATAGAAGATAAGATTACTGCTTTCCCAGCATTTTTCTCTGCTTATCAAAACTATGACCTAATTTAAATGGAAGGAAACACTTTTCTATGGCAGTCATTCATAGTTATGTATATATATATATATATATATATATATATATATATATATATTATATATATATATATTCTACTATATATATATATAGTAGAATTGGTAACCACATTCTAAAATTATAAATTGTTTTATGACATTAGAAAACAAGCTAACTCAATTCTATGCTATATATGAGAGACACACCTAAATCAAAGGGAATCTGGTATCTCTATAAAATGGAATCCTCTGCAGATTAAAAAAAAAAAAAGAATATATCTATGTACTGATGTGGAATGTTCAGTGAGATGTATTTTTGCAAAAAAAAAAAAAAAAGGGGGGGTCCAGAACTGTGTTACAGTAACAGTACACTACTTTTTGAGGGTATGTGTGCACTTGACAAAGATCCTTTCTTTGCTTGACCAAACTTTACTCTGGCTCCCCTGACCCTCCCTTCAACAGGGATTCTTCCTTGTAGAATCCAGTTTTAGCAAGGATCCTGCCAAGTCAGTTTAGGTGAATTCCTCAAAGTGATAACTAGGTGATAAATATGCTCAGGTAGCAGTTTCTTCCCTACCCACTCAAGAAATCCAGGCAGTTTCCTTGGGACTAAACCCCTAAGTCCCATGCAAGGCCTCAGATCCTTGGTGGGATTATTCACCCTTTCTTGAGGGAAAGAACTTCTTTAGGTTAACACTTCAGGAAATCTTAGTTGAGATCTGCATGGTCCAAATATCAGCTTTCAGGCTCAGGAAGAAATGGATGGAAAAAAGATGGACGTTTCATACACTTAGATAGACTTTGGAAACACCAAGACAGCTATTCGGTGGTTCCTAGATCTACATCTCAAGTCATTGTGTATGATTTACGCAGAATGACTCACCATGGAAAGGATGAATTGTGGGATATGTTAGACAAACAGGTGTGGACCCTTTCCATGGAAGATGTGAGACTCTTGCTAAATTGATTTAGCAAAGGTCTCACTAATACCAGATTGTAAAGAACGTGCACCAATGGGCCTAGAATACGGTTCAGGAGCCTGACTAAAGTGGTCCAAGACTTTGCCAGTAACCATATTTGTCTTAACTAATTAAAAGAACAAAATTGAATTAAACGAAGAGAATATAGGGGGAGAAAAATTCTCCTCTCCTTGGGTCTCCAGCTGGGACTAAGGATTAAATTGACATAATCCTGACAGGTTAACAGGAGAAAAGCATACAATTTTATTAAATGTTTATATGTACATAGGAGCCCACACTAGAGAATGAAGATTCAAAGAAATGACAAGAGCCAAAGTTTTTATGCCCTATACACAGAGTACAGGAAATTTGTGAAGAATCGGCAAGACAAAGCCAGGGGTTTGAACTAGGGCAATAAATGATGAAGCAACTAGCAAGATAAGGGTTAGTTTAACAAGGTTTGTTTTGACAAATTTCTTGGCTCCAAACTCTGTGTCTCTGGTGAGACGAGTGTCTTCCCTCCTCCTGGCATAGGGAGGGCACTTTTCACATGGGCTATTCCTCTCTTGCTTTCAAGACAACGGAGGATCAGAATGTCCTTTTTGCACCAGTTGTTTCTTAAATGCTTTTAATTTACAGTATTCAACATATCAAAGTGGCATATTTGGGGGGGGGCAAATTCTGGTTTCCTTCAAGAACAATCCTTAAAAATTGAAAACAAATGAAGCTAATGAACCTGACTATATATCAAGGTAGCATATCCATACAAAGAAAAAAGTTGCTTCGAGGGACATTAAAACGCAATATTTTGCCAGCACATCCTTATGGGATATAATTTAAGGGGAAAAAAACTGTAAAGAAGTTATAAAATACAGCCAATCGTCATTAGTGTTAGCAGAGATATTGGCAAAACATCACGTATGGAATATTCTTGCTTAAAATAAATCAAACAAAATCTAATCACGTCTCTAGATTTAACTACTATTTTACAAGAAATGCAGGGAATGGAGGCAAAGTTAAATGTTATTAGAAAGCAATTGGTTACATCCAAAGTGTGGACCATTCTAAAGAATAAATGATTCTCCAACAAATCTATAGCATAGGAAGAAAGAGGTAAGGAGGGGTGTTATAAAATAAAAGATTTAAGGAATATCATAATCAAATAAAATGTATGGTCTTATTTGAATCCTTATTGCCTTTGTGACAATAGATAACATTTAGTATGCACTGGGTAGTAGATGAGACAAGTAAAGGAATCATTAATTTTATCAGATATGACAATGAAAAGATGGTCATGTTTTTAAAAAGTCTTTATTAGTTAGCAATGCATACTGAGCTATGTATGGGTTCAACCATGTAATATCTGAGTTTTTAAACCCAGTGTCCTCATACTAAACAAAAGGATTTAAAAGAAGAGTATGGCCATAGATGGAAATGCTTCAGAAATAATTAACAGGGGAGAATGGAAAAGTATTCTTTGGTTAAAGCATAAAAGAAGTCATTGACAACCTTAAAAAGAGCCAGACCAAATGATTTGGTGTTTATTAGTGAAGGAAGAGTTGGTGAGTGGAGACAATGAGATTTTACTTTTTAAAGGATGGAAAGATACTAAAAGAAATAACAACAACAGTAATTTTAATGGTAACTAGAAGGTTTGAGAAAGGTTAGTTTGTTGACTTTCTTCTTTTTTTAATGTAAAACGATTCTATAAGGAGGAAAAGGAAATCCCTCTTTTTTATAGTTCTTTTTCTTTCACAATTTAGTTTATAACACCATGCTCTCTCTTTTCCTCTGCCAGAGAGATAGGCAATATTCCAGAGAGTGATGCTCCTCCTTTCTCCTGGGTCCTGGAGTGAGTAAACTTGGAGCATAGCTTCCAGCTGAGGTATAATAGATGTGTTATAGGGACAGTGAGAAATAAACCTTTGTTACAATTTTAAGCCATTGACATTTTGGGGGTTGTTTGTTATAGTATAACTTAGACCATCTGACTTAGGGATACTTAAAAAAAGTACTTATTTATTTATTATTCTTTTTTTCCTCCCCATCACCCTACCTTCCTCCCCTTTGGCAACCATCAGCTTATTCTCTGTTTTTAAGGGTCTGTTTCTGTTTTGTTTTTATTATTTGTTTTGTTTTTAGATTCCACATATCTGTGAAATATGATAATTGTCTTTCTCTGATATATCACTTAATATAATACTATCTAGGTCCATCCATGTCGCAAATGGCAAAATTTCATTCTTTTTTATTGCCGAGTAATAGTCCATTATATATATATAATATATATATATATATATTAAAATAAATATTTATATATATATAAATTATTATTTTTTAAAGAAAAAAGTAGCCAAGGGATACTTTTTAATATAATAAAATACAAAAGATGTTGAATAGATAGATTCTGGTAGTAGTTTCCGGTCAGTGAGACATTGATGATGACACCTTCCCAATGTGACTAGAGGAGAAATTCATGTCATCCAGTGTGCATTCTTCACCTCTGCATAGTTCTCTATGTCTTTCATGGCAGGAAGAATTGCAGGTAATTGTTGACTTTGTTTGCTGTTTGTTCCTTGAGCACCTGCACCAAGGAACCTTTGTTTTCAGGGAAGGTTTTTGCATATCTCTTCACAGGAATAGAAACAATGAAGGATGAGACATCCCAACCTTTAGGAAGTCCACAGAAGACTTGGTCAGCATTCAAAGAACATGATTAAGGGAAGTAAAATGGTTGGAAAATTTGACCCAGTCCAAGACTGGAAATGCGAGAATCAAGCATGAAAATTAGGAATCCTTCCCATCTTCAGCAGTTTCTGGGATTTGTTACCTGCCTTCATCTTGATGCCATCATTCAGGCACTGCAGTGGTAACTTAGCAACTCTCCCGGTTTCCTTCTGTGGAGCCCCACTGAGCAGGAATGTGATTAATTTCCCATGGCATAAAATCCTAGCTAATGCTTCAGAGAACCAGGCTTTGTCTTAGAAATATTTTCCAGCGGATAGAAAAACAGCTCTTTCTGGCTCACTGCATAAGCTGATGGAACTGCTATAGCGGTTTATTTCAGCTAGGCAGCATTAGCCAGCTGCTGTGAAGGCTGAACCCATTTACCCTTCAGGCAGGTTTGTTAAAGTAGCAGAGATCCCTCCTCGACAGCATAAATTGGGTTCATCAAAGATTCAGACTTGCTGTAGCATGAGCTGGAAGTCTGATATGTGCCAGGGCGTTGGTCTTTTTGCATAAGGAGCCTCATGGAAAAGAAATCATCCTAAGGGAAGAACGAATTGAAATATACTCTCTCTGATTTGGTTCAAAGACAGTGAGGGGAAGTGGTGGGGGGCAGAGGATTCTGAGGACAGCATGGTGTGTCTGTCGCACAGATCGCTCTCAGTGCCTACTCCCTGGGCTGCCCTCCTGAGTCCTGGAAGAAGGAGTTGTAACAAACATCAAGTGGGAATGGAAAGAGCGGTTCCACTTATAACCTCTCTAAGATATGAAAAGGACCTGGACTTTACGCTGAAGCCTCATCTGAGAGCACCCCGCTCTTTCGATTTCGTGAGGGCTGTTCCTATGGTCATCTCTGGCTCCTGCTCCCATTGCACTTTCGGCCTTTCTTTCTCCACTGACCCAGATTTTGAACTCAGGAACTTTTCTGTGATTTTTACTTCTGCTTCCCCCTCCCCTCAAGGACACCCTCATGTAAAGCGCTTATATATATGGCAGATTTGACTAAATGAAATTATATCACAACAATATACTGCTTAACCTCTTCTGAAGAAAGTCTTCCTACCTACTCACTGCAGAATAATCTGCCTACTCTGAGGCTACCTGTCACTTTGGTGGCAAGTAATCAAGCATGCTGACACTCCTTACCTCAAGGCCTTGAATGCTTCACTGCCTGAGGGCTTTTTCAGGCACCAGGGAATATAGCTGGGGATGGGGGATGAGTTGAGGTTGGTGATGTGTGGTGGGGTGATGGGGTGGTGTTTAATGCACCAGTGCCAACTCTCAACTGATGAGGGACAGGTAGATAAATACTCCAGCTTTCCAATCCTACAGTGGGTCAATTCTGTTGCATGTTCTACAGAGGTCCTCAAAAGGTCTCCAAGAGGATTGAGACAAATTTGCCCACACCAGTAATCCCCTCATTAACATATCTTTCACGGGCTTTCTCTCTTTGCTGTGTCTCACTTTACTCACCCCTATACTTCAGCTTCTTGGCAATACCTCCCAAACAAAACACCCAAGCCTCTACTCAGGGTCTGCTTTTTGGGAAAATCTAAAGCAAGACACCTAGTTTCTGTATTTCCTGCCTTGCCACCAATTTAAATTTTCTACCCTCTCTTCACTCTTCAGTTCTTTCTTCTTGTGGCTGACATCTCATTAATGTCTTTGCCAAAACAACGGACCATCTACTTTTTAATACACAGCATAGCAACAATAGAGGAGCTATGTCTTCAACATTCAGTTTTCCTTCTTCTGTTTCCTTCATTAGCATCTGTATATGGAAAGAGGCAATGAAGTCCCTCTAGGTCCTGGCAACCATTATTCTACTTTCTATTTCTAAAGGTGTGACTTGTTAAAAAAATTATTCCACCTTTAAGTAAGATCAGACAGTATTTGCATTTCTGTGCCTTATTTCACTTAACGCAATGCACTCAAGATCCATCCATGTTGTTTGTTACAAATGGCAGGATTTCTGGCTGAATATTCCACATTTTAAAATCCATTTATCCATTCATGGACACTTAGGCTGTTTCTATATTTTTGGCTATTGTGAGTAATGTTGCAATGAGGTGCAGATACCTCTTCAAGATAGTGATTTCATATCCTTCATTTATATATCCAGAAGTGGAATTACTGCATCCTACAGTAGCTCTATTTTTATTTTCTTTTTTTGAAACTCCATACTGTTTTCTGTAGTGGTTGTATCATTTACATTCTTACTAACAGTGCACTCCTAGTTGCTCCACATCCTGGCCAACACTTGTTATCTCTTATCTTTTTTATAATAGCTATTCCAACAGGTGGAGGTGATATTTCATTGTGGTTTTGATTTGCATTTCCCTGATGATTAGCAATGAGAATCTTTTAATGTATCTGTTGGCCATTTGCATGTCTTCTTTTGAAAAAAATGTCTATTTGGAACTTTTATCCATTTTTTAATTGGATTATCTAGGGGTTTTTGCACTTAAGTTGTATGAGTTTTATGTATACTTTGGATATTAACCCCTTATCTGATATATACTTTGCAAATATTTTCTTTCATTCCATGGGCTGCCTTTTCAGTATGTTGATTATTTCTTTTGCTATGCAGAAGCTTTTGGTTTGATGCAGTACCAATCGTTCGTTTTTGCTTTTGTTGCTTATGTTTTTGGTATTATATCCAAAAAATTGTTGCCAAGACCAATGTCAAAGAGCTTTTCCATATTTTCCTCTAAGAGTTTTATGGTTTCACACTTTATGTTTGAGTCTTTAATCCATTTTGAGTTAATTTTTAAAAACGGTATAAGATAGGGATGCAATTTTATTCTTTTGCATGTGAATATCCTGTTTTCCCAACATCATTTATTAAAAAGACTACCTTTTCCTCATTCAGTATTTTTGGCCCCCTTGTCAAATATTAATTGGTGGTATATATTTGGGTTTATTTCAGGGCTCTTGAATGGATTTCATTGGTCTATGTGTATGTTTTTATGTTGGTACCATACCGTTTTGATCACTACAGCTTTGTGGTACAGTTTGAAATCAGGAATTATGATGCCTCTGGCTTTGTATGTCTTTCTCTGGCTATTTGAGTTCTTTCATCGTTCCATACAAATTTAATTTTTTTTTATTCTGTGAAAAATGACATTAGAATTTTGATAGGAATTTCCTTGAATCTATAAATGACTTTGGGTAGTACAGACATTTTAACAATGTTAAGTCTTCCCATCCATGAACACAGGATATCTTTCCATTTATTTCTATCTTTTTCAATTTCTTTCATCAATATCTCACTATTTTCAGTGTACAGATCTTTTACTTCCTGGGTTAAATTTATTTGTTAATATCATATTCCTTTTTGATTCTATTGTAAATGGGATTAATTTCTTTATTTCTCATTCAGATATTTCATTGTTAGTGTATAGAAATGCAACTAATTTTTGTACATGGATTTCATATCCTGCAATTTTACTCAATTTGTTGATTAGTTCTAATGGTTTTTGGGTAGCTTCTTTAAGGTTTTCTATATATAAAGTCATGTCATCTGCAAGCAGAGTCAGTTTTATGTCTTTCTAATTTGGATGCCTTCTATTTCTATTTTTTATTTTTTTTTTGCCTAATTGCTCTAGGTAGGGTAGTACTATGTTGAATAGGACAAAGCTCATCATCTCCACTCTTTTCTCCATTAGGATGGATTTTCCCTCAGGAGACTCTTCACTGACTCATACATACATTTTCTGGCAACAGCTGCCCCATGGTTTTCCAGATGTGCAGAGGCATGTATGAATCAGAGCAGAAATGCACTGATCAGGCTCAGAAGGTGGGTTCTGCTGTAACTAAAGCATCTAATCTTCAAAATTGGTGACAACCACTAGTCCTGAGCTTGACTCAAATCATAATTAGTTGAGGCATTACAGAGTAGGGCAGTTTTTGAAGTTATTTACACCTGGATTTGGACTCCAGCTCTATTGATTATCTGTTTAAAATTTCATTGATTTTGCTCTAATTTTTATGATTCATTTCTTCTGCTTACTTTGGATTTAATTTGCTCTTTTTCCTAGTTTCCCAAGGTAGAAACTTAGATTATTGATTTTAGAGCTTTCTATTTTTCTAATAAATGCATATTTCTATGAAAAATGCCATTGGAATTTTGATAGGATTGCATTGAATCTGTAGATTGCTTTGGCAGTTAACAATATTAATTCTTTCAATCCATGAGCACAGTATATACTTCCATTTATTTGTGTCTTCTTCACTTTCTTTCATCATCATCTCACAGGTTTTAGTATACAGATTTTTCACCTTCTTGTCTAGATTTATTCCTGGGTATTTTATTCTTTTTGGTGCAATTGTAAATGAGATTGTTTTCTTAATTTCTCTTTCTGAAAGTTTGTTATTAGTGTATAGAAATGCAACAAATTTCTGTATATTGAGTTTGTATCCTGAAACTTCACTGAATTCATTTATTAATTTTAACAGTTGTTTTTGGTGGAGTATTTAGGGTTTTCTATATATAATACCATGTCACCTGCAAATAGTGATCGTTTTACTTCTTCCTTTTCAATTTTGGATGCATTTCCGTCCATTCGCTTTTAATTGATATCTGTCTTTATATTTCAAGTGAGTTTTCTGAGTGTCTAAATTGGTGAACACATGGAGATTTAGGGAAAGTGGTGCTCCTAGAGAGGGCATGGAAACTCCTTGCCCTTTCCCCATACCATACCCTGTGCATCTCTTCCATCTGGTTGTTTGAGTTATATCCTTTTATTAAAAACTGGTGATATAGTTGGCTATCAGAAAGACATGGAATAAGAAGATGCAGTATAAACAGTCAAAACTAGGGAGAGTCATTTCTCATGCTGACAAGACTGTGTGGTTACTGACTCTCTCCGTGTTTTTATTATCAGTAGCAATGCTCTTTCCGTTAATGATTCCTTCAACCTATTGGTGAAAACTGCAGACTTAATCTGCTTTGCTTTAACCTGATAACAGTGGTAATAGAGTGTAAAGTAAGCAGAGGCCCAGGATTCTGAGATGAGATTTTAAAAACTAAGGACTATACATGGTGCACTTATGGGTTGGAGGGAATATTACTTATTCATCAGGTTTCTCTTTGGCTTTTGTAAATATAGAGTTCTTGGTCCAATAAAACCATGCAGATTATATGTAATTAATTTTTTGTAATGATTTTTTTTGTTAGCAAAGGTTATTTCTGTCAAATATAGTCTATATTTTTTAGTATATTGGTATTCGATATTTTAATCTGATGACTCTAAGTGTGTCATCCATTTGTTAAGTGGTCTTTAGCAGATCTGTTTCAAATAGAAATACAAAAACAAAATGAAAAGTTTGCTTAAGACTTGAGTCTAGTGTTTTTCATTTTCTCTTGGGCTGATTATTCAAATTGACAAACCAGCAGGAAATATGAAAAAATACTTAAGTTATGTGTCTCATTATAGGATAAGTAACACAAAATTTTTCTCAAAAAATATCGTATGATTGCATAGCGAAATAGCAAAACCTGTCAATATGATATTCTGTATGCATCCCTAGTGTAAGTTACTAGGGTAGGGAATAAACCATTTATATTAATCCAAGGTAAATAGAAAGTGAGTCCAAATGAATGTGCTATTGTTTTTCATCAAATACAATGTTCTTTAGGTGCAAATACAGTAAATGTGTATTTTTAATAACAAAAGATATTTTAAAGTCACAAAAAATATGATCACAAAAAACTTCAGATACTGGTATGCTGTCAAGGATCTTAAAACTTGAAATAAAATAAGTATGGGACAGAGCTTTTCCCCTTCTCCACATTCTGCTGAAATAGATACTGAATTAGGCCCAAGGTTTTCTAATTGCAAATAATTTTAAGGACAATGGAAATAATTATGCTTATATATAGTATGTGGATTTAGATGGATCAAGCATAAGAAATAAATTATGAATTTTTAAAACAGTTCCATGCATCACATACTACTTATAAAATCTTACCAATTCTTAAAATAAAGACCTCTTGGATAATTTGGTGGTTTTTTTTTTTTTTTTAAATTGAGATGTGGAAACATGGCCTCAGTATAGGACTTCAGCATTTCTAACCAGTCTTACATTGCCTGAGAGGTGAACCACATTTGCTATTTTGAGGAATCAAGTTCAACCTAAGTGATCCTAGACAATTGTTGGGAAGTGAGGTGAAAATTTTCTACTTGATGATATCTTACAGAAATCCTAACACCAATGAGAATGTGTCAGAGTTCACATTACACCCAAGAAGATGTCTGAAGGGATCATTACTGCAAAGTCATATGCCCAAAACAGCCTGGAGAAAGTACAGTTTTACAGGAGACATTAATATAGGATGGGGGGTGGGGAGGGAAGTAGCTTCTTTCTTTTTCAAAAATCTAAACCTGTTAATTCTACATGCATCTTTAACAGTAAGCAAAATGAAGCATATTGAGCCTAAAGTGCTGACTCTAGGAGTTAATTATTGTAGAATCTCGGAGGAGAGACTGGAGTTTCTGGTCTGAACAACCTAACAGATTGGTTTCAGAGCCACAATGTAACTATTTATATTGGTTATTCATTTTCTATGGGGGAGGGGATCGTGCCCAAGAACACCCCTAAACAAGAAGGGATTTAAAAGATTATTTTAGTTAACAGATTATTAAAGTAAATTATTACAGATGGTGATTGTTGAAGCCTATGAATAACAACCAAGTGGCCTTATTGAGCACCTCCTTTGGAGTAGAAAAGGCTCAATTTTGCAGATAAAGGGATGCTAACTGTTTAGTGGGCAAAGCATGAGCTTTCCTGAGTATGGTGTGGCTTGCAGGAGCAAACTGTGCATCTGAAAAAAATGTTGCAAGAGTATTAAAGAATGGGCAATAATTTTTACTTCATATTTAATGAATCAAATCATTTTCTTAATTTTCCATGGTGTTTTATACTAGATTTAGTGAAGAACTTTAGAAATCAAGTTATCACTGACACTCATAAAACAAAGCCCAATAAAATATGTCATTATGTGGCAAATTCAAATTAACCAATATTTACAACTAGCTGATAAATGGTACATATTTGACAGAATATTTACATATAGAATGTCTGAAATTATATTCTTACAGGAATCAAAGATATAGGATGTTTTAGTCAATGTGCACAAAATATGTATTTTGCATCATAAACCTATTGAAATAAAACAAATTTTAAATGTTTATATACTTATGTATTACATACCTGTTACTTAGCAGAAAACAGAATAGCACTCCTTAACAGGGTACATTATTTTTCAGCTGCAGTACTGAGTGGGTTTTTTTGGGGAAGATAGTAACTGCATAGTTTTAAATTATTAAAAAGACTATTTCGTAGTTGCACTATAAAGAAAAAAACACTCTTTATAAAAAGATTCATAAAAGTGAATGTTTTGCCTACCCAAATTAAGGTACTATGGAACCCATGTCAAATCATTAAATATGCTGTATATATACTTTACATAGTGGTATGTACCATGTGGAAGACACAGTCAGATAACAGTTCTGTGTACTGTTCTTATTACATTAGATCGTTTTAATAAATAATTCTATTTTTATTAACTTTAAAAAATTAGAAAAATAAAGTGAGTTTCTTGTAGATAATAATTATTTGGGTCCTGTTTTTTGAGCCAGTCTAAAAATTTGTTTTTTAATTGATGTATTTAGACTATCGATATTCAAAGTGATTATTGATGTAGTAGATTAATATCTACCATATTCGTTACTGTTTTCCATTTGTTGTCCTTGTTATTTATTCTTATTTTTGCCTTCCACTCTTTTTACGCCTTTCATGGTTTTCTCCTCATGTAGAAATTTATTTAATAATCAGTCCACCTTTCAATATTAGTTTTTAACATTTCTATGAGTTTGGTAAAAGCAAATTCATGACCTTGAAATAGTAGTAGTGTTCTTTTCTAAGTGATAAACTGAGACTTGCCAGTAGATTCTCATATCTTCACTGTCATTGAAAAGGGAGTGGGGGCAATATTAATATATTTCATTCCTAAAATTCCTGCAATAACCTGCATATGCTTTAACATTCAGCTTTGCGAAACAGATTTTTTTTTTAAATAGAATGTGAAGAAGTTATTGCTATGTATTATTTCAAATGGTATTTTATGGTTCATTTTGATTTTCAACGTCAGAAAGATATGGTGCTCTTCCTAAAAGAAACTATTCCCATTTGGGAATATAGTCTACTGATGCCCAGTAAAGAATCTCAAGAGAAACCACCTTGGGCAGGGAAGTGGGTGAATTTGGGTTTGTAGAGACTTTTCTGCTGCTTCTATATCCTTTAAAATACTAAGATTCCTTTTAAAGGCAGCCTCAACTGTTTGACTCCGATATACTTTTTCCTTGTGTTGATCTCCAAATTTACCCTCTGTTCGTTGAAGTAACATTAATCTTTGTGATACTACTTCTTCACGTTGTTTAGAAAGGCAAGTTTCTTGAGTAAAGAAGAAAGCTGCCTTTACTTAAAGGTGCCATATAAACTTTCTTGGCTGAAGAGCCTGGGCTAATACCAATAGAGGTCCAGAAAAGTGCTCTGAAGGCTCCAAACTTAAAGGTAAATCATCTGGTTGGGTGCGAAAGTGGAAGGTGACGATCCCCACTCTGATCTCTTTCTTTTCAGAAAGGCTCCAGTGTCTGCGCAGACCCTGCCTTTTGTGGTTTTTTAAAAGCAGTTTATGTTTCCCCTTTCTTCCTTTCTTAGCATGTCAGCTATACACCTTTTATTATTATTTTTAAAAAATTAACTAACTAACTAACTACAGATTTTTCTGGTGGAAATTTTATTTATTGTATTATTAATCTTTTCATTGAACCAAGTTTTGGTTCTGGAATGCTATATGTACATATAATTGTTCAACTATAAAAAAGAAAACCCATCAGTCACCAAATTCACAATAGAAACTGGTTGACTAAGGTAGGAAGGGAGGAGGGAGAATTAAAATTATCATACATTTTAGAATAAGAATGTCAAACAATCCCATGAATTTTTTATTTATGCAGGTGACATACCACAGACTAGGTTTTAATTTATTCATTCAGACAGTATTTAGGTTCTATTATGTACAGACACAGTTCTATTCTCAATGAGAGTTCCAAAGACAGTCTGTAGATTTCCTTGCAAACTCATGTCAATTTTGACATCTAATCTGATACTTTTAAAATTAAAAAAAAAAAAGGCTGTCCAAGACTTTGCAATGTATGTTTATAATGCATCTAAGTCCACTTTCCAATAACTCTATGTACATAGAGTCATGGGTACAATGAGCACTTTATAATATCAAAATAATACTAATTACTCCCTCCTATTCCCTGTATCATTGCCATCATTTATTTCACTTATGCATACCGCACACACAAGCATTTGTATTTATTTATGTAGGTATCCACACATAAGCATACAGAATTGAATACATTATTAATATGAAATTTTGAACAAACTATTAGCTCAATTAAGAATAAGAAAAACAAAAGTTTTAATTTTACCTGCACTTACTCCTTTGGATGCTGTTCCTTTTATGTTGATCTGAGTTTCTGACATGATTATTCTTTCTTTTTAAAGAATATCTTTTAACAACTCTCACAGGTAGGTCTAGTGGCAACTAATTCTCTCATTTTTGTTTGTGTGAAAGAATCTTTATTTCTCCACGGACGGGACCTGCTATTATATACCACTGAGCTGGTGTACAAATTGTGACAGCAGCAAGGTCTGATCTCTGAGGAGGAGTCCTGACCACTACCATAGCAATTGTCGGAGAGAGAATCAAAGGAGTGTTCAGGCAGAGTATTCTCCATCCGCTCCACAGAGACTGATATTTGACTCACAAAAGCTCAGAAAGAAAAGAGAAAGTGAGTTATCAATTATTTATGGAGTATATAAATTAGAGAAAATGCCGAGTGCCCCTAGACACTGATTCCTAGACTCTTAATAATCTAGCCCAGGGGTTTCCAATTCCCGGATTGCAGACTGGTCCCAGTCCGTGGTCTGTTAGGAACCGAGCCTCACAACAGAAGGCGAGCGATGAACCTGGGAGCGAGGCTTCATCTGTATTTGCAGCTGTTCCCCAGCTCTAACATCACTGCTTCGGCTCCACCTCAGATCATCGGGCATTAGCTTCTCATAGGAGCACTGATCCTTAGTGCCAAAAAAGACTGGGGACTGCTGCCTAGCCAGCACACGATCTGTGGCGGGGATCCTGGTACCTTATGTGGGACTTTACACAGCTCCAAGTGCAGCACTGTGTGCGGCACTGTAAATGGTTCTTTATTTGGTGGTTTGAGGAAAACTTGACTTTTTGAGTTCCCCAATTTTAGGCTGGGAAATCATGGCAATACACGAAACAACAACAACAACAACAACAACAACAACAACACACAATGCAGTAGGCATTTTAGCAGCACCGTACCTCAGCTCTGTAGGTGGTACCACAGGCATGCCGTATCTTGGCATCATACTGAGGAACTCTTCACTGACAAAAATTTGTTGCTTAATCATACCTTAGTCAGATTGCTAAAATTTCTCTTTGGCTCATAAGTGCATTTCCTTATACTATCCAGTTTTAATAAAAACTGCTAAGTCAGTTTCACCAGAACCTCCACAGGAACGGTGTGCGGGGGGACCTCGGCACCATTTCAGATGTACTCTGGCGACGCATTGTAAACGTACACCAGCACTGTATCTTGGATGCACCTCAGTACCACACCACAGACGCACCTCAGTGCCACACCGTGGCCGTACCTCCTAGGCTAGTCTATGCACTTCCTTGTAAAATACAGTTTTAGCAAGAATTCTAAGTCAGTTTCACTAGAACCTTCATACCGAACCACAGGTGGACCTTGGTACTGTAGCAGGTTTACCCTGGCACTGGATCACACCCGTGTCCTAGTGTTATATCTTCGTTGTGCCTCAGTACTGTAATGCAGACGCATCTCTGCAACATTACAGCTGTTGTACCTGAGCACCGTTCATCAGAAGCACCTCGGAACCTTATCGCGGTTGTACCTCTGACCTTAGGGCAGATGCCCCTTGGCACCAAACCGTGGGTGTACCTCAGCACTTACTTCCAGGTCTTAATGTGGCACTCTTGTGATAAAGATTCTTTGCCTTATAATACCTTTAGTCAGGCTCAGTCTCTAACTTTTTCCTCGGAACATCTGTGCACTTCTTGTAAAATTCAGTTCTAGCAAAAATTCTGCTAAATCATTTTCACTAGAATCTCTATACCGAACCATGATGGACCTCGGCAGTGTATCACGTGTACCCTGGTGCCGCATTACAACAGTACCCCAGCTCCATATCTCTAAAGACCTCTGCACCATTTGGCAGTTAAACCTCAGCACCATATGGTGGACACACCTCAGAACCTTACCGCGGTTGTATCTCTGCACCTTAGAGCGGCTGCTCTGGGAACTTACTTCTAGACCTTACCGCAGCACTCCTCTGTGATGAAGTTTCTTTGCTTCATTAAACCATTTAGTTAGGCTCCCTCCCTAACTTTTTCCTTGGCTCGTCTGCTCACTTCCTTAACGTCCAGTTTTAACAAGAACTCTGCTAAGTCAGGTTCACCAGAAACTCCACATTGAACCACAGGTGGATCTCGGCACCAAACCAGTGGTACCCTGGCACTGCATCGTGAATGTACTCCAGTTTTGTAACTCAGATGTACCAGGGAACTGTACGGAGGTGTACCTCGGCACTTCCAGGTCTTATCGTCGCACTCTTTTGCGATGGAGAGTCTTTGCTTCATTATACTTTTTAGTCAGACTTGCTCTTTAACCTTCTCCTAGGTGCATCTGTGCATTTCCTTGTAAAATCTAGTTTTAGCAAGAACTCTACTAAGTCAGTTTCTCCAGAATGCCATAGTGAACCTTAGGTGGACTTTGGCACCATACCAGGTGCATCCTGCTGCCAGATGGTGGGCGTACCCCAGCGCTGTACCACAGATATACTTCGGCACCATACTGCAGATGCACCTCAGCACCGGGTGGCAGTTGTACATCAGTAATGTTCTCAGGTGCACCTAGGCACTTACTTCCGGCATTTCCGTGGCACTCTTTAATGACAAAGATTTTTTTTTTATTATACATTTTAGTCAGACACCTTCTTTAAGTTTCTCCTAGGTTCCTCTGTGCATTTCCTTGTAAAATTTAGTTCCAGCAAGAACACTGCTAAGTCAGTTTCATCAGAGTCCCACCACCCTCCATATCTGATTACTCCAAATATCTGATCAGGATCCTCATCCTTCACCAACCTCCAGGTGATATTTGATCACAGTATCCTGTCTTTAGCAAGAATCGTGTTAGGGTTGTGTCAGGTTCCTTTAGCCAGAAACCCCTTTCCCTTTTCCTGAGGTTTTCTAGTTCTTTGCTATCCACTATCCCCTAGGATGCTCCTTATCTGTATATTCTCACCTGCTCATGCTTATTCAGGGTTCAGCCCAGTCTCTCCCACACTGTGAAGTCCCAGTTGTAGAGATCCCTATATCTATGCCATGATCCTGAATAAAGTCTATCTTACCATTGTTAACAAGTGTCATCCAATATCTTTTTCTTTAACAGTAGTACTTCAAGGTACCATAACTAAACACCCTAAGTGGCAACAAACTTCACCCTCCAGCACAAGTCAATATGCAGCATCCTATGAGGCACAGTACTTTGTCTGCCCCTAGTGGTACCACAAGGGGTAAGGCAGATGTACCTCGGTCTCAGAGGATAGATGTACCTCCCTCCGCAGGTACCCACACATCGCCCTCAGTCTTATAGCGCGGATGTACCTCTGAATTATTTTGCGGAGGCACATCAGCACTGGGTGTTAACCCTGATACTCTCTTACTTCACACTTTAGTCAGGCTTCTGTACCATCTCCTAGGCTCCTTGTGATCTTTCTCGTAAAATTTGGATTTAACAAGAACCCAGCTAAGTCAGTTTCTCCCAAACCCGCCACCCTCCATTTTTTGTGGGGTTTGGCACTCTTCATAGCACGTTTTGAGTGCTTAATAATGCCCATCTTACCATCTTGACAAGCGTCATTGCATACTGCGACACAGTGCAGCTACACCGTACTGTAAGTGGCACCACACTCAACCGCCTTGTGCAGCACGCGCTTAGCACTGTTGGGGGCCTTCGCGTCTCCTTGCGCAGCTCTGCGGGGCTTGGTGCTCTGAGCAGCACTCTTCCAGGAATCCAGAGGAAGGCTCAACTGCAGGAGGTCCTCCATTTTGTGTGAAAATCACGGCAGTGTCTGACCAAAAAACAACATTATGCAGAACCCACCATGCAGCAATTGTGTTACAACCAGCAGTGCCACTTTTGGGGTGACTGCTGATGTTGTGTTCAATTGGTGGGTGCAAACAGTCTAAGGGCGCATCCTCTCTGTTTGGTGTGATCCATCCTGCTTGGTAATGCAAATTATTCTACACGCATGTCCTGGACTCATTTTGAACAGAAACAATAACAAACACACACGAAAATGATTGCCATGAAGGGAAACGTTTGCATTATACTCACAGTACCCCAGAAACAGGAGACACTGCAGGCCACGGAGGGCCACGAGGGAAAGTAGCCTTCAAGAGCAGACGGCAGAGAAGAAGAGGGTGACGTGGGCAGGGACTTTACAGAGTTTCCCTCAGAAGGAATGAGCAAAGCAAGGTCAACAAGAGGTACGAACTTATGATTTATCCATTTCTTCTACGTTGTCTAATTTGTTGGCACACAAACGTTTTAGTAGTCTCTTTTGGTTCTTTGTATTTCTCTGGTAAGAGTTGTAATGTCTCTTCTTTCATTTCTGATTTTATTGATTTGAGTCCTCCCTCTTTTTCTCTTGGTTGGTCTAACTAAAGCGTTTCAAAAGGAGTTGCCTTCTCTTCAAAAAGGCAACTTTTATTTCATTGATATTTTCTATTGTCTTTCTGGTCATTATTTCATTGATTTCTGCTCGAATCTATCATCTCCTTCCTTCTGCTGACTTTCTTCAGTGTGTTGTTCTCTGTATTATTCCTTGAGGTTCAAGTTAGGTGTTTTTTTTTTTTTAGATCTTTCATAATTCTTAATGTAGTGTTTTTCATTATAGATGTCCCTCTTAGAATTGCTTTTGCTGCATCTCATAATCTTTGGCTTGTTGTTTTTTCATTTTTGTTTGTGTCAGGATACTTTGTGATTTCCCTCATTATTTCCTCTTTGACCCTTTGGTTTTTCTAGAGTTGTGGTTTAATTTCTACATGTTGTGACTTTTCCATTTTTTCTCTCACCAGTAAGTTCTACCTTCATACGACTGCGATCAGAAAAGGCACTTGCGTGAATCCAGGCTTGACACGGCAGCCCCCTTTCAGTCACTCTGGTGCTTTAGGGGACACTACTGCAGTGGCATCGTGCTCGGCATTGCAGTGGCTCTCTGCATGGCAACTCAGGGAGCAATCAGCTCCTTGAGCTCCCCAATTTTAGGCTGGAAATCATTGCATTACCCTACAAAAACAAAACAAAACAAAACAATGCAGTAGCTATCAAGCAGCAAGCATGAGAACAACCAGCAGTGCCCTTTAGTCAATGGTTTCACTGGTGGGCCCAGTTGCTTAGCCTAAGCAGCCTTAGAGTGTATAATCACTCTCTGGTGTGATCTACTCTGCTAGTAATGCCAATTATTCTAAAAATGTACCCCGGACTTGTTACAACAGTAATAGTGGGACACACAAACACTTAAATGATTGTGATGAAGGAAGAGGTTTGTTTGTTTGTTTTAATTAATTTCAGGGTCCTCCAGAAACAGGAGGAATGAGATGTCACACAGGACCACCAGGGGAAGCAGTCAGCAAGATCAGCAGGCAGCAAGGGACAGAGGGTGGGGGGAAACACGGGCGTGAACCTTCACGAGTTCTTAAGAAAGAATGAGCAGAGCAAAGAAAGCCTGCTATATAAACTTATGGTTAGACAGTTTAAAATTTTTGGCACACTCTGATGCACTTACAGCGATATCCTTCACTATCTAAAATCTTGTTGCAGAGGCTCAGAGGATCCCTTAGAAAATTCTGAATCTTAGATCTCATGCTATGGCAGCTCATTGCTGCTTTTCCCAGACAGTGAACCATTGCAATAAACCCAAGTTAGAGACCCTTAGAGGTTAGTCTTATCCTTTCCTTAGTATTTTTTGCTCCCCTCTCATTGTATAAAGGAATAGAGAACATTAAATGTACCCTCTTAAGTATTTTTAAGTGTATAGTTAGTGTTAAGTGTATTCACATTGTTTATGAATAGATATCTAGAATTTTTTCTCTTGTCGTCCTGAAACTTTAGTAATATTACATTGTCTCCCACCTCCCCAAATTCTTGGTAATCTCTATTCTACTATTCTTTCTTTGATATGACTACTTTAGTTACTTTGTATGAGTGGAATACATATTTGTATATTTTATGATTGGCTCATTTCTCTTAACAGAACCTCTTTAATGTCCATTTATGTAGTGGAATGTGACAGGGTTTTATAAAAAGACTACATTGTGTGTATATAACCCATTTTGTCTCTCCCTTCGTATATGCGTGGATATTTGGGTTGATTTTACCTCTTGGGTATGGTGAATATTATGTGATGAATATAGGGGTCTGAATATCTTTGAGATTCTATTTTGAGTAATTTTGGATAAATATCTAGGAGTGGGATTGCTGGATGACACGTTATTCTCTTTTTATATTTTTAAAAAATCTCCATACTGTTTTCTATAATGAGTACAGTATTTTACATTCACCTCAAGTGTTCTCAGATTCCAGCTTCTCCTTTTTCCCAGTAACAATTGTTATTTTCTTTTATTTTGTTATGGTCATCCTGATACATGTGAGGTGATATATTGTTGTAGTTTTGATTTGCCTTTCCCTGATAATTAGTGGTGTTGAGCATCTTTTAATATACTAGTTAGCCATTTATAAACTTTTTATGAGAAATGTCTATTCAAACCTCTGCCTATATTTTAATCAGGTTATTTGTTTTGTTTTTGTTGAGTAGTAAAAGTTCTTTAAATGTGCTTGATTGGAAATCCTTTACCAGATATATGATTTGCAATTATTTCTTCCCAGTTGCCTTTACTCTATTGATAGAAACTTTTGATGTGCAGAAGTTTTAAAGTTTGATGTGGTCTCATTTGTCTATTTTTCAAAAATTTGTAAGAACAATGTATTTGTGTATTTCTCATGTACTATGTAATAATTGAATTCACATTGATTATTATAATAGTTTTCCATTGATGTGTATCAAATTGATACAAACTTAGTGGCTTAACCTAAACCAATTTATTAGTTCATAGTTCTATAATCAGAATTGCCCATGTTGTATTCAGAGCTGAGCCAAATCTCTCCCCAACTCTAAAATCCCAATTGCAGAGGTTTCTATACCTATTGTATGGTCCTGAAAAAAACCTGTCTTACAATTTTAACAAGTGTCATTGAATATCTTTTTTTTCTTTATGTTGGAACATTCCCCATTTGGCACCACTGCACCTCAGTGCTGCCCTGTATCTCACAACTTACATGACATTATACATGGGACCATACATGGCTCCAGACCTCAGTACTGTACTGTCATCTGTGAAATAGTGAATCTTGGCTCCGTAGGTGGAACCACAGGTAGTACCGTATTTTAGCACCATACAGAAGCACTGTACTGAGGGACTCATCAATGACAAATATTCTTAGCTTCACCATATTTGAGTCAGGCTGCTGAACCTTCTCCTAGACTGATATGTGCACTTCTTTTAAATCCAGTATTAGTAAGAATCCTGCAAAGTCACTTTCTCCAGAACCCCCGCCCCCTGTATCTGATCATCCTGAATATCTGATTGAGATCCTTATTTTTCACCATCTTCCAGCTAATATCTAATTATGCTGATCCATCTTCAGCAAGAATTGTGTTAGGTTCATTTAGCCAGAGCCCTTGCTATTCTGATGTTTTCTTTTTGTCATTTTCTTCCACTATCTCCCACACTGCTTTCTGGCTATACAGACATACCTTGGGCGTATTTGAGGTTTGGTTCCAGACCACCTCAATAAAGCTAGTATTGCAATGAGGCAAGTCATAATTTTGCTGGTAGAGGATCTTGTCTTCAATATATAAAAAATGCAACATGATTAAAATTATACTACAAACTACAGTAATCAAAACAGTATGGTACTGACACAAGCACACACACACACACACACACACATAGATCAATGGAATAGAACAGAGAGCTCAGAAATAAACCCATGTTTATATGGTCAATTAATCTATGACAAAGGAAGCAATAATAATATGTAATGGAATAAAGATAGTCTCTTTAATAAATGGCATTGGAAATATTGAACAGATAAATGCAAAAATGAAACAACCACTTTCTTATACCATATACAAAAATAAACTCAAAATGGATTGAAGACTTAATTTTAAGACCTGAGACTATAAAACTCTTAAGAACACATAGGCAGTAAACTCTGTTACATCAGTCTTAGTAACATACATGTATTTTTTGATATATCACCTAGGAGAAAGGCAACAAAAATTTTAAAAGAAAAAAATAAAACAAATGGGATTACATAAACTAAATAGCTTTGCACAGCAAAGGAAACCATTAACAAAACAAAAAGGCAACTTACTAAACAGGAGAAGATATTTGCAATGGTATATCCAATAAGGGTTTAACACTCAAAATATATGAAGAACTCATACATTTCAATAAAAAAATAAACAATCCAATTAAAAAATTCCAGAGGACCTGAATATACACTTCTCCAAAGATGACCGAGAGCTATATGCGAAGATGTTCCGAATCACTAATCATCAGGTAAATGCAAATCAAAATCACATCTCACATCTGTCAAAATTAAAATAAAAAAGACAACAAAGAAGCATTGGTGAGAGTGTGGAGAAAAAGCAGCCTCATGCACTGTTGGTTTAATTGTAAACTGAAGCAGCTTCTATGGAAAACAGTATGGAGCATTCTTAAAAAATTAAAAATAGAATGACCATATGACCCAGCAATCCCACTTTAGGGTATTTGTCTGAAGAAATAAAAAATACTAATTTAAAAACATATATGCAGCCCTATGTTCACTGAAGCATATTTACAATAGCCAAGACACGGAAGCAATTTAGGTGCTCAATCATAGATGAATGAATAGGAAGATAGGGTATATATATACACAATGAATATTAATCAGCCATGAAAATGAAGGAAATCTTGCCATTTGCGACAACACCTATCAACCTAGAGGGCATTATGAGAAGTGAAATGGTTTAGACAGAGAAAAGCAAATGCCATATAATTTCACTTACACATGGAATAAAAAACAAAACAATTGAACAAACAAAACTAAACTAAAACAACTCATAGATGCAAAGAACAAACATAATTGCTAGAGGATAGAGGAATGGGGGGCACACAAAAAGGTGAAGAATACTAAGAGTACAAACAGCCTGTTATAAAATAAGTTATGGGGATTTAATGTACAGCATAGGGGATAGTCAAAATATTGTAAAAATTGTTTATGGTGACAGATGGTTACTAGACTTATCATGATGATTACTTTGTAAGGTATGCCAATGAATAATTGCTATCATAAACCTGAAACTAATATAACATTGTAAGTCAACTATAATTTAAAAATAAAATTTAAAACCCAACAATCTCTTTTGAAAGAAATAAAACAAAGTGCAATACAATGAGGTGTATCTGTATATTTCTACTTTATCATGCTGTATTTAGAGTTGAGTCCAGTCTCTCACCCAATGTAAAGTCCCAATTACAGCGGTTCTCATACTCATGCTAAAGTCCGGAATATCTGTTTTACTATCTTTAATGAATGTCATTGAATATTCTTTTCTTTAACAGTGGCACTGCAAGACATTGCACTTCAATGCCATAGGTGTCATGGTAGGTCAGCACCATGCAGGACTCCGTAGGCTGCATCCTATGTGGTACAGTCCTTTGGCTGTTCCCATGTGGTACCATGGGCGTACTGTGCCCCAGCACTATACTGCACATGTACATCCGTACTGAACTTCGATAAAACCGTGGCACCATGCCATGAGTGCACCATAGCCCTGTCCAACAGACACACTTCAGAACCCCATCACAGTTGTACTTGCGCACCTTAGGGCAAATACACTTCGGTAACAACTGTGGACTACTCTGCATTTACTTTCTTTGCTGCATTATACATATTAGTCAAGCTCTCTTCTTAACCATCTTCTGGCTCATCTGCGCACTTTCTTGTAAAATCCAGTTGTAGCAAAAACTCTGCTAGTCAGCTTCACCAGAACCTCCACATTGAACTGCAGGTGGATCATGGCACTGTACCAGGTTTCCCTTGGTGCCGCATCACGAATGTACCCCAGCATCATATCGAATGACTTCGGAACTGTGCGGCAAATGCAACTCAGCGCCAAAATGCAATTGCACCTCAACACTCTATGGCGGATGCACCTCAGACTCTTACTGTGGTCGTAGCTCTGCACTTTAGGTCAGATGCCCCTTGGCACTTAATTCTAGGTTGAACTGTGGCACTGTTTTTCAATGAAGATTCTCGGATTCATTACACTGTTTTATCATGCTCGCTCCCTGACCTTTTCCTTGAATTGTCTGAGCACTCTCTTGTAAAACCAGTTTCAAACAAGAGATCTTCTCTGTCAGTTTTAGCAGAATCTCCAATACCGAACAACAGTGGATGTCGGCACCACACCAGGTGTACCCACGCGCTACATCGTGAAGGTACCCCAGCTCTGTTCGTGAATGTACCTCGGCACCACACTGCAAATGACCCTCGGCAACGTACCGCGGACGTACCTCTGCACTTACTTTTGGGTCTTACCGCGGCACTCTTTCAATATGGAAATTCTTGGCCTCATTATACCTTTTAGTCAGGTTCGCTCTTTAACTTTCTCTTGGCTCATCTGCGCACTTCCTTGTAAAATCCAGTTTAACAAGAGCTCTGCTAAGTCAGCTTCACCAGAACCTCCACATTGAACTGCAGGTGGATCATGGCACTGTACCAGGTTTACCTTGGTGCCGCATCGCGGATGTACCCCAGCATCATATTGAATGACTTCGGAACTGTGCGGCAAAGGCAACTCAGCGCCGAAACACATTTGTACCTCAACTCGGTTGGATGCCCCTTGGCACTTAATTCTAGGTTGTACTGTGGCACTCTTTTTCAACGAAGATTTTCGGATTCATTACACTGTTTTATCATGCTTGCTCCCTGACCTTTTCCTTGAATTGTCTGAGCACTCTCTTATAAAATCCAGTTTCAAACAAGAGATCTTCTCTGTCAGTTTGATCAGAACCTCCAATATTGAACAACAGTGGATGTCAGCACCACACCAGGTGTACCCACGCGCTGCATCGTGAAGGTACCCCAGTTCTGTTCGTGAATGTACCTCGGCACCACACTGCAAATGACCCTCGGCAACGTACCGCGGACGTACCTCCGCACTTACTTTTAGGTCTTACCGCGGCACTCTTTCATAATGGAAATTCTTTGCTTTGTTATACCTTTTAGTCAGGCTCGCTCTCTAAGTTTCTCTTGGCTCCTCTGCGCACTTCCTTGTAAAATCCGGTTTTAACAAGAACTCTGTTAAGTCAGCTTCACCAGAACCTCCATATCAAAGAGTGGGTGGATCTCAGCACTGTACCAGCTGAATCCTGGTCTGTATCGTGCGTGTACCTCGGCTTCGTATCTTGCATGTACCTCTGAGTACTGTACTGCAAATGTACCTCGGTGATGTACCGTGGACATACCTGCGCAGTTATCTTCAGGTCTTACCGTGGGACTCTTTTTTTGATTATGATTCTTGCTTCATACCATTTAGTCAGTCTTGTGCCCTAACCTTTTCCTTGGCTCAACCGCACACATCCTTGTAAAATCCAGTTGTAGCAAAAACTCTGCTAGGTCAGAGTCACCAGAACCTCCACATTGAACTGCAGGTGGATCATGGCACTGTACCAGGTTTCCCTTGGTGCCACATTGCGGATGTATCCCAGCCTCATATCGAGTGACTTCGGAACTGTGCAGCAAAGGCAACTCAGCGCCGAAACGCAATGCACCTCAACACTCTATGGCGGATGCATCTCAGACCCTTACTGTGGTTGTAGCTCTGCACTTTAGGTTGGATGCCCCTTGGCACTTAATTCTAGGTTGAACTGTGGCACTCTTTTTCAACGAAGATTCTCAGATTCATTACACTGTTTTATCATGCTCGCTCCCTGACCTTTTCCTTGAATTGTCTGAGCACTCTCTTATAAAATCCAGTTTCAAACAAGAGATCTTCTCTGTCAGTTTGAGCAGAACCTCCAATACTGAAGAACAGTGGACGTCGGCACCACACCAGGTGTACCCACGCGCTACATCGTGAAGGTACCCCAACTCTGTTCGTGAATGTACCTCGGCACCACTCTGCAAAGGACCCTCGGCAATGTACCGCGGACGTACCTCCGCACTTACTTTTAGGTCTTACCGCGGCACTCTTTCAATATGGAAATCCTTGGCTTCATTATACCTTTTAGTCAGGTTCGCTCTTTAACTTTCTCTTGGCTCATCTGCGCACTTCCTTGTAAAATCCAGTTTTAACAAGAACTCTGCTAAGTCAGCTTCACCAGAACCTCCACATTGAACTGCAGGTGGATCATGGCACTATACCAGGTTTACCTTGGTGCCGCATCGCGGATGTACCCCAGCATCATATCGAATGACTTCGGAACTGTGCGGCAAAGGCAACTCAGCGCCGAAACGCATTTGTACCTCAACACTCTATGGCGGACGCACCTCAGACCCTTACTGTGGTCGTAGCTCTGCACTTTAGGTTGGATGTCCCTTGGCACTTAATTCTAGGTTGAACTGTGGCACTCTTTTTCAACGAAGATTCTCGGATTCATTACACTGTTTTATCATGCTCGCTCCCTGACCTTTTCCTTGAATTGTCTGAGCACTCTCTTGTAAAATACAGTTTCAAACAAGAGATCTTCTCTGTCAGTTTGAGCAGAACCTCCAATACCGAACAACAGTGGATGTCGGCACCACACCAGGTGTACCCACGCGCTGCATCGTGAAGGTACCCCAGTTCTGTTCGTGAATGTACCTCGGCACCACACTGCAAATGACCCTCGGCAACGTACCGCGGACGTACCTCCGCACTTACTTTTAGGTCTTACCGCGGCACTCTTTCATAATGGAAATTCTTTGCTTTGTTATACCTTTTAGTCAGGCTCGCTCTCTAAGTTTCTCTTGGCTCCTCTGCGCACTTCCTTGTAAAATCCGGTTTTAACAAGAACTCTGTTAAGTCAGCTTCACCAGAACCTCCACATCAAAGAGTGGGTGGATCTCAGCACTGTACCAGCTGAATCCTGGTCTGTATCGTGCGTGTACCTCGGCTTCGTATCTTGCATGTACCTCTGAGTACTGTACTGCAAATGTACCTCGGCGATGTACCATGGACATACCTGCGCACTTATCTTCAGGTCTTACCGTGGGACTCTTTTTTTGATTACGATTTTTGCTTCATACCATTTAGTCAGTCTTGTGCCCTAACCTTTTCCTTGGCTCAACCGCACACGTCCTTGTAAAATCCAGTTGTAGCAAAAACTGCTAGGTCAGAGTCACCAGAACCTCCACACTGAACCACAGATAGATCTTGGCACTGTACCAGGTATACTGTGGTGCCACATCACGAATGTACTGCAGCACTGTATCTCCGATGACTCAGCACAGGGCGGCAGACACACCTCCACACCATAACGTGGTTGTACTTCAAAACTCTATGGTGGATGCACCTCAGAACCTTGCCGTCATTTTATCTGCACCTAGGGCGGATGCCCCATGCCACTTGATTCTAAATCTTACTGTGGCACTCTTTGTGATGAAGATTCTTTGCTTCATTATACATTTTGCCATGCTTGTTCCCTAACCATTTTCTAGGCTCATCTGCACACTTTCTTGTAAAATCCAGTTTTAGCAAAACACTGCTAAGTCAGTTACACCATAATCTCCATACAGAACCACAGTGGCTCTCGGCACCTTACTACACGTATGCTAGCGCTGCATCGCGGATGTACCCTAGCGCTGTATCTCGTGTGACCTCGGATCTATACTGCAGATGCACCTCAGCGCCATAGAATTTGTATCTCAGACCCATATGGCAGATGCAGCTCAGAACTTTACTGCGGTTGTATCTCTCCACCCTAAGGTGGATGTCCCTCAGCACTTCTAGGTCTTACCGTGGCACTCCTTTGTGATGAAGATTCTTTGCTTCATTATACCTTTTTTCGTCACGCTCTCTCCCTAACCTTTTTCTAGGCTCATCTGCATACTTCCTTGTAAAATTTAATTTTAGAAAACACTGCTAATTCAGTTTCACTAGAATTTCCATGCCAAACCACAGTGGAACTCAGCATCGTACTATGCGTACATTGGCGCTGCATCATGAATGTACCCCAGCTCTGTTTCTGACTATACGCCAGTACTTACTGCAAATGCACCTCGGCAACGTACTGCGGATGAACTTCGGCACTTACTTTCAGTCTTACCGTGGAACTCATTTGTAATGAAGACTCTTTGCTTCGTTATACTTTTTAGTCAGGCTTCCTCCTCAATCTTTCCTTGACTTATCTGGGCAGTTCTTTGTAAAATTCAGTTTTAACAAGGACTCCTCTAAGTCAGTTTCTCTCGAACCTCTGCACCGAATCGTGGGTGGGTCTTGGGCATCTGTATCAGATATAACCTGGAGCTGCATCATGAATATATTTCAGCACTGTATCTCGGATGTATTTTGGCAACATACTTCAGGTGTACCTTGACACTTACTTTGAAGTCTTACCATGACACTCTTTTGTGATGAAGATTCTTTGTTTCATTATAGTTTTTGGTCAGGCTTGCCTCCTAACTTTCTCCTACACTCATCTGTGCAATTTCTTGTAAAATCTAGTTTAAAAGAGAACACTGCTAAGTCAGTTTCACCAGAACCCCACCGGCCTCCATATGTGATTACTCTGAATAACTGATCAGGATCCTCTTCCTTCACCATCTTCCAGGTGATATTTGATCACCCTATCCTTTTATAAAAATTAAATCTATTAAGGTGGCATTGGTTAGTAAAGTATATGTTTCACAGGTACAATTCAATACTACATCATAGTGTATTGCATTGTGTGTTGACTACCTAAAGTAAGTTTCCTTCCATCACCCCCTTTACCCTTACCTATCTTCCTTTGCCCCCTTCCCATCACCCTATCCTGTCTTCACCAAGAATCATGTCAGGTTCATTTAGCCAGAACCCTCTCCACCCCTTTTCTCTGATGTTTTCTCTTAGTAAGTTTTCGTCCACTGTCACAAAGCTTCTCCTCGGTTATATATTCTCTGCTGTGTAAAACCTGGTCAGGGAGAGTCCTCAGAAGTAAATCCTGAATCTTAGGACTCATCTATCATGGCTAATAGCTATTTCTCTGGTCAGTAGGCCTTAGGTTGGAGCTTGTGATACAAATCCTTTGAAGTTTAACTTTCCCTCATTCTCTGTCCTTTATTTTTTCTCCATATTTTTCATTGTGTAAAAGATAGACAATATTAAATCTATCATCTTAACCATTTTAAGTGCATAGCTTATTAGAGTTAACTATATTCATATTGTTCATTAGATCTCTAAAACTTTTCCATCCTGCAGTCCTGAAACTGTATAACCAATAAGCACGAATATGCTCCCCTAATATTTGGTAATCTCCATTCTATACATACAAGTGTGATCATACAGTATTTTTCTTCCTTATGACTGGCTTATTTTTTTTTAGCATAATTTCCTTGATGTCCATTCATGCAGAAGCATGTGACAGGATTTTTCTTAAGGCTTCATAATCTTCCATATTTACCTCTTTTTCTCTTTCTATTCATCCATGCATGGATGTTTGAATTGGTCCCACCTCTTGGCTGTTGTGATGTATTTTTTTGATGTACATTGGGTCCAAATATCTCTTTGTGATACTACTTTGAGTACTTTTGGGTGAATATCCAAATATGGGTTGGATTGGTGAAACATATAGTATTCTATCTTTTTATATTTTGCAGGAATCTCCATACTATTTTCTACAATGGCTACACTATTTTACTTTCTCACCAAAAGTACTCGGGTTCCAGCTTCTCCATTTCTCTAGCAATAATTGTTATTTTCTGTTCTTTTGATATTTGCCATCCTGATGCGTATGAGGTGATGTCATTGCGGTTTTGATATGTATTTCTCTGATGATTAGTGATGATGGGCTTCTTTTCATATGCTTACTAGTCATTTGTATATCTTCTTTGGAGATATGTCTATTCAAACACTGTCTCCCTTTTAAATTGACTTATTTGTTTTACTGTTATTTGTATAAGTTCCTTAAATATACTGGATAGGAAACCCCTTATCAGATATATCCTTTGCAATTATTTTCATTCATTCCATGGGTTGCCTTTTGTTCTGTTTCCTTTGACGTGCAGAAGTTTTAAAGTTTGATGTTGTCAGTCCCAGTTGTCTATTTTCCCCAAATTTCTAAAGATGATGTGTTTGTGAATTTCTTGTGTAATAAACGTAATTGAATTTACATTGATTACTGTAATAGTTTTTTATTGCTCTGAAACAAATTGCCACAAACTTAGTGGCTTAAATTAAACCCATTTATTAGTTCACAGATCTGTAGTCAGAACTGCTCATGCAGTTTCTCCTCCACTCGAAAATCTCCAGTGCAGAGCTCCCTATACCTCTTCTTATGATCCTGAATAAAGCCTTTTAACAAGTGTCATTGAAAATCTTTTTTTTCTTGACATCGATTATGTGTAGACATCGTACCTCCGCTCCGTATGCCGTTCCTTACCCCTGCGCTGTATGCGGCACCATAAGTGGCATCAGATGAGGCTCCATAGATGGTACAATCCTTAGGTACCATACAGTAATTCTATAGCATAGCATTCTTTGGTGACAAAGATTCTCTGCTTCGCCATACTTTAGTCAGGGGTTTGGACCTTCTCCCAGGCTCACATGTGCACCATCTTGTGAGATCTAGTTTTAATAAGAACCCTGCTAAATCATTTTCACCAGAACATCAGCCTTCAATTCTGAACACTTTTGAAATCTGATCAGGGTCTTCATCCTTCGCTCTTCCCAGGTGATAACTGACCACCCTCGACTGCTTCAGCGGGAACTGGATTGGGTTGGTTTAGAACGCACTGTATCCCTGATGTTTCCTCTCAGTCGTTCTTTGTGCAGTCTCCACCCTGAACCTTAGCTATACATCCCCCCACTTGCCCGTGTTGTACTAGGAGTTAAGTGCAGTCTCTCTCCCACTATGAAGTCCCAATTGGAGAGGTCCCTGTACCTACGTATTGCTATCCTGAATAATACACGTCTTATTAATTTAAACAAGCGTCTTTGCATGCCGCGACACACTGCAGCTGCACCGTATTACATCTCCAGACCCGAGTGCGGTCAGCCACGTTAGACGTGGCACCTCCGCACACTGAGAGCCTCACCTTTGGGCTCCTTTACACGTTTTGCGCAGCGCTGTTGGGCTTGTCAGTTTTCACAGCACTCTTCCAGGTTTGCACGCAGGGCTCAGCTACAGGCGCTTCTCCATACAGTATGGGAAGTCCCGGCAACATCTGATTAAAAACAACAAAACAACAACACAACAGCAACACAACGAAGTACCCACCACGCAGCAATTGTGCTATAACCAGCGGTGTCATCTTTGGAGTGGCCATTGCCATTGTGTCTAGTGGGTAGGTGCAAAGTCTAAGGGCGGATCTTCTCTGTTTGGTGTGATCCACCCCGCTTGGTAATGCTAATTATTCTACACGCATATCCTGGGCTCATTTTGAACAGAAACAATAACAAACACACACGAAAATGATTGCCATGAAGGGAGACGTTTGTATTATACTCACAGTACCCCAGAAACAGGAGGCACGGCAGGCCATGGAGGGCCACGAGGGAAAGTAGCCTTCAAGATCAGATGGCAGGGAAGAAGAGGGTGATGGGCAGGGACTTTACAAGAGGTACGAACTTATGATTTATCCATTTCTTCTACGTTGTCTAATTTGTTGGCACACAAACGTTTTAGTAGTCTCTTTTGGTTCTTTGTATTTCTCTGGTAAGAGTTGTAATGTCTCTCTTTCACTTCTGATTTTATTGATTTGAGTCCTCCCTCTTTTTCTCTTGGTTGGTCTAACTAAAGCGTTTCAAAAGGAGTTGCCTTCTCTTCAAAAAGGCAACTTTTATTTCGTTGATATTTTCTATTGTCTTTCTGGTCATTATTTCATTGATTTCTGCTCGAATCTATTATCTCCTTCCTTCTGCTGACTTTTCTCAGTATGTTGTTCTCTGTATTATTCCTTGAGGTTCAAGTTAGGTTTTGTTTTTGTTTTTTTTTTTTAGATCTTTCGTAATTCTTAATGTAGTGTTTTTCATTATAGATGTCCCTCTTAGAATTGCTTTTGCTGCATCTCATAATCTTTGGTTGTTGTTTTTCATCTTTGTTTGTGTCAGGATACTTTGTGATTTCCCTCATTATTTCCTCTTTGACCCTTTGGTTTTTCTAGAGTTGTGGTTTAATTTCTACATGTTGTGACTTTTCCATTTTTTCTCTCACCAGTAAGTTCTACCTTCATACGACTGCGATCAGAAAAGGCACTTGCGTGAATCCAGGCTTGACACTGCAGTCCCCCTTTCAGTCACTCTGGTGCTTTAGGGGACACTACTGCAGCGGCATCGTGCTCGGCATTGCAGTGGCTCTCTGCATGGCAACTCAGGGAGCAATCAGCTCCTTGAGCTCCCCAATTTTAGGCTGGAAATCATTGCATTACCCTACAAAAACAAAACAAAACAAAACAATGCAGTAGCTATCAAGCAGCAAGCGTGAGAACAACCAGCAGTGCCCTTTAGTCAATGGTTTCACTGGTGGGTCCAGTTGGTGTACCCAAACTGTCTAAGGATATGTCACCTCCTCTGGTGTGAAGTCACCCTAGCGCAAAACCATCCTGCTTGGTCTGCATGTTGTTCTAAAATGTACCCTGTACTTGCTTTGAGCAGAAAAAGCAAGCAGACAGATGTGAAAATGATTGCCATGAAGGAAAATATTTTCATTATACTCATGGTCTCCTAGAAACAGATGGCAGGTCAGTACACAAAGAGCTACTGGAGAAGTGGGGAAAGAATGGGCTAAGCAAGGTAAGCCTGGGGTACAAACTATCATTGGAAAGTTTAAGTAGTTTCTGCAGACTCTGTGCTATAGTGTCGGTCTTTATTTGTCTGAAGAGCTGGAGTTAGAATCTTGGACAGTAGAAGTCTGATAAAAGAAGCCAGGTGGTGGGTATGGACTCTGAGATTGGTTTGCTTTCTATTTAAGCTTTGCTGGCAGGCAAATTGTTATCTCTTGGAATTAGTTAATTCTGGGAAGGTGGATTCCCTGGGTTTGGCTCCAACTGTAAGAGCATTAGGAATACACAAAATAAGAAAACATAATATAATTGCCCCTGCTGTACTCAGGCATCTTGTAGAAGTTTTGGTGGTAAATATGAGAGATCCCTTAGCAATGGAATAATCTATACTGTTGCAAGTCAACCACTGAAGAATTTAGGGAGTTTAAACAGAATGAAAAGCTCAAAAACACATTTCTCATATTTGTGACTTTGTACATAAAAAGGCAATAGTAATTTTTTAAGAATGTTAAAACTCTAGAGAACATAAGCTTTGGAGTTACTTTTGAATTATAGGACACATGTAAAGTTAGTAACATTTTCAGTCCAGATTATCACCAGAAGTTAAAAGCACTGTCTTTTAAGTGCTACACATTGTATTTTTGTTAGCAAGAAAAAAGAAAAGAAAATTTTTTTTAAAAAAGGGGTGTGTAGAATCAAAAGAGGGGGAGAGACATAAAAAAAGAAAAAGGAGTATAATATGATAAGAATTTGTAAAGTATTACATATTGGAAACAAATTATGTCAAACTATCTCTGTTATATTTGTATGAAGGTCTACTACAGGTGTATCTACAGAATGTAAAAGTGGAAAAGAATTGGTTTGACTAGATGGAATGAAGAATAGGATGGGGAGACTATAACAGAGAGTTTTCATCTCATTGTGTATGATTTTAAATCGATGGAGGAAATGTTATTTAGTTGTTGCCTGCACCACTGCCATGCTTTGCCCACATCTACTCCTGACAAATGGAAGCAATCATTAAAAACAAATTATTGTCTTTAGTTTGGTGGATCATCTGTATTTTAGTTAAAAATAGCCTTATATTGCTATTTAGTAATTTGCCAACTTTAGATAGTATACGTTAAATTCTTATATGATGGATGAGGATTTAACCTATATGTACAATCTCCCCCTGCACACTTCTCTCCACATTTATACTGCCATCCGCCATATGCCCACCATACACCTCTGCAACTTTAAGCTAACTTGCATTCCTTTTTCATGAACATCTTTTTCCTTCTTGTTCCAACAATCAGTAAGATGAAGACATTAGCACTACTATCTTTCCCTCACCTTTCATATGAAATTTTCATCAAGGGTGAGATTATCTTACTGGGCAGAATCAAAAACAAGACAAAATGAATAGAAGTATTTTGTCCCCTTCTCGTTTATTTTAAAATTATTATTTGGATGGGGCATACGAATGAATTTTTCCCTTAAAAATGACATTATATTCTTTAAAGAAGTGGAATGCTAGGCTAATGGGTAAAAGTTTCATAATGATCTCATCTGACTGTGGCTAGTTGTGCACAGTAATAGAATTTTGGGGAAAAATGATTCAAACTCTAAACAGATGGTATATAAATTCTTTTATGATTTGGGAATGAGATCTAGGTTTTTCCTATGGCCGTCTCCCTTAAGACATTAGCTAATGTTAATGTAAACAGCTTAACAAATACAGGCATTATCAGAATGATTTCTGGACATAAAAAAGCAGTTTTTATGCTTTCGTTGAAGAAGGAATGTGAAATAACACATACATAGGATTCTTTTTCTCTCTGGGGCAAGGAATGAGATCCAAACAAGGATGCAAAAGCCTATTTTGACTCCTAGGGTCCTTTAAGAATTTGCTGAATAAACCGGTTTGTATCTATAATGGGTTAATAAAGGACTGGAGAGAAATTTCAACTTTTAGAGTTTAACCTTGTAATGAAGCTCTGCCAAAAATGTACCCATTCATTGCCACTAGACAGAAATCTTGTCTGGAAGGATTGCTCATCTAATGCAGGATGGCACTGCATCTAATTTTACATGAGAATATCATGTTGAGATAAAAAATGCTTCTAACTAAACTGCGATGTAATGATTTCTTGTCATTTAGTATTTGATTTCATACTTAGTGAAGTAATTTTCACTAAGATTATTGTTATATATCAATCTTGTACAAGCAAAACAGGGAAATGTAAATAAAATTGGTTAAGGTATTCCAAACACAACTTCGCATTTTTCTAAATCACTTTTTAAGTCAGTTGTTGATGGCTGTGGTTTTCCATACACGATTGTCTTCTGCAAGTCTTAAGAGTGCTCCGCTGTGTTTTTTCCCCCCATGCTGCTGAACATATTCTGCACATTTTCATGCCGGCATTTTCTTGATCTAACCAGAAGGCAATGGATTTTTTTTTTCAGATAACATTTGGGATTTATTTTCCTTCTTTGATGATCTTTTTTTTCCCCACTAAAACTTAGAGGGGTTGTAATTGACTACCCATATCATTGGAAATAATAACTAAATCATTTCAATATTTTTTGGTGGGAGTGTTAGGCTTATTATTTAACCGTCCAGATACAGCTTTCCAAAAATGCATTAAGAATGTACTTGCAGAATAACTCAGGTCTGCCATAAGTCTAACAGCTTTTAGCCAGTCCCATATCTATCTTTTCTAAGTGCTGGAGGAATCACCTTTTCATCCTAGGAAAATCTTTCCTATTTTTCTAGGAAAAACTCTGTTCAAGTTTGAGAGACTCCTATACCTGTTAATTCCCTCCTCTGTAGGGTTATGGCTTTTATTAAACAATGCACTTAATTCTTTTCAAATAAAGACAATGTGATCCGATAGCTACATCCAGGTTTCCATATACGGAGACAATGGTAACTAGGTTTAATACACCCTCCCCCCCCCACACGCCCAGCCAATATTAAGAGACCAGGACCGATTTCAGAGACATTAAAGTGTGAAAAATGTGTGTATTAGCATCTGTGAAATACATTATGTCATGGTGGGTGGGTTAATATATAATGGATTTTCTTTCACCAATTCCAAGGTTAGGATGCGAGAAAGCTTGCCTTAAGAGAAATCAGTACTTTGTGTGTGTGTGTGTTTTTAAAAAAAATCTAAAGGGGGTTGTAAACCAAACAGTTGCAATAGCCAGATTTAAAGTGGGAGAAAGACGTAGTGGGGAAGACGGGAGCTGAAAAATACACAAAGAGTGGAAACTATGAATGCAAAAGCAATGGGTAAGTTAAAAAAGGGGGAGGGGGACAAAGCCACAAGCTTATCAGGAAAGCGTAATAATTACAGCAATAACCAAAGAGCAAGGTAGCTCGTTCTAAGATTATTTTCACATAAGAAGACATAAGGTCGCCAGTTGGAGGTCCTCTTCAATTTAGGTGTGATTATTTTCCTTATTACAGATGATCACGATACGTTCAGTAGTGTGATTGATTTCGGTATGTATCCTTCATTACACTACGCTGTTTTTGCACACCACTGTATTCGCAGTGGGTAGTACAGAATATCACTGACTGACTGAGTGGATTTTGATTAATATTTGTAACCCTTTCATGTGCAGTGTTGATCTTCGAATACCTAACCTCAAGCCTCGGTGTTTTCGTTTCTCAAAGGGATATAAGAGGACTCATCATAAGATCCTATGAAGGGGTGCCTTGAGGGTGAAATGCAAAAATACACATATAAACCTTAAACACCGTGCCTTAGCACACAGCAAGCACTCGTTGAACAGGAGCTTTTGTTAGATGCAGCTCACTGCGGGAAACTCGCCGGAGCGGTGCAGACTAGCCCCTCTAAGCCCCATTTTCTTTTCTACAGTTCATGTGTTGCTTTGAATTGGCAAGCGTTTTCTATTTAGCCCCTCAGATAATCAAACCTTGGTGTCTTTCTAGAGTCCTCACTGCGCTATGAGCCTAGTCATTTTGTTTAGAGCAGGTTTGATTTCACAGGCTGGGAGTGGGGCCCTGACCCTGGAGGAAGTGTTCGCTTTAAAAGATGTCGGGGAGGGGAGGGTTGGGGGCGGGAGGAAGGGGGCTCCTGAGCCCGGGTTGGGGGTGGGCAGGGGGCGGTGCCGCTCCTCCTGCGTCAGAAGGGGCCTTGTTTTCGCACCTTCCCTGACGTCAAACCTCAATCGGGGCTGCAAGGCGGCGTTGCCCCTGGAGGACTACGTGGGCTGAGTCGTGACTGGGGTCCAGGTCCTGCAAGTGACGCTCTCACTTCGCTTCTCCTCTCGCACCGGCGGGAGAGGCCAGTGGCTCCCATATCTGGCTGCGCGGGCAGCGGGCAGCAGGCGCGGGCGGCCGCGGCGCTCTGGACGGCTCGGGGGTCCGGGCACCGCCATGGAACCGGAATAGGAAGGGAGCGCACCCACCGGCCCTCGGCCTCCACCGAGGCCCGGAAGGAATCCGGGCGGCCTCCGCGGAGGTGAGAACGGCGGCGGGGGCGGGCGCGGACGAGCGGGCCGAGGCGGCGCGCAGCCGGGGCGACGCCCGCGGGCTCTGTGCGCGCGGCCGGGGGTGGGGCCTGCTCGCCTCGCGCCCCGGGCGCCTTCTTCCTTCCGAGGGACGCACGGACCGCTCGCTCGCTCCCGCACCCGCTTCGCAGGTCCTCGGCTTCACTTCGCCCTAGTCCCTTCCTGCCCCTCCTGCGTGAGCGGGGCTGGCGTCTCCCGGCCGGGATCGCCGAGGCTGGGGCAAGGAGTGGAGGTGGGGCGCGGGCTGCCTTGTGCTTCTGTCGGGCGCCCTGGGTCGGAGGGGCCCGCGGACGAGGCCTTGGGCTGGGGCCTGGGGAGGGTGCAGCATGCGAAGGTCGGATTTAGGGCTTTGTACTCGCGGGGACTTGGACGGGCACCTGTGGGGCCGAGATCGGAACCACCTGTCTACAGATCCCCTTCCCCCAATCCCTGCGCTATGTCCAGCTGTCCCCAGATCTAGGCCTTTACCAGCCTCCTGCGATTAGAATTTATTTTGGAAACGTTAGGTTTTTGTGTTAACGATCAACTTACTATTCGCCGTGCAACAGTTGTGTAAATCTGTTCAAATTACGCCGTCGTTATTACGTGCTCCTAAAAAGGCCCTTTCTAGCTCCTAACATCCGTCGCGAAGATTCTGGCAGCGCGTGGAAGAAATGCATAACGAGATACTGGTTCTCAAGGAAATAAAATTTTTTTTTTTATCCCCAGAATATAATTATATTTAATTTTTTTTACAACAAATATATACTATTAGGAAAAAAAACCTGAAAAAGCTCATAGCAATTTCATCTCCAAGAGAGCCACTATTAACAATTTGGGGTACATAAACTATATTCGTGTGGAACATAATTGGGGTACTAATGCGATGTGCTTTTTTAAACTTAATACATTGAGGACTTTTTCTATATTGATGCATAAACATTTTTCCACTTGCACTGATTTGGACCTAAAGCGTGGGAGGCAGTAATTCTCTTCACCCTGCACCTTGGCTAATGGTCAGCCTCAGTAAAGACGCTCGTTAAAGATTTGATAAAGTATCACCGTAATGGCCAAGATATTGGATAGAAATAAGCTGAATTCAGGGTAACACCATCTTCTGTAAAAAATATTTTTTGCTTAATAATTTGAGGCAGCGTTTTTTCAGACAGATTGCAGTTTTCAATCCATTGGTGAATTGTAAAATTCAATTGATGAGTCATAATTAGCACTTAAAAAAATGAAATAAGATAGTATAGAAAATACCAGAATTCATTACATTACGTGTAATGAGGGCATTGTTTTGCAAAACTGTGTGTGCATGGTGTGTGTGTGCATGTGTACCTGCGTGTGTGTGCTGGTTTGTGATATAAAATGTATTGTTTTCTTGTGCCACGATATTTAAGTTTGAAAGTCCCTAATCCAAGGTGTTGTCAGTACTCATCTTGGAATGGGAGCAGTGATACAATTAAGGTAAACATTAGTTTTACTCTCTTCTTTGGAATATATTACAGGGTTTATTGTAGCAAATTAGATTCCTAATTATTTGCTTTCAGCTAAAATTAAAACAAGTAATTAACATTTCTGAAGATGCAGAGAAAGAAACGTTTTATAGAAGATAAGAGGTTAAGAGCATACATAAAACTGGTCAGACTGACCTATGGTCAAATCCCAGCTACACTGGTTATTGGTGTGTGATCGGGAACAAGACACTGCTGCTTTCTAAACCTCAGTTTCCTGTATTTGTAAAGTGGGAGTTATCATAACACCAGCCTCATAAAGCTGTTTGATATTTAGATAAGGTAATGCTTGTGAAACTGTGGACAGAGCCTGGTCTCGACTAAACACTAACTAAAAGTTAGCCATTATTATTTTAATAAGACTGAACAGGAGGTGTCCAGGATAATGTTTGTCACCAGAGGTGAACTAGCATAATGGGGGTAATCGAAAAAAGTGAGAAGTTGAAAATCAGGCTAACGCTGTAACGAAAGGGATGCTAAATTATGATTTTTAAACATCATTTGTTAACATCATTTCTGGTTGCTCTCCAATTGTATTCCTGTTCCTAGACAGGTAATTTAGATGATCTCATTCAATAAACCCAATGCCCTTCTATTGTCTTTTCTAGTAAATTGGTGTCTCTCTTGTCAGGCAATTGAAAATTATTTCCCATAGGGATTCTGAATTTTATTAGCTTTTATTTCAGCATGACAGTCAGATTGAGAAACACAGTACAACTCCGAACTCATTTCAACAATGTGTTTATCTCTACAGTAGGTACAGTTTTCAAGTGTGCAAGAAATAATCTTAAAAAAAAAATGCAGCTTTATCTGTTTAGAGACAATTATGCTGAAGTCCTCTCAGACAATTCAGAGATCTCTGTTCACTGCCTCAGATCGTTTTATGCAGTTTTCAGTGTTACCTAAACCAATGAAATAAAGAGTGTAAGCATGGTCATTTTTTATAGCATTGTTATTTTTATGAAAAATACATTGAATGCTTTCAACTAAAAAAGGAAAGCAAAAATAAATTGGATGTGACAATTGTAAAAGGTTGGATAAAATCTTAATCACAGTAGTGCTCACAGTTTTGAAAATGTCTTTAAGTTCTTGTTCTGCCTTAGAGGAACAAAAATGGAAACTTGTTGAATGTAAATTGTGAGGTTTTTGAAAACATGAAAAAATATAACTTGGAACTCTAACCGTCCTATGCGCACATACACAAAAATTTTAAAAACCTCGGTGAGACAAAAAAGCCTAACAACCTAAAACATACATACATTTCTGTATTTTACATTAGATAAAATATTAAGATCAATTTTAAAAATCATCTTATTGACTAATTTTTAAAACGTTAACTCACCAATTACTAGGGCTTGTCAGATAAGACGGCTTTTACACTGATGAAATGAAATACTATGCAATTATTAAACATTCCATTTTGGAATGATATCATGTCATACAGTAGAGCTCATCATATACAGTTAAGTGAGAGAGGCTGTGTAGTACCATTCCATTTTTGCAAAAACATGTTTAGAACAAAGGAGAATATATGGTAAATGTTAATGGTGGATAGTGGCTGTATGGCTGATTTTTATGCTCTTTATTTAGTTTTCTAATTGTATTATAAGTATTTTACTTTCATAATTAAAAGTCATTTTTTGAAGAAAAATTAGTGTTTTACAAATTTACAAGTGTAATGAGACTAAATCTTTGCTCTAAGGGATAGTGATTCTTTGAACTTGTATATTTTTGGTATAAAACAATTCTCTAGTATTCTAGGAAATGGTGCCGAATAGTTTATATTCCGTGAAAAGCTCCTTTGAGTAGGAAAGAACTGTTATTCCAGAATTTTCTTAAAGCACTCTTTGAGTATAGTACATTGCTTTACAAAATATTTCCACATTGCCTAAAGATATGGTCTACATTCTTTAGTCTGCTTTTAAACCTTATCATGTCAAAACTCAAGTTAGCTTTTCTTGCTTTATTTCCCCTTAAATTCTTAAATGAAACTTTAGCTGCACCTGAGCTTGTCAGCTTATTATCTCCAAATACACCTTGTGCTTTGTTGCTTTTATATGTTTGCTTCTGTGCTACTTGACTACTTGGCATATCTTTTCTTGACCTTTGTGTAAGGAAATTCTACCCATTTTATAAGTCTGGTTAAAAAAACCATATCTGCTCTGACATCTGGCCCCTCCAGCTAATACTGAATTTTGCAACCGAACCCATTAGCACTTATTATTTGTGCTTAGACATTTCTCAGATACCATGTGGTATTTTTGTGTTAATTTCCCAATTCCATTTTAAAGTCCTTGAGAGCAAGACAGTTTGTCTTATATTTTTGTCTCTTAAAGCTTCTAGCATGGAACCCTGCACAGGATAGGTGCAAGTATTTATTCCTGGATTATACAGTGGTGTCACTAGCTCATTTGAGTTGAAGTGTTAGAATTTTTTGTTAATCAGTAATCTTGGATAGGAGTCAACACTTTGCCTACAACAATGTAGAAAAATTTTTAAAAATGTAATTTGGCCTAATTGTCAATTGATATAGATAGATGATGAAGAATTGACAGTTTTTTTCATTAAAACTAACACAGAAGCTAAGAGTTGGGTGGTTAGTCAAAGACCTAAACCTAAATTCACATAAATATCTCTTTCAGAAGTTTCTCATGAAGCTTATTTTGGGTTTGATAGTATCTTTGCTCTTAACCTTACCGGAGGCACAGTTTTGCCTGAGATTCTCTTCAGCTACTATTTCTGGACCCCAGAAATTTGATGTATTTGATGAGGGGTTATATGGGCCATCAGTTACTCTGCTACCGAGCATCTTAGGAGGTCATGTTGGAGTCAGCGAGTCATAGTATGTAAAGTGCTTTGTGTTCAAGAGTTAATATTTTTTTCTTTTATTATTACTGGAAACAAAATTGTGTCACTTTTCAAACTTAAATATGACTTGGAGGTACTTGTTTGGCAAATGGTAGACGCGGGGCTTATCTTTTTAAAAAAATTGTTTTATTTTATTTTACAGATGTTTGCCAGGACTAATATAGCTGATGAAATACTTACCCTTTTCTGCTCAAGGTAAATGATTTGTTACTTGATACAAACAGCAGGTACCAGTAGTGTGCAGAGTTTGTATAAAAAGATCTATTCTGTCATGCAATGTAATATAAGCCTGGACCACCCCCGCCCCCTCCCACAAATGATCCCATTAGTAAGTAAGAATTTTATTAGTACTTAAAAGTGGTAATTTATATTATTGGTTCAACCTATATCAGAATTACCTGGGAGCATTTTAAATATACATAGTGTGCATGTGCCTGGTTCCTGATTTTGATACAGTAAGGTTTTCAGATGGGGTCTTAGCATGTGAATTTTTAAAAATGTCATCAGGTGCTTTATTGTAGCTCATTCTCATTGTAGCATGTAAATGACACTAGAGATAACAGAATTGCAAGTAATAATGCCATGGGAGTTAAAGGAAATAAGGGTTAAAGTATGATATCTAAAGTATTTAAATTTGTGTGTGTGTGATGTTAGATTCATACTTTTGTTTTGCCGTTCATTCAGTGAATGTTTAAGTTGTATTTTAAATAAAGCACTGAAAAGTTTTATATTATGACTTTCAAAATTCAGGTTTAAGCTCTAGGGTTCTCTCAGCCTGAAAATTACCATAGCTATAAATACAGCTTAAAATAAAGCTTGTTTCATTTTGTTGCTTCAGATTACAAACGAAGTGAATTAATAGAAATAAGACCAAATTTTAAGTAAGTAATTTCTTATATATTCTTTATTTCAGAGGCTGGTTTAATTGATTTATTTTTCCCGTAAGTGTGAGAAGCCAAAAAGTCAGTTTCTCATAATTAAAGGTAATTGGTAAGTGAATGTTATGATAGCATTTTGACTTAATAAAGTTTTCTATTCTCATTGGTTTTTAAGGCTGTGATTTCATTTTTTAAATATTGATTTTAATGAGTAAACTTTTTTGTTGCAGGGTCATTCTTATCAGAAATATTCATAATGCATTATAGGCTCATTCTGTTAATATATATTCTGACAGAAAATGTATAAAATAATTAGAATTAAAAAGTTGATGAAATTATTTCTTACAATGCTGTTTTTACTTTAAGAAAACACAGCCAAAAAACTGCATTGTATTGAATTTGTTACTTAAAATACTCATAAACTATATATACTTTATGTCAGTGAATGAATTGAGAGTGAATCAAAATTACCTGGGAATTAAAAAAATTTTGAATTCTAGACTCTATCTCAGCTCTACAAAGTCAGAATTTTGGGGTATGATTTTGATAGTCCTTTTGATTTGGGAACCTCTGCAGTCTGTAATGTTGAAGGACTATAATTTTAAGGGGTAAAAATTGGAAACTATTTGTAGAGAAATCTCATTAGACCAATTGGAAAAAAATTCCTTATATTTATTTGGTTTATGTAATTGTCAGAGAGAACTATCTTGAATTTCAGAGACTAAATTAGTTATTTTGATTTTTAGCAACTTTTTTGGATAAACTGTTGTAAGTAAGCAGAAAATACAAGTGATAGAGAATTAGATGTTGTATATGACACTGACAGTTGAAGTCATCTGGGATTTTGTATAGAAACATAATGGGAAAATTAATGAATTTCATAACATATAGTAAATATAATAAAAACTCAGAAACAGTAATTTGCCTTTAAAATTGAGTACTGTATTCTCCAATACGGAATTCTCATAATGCTAACAAGTTATCAGAAAATTGATTAAAAAATGTAGTCATTTAGGCTTCAGATATTGGCAACAAGCTATTCTCTTAGAAGATGCAAAACTATCATCCGTACTCCAGGCTCACTGATTGATTCCGTAGCTCATGGAAGTCTTATCTATTTTCATAATAATGAAAAATACGAGTGGGTAGAACTTAAGAATGTATTTCTGTTCTCTGATATTATCATAGCTATTTTCCTCATGATTGTAAGGAATCACTGTGATTTTGCCTTTTTTCCTTCAGTTTTGGTAGTCAACAACAATATCCGTTTGACTTTGGTATTCAATATGCAGAGCAGACAAGGATATTGCAGCTATTGCTGTGTGCGCTATACTAATCTGGAACAGGTGAGAGGATCCTATTGATATGTTTATACCCTGTTCAAAGGGCATAGCATTCATTTTCTCTCTCTTTTAACATTTTATTAAGTGGCATTTATTCATTCATTGAAACAGGCCATATTAAGAATATAACAGCTGCAAAAAAAAAAAACCAAAAAAACAAAAAAAACCACTAGTTGCTGGACACCATTTAAGGTTCTAGGGATATGACCATGAACAAAAACCATTATTTATAAAGCTTACGTTATAGTGCCGTAAAACAAAATAGTCATATAAATTTAGTACGTAGTATATCAGATTGTGATAAATGTTATGAGGAAAATAAAATAAGGGAGTACAATATTAGGTAGAGAGGCCAGGTAAGGAAGTGACAAGTGGTATTGGAATGAAGTATGGGAGCCAGGATTGCTTATATTTGGGGGAAGAATTTCTAGGTAGAGGGAAGAGAGAGCAAGGACAGAGAGACCCCGACGCCGAAGGATGGTTGGCATGCTAACCAAAAGCCAGGAGGCCAGTGTGGTTGCATTGGATGTAGGGTGGGGGCTGGATGGGTGATCAGTGAAGAATTTAGAGAATTAGATTCTGTAAGACATTTAAAATAAAGTAAGGACTTTGAATTTTATGGTTTGATGCAAAATGTTAAATTTTGCTGTAATTCCATTTAGCTCCCCCACCACACACAAACACTTTGTTGCTTGTGTTTTCGGTGTCATAAAGATTGCTCAATCTAAAGTCATGAGGATTTATGCCTGTGTTTTCTTCTAAGAGTTGTTTAGTTTTAGCTCTTCCATTTAGGTCTTTGTATATGATGTGATTTAATTACCTCCTAGAAGCTCTGTGTCCAAAAATGTTCACATTGGTGGTTAGATCATCCACATCTGAATTTTGGAGGTACAGAATTCAGCCTATAGCAATTACATCGATTGAGTTTGAGATGTTAAACCAATTTTTCAATCCTGGGATAAATGTCACTTGGTCATGGTATATAATCCTTTTTATATGTTGCCAGATTTGCTTTGTTGAAGATTTTTGCACCTGTATTCATTAGGGAATTGTGCCAGAGCTAAAGTAATATAATGAAATTCTGGTTCTGCTAGAGCTAAACTGTTTCATCTCAGATGATGTTAAATACAGGCTTATAATATGTGAAAATTCCTCTGTTTTGTGGTATTTGTTTTGTTTAATTATCTAATAGTAATCACCTAAATTCATACTAAAGAATTTTTTTTTATTGTGATTTCCACAACTCTGGCCCTTGAAAAAAGAAATACTTTTTAATGCTGGTTATAAGCATGAGGAGGCAGATAATAAATCTCAAAGCTCCCTTTAATATTTCATAAATTATTATCACTTGTCTGGGAGATTATTTGTTGAACCTTTGATAATGACAAAACATATTAATCTTTTAACTATAACTTCTGTTCAGTAAGCTTTCATATAATTTTTTTGCTTAAGGTTTAAAACAATAATTTTTGGACATTTGGATACTCCTGTACTAAACTGACATTTAAAAAGACTCTGTTGATGACAGCCAAGGTAATTTGTACTAATTATAAAAGATTGTGTGCATGTGTGTATATATATATCTATACACACATATACACACATATATATATGTATGTGTGTGCATATATATATTTCAAGGCTTTGAGAACTGTTAAGGCAGTGAAGAAATATGTGGCTCAGATCTAGCTGAATATTCAATGGAAACAATGAAGCCTAAAGAAAGAAAACAACTACTAACTCAGAATTCTCTATTCAATAAGTACATCCTTTAAAAAAGAAGATGAAAAGAGACATTTTCAGAAAACAAAAATTAAGGGAATTTGTCATCAGTCAACCCTTACTAAAGGAAATAGCAATAGGAGTTCTTAAGGTAGAAGGAAAATGATTCCAGGTGGAAGCTCAGAGATACGGGAAGGAATGAAGAGCAACGGAAAGGTAAATCTGTAGGCAATCTAACGGAATAATACCTTGTAGGATTAACAACAATGGCGTATAAATTGGAAGGGGAGTAAATTGAGTTAATTCCTAAAGATCTTTTATTGTTCAAGAAGAGAGTAAAAGTAACAAGTAGTTTTAGACTTTGCTAGGTCAGTGTTGCTTGTTGTAATCTGTTACCACTAATGGACTAGGAAAAAAGTCTGTAACTGCTAAGATAACAGAAAGGGAAAAATTGGAATAATAAAAAGTAGTTCACAGGGAGGCAAGAAAGAGAAATAGGGACACTGTGTTGGCAATAATAAAAACATTTAAAAATAAAAACAAAGATTAAATCCAAATATATTAAGTGAAAATAGACTTGATGCTTGAATTAACCTATATGCAATATTTTATCGGAGGTTCTAGCCAGGGAAATAAGAAATAAAAATGGTAAAGATTATGTGAGAATAAATAAAACTCTTGTTTGTGTACAATGTGATTGTGGAATAGACAGTTCTAGAGATATCTAAAGAAACTGTTTGAATTGATAAGTGAGTTTAAAAAGCTTGTTCAGCCAGCATAAAAAATCGTATTTTTATACACACATACCGTACAGAAAATGAGATTTAAAAAATATATAATAGCTTCAAAGAACCCAACTTTTAGGAAATAAATATAATAAAATATCTTTTTTTAAAAAAACTAAAAACTTAGAGAAATTTAAGAAAAATCCCATAATGTGATCATATTCATGGATTGGAAAAATAAATATTGTAAACACGTCAGTTTTGTCCAAACTGATACAGTGATTCAGTGACAGTCCAATAAAAATTACAGCAGATTTTAAAAAATAAGCCAATTCTAAAAATGTGTATGGACATAGAAAAGGCTGAAAAGAACCAGAATAATCTTAAAGATGAACAAAGAAGACTTACTGTACCAGCTACAAAACTTATTATTAAATAATAGTTATTAAGACAATAGTACCAAGTTAGAAAGGCCATGGAGATAAATCTGAAACTCCAGAAATAAATATGTGGATATTTGATTTGTGTGACAAAGATGGCACTAAAGAGCAGTGATGACAGCACTTTTTTCAATAAACGATACTGGGTCAATTGAATATTCATATGGGGAAAAATGAAACTTGCTAAATCATTATGGATATAAATAGCAATTCCAAGTACATTATAGATGTAAATACTGTAGGCAAAACAACACTTCTAGAAACAAATAGAAAATCTTCATGACTTGAGATAGAGATTTCTTAAACTGGTCACAGGAAGCACTGACAAAAAATTGGTAAACTGGACTACAGTTAAGAAACAATGGAAGATGATCAAGAAAGTGAAAAGGTACCCTGCAACTATTCCTGGAAAAGATATCGGATGTGTGTGTGTGTGTGTGTGTGTGTGTGTGTGTGTGTGTACACGTAAAATTTTCTTTATGAACACATACAAACATATACACATATACATGAAGTGTAAAGGCAAGCTACATAGAGGAAGATAATACTTGAAACACATAATTCAACAAAAGAGCTCATGTTCACAATAAATAATTCCTATGATTCATTAAAAAAATCTCTTTGAAAAACAAGAAGAGATTTTAAGTGCATCAAAAAAGGGGTTATGTACAGATGAAAAAGTGGCCAGTACATACCAAAAGCTATCACAAAAATAAAATTGCACATTAAAGCCACAGTGATATAACATTAAACCCCCTCTACAATAGCTAAAATTAAAGAGACGTTATCAAGTGTTGATGAGCAAGTAGAGCAATGGAGACTGTGATTCACTGCTGGTGGGGGTATAAAATGGAACAACCACTTTGGGAAACTAGTTAGCAGTGAGTACTAAAGCTGAACATATGCAAACCTTGTGGCCCCGAAGTTCCACTCCTAGTAATATGCTCAACAAAGTGTGTGGACATGGGCACCAAAATACATATAAGAAAGTTTTTGCAGCATTATTGGTCATAGCCAAAAGCTGCAAACCAGCACAAATGTCCATCAAGAGCAGAATGATTAAAATAAGGTATAATCATACAATGAAATACACAGAAATGAAAATGAACAGATTCCAGCTAATTGGATGAGTATCACAAGTAAAATGTTGAGTGAAAGACCTGAATGCAAAAAAAAGTATGATTCCATTTATATCAATTCAGAAACTTAAAAAATTTTAGTATTAAAACAGGGTAATAGTTACTTTTGGAACAGAGGGAATATTAGATTGGGACATTAGGGAGTTCTGGGTGCTTATTAGTTTTTCATGATTAGGTGGTTATGGATGTGTTTGTGTTTTTTAGACGTTATGTAAGTTATATGTCAGTTCAGAATATTTAAAGATACATAGTGTGGTGTTTACTGTGGTTTATGTAAGGGTGCTTTTCCATTCACATTGCTTTTAACTTTTTATCTAGGCAGAGGGAGGACAAGATTGAATTTGTTTCCTTGTGCATTTGTTCCATTCATCACCAGGTAGTCTAGCTCTGGTCATGGGTACTGGATGGTGGGGACTTTTGTAGCCAGAGAATCTTGAGATTGTAATTTAGGTTGTTACTGGGGCTAAGGCAGCACCAGAGTAGACTCCTGAAATCATCATGGAAGGGGATAATTCTGAGTTGTAATAGTGGTCAGGAACTAATATCCAGTTTTCAGTTCTCTTGACACATTTACAGTAGTATTTAAAACATGACTTTTCCTAAGTATCGTTCAAACATGTTATTAAATGATTTAACTTAATGCTCACTTCTGTAGCACATATACTAAATTGTCTAAATTATGTTAGAAATATGGCATTAGTACTAGCATTAACATGATACAGTGAAAAGAGAATAAGCTTTAACACAGATTCAAATCCTGGTTTTTTTACTTGTAGGTACACAATGTTGGTCAATTTAAAAAATTGTGCTTTCATCCCTTCATATCAAAATAGGGACAAGATTTATACTCAGTGAAAATTCAATGAGAATATTGTGTAAATGTAATAACACTCTGACATGTTATATGTGTTCTGTAGGTATCAGACTTCCTTCCCTCTTGGTAATGTACTAGTAAAGACAGAGCTCTTTTTTCTTTTCTTTTCTTTTCTTTTCTTTTCTTTTCTTTTCTTTTCTTTTCTTTTCTTTTCTTTTCTTTTCTTTTCTTTTCTTTTCTTTCCTTTCCTTTCCTTTTCTTTTTTCTTTTCTTTTCTTTTTTATTTTTTATTGTGGTGGCATTGGTTAATAAAATCCAGTGTTTCAAGTGTGCAATTCAACAGTAAGTCGTATATATTTTGCATTGTATGTTCACTGCCCATGGTTTAATTTCTTTCTGTCACCATAGACTCTTTCTAACTGGAAAGAATTACAAAACTGAAAAACATAGTGTACTTACTCCATTACTCATTTTAAGGAAGGATTTTTTTTAATCTCTGAAAGAAAATGATGGCCTTTTTGTGAATTAATCTTCAACTTTTTACAAATACATTGATCCTCTTCTTTAAACAAATATTTATTAAAAGTGTTTACGTATTAAAAAGTATGAGACTTTATAAGAGAAAATTTTAAATTTCCTATAATCATACCACACAGATATAAATACTTTAAAAGATTCGGATATATTTTCTTTCATTTACTTGCCTATACATTTTTAAACTAGTTGAAATAAAAGCATACATATGATATTCATATCCCCCATTTCCCCTTTAATATGTAACAGTTCTCCATGTTGTTAAAAATTCATTGTATTATTTTAGATAGCTGCATAGTATTACGTCTTAAGGTATATTATAATTTAAGGATTTGAGATTTCTGGTTTTTTGTTATGCTTTGATAAGCATTTTTTTCTTTTTGCATAAATCATCCACATTTAAGATGATTCCCTTAGGAGAGATTTAGAGAAATGTAATATTATATCTAATAGATACTTTTATGGATTTTAGATGCACATTTTAGAATTGCTTTATAGAAAGAGTAAATCAATTTATACTTCTGCCAGGAGTATGTAAATGAACCTGTTTTATAAAACTCACTGCTAGTATTATCCAGTTTAAAATGTTCAGTTTCTTTTTTCTTTATAGCATATGTCCAGTGCTCAGCACAGATACTTGACCACACAGAATAGACAACGGATGGGTACCAGTAGTTTGATGGAACGTTTCTTACAGGATGTCCTGCGACACCACCCGTATCACTATCAGGAGAGCAGGTAAAGTAACTGAGTAGAATAATACTAGCACATAGTTATATATTACAGTAGATATTTTTGTTAACATTTCAGTACTTCTTAACGTGAATATTTGTTTTTTTATTTTATTTTCAATTACAGTTGACATTTAACATTATGTTAGTTTCAGGTATACAGCATAGTGGTTAGACGTTTACATAGTTTGTGAAGTGATCCCTCTGGTAAGCCCACCTGACACCCACCTGACACCATACGTAATTATTACAATATTATTGGCTATATTTTCTATGCTGTACTTCACATCCCATGACTATTTTGTAACTGCCATTTTATATTTCTTAATCCCTTCACCTTTTTTCACCCCTCTCCCATTTGGCAATCATCAGTTTGTATCAATGAGTCTCTTTGTTTTATTCACTTATTTTGTTCTTTAGATTCCACATATAAGTGAAATCATGTGATATTTGTTTTTCTCTTTCTGACTTATTTTAAAGTGAACCTTTGAATCACAATATAAAATGAAGTTTTCTATAGTAACTTCCCTTTGCAATTACTTAAAAAAATTTTTCCTAGCTTAAGTAAGAAGTTTCACTATAAAAGATATGGACTACATAATGCTTTTTTTCAACTGAAATTTTTAGGCCAATAAATAATGATAAGTCAGTAAGTTGTTTTATAAGTTTGTCATAGGATTAAGCAGGGGGAAAAAGGTGGGAGCAAAAAGAGCTTTTAAAAGATTGTTAACAGAAAAGCTGGTGACAGTAGCAGAGTAGGTGCGGTCAAAGTAAACACTGAGTTCCACATTAATGAAAGTATTTGCTAACACTACGGTATCCCATAGAGTTGGCTCTTTTTATAATCCGTCAATATCTTGATAGCTTTCTCTTGTATCAGTTTATTTTGGTTATTTTAATTAAAAATATTTTTGTAACATTTAAAAGTCGATGTCCTTCCTATGTTAAAGAAAAACATTGGTAGAAAATAGGATTAAGTACTGTGGTGGGTTTGTAGCTGCAGCTGTACAAGATAAGGCAAAATAGATCATTAACACATCTGTTTAGAATTAGTTGAGTTAAACAGCAACAGGAGAAAAAAAGGACGAACTTTTCTACCTTGCCTTGCAAGTATGCTTTGCAAGTCACCAACCTAGAATTTAGCAAATGGAGAAAAGGTTTTAAGGGGAAGAGTTAGAAAAAAATGTGTGTTTTTTTTTTTTTTTTTTTAGCTGGAAAGATAGAATTAGTCTATCTTAGGGTCAGTATAAATTTCCAGTTTATAGCTTGGATAAGCAATGCTTCAGCAAACATAATTGTACATGTAACTATTTTTGTGGTGTAGATTTCTATAGTTGAACTTCTGGGCTAAAGTTTATGGACATTAAAAATGTTTTTTTTTTTTTGTTTTTTACCATTTCATTTTGGAATAATTTCAGGTTTGCAGAAAAGTTGCAAAACTGGTGCAAGGAACTCTTGTATAACTTTAATATGGCTTCCCAAGATGTTAAATCAAAATAACCACAAATCCATGAAATTACATTGATACATATTTATAGACCTTATTCAAATTTTGTCAGTTGTCTTACTGATGTCCTTTTCTTTTTTTGACCAGTGATTCAGTCCAGGATCACATGTTGCATTTGGCTGTCCCATCTCTTTTAAACTCCCTTAATCATGAACAGTTCCTCAGTCTGTTTTTGCTTTCAAGACCTTGACACTTTTAAAAGAGTACCGGCTAGTTATTATGTAGGATATCCCTAAATTTGGATATGCCTGATTTTGCTTCCTCATAATTAAACTTAAATTATACATTTGGGGCAAAAATTAATTATAATTGATAATAATTGATGCCGTGCCCTTCTTGGCGTATCAAAGCAGGAGACCCATGATGCTGCCGTGCCTCACTCACGTTGTAATTAGTAAGATTCATAGGAAAGTACTTTGAGACTATGTGAATAACCTGTTTCTCTTCTTACTCTCACCCACTTAATTTAATTTAAGCATTCATTAATGATTCTTTCCCAAAACAGTGATGCCATTTATTAAGCAGAATTCTACTATAAAGAGCTTTCTCACTTCCTCATTTATTCAGTTATCTATTTATATCATTATAAAATCACGGATATGTCTCTTGCTCTGTGGCTTGTAATCCATTACTGTTATTTATTTTGTTGCTCAAATTGTGTATGGAAATTTTAAATTCTTGATAGACATTTCCTAGAAGACGATACCAATTTATATACAATGTAAACAATTGGTGCAGATACATACACACCAACAGTATGTGAGAGTGCTCATTTTGCGGTCACTCTTGCCAACACTGGGATTATCAACCTCTTTTTTTCTCCCCAACATACTAGTCCAAAAAAGTGTATTTCTTAATTGTCCTTTATTTATTTATGGGTAAAATAGAACTTCTCCCTTTCTATGTATTTTAGCTATGTATTTATTCTATGAATATACTTTGTCTACTTTTCTATTGAATTATTTGTATATTTTGGATTTGTATGCAATATTTATGAATAATAGTCCTTTGTATTTTAAGTATGTTATAAACATTTTCTCAGAATCTGTTATGTCTTTAAATTGTGTGGGTTATTTTTTAAAATATAGAAATTAAACATTTTGATATCATCAGCTGTAAGGGGAATTTCCTTTTATGTTTTTTTTTTTTTCATGTCTTTGTCTTTCTGCCCTTGTTTCTTCTTTTAAATATTTATAATCTTCCTGGAATTTTTTAAATATTGGTGTGAGGCAGGACTTCTTTATTTTTCACAAATGTATATTACTTATCTCCACTAATATAAAATTATCACCTGTAACATAAACTAAATTTCTACATTTGAGTGTATTGATCTCTGTTTATATCTACATATTTGATTTTGGATACAATTTTCTTTCCTTGAGTTTTTTAATCCTATGCCAACACCACATAATTTACACACTTTCTAAATCATTAAAAAAAAATTTCTCTTCCCTCCTTGTTTAGACATTGTAGGTTTTTCTATTATTTTAGCCTGAAAAAGCAGCTCTTGCTTTATTTTTGTTTCCTACTTAGTGACTTTTTCTTAATTTATTTCTTCAACTTTCTTGGGGTTGGAATTTGGTTATTTTTCTATCCTCTTGAATTAGGTGCTCATTTAGTTCATTTGTCTTTACTAATTCTTTTTTAATGGAAGGTTTAAACATATGAAATTTTCATTTTGATCACATCTCATAGATTTTAATATATAGTATTTATAGGTAGTTTAAAATTTTCACTTTTTATCACAAATGGGCTAAAATGAGTAGAAGTACAGGTTGTGATTTATTTGTTAACTTTAAACACATACACACAATACCAATGCAAATCAAAGCATGTATATTGATGATTCCTAACCTTTTGAGGATTTTGCCAGCTAGTTGGTTTTTATGCGTCTGCTTGCCTTTCTTTTCTTCCTTTCTTAGCCAAATACTATAAAATTGATATTAGTTTTAGGACGTTGTGATAGTCTTTAAGAAAATGGAGATATTCTTCTAGGGTTCTGGAAAACTATAATAAAGTGATTATTGGACTGCAATTTTACTAATTAGAATTCAGAAGTATGAAAAATTATGGAAATTTTTGCTCCATCATGGTACTACTTTGATACCATGTTAACTTTTTTATTTTACAAATACCAACAAACATCATCTTGGTATTAATTATGATAATAAATTTTTATGGGAAAGAGAGCAATAGTAATATGACATGTTAAATGAAGTTACATGTGGTCAGCACATGTATGCAATTCTTCTCTTAGACAACTGTGCTATCTCTAATTGAAAAATATTTAATGAAAGTATTTTGTAGGTGTTAATCTATTTAAATATTTTTTATTTATTATTTTTAATAGACTTTTTTTTAGGACAGATTTAGATTTATAGAAAAATTGTCAAGATAGTATAGAGACCTCCTATAGACTCCCTGTTACTAACATCTTACCTTAGTATGGTACATTTCATGAACCATTATACTAAATTAACTGAATTGTATAGTTCATTTAAATTTCCATAGTTTTTACCTCATATCTTTTTCTGTTTTAGGAATCTTCCAGGATAACCATTTTATATTAACTTTTTATGTCTCCTTAGATTCTTTTTGACATTTTTAATTATAACACGTTGCCAAATTATTCTTCATAGAGATTAAACTAAGTTACACTCCTACCAACAATGTATTAAAATTGCCTGTCATTGCACCGTTGCCAAAACAATGTGTTGAAATAATAATACTTAACATCTGTGAACAATTACTATTTTCCAGGTTTTTTTCAAAAAATGCTGTTTACATATAATATCTAACTTCTCAAAACAATGTCATGAGGGAAAAATAGTATTATTTCCTTTTTTTGGAGGAGGAAACTAAAGCCTGGTAGGTTAAATAACTTGTGTTAGACTTTTTGCTATTTCCTGCTCTGATAACTGAAATTGATGTATGGCTTTATTTACATTTTTGTCATGTTTAGGAGCTATTCGTGTTTATTAAGTAGCAGTTGGTGGAGCTACCTTCTTCTGCACTGATTATCTTCCTGAAAAACATTATACAGCCTGGTGTGATTACCTTGACCTTTGTTCTCTAAGAATCTGGCCCAGGAGAAAAAGAAAATAACAATTATTATGCCTTTATTTTAACATTTTAAACAGATATTAGAATATTTTTGTGATTTTTTTTCTCCCTTTATAGATCAAGGCAAAATGAGAGACTTCTTAGGAATACTGCACCATCTTCTGAAGTGGTTCCTATAGATTGATGATTCTGTTCACTGTATCCTGAAGAAATGGCTGATGATGCCACTGGAGTCAGAGGAGAGATAGCCACCAAAAGTTTTGAACCTGAAGAGTTATATTCTAGACCTAGTAAATCTCAAGAATATATGCAGGTGTTCCAGTTAGACCATCAGTTATTCAAAAATTGGAGAAGGGGCAGCAGCAGCCCTTGGAGTTTGTTTATAAAATTGGGAGTGGCTTGAAAGAATTGAATCCAGTAGGTATTGGTCAAACTACAAATAACAGACAAAACTTATTATATCCCTCAGTGATTTCTACTGCGCCTGCTAGTCGTTTAGCTGAAAGTTCTCATGATCGACGAGTTGCAACTAATAGTACTAGGTTACCACTAGCAGCCCATTCGGATTCAGTTATCAAATGTGACCCAAACAAAGTTGACAGATATCTTGAACAGCGAGCGAGACAGGGGCTCTAGAAATCCCATGTTCTCATCCCATGTAGCAGCTTCTTCAGTTATATATCAGAAACCTAAAGAATCAAATCGGAAATCTGTATTTATAAAGTCAGATAAATTGAGTATTCAGGAAGATGTAAAATCTCGGGGTAAAACTTTGTCAACTGGCTTTAAACCTCATGAATGTGAGGGTACTGCAGGCTCCTTAAAATTTGAATCTCTTTCCAAATCCGCAGTAAACCCAGCAGTCAACCTAAATAAAACTGATACGCCTTCTAATAAAAGAATCTTTGAAGATGCCACTCCAAAGCACCATGAGAAATTCTTTAATATGGATCGTAACCAAGAAGTAAAGCGTTTGGTTTTTAAGAAGTCAGCCTTTTTGGGACAGAAGAGCTCAGTGAGTTCTGAAATGGAGTTTGCTTGTAGCTCTCCTCAGTCAGTGTCTGACCAACCAGATGAGGCTGTACGAGACCTTTGGAGTGAGGAGCGAATTGACCAAGAAAATAAGAACTATGAATCAAGAGGTTCTGAAATGAGTTTTGATTGCAGTTCCTCTTTTCACTCACTAACTGGCCAATCTAAAGTGACTGCCAAAGAAATAAACCTTTCAAAGGAAGTACATGCTGCTTCGCAGCCAAAGAGAAATAAATCTTATGTTTCTGAAGTGAGTTCTGATTGTGATGGCCCACTTCAGCTGGCTACCAACCGAACCCAAGTAATCGTTAAAGGCATTAGTGTTCAAAAGGCAGTACCTATTAGCCTGGTTGATGAATGCTATGATTCTAGTGATTCTGAGATGAATTTTGATTGTGATACCTCACTTCAGTCAACTGATGACTATCCCCAACAGCCCACAAAAGAAGTAGACCTTCCTAATGGGGCACACATTGACTTGGTTGATAAGAGCTATGGATCTAGTGGTTCTGAAATAAGTACTGATTCTAATTTCCCACTTCAGTCAGTTGACCAACTCCCTGTGGCTGTCACAGAAACAGAACTTAAGAAGAATGTTCACGTTGGCTTGGTTGATATGAACTATGGATCGAGTTGTTCTGAAACAAGTTTTGATTCTGATGTTTCTCTCCAGTCAGTAGTTGTCCATCCCCAGCGGGCTGCCAAAGAGTCAGTAGTTGTCTATCCCCAACTGGCTGGCAAAGAAAGAAACCTAAAAGATAGGCATGTCTACCTGAAAGATGAGACCCATAGATCCAGCAGTGCTAGAGCACGTTTTGATTGTGAGCTCTCTATTGAGGCAGTGACTCATGAACCTCAGAGGGCTGTTGAAGAAATAAATCTAAAAGAGAAGAATGACCTTGTTGATATGAACTGTGAATATTATGGTTCTGAAATGAGTTTTCACACCGATGCTCAATTAGTGGCTGACCAACCCCAAGGAGCAGTTCAGGAAGTAAAACCTCAAGAAGTAGCTACTGACCTACAGAATAAGAGTGCTAACTCCAGCATTTCTGATCTAAGTTTTGATTCTCATGCTTCTCTTTATCAGTCATCTAAGGAACCTCTTGGAACTCTGAGTGATATAAATCTGAAGGAGTTAAGTGTTGACATGGAAGTTAGGAGCAGTGGATGCTCCAGTTCTGAGTTGACTTTTGATTCGGATCCCCCTGTTCTGTCAGTTGTGAAACATTCTGAGCTGGATGTTGAAGAAATAAGAAAAAAACACGTTAACCTGGAAGATGAAAGCTATGGGTCAAATAGTTCTGAAATAACTTTTGATTCTGATATTCCTCATTGCTCAGTAGTTGACCAATCTCGAGCAGCTGTTTATGGGGAGGAACCTATTGGTTTGCGATATAAGACTAATGAATCTTGTGTTTCTGAAATAGCATTTGATTCTAATAAACCTCTTCATTCAGGTACTGATCACCCTGGAGTAGTTAGAGAAATAATCATTCAGAAAGAAAACTATGTCAACTTAGGGAGCACAAATAAGGAACCTATTGGTTCTGAAATGAGTTTGGATTCTTATGTCCCTCCTCATTCAGTGACAAATCCTCCTGAAGTAGCTGTTAAAAGGCTAAATCTTCAAAAAGAAGAACAGATATACTGTGAAAGTAAGGAAAATGAACCTACTGGTTCTGAGTTAAGTTTGAACTATAATATTTTTCATTCAGTAATTGGACATTCTGCAGATCTCATTAAAGAAAGAAACCTTCAGAAAGAAGAACATGTGCACTTAGAAAACAAAGGTAGTGGATCTTGTGTTTCTGAAATGAATTTGAAATCTTATGCTTCTCCTCTAGTGACTGATCGTCCTGACATAGCTGTGAAGGAAATAAACCATCAGAAAGAAGACCATGCAAACGTAGAACATAAGGGGAATGAATTAAGTGTTTCTGAAAGGGGTTCAAATTTTCGTACCCCTTTTCAATCGGTGATTCACAAAACTGCAGCAGCTGTTAAAGAAATGTGGCTCCAGAAAGAAAAGCAACTTAAATTCAAAGACAAAAGTGTTAAATATAGTGGTTCTGACATAACTTTAGGTTCTGATGGCCCTCACTATTCAGTGATTGAACCTCAAATACCTGTTAAGGAAAGAAACGTTCAGAAAGAAGAACATGTTTTAGAAAATGGCAGTAATAAAAGTAGTGGTTTTGAAATAAATTTGAATTCTCATGTCCTTCCTCAGTCAGTGACTGGAAAGCCTCAAATAGCTGTTTTGAAGAAGGACCATGTTGACCCAGAAGATGAAAGTACTGAATCTAGAGGTTTTGAAATAAATTTTCATATTGATAACCCTCGTCCTTCAGTCATTGACCAATCTCGCCTAGCTCTTTTGAAGGAAAAGCATGTTGATCTGGAAGGCACAAACAGAGAATCCAGTGTTTATAAAGTACACTTTAATTCTAATGACCCTCTTCAGCCATTAACTGAACAATTTCAGGAAGCAGTTAAACAAACAAACATGTGGAAAGTAGAGGATATTGGCCTGGAAAATAAAGTTGAACCTAATGGTTCCAAATTAATACAGGATTCTGATGTTTCTCTTCGGTCTTTGCCTGATCAACCTGAAGCAGCTGCTAAACAAATAAACCTTGAGAATGAGGGTCATGTGTATTTCGAAGATAATAACAGCCGATATAGTAGTTCTGAAATGAGTTTGGATTCTGATTACTTGGCTCAGTCAGTAGTTGATCAATCTCAAGTAACTATTTTGGAGAAGCAGCATATTGAGCTAGAAGATAAGCACCATCAAACTTGTGGTTCTGAAATAAGTTTTGATTCTGATGACCCTCTTCAGTCAGTGGCTGAAACTGTTAGAGAAACTGTTAAAGAAATAAGCCTTTGGAAGGATGAAGATGTGGAAGATAGGGGAGATAAATCTCAGGGCTTTGAAATTATGTATGATTCTAACGTCCCTTTTCAGTCAGTGGCTGGTCAAACTGAGGAAGTCATTAAGGAGATCAACCTTTGGAAGAAGCACGTAGACTTGGAAGGTAAGATTGTCAAACTCGGTGATTCTAAAATAAATTTTGTTTCTGATGGACCTCTTCAGCCTGTGACCAATGAAATTCAAGAGGCTGCTACAGAAATAAATCTCGTAAGGGAGGGACATATTTGTCTGGATGATAAAGTCTATGAACCCAGTGATTCCCAGGTAATTTATGTTTCAGATGTCCCTCTTCAGTCAGTGGTTGAGCACTCACATGTTTTGGAAGGTGATCATGTCAATTTGGAAGATAAGAGCAATGACCCTCGTGGTCCTGAAGTAAGCTTTGCTTCTGATGGCCCTCTTCCATCTGTGGCTGATGAGCTCCAAAAAACCGTAGTAAACGTTTGGAAGGAAGACCGCATTTACCTGGGAGACAAGAGCTATAAACTAGGTGATTTTGAAGTAAGTTGTGATTCTGATGTCCCCTTAATGGCAGATCAATCTCCCGTAGTTATCAAACAAACAGACTTGCACAAGAAGGATCATAATGACCTAGAAAATAAGATCTGTGAACCTAGTGTTTCTGAAATAAAATGTGATTCTGGTATTCATCTTCAGTTGGAAGTCGATCATCCTCAAATGGTTTGCAAAGAAATAAACCTTCAGAGGATAGCGCATCTTGGCATGGAAGAAAAGACTAGTGATTCTGAAGTAATGTCTGATTCTGATGTCCCTCTTCAAATCGTCGTTAATGAATTTCAAGTGTCGGTCAAAGAAGCAAATCTTCAAAAGATGCTGTTAGTGGACCTGGTGACCAGTGATAGTGATTGTGAAATGATTTCTGATTCCGGTATCGCTTTTCAGCCAGTGATTGATTCATCTCAAATGACTGTTGAAGGAATTGATTGTATAAATGCAAAAAGTTTTGATCTAGAAGGTGAGTGCTATGACTGTTGTGATTCTGAATCAGCGTATGTTTGTGAAGCATCTCCTCAATCAGTGTCAAACCAATCCAAAAAGACTTTTAAAGTAATAAACCAGAAGAAAGACTATATTATTTCTGGAAGAGTCAGGCTGTGAATCTTATGGTTCTGAAATAAATTTTCAAATTGATGCCTCTCATCAGTCCTTGGCTTGCCAATCACCAGGGTCTGATAAAAAAGTGATCAGCTATATTGACCCAGAAGATAAAAGCTGTGAACCTAATAGTCCTAAAAGAAATTTTAAATGGGAAGATACTTCTCAGTCAGTGACTCATAATCCAGAAGTCAACTCTTGGAAAGATCCAGAAACCACTGGCCCAAAAGATAAGAACTGTGAATGTAGTGTTTCTGCAGTGGATTGTAATGCTTCTTCCGAGTCAGCAATCCTTCAAATGGCTGATGAAGATAACCTTTTGAAGTTAAAATGTACAGAAAGTATGAGCTGTGAACCTTGTGGTTCTGGGATGAATTTTCAATGTGATCCCTCTTTTCAGTCTGACACTGACCAGCCTCAGGAAGCTATTAATAAAGTAGACCTATGTAAGAAAATACCTGTTGATGTGAAAGAAAAGAAACATGATTCCCATTCAAGCTCAGTTCCCAAGGTTGATCCCATAAAGAACCGGAAGAAAACAAAGGAGGTCATAGAAGATAATACTGATGAACCTGTTCTTGAAGCCTTGCCTCATGTTCCTCCTTCATTTGTGGGGAAAACGTGGTCTCAGATAATGAAAGAAGATGACATGAAAATTAATGCTCTCGTGAAGGAGTTTAAGGAAGGTCGTTTCCACTGTTACTTTGATGATGACTGTGAGACCAGGAAAGTAAAAAAAAAAAATTTGAATGAAGAAAAAAAGATTACCTCGGCTGACCTCAATGACACTGCATTAATTCAAGTTCTATTAGACTGTGATGATATTATTGATGACTTTTCAGTAGCCTTAGATAAACCTAGCCATCATCCCACAGAAAAGCGGCCTTATGAACAAACATGGCGAGTGGCTTCTCGATGTCAGGCTGTGAAAGTTAGCCATGGAACTCAAACCAATCTCATGAGTTACCTAGTGACGAAAGGAATAAATGGACAAGAAGACGACTCGCCAATAAGGAAGCGTTTACTTTTACACAATGACAGAAAACCAAAAAAAATCAAAATTGGGACAGTTGAATTTCTTGAATCATGTACAAACATTTTGAAGCCTTTGCACCCCAATGCCTTAGTCTACGTTCTTTCTTCAAATATTAAGCTAAAGGAAGGAGATTCCTTCAACTTCTCTAAAATGAGGCACTGCAGTGATAAAAATCAGGATTTTAGCATACAGTGCAAATATAAACAGAGTTCCTTTAATTACGACCCATTAAGTAAACAAATTGTAATTAATCCTCCTCTGAACATAGAAGTACCAGAATCTGACAGGAACAACTGGGTTCAAATTCATTTTAGTGACCTAAACTCCAGCACAGGAGACGACGATGCTCATGTACAAAGCTCTACTACAATACCTTTTATGACACTGTCGGTAAGACATGAATTAATGTCACACCAGGGGGCCAGTGGATCTTGTGTGTTTCTGGAAAAAGCAGAGATCTTGAATTCTAGTGACGATGCACAAGAAAGTAAATTCCAGTTAACTCTTTTAAATGGCGATGTTGAGATCTCGCCAAAATCGGTTAGAAATAAGTCTTTAGAAAGTAAAAAGAAAATTCAGAGAAGGAAGGTGACAAATAATAAACCAGGATTTCTCAAAAAAGTTCACAGACCAATTATTCTCCAGCAAAAAACCAGAATCACTTCGGGAAAACTGTCAATTTGGATTCAGACCAAACCAAATGATATAATCAGAAAGTATCTTTCAAAATACTCCATGTTTTTGCGTCGTAAATATCAGTCCAGGAGCGCTTTTATTAGTATGCATCATAAGAAAAAACCTGATGTCAGTAGGTTAAAGGAGGTGCAGAGACCAGCCAAAATGCTTTCAAACTCAGTCCCATCAGCTGGTGGTGAAGAGCAGTTGAGAGCTATAGCGAGCTCTTCTCCCAAGCAACCTGTGCAGGATTCTTCCAGCAAGGCAGGAAAGAAGAAGAGTGGTAATAAAAAGAAACCTAGAAAGAAAAAGAGGCGTCCTAAACCTGTTAGAATATATGATTTGAGAAGTTTATATTCTCAGGTGCCATATTCGGATAGAATGATGACTCGGCTATTACACAAATTGTTACTTAGTAAGGCACACTAGAAGTGTTTGTGTTAAAGCTAGATGAAGATTCAGAACTTCAATTGAAAAATATTTGGTACTTAGTGCTCATGGCTCTCCCAACTTTGGCAAAAAAAAATTAACCTTCAACTATTTTGCTATAGACATCATTTTCAGAACTTTTATATTTTAAAATTAGTATTTAAGGCTTTTTTTTTTAAGATTCAAAAGACCCTTTGTCCATTTGCTACAGAGGAGCTTCATCTTAATTTGTCACATAATTTTTCAGTATATATGCTTTTCTCCCTCAAGTCATGTCCCTTTTTATTTATTTTTTATGGTTGTATCATGTCCACAGGTTATAATATTACAAGAATGGATATGGCAAACATTGCTATCTTATTTTTACTTTTTAAAAATTGGAACAATGAATATGTACTTACTTTCACTGTGTTTCAGAGTGGCATTGTCAGTATTTGTGTCCTAACAGGATAATTAAAAAGAAGAAACTATAATTAGCTCAACTTTTAAGTTGAGATGACTTAATACCAAACAAAATATAATTTACCTGTCTTTAAAAGCATTCCAGAGAATGAGATTCCATAATCTTTAATCCAGTTTTTTAAAACGCCTGTTGATTTTATTACGTGACGAAATTCTCCTGTTTATTTAAATGATCTGCAAGTGTCTGACTTTCCACATTTGGACACTTGCACATATACAATCTCTGTAATTAACAATCTCTGTTTTTCTTTAGCATTATTGTATCTTAAGGGGAAAATGATCTTGCCAGTGTGACTGTACTTTTGTACCACCTTTGTTCCCTTTTACCACAGGGTTGGTGGTTCAGTATGAAAATCCAGGTTATCTTATGGCCTCATCTCTTAAAAATATTCTAGACACTACCGTATTTTTCAGTTGCTTGAACTGAAATTATTGGTTTGGTAATTTGGACAGACCATTAATTGTCATTAATGAATTATTTATAATCTTTATATTTGAAAAGATCTAATAAAGCTGACAACCTAAGTGGAGATCCGTTTTACAGATGAAAAACTGTACATTAGTTTGGCTTTCCTTAAACTTGCTAACTATTTTAATAGTTAAAATGAAAGATGTTGAGATACATAGTTTAGGACTGAGGTACTCAGAATATGTTTAGATCCTTTATTCAGGGACACTGATTGGGCTGATACAGAAGTGTCCAGTTATTCTGCTAAACCAAGGATTGTGGATCGTTTTCTATCAGTAATGTTAAAGGAAAACATGAATTTCAACTATTGTATAAACCATGTTTGAAACTTTATCAGTGTGCCATGATTTCAGAGATAAAAATGTGTTACCTTAGAATTAATGAATATAGTGTTGTAACAGTTGATTTCTAAATGTAGTTTTATTTCAGGGGCCATTATTTAACCTGTGGGTATGTTGTGATGGTGTTATGTTCTAATTTCTTTACTTCTAAACTTAAAACAGTAATTGTATTGAAAAAGTGGTCAAATGTTTATATTTTTAATTGTAAAGCAACTTTAACCTTGCCTCAGATACAAACATTTTAATTTTCTTTCTTAAAATACCACTGCAGGTCACTAGTTTAAAGTAATTCTCCAATTTTAATTTAGGAAGAATACTGCCATACTGATTGGGAAGTAAACAAGTAGCTAATATATAAAAATATTCTATTTGCGGGTATTGGTGTCTTTTCTTTTTATGAAATAGACATACAATTCCCTTAAGTACTATTAGGCATTCTGCATACTTTTAGTGTAAGTTTAAAAGCAAGAGATCGTATGGAAATAATGTACTATGTAATTATGATATATCTATTGTGATTACATCATGCAAAGAGGACAGTTCTTGTAATTCAAGTGATCAGAAACTTAAAAAATTTACTACCTTTTTCACATTGGAAACTCTTCTAGGTTCCATTTTTTTTTGAGAGGAAAAGGTTTATATTTAAAATTTATATTACTAAAAATATGAAAGTATACAGTCCTGATGTTTTAAAAAACATTTTGGGAATGTTTACTAAATTCCTGTAATCATTATTTTAGGCAAGCTTGAAAACTTGAAATTGTAAAAATTATAATTACGTTAAATTAGAAATGAATTACTTTCAGAATTTGATAGGTTATAAGATGTGCCCCTTTGTCAAAATACATTTTGGCTTAATTTGCAGATTATATTAAACAGTTGGATGTTTTTTGTGTATTCAAGAGTGCATTAATTTGTTTTAATAGTGGAATATTGAATTTATAGCCACAATGAATATTTTAATAGTCTTGTACTTGTTCGGTATCTTGCATAGATTTTTATTATAATTGTCCCAAGTTATACAGTATGTGGACAATATTGTGTAAAGTGTGTTTTGCATTTGTGCATTTAAATTATTTGTGTAAGTAGGGCTTTGAGTGACACTTTTTTGGTAAAGAGAAACTATATTTAAATATTCAAACAATTATATTTCCATGTAAAACTAATGTGAAGACTAATGTATTTTTTATAATGCAATTTAAAGAGTAAATTTGTTTTCGAAGTTATCAAGATAAAATTTATCAAATAATGAAATTCGTCTCTACTTTCTCAAGTTAGGAACTTTTTCTGGGAATACTTAAGGAATTAGAGAATAACGAAAACAGAAGTTCATTTTATAATGGTCTTAGAGATAATAAGAGAATATAAATGTTGATGCTGGTGAGAAAATACTGTTTAACCAAAGATATACAGGTTATGTTCAATGGAGTAGCTATTTCAAAGATTAAAATTAAACGACTATTTATTTGTATGGTGGAGTGGTGGGTTAGCAACTTTTCACTTTGTATACCTGTATTGAAAGTTAGTGAACAGGACTGAGTTCAGGAGGCAGTATCTGTATCATCATTTGACACCTGCTGGGAAGAGAACTTTGATGCCTCCAGTACCATTAACATATGTCATAAAGGACGAGAAAACATGGAGGAGGGTATGTATGTTTGTGAGGTAGGTGCCTTTGGCCTCGGTAGTAGTGACTTCTGGGGTTTTTTGGTGCAGGATTATATTGTTAAGATGAACAGCAGCCTACTCTTAAAATAAAAAATTACTAGGGTGAAAATATAAAATGAAAGTTCTTTTCCCATAAAGGAAATGTGGAAAGAAAGAAAGAAAATGTGGAAAATACTGAAAAATCATGTAATTAGGGAATTACACATCAAAATGTCAGTTTACGAAGATGAGGGGCTGAGGAAGAATCTCAACATCTCCTTATACTTCTTTAGGCCCTAAATATTAGGGAAATAACACATGTAATATGTTTTCTTTGTTCTTTTTACTCTTTATATGTATATTTAAAAAGTTCTCTCTATGTAATTTGAACTATTTCCCTTGATTAAGAATTAGGTCTAGGATCACTATAGTTTCTTGCAGAATCTTTAAGTATGAATTTACTTTTTTCCTTGTGTTTATAATTTATTACATGCATGTTGTTTTTTACATGCCTTTTATTTGTTAAGTTTTTAAGCTGGACACGTATGTGTGTATGTGTACATCTTGAGCCCTTACTAAGTGCCAAGTATTGTTCTAAGCTTTTAACCTGTATTATCTCATTTGATCTTCAAAGAGCCCTTGTGAGTCAGGTACTGTAATTGTTGCTAAATAGCAGATGAGAAAATTGAGGCCCAGAGCCTCAATTTTGGGATGAAAAATGAGTTGTTATTTACTATAATCAAATGAGGATCACAGTTAACCCCCATTCCCAGCCCCAGCCCCAGGTCACCAGTTCCCTTCCGTTTCTCTTTACAGTTTAGCCTTTTCTGGACGTTTCATGTAAATGGCATCGTACAACATGTGGTGTTTTGTGTCTGGCTTCTTTTGTTTGCTGTAACGTTTTTGAGGGTCTTTCAGGTTGTGGTTTGTATCAGTATTTTGTTCTTTTTGATTGCTTAATAGTATTTATAATTAGTTTTTAATGAAGCTGGTAACAGATTGCTGTCTCCTGATAACAAATATGATAAAAGCTGTTAGGCTTGAGGCTGGCTGTTTTTGCCTCACGTACCTGTTATCCTTGATTACTACCCCAGTTCCAAGACCAACAAGCTATCTGCCTTTTTGAGTGCTCTTATCTGATACTTGAATGCTTTATGCTTCCTCTGTCTTTGACTCATTCCCTTTACTGCCCATCTTGGGGTTCGTTTTAGTGTGCTTTGTGAATTGTCATTTTCAGTGGCAACAGTTCTCAGTTCTTTTGCAACGGATTGCCTTCAGGTAACCTAACTGAGAATCATATCTAAGTTGCCCGTTACGCTAATTCAGCTACACGTGCTGTAGAGACAGGAAGTGTTGATGATGGTACTTGTCATAGTGAACATTCTTTTTAAGAATTACTCTCCTACATAACCACTGTCACATTGTCAAAACTGTTGATATGATATAATGAACACTGATATAACCCTCTACTCCACATACCTTGTTCAGATTTTACAGATTGTCCCAAAATGTGCTCTGTAGGTTCAGCCTTTGCTCCAGCATCGCACACTGTCATGACTCTGGTTTCCTTCAGTATGGAGCAGTTCCTCAGCCTTTCTTTGTATTTAATAACTTGACATTTTGAAGTGTACAAACCAGTTTCTTTGTGGAATGTCCCTCAATTTGAGTTTGTCTGATGTTTCTTTATAGTTAATGCTTTTTGTGTGTGTATGTGGCGGGGGGTGGGGGGAAATTTGTGGACTTCTCAGTGTATCATAACAGCAACCATGTGATGTCTGTTTGAATAAAAGTGGTGATTAAAGATATCCAGTCTTTGTCCTTATCTTAGAAAAAAAAACTTTTTATAATCTGAAATGGGGGGGGGCTGTCATAGAGGGCGAGTTATCAATAAATAGTTATATTTTTTTGCAACTGAATTTTGAGATGATTGGGATAGTGGAAATTTTATCATCTAACTCATTATAGATAAGATAGTAGCTTATTCATACATTTAACAAATGTTACTTATAGCCCTACTATGTGCCCTCTGATGGGTGCCAAGGATGTAAGTATCAACCAAAGAGGTCTCTTGCTTCCTTTCATTAACTGATAATGAGTGAAAGAGAATTTTAATAGTGTTAAGTTAGTGGACTTGTAACAATTCTGCTTTCAAAAGATCAATAAACCTGTAACACAAATACTGCTATTGGGTATAGAACAATTCCTCATCTTAATGCACGGAGGCTCATTGCAAGGCATTTCTCAACATTATCTAGAAGGATTGTTTTCCTGTGTTTGCATTATTAAGAATCGTCTCTTTTTTGTTGGTTTGATGCACTAAGATGGAGTGTTACATAGACTCACTTTGTTACCCATCTTATCACACAGCATGCAAGTGACTTCCTAAGGACAAGTTGGTATACCCATCAGATGTTTAGTTTTTGGGATATTGTCAGCTTTTTTGAACTGGAAAATTAGGGGGTTTATTTTTGTTTGGAGAGTTATTACTAGTCATATAATGAAATAAATGATATCATCCATCGAGTTAAAACTTTTACTAGGTGAATGACTACTTGAATATAGGTGTTCCAACATGATTATTTCACTGTACAAATGGTAGCCCCTTACTGCAGTTTTACACAGCGGCCTTACATCTGAGATGTATTTAAGTGAGTATTTGAGGTAGCATTGATGTCTATAAAATTAGAGAAACTACTTGACCCTTATAACTGATCACCTTTAGGTTTTCTTACTGGGCGAACTAGCACACTTGTAACCTAGCACAGTTACACAATTTCTTTTCTGTTTCTACAGAGAAAGAATCTCAACTCTCATGTAAAATGTGGCATGACAGTGTGTGACAGTCTTGAGAAACATCACAGTAACCCTGAATTTCTCAGTATAATCAGTAGCAACTGCTAGATGGCATTCAGAGGCAGGACATTTCTTCAACTGCTCTGCATGATCATTTTGAACATGAAGATAGGATGGCAGAATGAAAACAAAACTAAATTTTACTTATCAAGTGGTCCTTTTAAAAATTGATGATAGCTGGGCCATTTTTAGTCTATTTAGGCCACCCATTTAAATGAGCACTTAAAATTTTATTTTTTATATAACAGCTTTATTGAGACAGAATGCACCCACTTAAAGAAGACCATGGTTTTAGTATATTTTCAGTGTTGTGCAGCCACTACTGCAGTCAGTTTTAGAACATTTTCATCAATGAGACTTGACACACATTAGCAGTCAATACACAGTTAAGTTCATTTGATTCATTATGCATTTGAAACCAAAAAGAAACAAGTCCTACCCATTAGCAGTTGGCCCCGCCCCCTCACCCCACCATACTTCCCCAACCTACCTCCATCCCAGTCTCGGGCAGTCCTTGATCTACTTTCCATCTCTATAGATTTGCCTGTCTGGCCATTTTATAAAAAAGGAATCATACAATGTGTGGCATTTTGTGACTGGCTTCTTTCACTTAGCATAATGTTATTAAGGTTCATCTATGTTATAGCATGTATCAGTGCTTTCTTACTTTTTATTGCTAAGTAATATTCCACTGTATGGCTACATCACATTTTATTTATCTGTTCATCAATCGATGGGTCCCAGACCTTATTCTTAATGACAGTTCTGGTGTCACCTCCCAGGAAGCCCTTTCTGGCTCACCACTATCACAGAATTGTGAAATTTTCCTTTCTTTGTCTACCACTTGAATATAATACAGTGAAGGTAGGGACGTACCTTTTATTTTTGCGTCCCTGAAACTTGGCAACTAGCATACATTAGTGTTGCCCACCTTCAGCTGTCCCTTCTGGATGTCCCCTTTTGCACATCTGCATGCCATATGTATCATTTATTGTGAGAGATTTATAAAATAAAAAAGCATTTAGTAAATATTCATGTTTCCACCCAGATTGCTAACAGAGTTATATTTCCTTCAAGTCACTTCCTCTCTTCTTTACAAAAAGAAATTAAAATTTTTAATAATTTCTGTTCTTTTAGATCATCAATCTTAGCCATATTCCTTCCCCTCTTTCCTTCCTTTTTTGAGGGAGAATTTTTTTTAAGGAAAGTGGCAAGAATGTGGTATGTGATTATTTTTAAGCAACCATGTCTGAAAGCTTCTGAACAAAAGCACAAAGCCCACAGCGGATGGCCAAGAATGGGTCCCCACAGGGCACTTTCTCTGATTCAGACAAACATTCCTATATTTGGAGATAATTTTTCTCAAACAGAAAATGTATAAGGTTTCTGCTGAATTAAAGATGATGAGAATTGTTTGAAGAAAAATGGCTACTTCATTTTAAGTGTTAATCAAGGATGACTAGCTTCTCAGATAATGTTGATTATACCATTTCCAAATGATATGGCTTAAGTTATGTAAATTTAAACTCTGAAATAGGCATATTCTTTTTTTTCTATGTCCTTTTCAGTTATGAAAATGGCTAATTTTACTTCCCAAAGGTGAGACTGTGGACAAAAATTCCTTTTAGTTATATGCCGGTATATTGTGGCAATGGATCTTTTATATGACACTGTAAGTGCTTGAAGTATTTTTAGTATAGATTCTGTGAATCAATCATGACATGATCATGAAGGCTGATATCCTTCCTCAACCCCTGTCCAGTGGAAAAACTTCTGATTTAGTTTTCAATACATGACCTATCTTTCTCTTGGACATACAGAGGGTTTACATCATATAGTACTTAAGGCTTAGCATTCATGCCAAAGCCATTTTCTTTTCCTTCTGAACCACCATAAGACTGTATGGAAATCATTCAAATATATGCTTGAAATGCAAGTGCATGATCTTAAGCGAAGGCATGGAGAGCTCATCCTAAGTAAAGGACTAGAGTCCATTCCTTAAGCAGAGTCCAGTCTGCCTGTGAATTGCCTCAGCCTCTGAATGAACATAACAACCCTGCAATGGGGGCAGGAAAAATAACACAGTAGGCTCAGCATCATCTCTTGTCTCCTCATTTCTTTCTTGGCCACTATAACCTAATACAAAGTTGTACTAAATATTTACTTAAATTTTCTCCAACGTTGGTCATCTCCACTCCTGTGGCCACTAACCTAGTGTAGAACTTCATCATCTCATGCCTAATTTATTCTAAAAGAGGTGAGGGTTTCTAGGATAATGGAATGAAGACCTCTGTAGATCTTCCCTTCAATAAAAACAAGAACACTGGCAAAAGTGATCAAAATCAACTTTTTTAGAACTCAGGACGTTGATAAAATGAAGCTTGCAATAAAATGAGGAATATTTATTAAAGAACAGTGAGTTTTGTGACATTTTAACCTGCCCTGTTCCCATTACCCCCTCTTCAGCATCCCTGTAGCAGGGAAAACCAGCAGCCTTGCAGCTACTGGGTGGAGTAGACCATGGATGGAACTCCTCAGAAAGTCCTATCTCCAGACCATTGACACTAGTTGGTCTGTCTTGCAGCTCCCTGGAAAAGCTGCATGAGAGTTGTTAATTTTGTCTTGACTTTGAATTTAAACTGTGGAAAAGCCCCATCATTAGGGCATTTATTGAAAACAATCAATGACAGTCATTTAACATCATTGCTGTGATACCAGTTGGGACAAACAGAAGCCTAGCCAAAACTTAAAAGGCAGATCTTGGGAATGAGATACCCATAGATGAGTTTGAAAAGCTCTTATATATTTCCGGGGATCTAAAAAACTTTACAAATGTGCAAGGCTGTGTGCATTCCTGGGCAAGACTCAAGAGGACCCTAGCCTCTCACATTTGGCTGACTGGAGGCCCTGCACAATCAGGTAGTGATGGCTAAGGCAGAGTTGTAAACTGCCTGAGTGTCAAGTTCATGCCATAACATACCTACACACGGAGCTTCTTAGAAAAGAATAGAATATATATTAGGCATTTAAGAAAATCTCTGACCAATCACTAGCTGACCACTAAGCTAATTGAGCAGAGAATTTAGTGGCTGTACAGTACAGAGAAAAAGAATTTATGGAGTTAGTCCAGGAAGATCACTAAAGTAACAAACAGCAGCAACAACAATAAAACTGCAATAACAGATCCTAAGGGTGAGGAAAATTTGATTTCCATAGTTGTCACATTATGTTATCTAAAATGTCCAGTTTTTAGTAACAATTTAAAAAAATTTTTAAAGAAACAGGAAACTATGGCTCATATGTAGGAAAAGTCCAGTCTTAGAAACTGCCCCTGAGGGGTTCAAATGTTGCACTTACTAGATAAAGACCTTGGATCAGTCAAATACATAATATAGATAAAAAATTTAAATACAGATATTAATATTAATAAACATTAATATTATAAAGAACTAAAGAAAACCATGTCTAAAGAATTAAAGTATGAGAACAATGTTTCAATGAATAGAAACTGTCAAAGAGAAATTGGAAAAAAGAACCAAATAGAAATTCTGGAGTTAAAAATGTTTTCATACATTTTTCTATAAAAGCTTATATATCTTGTCCTAGGTTATGTAGCCTCCTTTAAGGTGTAATAGTTATTGTGTGCATTACATTTTGTGTCCTGCAATATGTCTAGTGTCATGTGTAATTTTCTGCTTAGCACTGAGCAAATATAATTTACGAATATACGTTTATTGTATGCCCATCTCCCTACTATCTTGGAGACTTCATGAGAATGGGGTTTTGTCTACTTTGTTCACTAATATCTGTCCAGCATCTGACTTAATACCTGGCTGATAGTAAGTTTTCAAGAAGTATATGTTAAACTAAATCATAAATTAATGAATGAAGGGAGCTATCATTTGATGAGCATCTGCTACATATTATGCACAATATATTATCTCATTTAGTCTTCACAGCTTCTCTAGGATGGGTATCATTATTCCTATAATCCAGTCACTGACTTTCTTATCTCGGAGGTGAGAAAGACCATTAGTAAAATTGGTTTTGTTAGCATACTGTTAATATTCAGATGATACCTAGGCCAGGAGACTCTGGGCCTTCCTAGTTCCCCCTACTGAATATGGTTAGTTGAGTGATTCATTATCTCCTGCCCTTTGCAACTGGACATCCACAGAACTCCTAAACTTTATCTGAGTCTTTACATATGATTCACAATAATAGAATCCACATAAAGACTATAGGAGAACAACCCCATATGGCACCCTGGCAACCTTATATAAAGGGCATAGATTGTGCAGACAAAGGCCTGTCCCACAGCTAGTATGAGTCTTGGCAGAATGACTTACTATTCTTCCATAACACAAGAGGATAAGAAGTTTGATCCAAGGCCATCACCCTTGAGTTTCTCAAGGCGTTGGGGTACTACTAAGGTATGAAGTTTTCTGCTTTGCCCGCTTGGAATATGGCTTCGGACTATAAAAAACACCTAGGTTTTGTCTAGAGTTAGCTCTGCAGCAATGGGATGTCCCACAGCTTGTGTTGCAATATTTTGGTTCCTACTGTTTGGGGGTCATGGAAAATAGGGGGCCGGAGTTCTGGCTACCCTTTTACTGTTAATGTAAAAATAAACTGTCTAAAATCTAAAAAGGCTTTTTGTGTTTTTACTAGTTACATCTGTTAGCCGGTCTTGGTCCTGGCTTTCTGTCTGCTGTGTGCTTTACAGGGCCCTGATTCCCCTGGCTTTGCCCCCTCTCGTCTGTAGGACTCAGTCCATAGACTTTGAACTCCAGATCTTAGTTATTGCTCTTTGCTACTTGTTAATTTTCAAGACTTCGGTGTGAGGTGTGAGTCACTTTCTTTTTCAATTTTGAAAGTGGAGTAGAAAAAAATCCTGAGGAAACTTCATTGAGGGATATACACTTTAAGTGGCAGCTTGTTTTTTCTTCTTTTTTTATTATTAACACCTCAAAAAAACTATACATATATATAAATTATATATATAAATTATTGCATATAATTGTGTATAATAAACTGTATATAAATGATTTGTTTATATTATATATAAAATTTATATTTAATGAATAGTAAAGGTTATATAATATAACAAATTATATATTATAAAATTTATAATTTATTACATATTAATATATTTTTCTATGTAATATTATAAAAGTACATAAAATATATACTTATAAAATATATATTAACATTCAAACCCCAGCAATGAGATTCTGGAAGAGTTATTCTCTTGTCAATTCCCGTGCAGCTTTTGTCTTCTCATACAAAAGAGGGGTTTTTTTTCTTTCTTCCTTGAATTTCATATAAAATTCTTCTCTAAACAATTGCCATTGCAGAAGTCTGTGATTGTGTGTGTGTGTGTGTGTGTGTGTGTGTGTGTATGTGTTCACACGTGTATTTTCTTAGCTAGGAGAGGTAGCAGAGAGGGAAAGACCTCTTATATGGGAGAAAATCGTGAGATAGAGAAGTTAGATCAATTATACTTAATCAATAATCAATAAATGTTGAAGCAACATTGTATTTCTCAGCAGCATTTCTGATGTGCCTATTCTGCACCTGGGCATCTGTATCATGGGCTTCTGAGGACACTGTGTTTGGGGACTAGTTTTCATTTAGGCTAGTTATTAGGGTGCACGGGGCACTTTTAACCCCTCGCCAGCTAAAGTTCTGTGAGCGGGGAGTGCTATGGACATCAGAATATTTATTTCTAGAACACTCCACCTACCTGAAAGTCATTTGAAAAAATTTGCTTATTGATATTCAAGTCAGAGATGTTGAGTGACTTTTTATTTTTACCAAACGCAAAAATGAAAACACAACTTTTAAGAAATTTAAGGTAGCAGATAAAATTAATTTACCTGCTTATTGTAGAACATTTTGAAGCCATAGACAAGCAAACTGAGAAAATTAAAATTATCCGTAATTCTACCAGCCAGAAATAAAATAGTTGGTATTTTTGTGTTTTTTATTCCAGATACACATTTTAATGAGATTATCCTGTACATGGTATACGCGGTATTGTTTTGTAACTAGCTTTTCCTCCCACTGAATGTACTATGAATATCTTTCCTTGTCATATTTTTTTACAACATTCTTTTTACTGGCTGTGCAGTATTCCATTGCATGGACGATAAAATGCTTATTTAAATGGCTCTGGATTGTTGTTTTCAGTTTATTTTTTTTACAAGTATAAAACTATGCAACTACTATTCCTGTGGATAAAGCTTGTTGAATATTCATGATTATTTTTTTTTTGAGATAAATTCCTAGAAATGAAATAGTTGGAACAAAGCCTATGTGCATTTTTAAGATGTGCTTTTTCTAATATAGACCAAATTAGTTTTATGATTAGTTGTTCTACCAAAAAACCCAGCAGAGATTTTACATATTGCTCTTTCTTATACTGGTTCAAAAAAATTCTGAGGCTAGCTTTTGTGCTGTCATATTGTGAAAGGTAGTTCCACTGAAGGAAAAAAAGCAATAAGGTACAGATATGCATTTTTCTGGTGGTCTATCTTTTTTGTTTGTCTGCCCCATTAGAAAGTAAGTTCTGTGGATAGAAGGACTTTTTTCTCGTTTCCCTATTACTGTGTTTTCAGTACCTATATCTAGCACAGAGTAGATACTAAATAATTGTTGAAGGGATGAATAAATGACTCTAGGCTTTTGTATTATGGTAACTAAAATACAAATCGAAGTCATTAATGAGTGCTTGAATTTCACGATCTTAAGTAGGTGGGGTAGTGGTGAGGCAGGAAATGTAAGTTGATTTTATTATATTGATTTGTAAGAAAAATTTATCTCCTGTAACAGTTCAGGTCCTTCAGGAAGAAACACTGGAATAGAGTTAGAAACGCAAGAGACTTATTGTGCCACATAGCTGTCCATAACATAAAGAGAGGGGTAAGCAGGAGTAGGCAGAGTCTTCAGATGCAGTGTATGTCTGACACCTGTGAAAGGAGAGGGAAGAAGAAGGAGTTTCGAGTAGGAAGAGTCACAGACTGTCTTGCAGTATGATAAAGTCTGGGCCAGCCCCAAATGGAGCTCCACTATAAAGATGACTAATGTAAGAGTTCCACACTGGGCGGTAATGGTTCAGTCATTGGCTGGGGGCTGTCTAGGAGGCTTGTGGGCTCAGCTCAAACACATAGTGGATCCTGACGATGTTGTAGCTAGAGGTTAGACATGTTCTCTATTGTTTGCAGGTTAGAGGTAATAGTACATAGATTGGCTTTGGTAAACAACAGGCTTCTGTGCAGTGTCCATCTCTGACATGGTGGCTACTCTATTTTCATGCCCATCTTTCAGATCTCAAGTGATTGATGGTGAAGGCTAGTTAATATCTACTGGCTGAGCCATTTTATCTTCTTTTTTTTAAATTAAATAATTTATTTTAATTCGTTTCAAATATACAGTACATTGGTTAGATATCTATATAGTTCATAAAATGATTCCCCCAATTGCTCTATCCCTCCCTTGGCCCTCCACCTAGCCAACATATTAATGCTAATTGCATTCCCTGTGCTGTGCTCCCCATCCCCATGACCATCCATCAACTACCAATTTGTAGTTCTTTAACCCTTCATCCCATTCTCCCAGCCTTCCATCACCCCACCCCTCTGTCCGTCACCAAATTGTCCACTATATTTGTGAGTCTGTTTTTGAGTAGTTTGTTCATTTTGTTCCCTAGATTCTGCATAAGTGAAATCATACAGTATTTATCTTTTTCTGTCTGACTTAAATATCTTCTAGGTCCATCAAGACAATATCTTTTTTCATCCCCTTCCTTTTAGTCTGTGAGTGTCTTTTAATTGGAAGTGAGTCTCTTGTAGGCAGCATGTAGGGGTCTTGTTTTCTTACCCATTCATCTACTCTATCTTTTAGTTGGAGCACTTAATTCTTTTCCCTTTGAGGTACTACTTATTGATAGAAATGTAGTTGTTACCATTCTTTATTCCTGTTTTTGATACATTTTTTTTTTCTTAAAGAAGTCTCTCCAACATTTCCTGTAATACTGGCTTGGTGGTAATAAATTCCTTTAGCTTATTTTTGTCTAAGAAACTCTTTGTCTGTCCTTCAATTCTAAATGATAGCTCTGCTGGGTAAAATATTCTTGGCTGTGGATCCTGGGTCTTCATCACTTTGAATATTTTGTGCCAAGCCCTTCTGTCCTGCATAGTTTCTTTTGAGAAATCAGCTGCCAATCTTATGGGTGCTCCCTTTAGGTAACCATCTACTTTTCTCTAGCTGCTTTTAAGATTCTCTCTTTGTATTTAACCTTTGGCATTTTAATTATGATGTGCCTTGGTGTGGGCCTCTTTGGGTTTTATGTTTATTTCCTTCACCAGGTTAGGAAAATTTTCCGTCATTATTTTTCAAATAGTTGTTCAAAATCTTGTTTTCCTTCAGGTACCCCGATGACCCGGATATCCTGACCTTTAATAGTATTCCATAGGCTCCTTAAATTATTATTATAGCCTTGGCTTCTTTTTTCTTGCCGTTCTGATTGAGAGTCCTTGGCTTTCCCATCCTCTACATAGGTCATTTGATCCTCTTCTTTATTCACTTTTTTTTTTCCATTTAATATACTTCTCATCTCAGATAATGTGTTCTTCATTTCTGATTGGTTCTCTTTTATAATTTCCATTTCCATTTTTATGTTTTTTATCTCTTTGTTGAAGTTCACACTGAATTTATCTACACTTCCCATAAGTTCACTGAGCATCTTTATAACCAGTGTTTTGACTCTGCATCTGTTAGATTGCTTGACTCCGTTGTTTCTGGATCTCTGTTCTGTTCTCTCATATGGTTTCTGATTCTTTGTTTTCCCATTTTGGTTGCTTTTCTGTGTCTGTTTCTATGTACTAAGCAAAGCTCCTGAGTCTCCCAGTCTTATTATGTGGCTTTGTGTGGTAGGTGTCCTGTGGCACCGTCCTGGAAGGGTTCAGCTGCAGGCCAAATTTAGCTCAAGCCTCTACCCTTCCAGGGCCACCTGTCAAGATTCAACAAGCAATCCACAGATGCTGTGCTTATAGTTGCCTCAAAAGGCCACACCAGAAACTGAGCCCAGCTGCCATCAGTGTGAGTCTAGGCACTGCTCAGCAAGGAGCACCTGACTCATTGAGGATACAGCTGAACATGGCTTGGGTGGAGCCCTGAGTTGGGGGAGGCGGAGTTTCAGGGATTCTTCCTAGTTCTATGGCTCTGGGCAGAGTGACCTCTGTTATACAGTTTGATGATGTCTGGGCTATGGCGGTGCTGCGTCTGCCACTGGGAATTGGGAGGGCTCAACAGAGGAACAATGGATACCGCTGGCACTTCTGTGGAGTGAGAAGGAGGTGAGGAGACTTGCCCTGGCCCTCGCTCTGACAACTCAGTGTCGCCCTATAAATCCATGTGCAGCCAAATTGGCACTGCTGCTCAGAGTGAGCAGGTCCATCACCACTAAAATCTGCTCACGGACTCGGCCCCTTTAAGAGGCATCTGCAGCCGCCTCCACCCCACTCAGCAGCTGGGGATCAGGCAGCCTCGCATCCTTGCCCTGCTATACCTTCTGCCATTGCAGGGTGATTTCTTAGATTTCTCAGATTTCTCCCTAGTTGCATGGCTTGTTCATCTAGATCCTAGGCGATTTTCCTTGCTTGTTTGCTCCTCATTTCCGTCACAACTTTGATTTGGTTGCCAGAGTGATGAACATGGCCTTATCGTCTATGCCATTTTGTTTTTCCCTCCTTTGTTGTTGTTTTATGTCCTCTGTGGTGGATGCTTTCTGGGAGGGCATTAACATGTGATACAAAAATCTTTATACTTTGTGCCCATTCCCATATGTCTATCCACTTGTCTCTACTCTGGAACTTTTTGCTTCTAACTCCCAGAATCTTTCTTCTGGGCCCTCGGACCTGCTTATCAGGCCATTCATTACCATCCACGACTCTATGTACATGTTCTCACCTTGGACCATTTCTCCTTCCACACAAAGTGAATGGTCATGTGTACCAGTTGAAATCTCTGGCCGTTGTAAAGATTTTCCCCCAATGCTGTCTTTCAACGTCACCTCCATTTATTTGGGACTGTAATGTAGCCTCCATTTATTGTCAGCTTTCACCCACATTCTGAGTCAATCTATTTGTAAGTCAAACTCAGGTTTTCTCCTCTCACTTCAGCTGGTCATGTGGGGATAAGGATGAGGTATAGCTGAGGGAGAAGCATTGGTGCCACCATGGAAGGAAAAGGGGAGTCTAGACTACTTCCTCGTAGCTTACACATTCTCATCCTGTTTGAGCTGATCCCAGGTGTATCTTTTCCATTTTATAAGGGGCTTCTGCTGGGCAGTTACATGTCAATGCTACTACCTGGTCTCTACTAGTTCAGGGACCCATTATCACCATTGCTATTAACTGGCCACTCTCTGTGACTACCTCTTCTCTAATCAGCCCTAATCTGCACAGGAGGATCACCACTGAATTTCTTAGTGATGTCAGTGCCCTACTCATCACCGCATTTTTGGTAGCCTTTGTGAATAGTACGTGTTCTAGGATTTCCTGTGGAACATAATCCTCTGATTGGTCTTCTGGCCCCACATCATATATGCATCCCAGCATGTCCAATTCCCTGAGGCTTTTAATTACTTTCTCCATTGCCTGCCATGGCAACTCATGCATTCTAATTCACTTAGCACGGGCCATTACTTTCTCCAGGTTTTTAAATCCACCCTAGCAGTGAGTTTGTCTCACGCTTTTGGGTCCTTGCCAGGGCATTAAATCCTCTGTTCTGTGATAGTGACTTATGTCAATAAACTCTCTGCTTGTATAGGAGTTGATCAAAATACACTCAAAATCCAATCCTATGGCTTTTGCTAATAGCGAATCCTTGCAGGTCCTTTAGGGTGTAGTCTCTTCTTCCCTTCATTTCCAGTACATGCCCAGTTGTATTATTCTGGGATTTCACTCTAGTTTTTGATCTGGCATTGGGTGAGGTGGTGTGGACAGCTTCTGAGGGGGGACCAGTTCTCTTGCTAGAGGTCACTGCAGTGTCTTTCTGCACTGGGGAAATCCTAACTCAGAATAAGGTCTCATGGAGGAGATGCTAACTCCTAATAGGGAGGAGAAGGTGGCCTCTGAAGTCTCTGAGAGTTCAGGGTGATCTACAGAGCCAAAGACTTTTAGGGAGCCAACTCTATCCTATGTTTCATGGTCCTGCATTTTCTAGCTAGAGCCTTGATCTTATCATAACAGACCCATCTTGCCTGAGCATTCAGTAGTCTTTGAAGTTTGGCTACCCTGAATTTGTTCCACAGCTGAGTCTATTCTCTCACTGGAGGAGATAAGTCTCTTTGTAAGTTGTTAGAGAGGTCTTTGGCTTGCAGGCTTAGTTTTCAATGTTAACTGACTTCAGTTTCCCATTATCTCTTGATATCCCCTTAATAATAACCAGCCAATTCCATTGTCTTTATATGCATTGCTCAATCTCAAATGCCTGAATTATTATTGCACTGGCCAGAGAAGTCTCCACTAGAACCCTCTCCTGAGTCACCACTGGTAAACGTTTAGTGAATAGGCTGCTACTCTGTGCCAGGGATCATCAGTGCCTCTAGGGCAAGAGACAATCATTTGTAGCTGATCAGGGAGTAATATAGCCCCAATAATCTATCTTGCTGACTGCTGTATTGGACCACTCTCAGTATCAACTGAGTTTGGATTCTCTGAGAAGAAGATATCAAGCCTAAATCAGCAAAGCAAGAGATTCATGGGAGTAAACCTGTGAAATATAAAAGAAAGAGAGCTAGGAATAGGTAGGTAAAGAGAGGTAAAAGGAAGATCAATTAAGTAGGAAGAATCAAGGTTCAGTCAACTCAGTGGAGAGCTCTAGCATAAAGACGCTGGCAGAGGGTCTCATGTTGTGCAGATGACCAACCCCTTGTATACCTGCTATGCTCAGTTATTGGCTTGGGGCTGCCAGAAAAAGTGTGGCACATCCTGAAGGCACATCCTGGAGGCTGTCAGCTAACTGCGCTCCTTTTTCTGACTGGTAAGTTCTTTTTCAAAGGCAGATCCAAGTGGCATGCATCTGTGGCTGCCATACCATGTCAGTTATTTACATATAAACCCGGTGTGGTAGGTTGATAACGACTCTCTTAGAGGGTTCACCTCCTAATCCCTGGAACTTGTGAAATACCTGTTTTGTAAAAAGTCTTTGCATATATGATTAAGGACCTTGAGAGAATATTATCTGGGTGGACCCTAAGTGCCATCACAAGTGTCCTTATTAGAAGAATGCAGCCCTACTGACACCTTGATTTCAGATTTTGGCCTCCAGAACTGTGAGAGAATAAGTTTCTGTTACTTCAAGCCATATATTTGTGGTTGTTTGCTATACTAGCTGCAGGATACTGATACGCCAGGTTTATAATTTCTTATTTTATGTAATTTTTAAATTGAAGTATAATCCACATACCATAAAATTCACCCTTTAAAAATGTATAATTGATTTTCAGTATAGTCACAAGGTTGTACAGCTTTTACTACCATCTAATTCCAGAACATTTTATAACCCCATGCCCATTACCAACAACTCCCCCTTTCTCCTTACCCCAGTTCCTAGCAATCACTAACTTATTTTATAGCTCTATGGTTTGCCTGTTCTGAAATTTCATGTAAATAGAATCATACAAATGTGGCCTCTTGGTCTGGCTTCTTTCGCTTAGCCTAATGTTTTCAAGGTTCATCCATGTTTTAACATGAGTTACTAGTTCATTTTTTTTATGGCCAAATAATAGTCCATTGTATGGATATTCCACATTTTGTTTACTCATTCATCAGTGATGGATATTGGGTATAAATATTTGAAATAAAATTTTTATGGGGGAAGTTTTTTTTTATTAGAACCTTATGTTACCCAGATGTCAGTTTGAATCACCCTTTGTATTAATATTTCGAATAAATCTCAATGCCAAATCTAAGTGTCCCCTATAGATTCTTAAGTGGGGGAGTGAGGAAAACTTAAAATTTCACAGTCACCTCTGGTTCTTATTGCCTGAATTGACTGAATTATTGTTTTTTGTTCTGAATATTGAGGCTGATTCTTTATATCTGTATTGACGTGATGTCCACCTTGGAACTCAACTCCTTTCCTTTTCCTCTATTTTATTGCCAACTTTTGTTGCAAGTGACAAAATACAAACTCAACTGGCTTAAGTAAAGTAAGGATTTTAGCGTTTTGAGCAGTGATTCTTAAACATTTTGGACCTAGAATGTCTTTATACTCTTAAAAATTATTGAGGATCCCAAAGAGATTTTGTTTACATGGGTTATATCTATTGACATTTATTGCATTAAAAATTAAAACTCAGAAATTTTAAAAATATTTATTAATTCTATTAATAATAGCAATAATAATTCCACTACATGCTAACATAAACAACACATTTTTAATGACATATAACTATATTTTACAAAACAAAAACATTAGTGAGAAGAGTGGCATTGTTTTACAATTTTTCAAATCTTTTTAGTGTTTAACAAAAGACAGTTGGATTTTCATATGTCCTCCTGCTTTCAATCTGTGGCTTTCACTGAATTATGAAAAAAAATTGGTCTCACAGAGATGTAAATTGAAACAAAAGAGGAGTATTTAACAGCTTTGTCAGCTAGTTGTCGATATTTGTCTTTGAAACTACACCAAAAGTTGACAAGCAGTGGTTTCTTAAAGGAATAGTTGCAATGTAGGATCTACAGCCATACCAATACTCTTTTTATACTTTATTACACTAAACTCTATTGGTATATCTTGCACTTTGAATGGATCTTTGACCTGTGCCTGATTTTGTAACATCATTCATTGGTCATTTGGAAAATATCACAGCACTGCATTATGCAGATCTTACAAATGTTCACACATTTTATTATACAATATTAAAACATCACGTTTGTTTATACCACTACCAATTTCATCAGAAAAGTCTTTAAGTATTGGTAACCTGTTAAGCTCACAGTGTAGGATACAGATTTCTAAAATCCCAATTTTCACTTGAAAGCTTGCATTTTATCCTTGGCAACAATATTGTTAGTTGTTTTCCTAGAAGCTAACGGTGCACTTTATTTTCAATAAAATGTCTGCCAAAGATCCCAATCTCAATAAGCATGCTTTGCCTGCTAGCTGTTCTTTTAAATAGAAACAGTACTCCATGAGAAAGCAGCTAGTCTAGTTCATAAATCGATGCACAATCACTCTTCCTGCAGACAACTATTTTACTTTACTATACAGTGGTTCTTTATGTGTACTTCCCATTTCATAAAGTTTAATAAAATGAATCATTTTTACTGATTCATCAGGGATAGTCTTTATTTTTTATTTTTTATTTTAGGGATAGTCCAAGTAAAGAAAATTTTTCCCAGTAAGTGCTTTTCAGTAAAGAATATAATGACCCCTAACACAATTTGGTGCTATTGTCATAACATGTATTTAGGGACCAGCAGTTTCATTCACTATTGTTTTGTGCTATTAATAGAAAGGTTAGCATGGTAGTGCAAAAACCTCAAATAATGTCTTAGTAATATTACAAAATTGCTTTTTCATCTCATGGACCCTACAAAAGGGTCTCCCAGATCCCAGTGGTCCATGGATCATGTTCTGAGAACTGCTGCCACAGAGCATCTTTTTTTCCAAATGCAATCAATACTCCTCAGAGCTTTAAGCCCTCATCATCTCAGCCAAGGAGCCCTGATAGTGCAGGTAGGGGGCTGTAAATGTTACAATTTTGCATTGAAGTTAGGCATGAGACAAAAAAGCTTTAATCTGTTTAATCTACCAACTATCTATCATCTGCCTTGTTTGCTATTTATTTATAATCCCTTGGTTTACATGGTTTATATTGCAAGCTACAGCAATGAACTCATCAATAAATTTTATAAATATTTTATAGATATGAAATAGATTGATGAGATAAAGATAATCTTTCAGCTTGATAAATGAAGCTGTTCAGTATCTATAGAACTGTAAGTAATTCAGGGATAAAAGTCACGTATAAAAGCACAGAACAAGGGCAGAAATCATTTCTGGTATCTCATACTGGCAAAATGCATGTTCATATTTCAAAAGCAATTTTATAACAATCTAAGGATGACATTTTCCACATGAATTCTGTTTCTATGAATTGCTGTTCAAAATGGATAACATTTACTATTAATAATTAACTTTGTGAGACACAGAAATTCCTGTATTTTTTAAAGCAAATGTTGCAATTTATTTAGGCCAGTTCCAGTTTAAGCATCAACAAGATCAAAAAGCTGTTATGTGGGAGGGGACTTATACTATAAAGATTTTTATTATGGTCCTGAGGATATACAAAAATGGAATTTCAATGTGTTTTTAAGTGATATAAAAGGACTCGCTTTATTCCAGTAGTAGCCAGTGAGAAAAAAATAGAAACTTTGTTCCCACTGAAAGGGAACAAAGATGTTATATGCAGTTCCCTTAAGAGAGAAATGGGAAGATTTGATCAAAGCCCTGCTAGAGTTTCTCCAGATAAAGTGCTCTGATCCTAAGAATTTAAAATCTTGTCAGGGAACTGATCTGAAACAGGGATCCTGAAAATGATGACACAACTCCTTCATTCAGATACCTATTGTTTCGTTATGTTTAGTTTTCTTTTCAATTGAAGGCTTTCTATATTCTAGGCAAATACTTGATTTGATAATAATTATGAATAGGCATCAAATCTAGGTGTCAGAATTAATCAAACATTTAACAATGGTTCAGCAATATAGTGATATGATACAGGAAATAGACACATACTACAAGGTCAAAGGCACATATACAATTCTCCACTTCTTGTTTGTTTTCTTGCATGATGCCCAACCTACGCTTTACCCTCTTCTTAGTCTTTCACCTTCTGCCTGGGTCCCAGATGTTACCTGTCTCCTTCCTTCCCACTTCATTCATTTATTTAACAAACATTCACTGGTCAGTGCTTGCATGCTAGCTTTCTGTAGGCACTAAGTAACCAAAAACTAGGTAAATAGGTCCATTGGGCACTTGTAGTCTAGTTGAGACAAAAATTAGACAAATAATTGCATTGCTATCTACAGTTCTGATACGTCTTATGAAGGAAAGAGAAACAAGCCATGGAAGTGTCCAGAAGGAGGTATGACCTAGTCTTGTGGGTTGGGACTTACATTCTGCTTTGTATACAAGTCAGGCAGCCGACCAACATGATGATTAATCATGCAGGTCCAAGGACCAGGGCACGCACGAAGCCACATTAGGGTACCAAATGTTCAGGTTTGCTTGGGGCTGAGGGGCTTCCTGGAACTTAGAACTGTTAGTGCTAAAACTGGGAAGTCCTCAGTAAACCCTAATGAGTGGATCATGCTAAGTAACCCCCATCCCAGGATATTTTCTCTCCAGAAAAAGGCCATAGACTCTTTTGAAATTGATGAACCCCAAATAGGAACCTCATAGTGACACTGCATCTCCCCTCCTTGCCATTTAAAGAGGGTGGAATACAAAGGGATTGGTTGTAAAATGTATGAACTTGGTCACAGCAGTCCTGAGGACAGGGCTCTGACATTGCAGAACATTGTTCGGTGTGGCACTGAAGATTTCTAGCAGCCCCAAGCCCAGTGAGACTTGTTCAGTTACAGAGGGTGGCATGATTAAGTGACTTTGCTATGGTTACAGAGCTGGTTGAGAGAATAGGTGATGCAGGTCTGGTTTCCATGGAAACAGACTGCAATGAAGATTCTGTTGCCAAGGATTTATTAGCACTAGCTCTTTGGGCTTAGGGAAGCAGAGTTGGGTGGAGAGAGGTTGAAATGTGATGCAGCTGTGTCATACCAAGCCTTAGCCAGGAAACTGTGGCAATGGACCTGCAGAGATGTGTGGATTGAGGCAAGAGGTTTGGGTCCACCAGTAGTTTTCTGTGGCCTGACACTGAGAGGAAGCATAACCTTTTGGCTAAGGGCACTTTCTTTCATTCAGCCAAGACAATAAGTGTTTAGTCCTGAAGAGGGGCTCTGGGTGGCACATGGCCTAGCATACCAGGTCTTTGGATTTCAGTTCAGTTTCTATGATACCACGTGTGACTACTTATCAAGAATTGCCCGTAGACATCTTTAAGCTTTTGATTTAGCATATAAGTAAATAAATTTTCTAGCTCCAAGAAGATGCTAGTCGATAATGTAAGATCACAAAGTTGTTAATAATGAATGAATCTGTAGATGCAAATGGGATATAATTACTGTGTAGTGCTTTCATTGAAAAGACACTGATGATTTCAGGTGGATGCTGACTTTTAAAATATAAGTTGTGATGTGCCCATGAGCAAAGAATCAGACATTTTTATAAATGCCAGCATTTGCCAAGACAAAATGTGAGATGACATTTCCATGCTGCTTAGGAAATATTCTATGGACATCTAAGAAATTTCAACACAGAGTTAACAGAAAGAGTTGAGAAAATGTGTCTAAAAACTTAATTTTAAAAGATTCATTTGACATGTCATTTTTTTTTTATTAAAAAATGTCTGTGAAGCCAACGTTTCAAACTTTGATTTATTTGATTTGGGGCTTTTCTCGAATATTGATATAGCATTATCTAAAAAAACACAAAAAATCTCTGTTTCATTATATAAAATTAGTACACTAAGAGTTGAGTCTGTTATAAACCAAAGATAATCTCTTTTTTGCCTCTAAATCTGATACGGTGACATTGCAGAATAGCTATCTTCACACATGGCTGCACCTTAGAATCTCCTGGGGAACAGAAAAAAATGTTCAGGCCTCACCTAGGATATTAGAGTTAGAATCTTGATGTGGGCCCAAATTCTTAAAGTAATTCTTATGTGACTAGCCAGGTTCTAGTCTAGTGTCCTGATTCATTTTGGGGAAGTGCTGGCATAGAGGAGAGCTCAGTTGCAGGCCATGTTTTGTTGTATTTTTTTTCTTATTATGATAATATTTATATATATATGTGTGTGTGTGTGTGTGTGTGTATATATATAATATAAAATGTGCCATTTGAACCAAAGTTAAATGTACAGTCCAGGAATGGAAAATACATTCATGATGTTGTGCAGACATCACCACCACCAATCTCCAGAGCTTTTTCATTTTCCCCAACTGAAACTTTGCACCCACTAAACAATAACTCACCATTCTCTCCTATCCTCAATACGTGGCAACCACAATTCTATTTTCTGTCTCTGTGAATTTGACTATTCTCGATTCCTCATATAACTGGATCATGCAGTATTTATCCTTTTGTGATTGGATTATTTCACTTAGCATAATGTCTTCAGTGTTCATCCACATTGTAGCATGTTTCAGAGTTTCCTTTCTTTTTAAGACTAAATAATAGTCCATTGTATATATGTACCACTTGGGATTTCTTTTTTTTCCTTCTACTCTTTGGCTTTGTGAATAATGCTGCTTGAAAACGAGTGTACATATATATCTGCTTGAGTCCCTGCTTTTAGTTCTTTTGGGTACCTACCAGAAGTAGAATTGCTTGATCATATAGAATACCAGTTTTAATTTTTTGAGGAATCACCATGACATTTTCCACAGCAGCTGTATTATTTTACATTCACACCAGTAATGGGCAAGTGTTCTAATTTTTCTCACATTCTCACTAACACTTGTTATTTTCTATTTTGTTTTTAAATAGCAGCCATACTAATGGGTATGAAGTAGTATCTCATTGTGATTTTGATTTGTATTTCTATAATTTGTAATATAAAGCATCTTTTTGTGTGCTTATTGGCCATTTGCATTGTCTTCTTTGGAGAAATGTCTGTTCAAGTCATTTGCCTATTTTTTCTAGGTTTATTAAAGTATGATTCATATATTAAAGTGTATAAATTTAAGGTGTACAACATATTTTAAAATACATATACATTATGAAATGATCACCACAATCAAGCTAATTAACGTATCCATCTCTTCACCTAATAAATGATAGTTATTATTTTTATGTACGTATAGTGAGAACACTTGAGAGTAATCTCTTAACAAAATTTAATTATATAACACATCATTATTAACAATAGTCACAATGCTGTACAATCGGTTTCCAGAACATATCTATCTTATAATAGAAACTTTGTACCCTTTGACCAACATCTCTCCAGCTCCCTCATCCCTCAGCCGCTGGCAACCACCATTCTACTCTGTTACTATGAGTTTGACTTTTTCAGATTCTGCATATAAATAAGATGGCGCAGTATTTGTCTTTCTGAGTCTGGCTTATTTCACTTAGCATAATGTCCTTCAAGTTCATCCACGTCGTAGCAAATGGCAGGATTCTTTCTTCTATGTGGTCGAGTCTGCTGTAAAAGAAGTTCACTAAACTTCTTTAAGAGGATTATTCTGAATTCTTTGTCAGAAAACCCATAGATCTCCATTTCTTTTGGGTCAACTATAGGAGCTTTATTAGTTTCCTTTGGTGGTGTCATGTTCACCTGATTTTTCGTGATCCTTAATTCCTTATATTGGTACCTGTGTATTTGGGTAAACAGGTCCCTTTTCCAGACTTTATAGGTTTGTTTTTAGCAGAGAAGTTCCTTCACTAGTCAGCCTGAAGTTTGGGACAGGTCAGCTGGTAGTGTCCTTGGGCAGGTAGGGCTTGCTATGGGGTCTATTTTGGGGCAAAGCCACTGCTGGAGCTCTGAGGAGAGGGAGTGTGTTGCTGGTTAGGGAGAGTTGGATGGGAATGCAGCTATAGGGTGGGCTCTGCAGTTGCCCAGACTCCCTGGTCAGGCTTCCCAATTGGTAGGACTGGGATGGTGTGGGGGACCCTCAGCAGTAGGCAGGGCTATGAAAAAGTGTTTTTTTCCCTAGGTGGGGCAGCAGAGCAGGCTTCAGGGCCAGCAAGGCTTGTTTTTTGGGGGTCTGGAATCAGGCAGAGCTATTCGCCAGGTTTTCTAGGCAGATGTGGCCGCTGTCTTGCCCCTGCAGATGAGAAAAGCCTGTGGTTGGAATTTCTAATTGGGCTAAGATGCAAGTGGGAACTTGATGCACCAAGGTCCAAGTGCTGGTTGCTGTAAGCTTTGTTCCTTTTGCCATCACAATCTGATCTCCAGTACTCAAGTCCCACAGATTGCCCTCAAGATTCCTGTGAGGCAAGACCTGAGTGGGCCTCCCAGAAAGTGACCCACAATGCTGGGAGACCTGGATGTCAACCTTGGGATCTCTTTTCCCCATTGGGGAAACCTTAGGCCAAGGGTCCTTCTTGGTGTGGTGCTGTGCCAGCCTGGCAGAGGGGCAATGTGGCCAGAGTGAAGCCCCTCCTCTTATCCTCCTGATGTAGTCTTTCTCAGTCTCTGTGGTTTGAGAGGGTGCTTTACCCTCATCCCCGTGTTTGGAGATTTTCACAATGGTGTCTTGTCTAAGGATAGCTGTTAGTTGTTATTTTTGTAAGGCGGACCGAAGTCAGGAACAACCTATGTCACCACCTTTGTGATTGTATATTTTTTTAATTTATTGTATTCTTCAGCTCCAAAATTTCTATTTGGTACTTTTAAAATGATTTCTGTCTCCGTTGAGCTTCTCATTTTGTTCATGCATTACTCACTGATTCCATTGGGTTGTCTATCTGTGTTCTCTTGTAGCTCACTGAGCTTCCTTAAAACAGTTATTTGGAATTACTTGACAGGCAATTTGTAGATATCCATTTCTTTGGAGTTGGGTACTGGAAAATTATTATATTCTTTGGTGGTGTCATTCATTCTTGATATTTCATGTTCCCTGAAAGTGTGCATTGCTGTCTTCATGTTTGAAGAAACAGTCACCATCTCTAGTATTACTGACTGGCTTCAGTAGAGAAATACTTTCACCAATCAGCCCAGCTAGGGATTCTGAGGCTCTCTCAGATCTTTTCTAGGGATGTGCCCATTTTATACCTCTCATTCCCTCTTTGAGGGGGAATTCTTAAAACTGTATGCTTTCTCTCAATCCCACAAAGCCAGGCTTGGTGCTGAGAGCCTCTCATTTATTTTCTCTAGGACCGTACCCTGAGTTGCTAAAGTTTGTGTGCCTTCTCCCAATCCCGATCCAGCAGATTTGGGCTGGTTTTCTTTACAGGCTTGTATACTATCTGTAAAGCCTCACTCTTGCCACCCCAGGGTGCACATGGGAAGTGTACCATGGCAAGGTGTGTGGGTGAGGCACTTGGAACATTGGGGGTGCCCAAATGTCGGTTGAGGAGGTCTGCAGTCAAAGTGTCATAAGTGGTGGGTGGGCAGGCTTCTTGATGGGGTTCATGAAGAGGTTAGTAGAATCTGTGTTCCTCTGATGAATTCAGAGCCCTGCTTGCTAAGCTCCCAGCTTTTTCCAACCTTTCAGTTGTGCTGCTCACCTGGGTATTCTGGGTGGAACAACAAAGAAGTGGGCCTTTTGGTCAGTGCCCTACATGGCTAAGGAACCATGTGCTCACATACTACTCTCTCACTTTTAGGAAGAAATTGCAGACTGAGAAGGTCTCTTTTGGTACTGTGTTGTGCTGCCTTGGGGGAGAGGTGACATGGGTAAAGTGAAATTATTTTTCTTACCCTCTCCGATGCATTTATTTTTGGATTTTCACTCCAATGGTGTGCTGGAACTACTCCTCTGGACTCCTGAACTCTCACGAAGGTGTTTTCATCTGTGGTTGGTTGTCAAAAATCAATATTCTGTGGGGGAATGATGGTAGAAAGCTCCTATTCCATCATCTGCTGATGTCACTTGGTCCTCACCCAATTTAAAAATCAGATTACTTGGGTTTGGATGTTGCTGTTGTTGTTGAGATCTTTATATATTCTGGATATCAATCCCTTGTCAGATTTATTATTTGCAAATATTTTCTCTCATTCTCTTTTTTAAATAAAATTTATTTTTCAATTATAGTTGGCACATAGTATCATATTAGTTTCAGGTATACAACATAGTGATTAGACATTTTTATAATTTACAAAGTGATCACCCCGATAAATCTAGTACCCATCTGATGCCATACATAGTTATTACAATATTATTAACTATATTTCTTATGCTATAGTTTACATCTTCATGACTATTTTGTAACTACCAGTTTGTACTTCTTAATCCCTCCCTCCTTTTTTACCCATCCTCCCATACCCCTCCCATCTGATAACCCTCAAAATGTTCACTGTATCTATGAATTTGTTTCTGTTTTATTTATTTTGTTCTTTAGATTCCACATGTAAGTGAAATCATATGGCATTTGTCTTTCTCTATCTGGCTTACTCCACTTAGCACAATACCCTCTAGGTCCATCTGGTTGTTGCAGATGCAAAGATTTTATCTATCTATCTATCTATCTATCTATCTATCTATCTATCTATCTATCTATTTATCTATCTATATTTATTTATTTGTTTTTATGGCTGAATAATATTCTATTGTATACATGTACCACTTCTTTATCCATTCATCCATTGATGGACACCCAGGTTGCCTCTATATTTTGGCTATTGTAAATAATGCTGCAATGAACATATAGATGTACATGTCCCTTCAAAGCAGTATTTTGGGTTTCTTTGAATAAATACCCAGAAGTGGGATTACTGGGTCCTTCTTTGTCTCTTGATATAGCCTTTGTATTATAGTCCATTTTGTCTGTGAAGTATTGCTACCCCGGAATTTTTTTCTTTTTCATTTTTATGAAATATCTCTTTCCATCTTTTTACTTTTAGTCTCTGTGTGTTGTTTGATCTGAAGTGAGTCTCTTATAGGCAGCATATGCAAGGTCTTGTTTTCTTATCCATTCAGCCACCTTATCTTTTTACCAGAGAATTTAAGCCTTTTTCATTTGAAGTATTTGTTGATAGATATGTAATTATTGCCATTTTATTATTCATACTTTTGATACATATTTTTTTCTTAAATAAGTCCCTCCAACATTTGTTGTAATACTGGCTTGGTGGTGATGAACTCTTTAGCTTTTCCTTCTCTGGGAAGCTTTATCTGTCCTTCAATTCTAAATAATAGCTTTGCTGGGTAGAGTAATCTTGGTTTTAGGTCCTTACTTTTCATCATTTTGAATATTTCATGCCTATTCCTTCTGGTCTTCAAAGTTTCTGTTGAGAAATCAGCCAACAGTCTTATGGGAGTTTCCTTATAGGTAACTAAACTGCTTTTCTCTCGCTGCTTTTAAGATTCTCTGTCTTTAATCTTTGGTATTTTAATTATGATGTGTCTTGATGTGGGCCTCTTTGTGTTTATCTTGTTTGGAGCTCACTGAGTTTCCTGGGCTTGTATATCTATTTCCTTTACTAGGTTAGGGAAGTTTTCTGTCATTATTTCTTCTATTAAGTTTTCAATTTCTTGCTTTCTTCCTTCTCCTTCTGGTACCCCTATGATGCAAATGTTGTTACTCTTGATGTTGTCCCAGAGGCCCCTTAAACTATCCTCATTTTATTGGATCCTTATTTCTTGTTGCTGTTCTGTTTGGGCATCCTCTGCTACCCCAACCTCTAAATCGCTGATTCGATCCTCCGCTTTGTCCAGTCTGTTGATTCCCTCTAATGTACTCTTCATCTCAGATATTGTATTCTTCATCTCTGACTGGTTCCTTTTTATGTATTCCACCTCCATTTTTATGTTTAAAAAAAATCTCTTTGTTAAATTTCTCACTGAATACATCTACTCTTCCCTTAGGTTCTTTGAGCATCCTTATAACCAGTGCTTTGAACTCTGTGTATAGTATATTGATTTTCTCCATTTTGGTGAATTATTTTTCTGGGGCTTTGTTCTATTCCTTTATGTGGGGACATTTTTCTTTGTCCCCCCCAATTTTCACTGCCCCCCATGTTTATTTCTATGTATTAGATAGGGCTGCTAAGTCTCCCAGTCCAAGTGGAGTGGCTTTCTGTAGTAGGTGTCCTGTGGATCCCAGTGGCGTAGTCTTCCCTGGTCGCCTGAGTGAGGTGCTCAAGGTGTGTCTCTTTTGTGGGTTGTATAGTTGAGCCTTGGTTACTGTTTGCACATTGATGGGAGAGACTGACTCTTGGGCTGATTGGTCGTGAGGACTGGCTGGTGAGGGGCTGACCCTTGCTGTAGGATTCACTTTAGCAGAACTCTGGTGCCTGCCCAGTCTGGCCTTTGGGTGTCCTTATCAGATGCAGCCCTTGGTGGTGCTCCAGCTCTGGTTGAAGCAAGCTTCCAGATGTGCTGGTCCAAGGGTTTCCTGGGAGAGGCCCAGTTGCAGGCCAAGTTCAGCTGCAGCCTGTGCATTTTCAGGGCCACTTGGTAAGAGTTATCAGGAGATCCTCAGATAGCTGCCACCTGGGCTGGGCTTATTGGTACCACAAGAGGTCAAGCCAGGAACTGAGGTTGGCTGCCACTAGTGCCAGGTTTGGGGCCGCTCAGCAAGAGGTATGGGGCATGCTGAGGCCAGATGCCTCTTCTTTGGGTTTTGTGAGCCTTTGAGAGATTTTAGTTAAGTCCACAGCATGAACGAAGGTAGACCATTTGTATGGAAAAAAAACACTGGAGGCAGCTTGAGTTGACCACAAGTTGGGAGAGGCAGGGTCTCAGGGAATCAACTGGGTAGAGCAACCTGTGTTAACCAGGTTGATAGAGACTCAGATATGGCAGCTGCATGCATCCACATGCTGGGAGTGAGGGAGGGCTCAACAAAGGAACAATGGATACTGCTCACACTTCTTTTGGGAGAAAGACACCCCTCTAGCCTTTGCCTGAAGCAAGACAATTCAGTTCCTCCCCATGTGTCCCTGGTGCTTTTCAAGCAGCTTCCCCAGTGTTGGAGCTCAGGAAGTGATTGTATCAGCAGTAAGTTTAAGCACGGGTCCTTTAAGAGGAATGTCTGCGACTCCCACAGCTCTCCATCTCACTCAGTCATAATTTCTGCTGGTTTTCACAGTCAGAGGTTGTGGGGACATCTCTTTTCTTCTCTGGAACTAGAACTCTGGGATAAGGAGCCTAGTATGAAGCTGGGACACCTTGCTCCACTGAGGGGAGACTCTGCAGCCAAGATAACCCTCCCACACAGTTGTAGGACTAACCCGTTGCATGTCATCACCCCTCCTAACAATCTCAAGGTGACCTTTTATGTATGTCCTCAGTTGTAGGACTTTTGTTCAGCTAGATCTCAGGTGATTCTCAATGATGGTTGTTCCATAGATTCATTGTAATTTTGATGTGGTTGTGAGAGGAGGCTAGCACAGCACCTACCTTCTGTGCTATTTTGACCAGCTCCCCACCTTTTCACTCTTTTGATAATGTCCCTTGATGCACAAGTTTTTAATTTTGATAAAGTCCAAGTTGTCTGTTTTTTTCTTTTTTTGCCTGTGCTTTTGGTCCAAGAAATCATTTCCAAGTTCAGTGTCATGAAGTTTTTTTCCATTTTCTTCTTTCTCTTAGTTTTATAGTTTAGCTCTTACATTTAGTTAGGTCCTTGATCTATTTCAAGTTAATTTTTGTGTATGGGCTAAGGTAAGAGTCTGACTTCATTTTTTTGTATGTGGATATCCAGTTTCCCCATACTATTTTGTTAAAAAGATTGTCTTTTTCCCATTGAGTGTTCTTGGCACCCTTATTGAAAATTCTGTGATCAAATACATGAAGATTTATTTCTGGGCTTTCTGTTCTATTCCTTTCATCTTTATGTTTGTCTTTATTTCAGTACCAAACTGTTTTGATTACTGTAGTTTTGTAGGAAATGTGAGACTTTTGATTTTATTTTCTTTTCATGATTGCTTTGGCTATTTGAGGCCCTTTGAGATTCTGTATATGTAGTTCACTTTTTAACTTAAACATTTTAAATTGAATTAAATTATATAACCAAAAAATACATGGAACAAATGAATTATCAAGAAATAGCACAAAGTATATACATGGGAAAAATCACTTGGTTCAAGAAATAGAACATTGCCAGCACCCTAGAAGACCCCTTTTTATCTCCTCCTAATTGCCATTTCTTCATCTCTCTAAAGGTCATGGCTACCTTCATGCCCTCTAATACTATATTTCTGCCAATTTTTGAACTTTATATTAATGAAATTGCACAATATGTACTTTTTATGTCTGACTTCTTTTGCTCAACATTCACCTGTGGGAGTCACCCACATTTATATATGTGGTTGTAGTTCCTTTATTTTTATGGCTATAAGACTTGATTACTCACAAGCAGTTTTTTCCTTTAATTTTTAAAAGAGATGGAAACATGCTTTACTTATAACTCTTAGGGAACCACATGTTTATCAATGTGCATACGCTCTCGGTTTAGTCAGTTGTAGATCAGCCAGAATCTGTAGGCCTCACATATTCACAGAATTGTCCCAGGCAACTCCAAAGCTTCAGCCCCACTCAATAGAAGCCTAACTAGGCAAGAAGCTAATAAAATGGTCTGGTAGTAGGTACGAGGCATAAGTACTAATATTTGCATTTTTCCATGAGACATTCCAGAGAATGATTTAATTTAATGGAAGGGTTATAATAGTGAGAATGTCAGGTCCTACGTCAAGTTGGAAGTGCAAAAATTTGGAGACAAATGGACCTTTCAATATCTCTCAAATTATATCATATAGGTAGATGAGTGCTGGTTTTGAATTTATGAACAATTGGCTTCAAATCTAAACAAGCAATGTCTTACTGGGAGTTAGAATACATTTTACTTCATGAGGCACATTGAATTGAGCCTATATTGAAAAGTTCATTGTGCTGAAGTAAAGCCAGTGAATTGACATGAGAATAGAATTGTTTCGTATTCAAGGCCCATCTTTCTCCTAACTAATCTCCCCTCCCCTCCCCTCCCCTATCTTTCTGCCTCCCTTCTCACTTGCTCTCACATCTGCTGGAACTAAGTTTTCAGAATTCATTGTTCAGGCCAACTCATTTTGACATAACTGGCAGGTTGACTCATGTGACTGGTTAAATTAATCACGGGTTAGAAGTCTGTCATTATGGCACCACATTAAAGCTATCATAACTGAAATGTTGTCTTTTGAACAAATTTTCTTCCCCTTGTCCTCAGCTTAACATCTCATTTCCATTTTAAATGAGAGGTTCCTGAAACTGTCTTTTCTGTCTTGCTCGCTATTCTGGCTTAATTCAATATCTTCATTGCTGAGCTAATTGGAGTTACTTCCAATTGGAATGTTACTTCTATTTTGGAAGAGATATAAAATGGTTGGAATATAATTAGAAATAATATAGTTTCTGCGGGATGTACATATTTTACAGTAAACACAATTATCGTAATCATCTTTTGGGCATATAAACTTCTCAGGTCATGGTTGGGTCATAGATCTTTGGAGCTCAAAGGAACTCAGTTATATTTTAGCTAAGAGACCAACCTGTTCTAGAGCATAGTAATTTGGTCACATTGGAGAGCTTTTCAGCAGCTATTCTCTCCTATGGGAATAAAACAAAATGAAAATATGGTAGATATATAATGTGAGATTCTTGAAACTAGAACCCATGTTTACTCGTTGAATGCCTGATATATAAGTATTTGCTAAATATATGACTGATCTAAAGAAGTTCTTACTTATCTCTCCTTAATTATCAGTCATCTATGAGGTGTGATTTAAGAGATACTGAAATGTCCACTTGCCCCCCAATTTTTGCCATTCCAGTTTGACGTTGTACCTGAAATCCTTATCATGATAGCCATTACTTAAGTCATTCTCTGGAAGGTCTCTGGAAACAAAAAATATTGGTACTACTGATTGGTACTGACTGCCATTTATTGCCTTAGTAAAATTGCTCATTATTCTTGATGTTACTTTTACTTTATCCATACAAAGCTTTCATATCTCCTTCTTCAGAATTTCCATAGTACATTGTATATTTAATCAGGTAGTGGTTGTCTCTCCTTCTGTTATGGCCTCCACCAACCTTGAAGAAAGATTTAGTTATTCTTCACATTTCTTCAAAGAATCTCTACTACACACAGATAAGGGATTTTATTCAGGATTTCACAGGATAGACCAAACAATTAAAAGAGAGATTCACGGGGAGATTTGCAGACTTTGAGCCTTCTAATATCTGATCAGAGAGAGAAAAATTGTGAGACATACTTTCTCATAAAACATCCAATATTGTCAGACTATGATTTTTTTGAGATAATTTAAATGAGTTTTAAGATGTATAACTATTGAATCTTAAACGAAAATATTTTTTCTATTCTCTGCCTACATTAATATCAAGTTTGCCTCTATCATGTTTCTGAATACTCCAGAAGTTCCATTGTTTGAAAAAAAAAAGTTAGTTAAAAAGTCTCACTTTCTCATCACAGAATGCTTGTAGAGAGTTCAAAATGTTTCAATGGGCGTGAAAATGAGACAGTGATATTCAAAGAAGTTGAATTACAATTATAAGACTTTTATTAAGTACCTCTCTATCCAAAGATTTTTATCTATTATTGACTTCTCAGAATGTTCTTGGGTTCTTAATAAGTATCATTTCTTGTTGTTTTTCATTTTTTTACATTTATCTCCACAAGTTTGTTATTCTTAAAAATGCCAACATGGACCTCATCTGCCTGTCTCCAAGGTATTCTTTCATTTGTCACACTGTGTCATAATTTAAGACAACCATGGAGTTTCCTTCTCAGTCATCTTTGATACTTTCATTGTAAACAAGTTGTAAACACAGTTAGGATATTTTTGAGAATAAAGGGGAGAACTGCAATCTGTATAATAATTAAGTAAACGTCGTTATCTCATAAAAAGCCTCCAGCACGTCTATTCTCATAAAGACTCATTAGGCATTTTGGGATTAATCGTTAAGATTTAGGGTTTGTGGGAGGAAGGCATCACGTGATGTCATATGAAAGTGTTCTGATCCAACCTTAGGGACATGTTTCACTATTTCTTTGAGATAATAACCTGTAAAAGAGGAGTCAGACTATACTTCAATGAGCCATGTAAAATGGCCATAATCCCGGTAATGGATCACTTTTGGCCATCTTGATAGAAATGACAAAGGTCATATCAGCAGCAACAGATGAGAATGACAGCTCTCGTGGAAGTTGTGCCTACTAGTTGGGCCCACACTGTGGTAGAGCAGAGAGCCGGTGGTGCCGGTGTTACAGAAGCAGCAAGAAAGCTTAACAGCCTCTCATGAGAAAACCACTAAAAGCTCTGACTTGTCAATGGAGAAGATTAGAGGCACCTAAGAACACTGACATCTACTTGGTTCTCCTCCACTGGCCCAGAATTTCCAGAATGTCCCAGTGTTACTGAGAAGGGATGAGACTTATCCAGCATTTTCTGTTAATAAGAAGGCCAACACTAATAATCCTGATAATGAGAGTAGCTAATATACTGTGCTTACTGTGTGCCAGGCACTGTACTAAGGGCTTCTTCACTCATCTCTACTACCACCCCCAATCTCCAAAGGTATCTATTGGCCACTGCCAGCCTCTCAAGACTAGGAAGGCAATGAAGATTGTGTGGGGAACAGAGACCTATGGATTAGGAGCAAGCTTGTGGATTAGGCCTTTCTTCCTCTGAATCTACTCTTTATGCTAAATTTTGAAAATTGCTAAGAAAATTGTTTTTGTTCAATTTTTTCTCTTTATCTTAAATTAGGAAGTAATTTTCACTTGGGAACAACATTTCTGGGTCTCAGTGGGGAGCAACTAGAATAACAGAGTAGTGCCGGCAGTTAAGGCCTGTATGACACATGATTTATGCATCAGTGGCTTTCAGCAAAAACAACAGGGTTAGACGAGGTCCACAAAAGGAAGCTGACTAATTATGCTTCTGGGACTATAGGTAGAGATTTCAATAGTAGCTGACCATTTCTGCTTCCATTCCTATCTTGGGAAAAATGTTTTTTTTTTTTTTTTTTTTTTTTAAGTGAAAATTCCCCCCATGGGATCCTGGGCAATTATCCACTGCTATCTGATAAAGTGTGACCCTTGGTATATTTGGCAAGAAAAGCAATTTTTGTACTTCACAATTATGACACAGTATACGTACTTTGCTCCTTGGTAGTTGATAGCCAAAAAAAATGGTCAAAAGAAACCCTTATTATTCAGTGTAATACAAACGAGTTGGTATTAGAGGAAACCCAAGTTGTGGTCTGTGGAAAATTAGCTGAAGAAGATGGTTGTGTTCTTGAAGCTGCCCAACACTCCATAGCTTTGGGTGTATCTTTAAATGAGACTGAATATTTGAAGGCTATAGAGCAGATTCTGTAGCAGTGGGGCAAAGCGAAATTGTAAAAATAATCATTTTAACTTTTACAAAAGCACCGCATTTACAAGAACCAATTTAGACAGATATGTAAGACATGAAAAATGGAGTAATACCTAAGGTTTATCCTAAGAAATGTTGTTGCCTGTCTTCCCCATAGACAACTTTTTTTTTTAATCTTAAGGCAAGTTTCCATAGTGTGAAAGATAAATCCAGTAAAACTACATAAAATAAGCATTCTTCTTTTGATGTTTATTATCATTTTGATGATTTTTAGCTGGTTATTATTTTCTTTGGTTGAAATTACCACTATAGAGTTAATATATCCAAGATTCAAGGTTTGGGCCAGTGTATGTTGTATATTTGAATTTAAAAAGCAAGTTTTAATGACTTTAAAATAGAGATATAAGTTCTAGTTAGTTGTAAATGGACAATTTAAAATGATTTATAAAGGTTACATTTTTTTACTCAAGTGAAAAACAGCTCTAGTGCTATAGCTACTATTTTTAGATTCTGAAATGCTCGAGGGAAATTTATTCTGAAATTGTATGGACTATCAAAAAGACATTACAGCTCTCTCAAACATGGTAGAATTAACACAATTAGAAGTAGGAGAGTGAGCATGGCTTATTTTTACAATCAGAAAAGAGGTGAGGAAAAAAAATTTTTTTTAAACCAAAAGCTTGATTATAGAAAATATCTGACTATTTGTATGCTTCTTACTACTATAGTATCCAATGGACATCACATCTCTGCATAATGTAACTTTATGAAAACATCCTCAAGTTTCTTTAGGTGCTTTAATAATCTCTAACCAAGGATAGCAGACACTGTATGCTGTCTCAATTGTGGAAGAGAGGGAGATAACTCTTCAGGTTCCCTTTAACATTGTGACTTATTCATGGTGATTTTAAGACCGATAGGGGCCTCACTTTTATCTGTTGTCTGGTGGCCAAGTCACTTAATGAAGCCTTCTCTCTAGTTTGTTCTATTTATTTATTTATTTATTTATCTATCTATCTATCTATCTATCTATCTATTTATTTATTTTACTGAGCCCCTACCATCTATACCTAGACTGCTATAACTCCACCAAACCAAGCCTGGGTGTGAAGCCAGACTTACATTTCCAAGCTTTTTTTTTTTTTTTTTCTAAAATGATGATCTGATCATTTCCTCATTTAAAAATTATTCACATTCAATGTCCTGGTGAAGGTGCAAGTTTGTATATGCCTTTTGAAAAGTGTTTGCCAATATTTACCAAAAATTAAAGAAAATACTTATCTGTGACAGCATTTTTCTTGCTCAGCATCTATCCTCAGCAAATAGTCCTAAGCAAAAAGTGCTTTACGTACAGAGATATTTAACACAGCATTGTTTAGAATAATGAAAAAGTGGAAACAAAATTAATGAACATAGACATAGGGGCATAGCTAAGTAGCTGTGGAATATCCAATGAAATATTTTTTTAGTATCTGAAAATAATGTCACTGTTTTATAGTATAGAAAGGGCTTATGCAATAATGTCCAGTAAACATATTACAAAACTCTATTAAAAATCCAAAATATAAAGTACAGAAAAAGAGTTGAAACCTTCTCTTTTATACTTCCATCTCCACCACTCTACCCTGAGGTGAGGTAGGGAACTGGTCTCCATGGGAGAAAAATAAACCTCATGTTCCCTTTATCACTGATAAAAGCTAGTTTTGAAAATGCTCTGCCTAAGAAAATGATTTGATGTAATAAGAAAGAAAGAGGTATTTTCAAGGCTTTGCTCTTTCTTTGTGGAATTAGAGTGTGGTCATCAGAGGCAGGTGGCTCTGATGCTTGAAAAAAAGCACAGATATGGTCCAGTTAAGCACTGGCAGACCTCTGGGAAGGTTTCGTAAGCAGGCGTATGAGAAACAGTTGCGGGGTGGTGAGGTTGAGTTGCTTTGCGTGCTAGGGTAAATGTTATCTTCAGTTTATGTGAGGACCATGTTCACTCTTTTAGGAAAATGTTTCTCTAAACTTTTGGTGTGAACTGAGACTACTCTACCTGAGGATTTGTGTGTGTGTGTGTGTGTGTGTGTGTGTGTGTGTGTGTGTGTGACGCGCGCGCGTGCATGCGCTTTTGATTCAATGGTTACCTGCTGAATCTATCAGGAAGAAAGAAGAGGCATATTTTCACCTCACAAGGATAGACGGACCCCTTTCCATCTTTCATGCGGTATTATTATAGACTGAAGAATGCAGACTTTGAGAGGTGTTCTTCTGTGGGTGTGTCCTATGGGCTTCCTACAGGAGGAAGTCAGGGATCTGGGTCTACATGCAGATTCATTTGGTGACGATGGTTCTTTTCCTGAATTATTGGAGGAGTCATATCTAGTACATGGTTTGCATCTTTTCTTTGGCTTTGTCATTCCCATTCACTAACTCCTGTCTTCCAGAAAGCTCCTATTCTCTTCCAGCCTGTGTGGTACTGTGAAGGGAGATTAGGGGGCTGCTCCGCAAAGGAGCTGTGGGGCCTTTTGCACCTTACCCCTTCACCAAGTCAGCAGCACAAGTAGTAGCATTGAGAAGGACATGAGGCCTGAGTTCCCAGTACTGGCAGGCGGAGGAATGAGGCATGGCCAGTGCTGAGCAGGGCATGGGTAGCAGTCCTTCAAAGGGAGAGAGAACTGCTACCTGGCTGCCTCCAAAGTGCAATGAGACCATTAGTTCTTCTCCAAATAGATTAAACAGAGGTGCCGCCCCAGGCTGTTACTGAAACCCCGTGGAGCTTTAAAAAGCTACGGATACCTGGGTCCCACCTTGTTAACAACTGAATCAGCATCTCTGGGGATGGGGTCTGAGCATCGGGGTTTTGTGAGAGTTCCCCAGATAATTCCATGTGTAGCCTGCTTGAAAGCACTGCCTTAGAGAGGAAGAACTGACCTTAGGTAATAAATATATGATATAAATCTCAACAAAAACATGGCAAAAAATTTTGTATATTAAAAAGACTGGAAGGAAACACAGTCAGTTGTCACTATGGTGATTATGTACCATAAAGTCTGGGAACCACTGACTTAGTGGATACTGATTCATGGCTCCTAGGGGAACTGTGTACCATGTATACATCTCTCACATAGATTATAATCTTAAATCCTAAAAACACGTCATCCTGCTAGATTTATTTTCTTTATTTTACAAAAGAGAAACACAAAGTTAGAGGTGTTAAGTGAGTTGCTTGAGACCACCCCAAAGACAGGTGTCAGGGTTAAGTTTCAAACCCTGTCTAGCTGACCCAGAGCTGGCTCTTCTTGCACTGTACTGCCCACTACCGACTCTATCCTCTGACCACCTGTGCATGAGAGCTGGAAACAAGTTCAGGTCTGCTAGGCCGCTCGAAGTTTTTACCACTGTTCACATGTCTATAGGTTTTGATTTTGAGTTACAAAGAAATGTTAGGGAGTAGTTGAATTTGCAAATATGGAACTCACTAATCATGGAGATCAACTATATATAATAATGACAGTAATTATATTTGGTTAGAATTAAGTGACTTTTCTTCCCCATTTCTCTATTCTTCTAAAACACCTTTAATAGTATGTGTTACTTTTCTGTGGAAAAAAATGTAAAAAATAAACTAGAAATCTTTCCATCGCATCTCTCTGTCTATAGCCCTATTTTTTCTCAAAGTGTGGTTTTGATATATTTACATCAGAATCCCTTTAAGTGATAATTGGAAAGTTATATTTCTGTCTCATCACTTCCAAAACTACTAAAAAAGAATTTCTAAGTAAACCAAGAACCTGCAATTGACAGATTTCCCCAGATTATTCTTATGCATACTAATGTTTGAAAAACATTTGCTATTGCATTTTCTAAAGAGTGAGGGTAAAATAAGTGAATTTCAGACAAAGTGGCTGAAAGAATTTACTATTCATAAATCATTACTGGAAAAGTACTGAAAGACATACTTCAGCATAAGAAAGGAATTAAACCTAGAAGAAAGGACTGGGATATAAGAAGCAATGGTGAGCAGAACAATTGGTAAGCATATGGTAAATCTGAATAATTGCCTATAGCAAACAAAACACAAAACAAAATGGAAGGAAATTAAAATGAAATGAAATGAAATTAAAATAAAAGACAACCATTGCATGGAAAAGAGAAGGTATGTTTGGAGTTAAACCATTTTGAAATCTTTGTAGAATTTGGGAGAAGAAAGGAGATAATGTTTAAAAATTTTTTGGCAGGCCATAAGCATGACCTAAAGATAACTAATAAACTAATAAAAATAATGTATAATTTTGAAATCAGTAGGATAAAAAGGCATTAAAAAGATAGGATAACCATAAAAGAAAGTAAAAAAAGAAGAAACAAGCAAAGATAGGAGGAAAGAATATTTCAAGCAAAGAGAACTTGTGGGCAAGGGAACAGAAATGAAAAGAGACTCCATTGTCAGGTCTAAAATTGATTTTATTCTACTTACATGCTAATAACTTAGCCTGTTATGGTTTCATGGATGCTGACAGAAGACAGTAGATTCCTGGGTAAGATACAAAAGACTATATTACTCACGGCCTGGCAAGTAGCATAAGCATCAATCAGCATCGTTGTGTCAGTTCCCTTGTTTCTAAGCACCATGACAATGATACAGAGGGCCAAGATGAATGTTTGCACATGCAGTGAGTTGTATTACAGGAGAGGAACACTAAGCTTGGGAACCTGTTGCTTTATAGCAAGCAGTAAGCAAGTCTGGAGAGAGGGAGAGAGAGAGAGAAATTATATTTTCATCTCCAGAAGTTGCTTGCTGTAGAAATAACTCTAAGAAATAGTCCCCTAAGATCAGTCAGGGCCTCAAATTCTTGGAATACCAAGTAAGAAGTAAGATATGTGGGAGCACAGGAGACCCATAGAAGAGTATCTCCCAACACACATAAGAGAGAGTCTGTGAGTGTATTGGTTTGCTGGGCCATATGGTACATCGGATTGGAGAGGAGGAGAAGGAGTGGGGTAGGAGTAGAGAGAAGTAATTTAAAGACCCATTGCTGTGTAAGGCTGTTGTATGGTTATTAGGGCTGCTATAACAAAAATACCATAGACTGGGTGGCTTAAACAATATTTATTTCTCACAGTTCTAGAGGCTGGGAAGTACAGGATCAAGTGCCAACAGGGTTTAAATAGCATCTTAGTAAAGAGTAATAAAATTGTAGGGAAGTGAGAAGAAAAGGAAAAGGACTTTAAGCTTCCAGGGAGTGGCAAATTGTGAGAAGGTAAGTATATAGGGGAAACCAATTGAAGATAAAGGGTGTTTCAGCAAGGTTTGTTATGTAGGCTTCTCTGGTGCCATCTCTGGGCTGATAAGGGTCTAGAATTGTCTCCAATGGTTAAGAATTGTCCTTCTTGGTAGAGAAGTGGAGGCAGAGAATTTTTCTTGTGTCTATTTTCTCAATTGCTTTCAGCTCAAAATAATCCTGATACCAGAGAGGCATACTGTGAACCAAGTGTCCCCAACCTCCACACCACAGACTGGTAGTGGTCCGGTGTGTGGCCTGTTAAGAACCAGGCTGCATGGCAGGAGGTGAGTGGTGGGCCAGGGAGTGAGGCTTTATCTGTATTTGCAGCTGCTTCCCAGCACTAGCATCATTGCCTCAGCTCCACCTCAGGTCATCAGGCATGATTCTCATGGCAGCACCGGTCCCTGATGCCAAAAATGTTGGAGACCACAACTCTGAACTCCTTTGACCACTACATTAATTTATTACATACGTTTAAAAACATACACGAAAATTGATTTAAGAAGGATGAGATAAACTATATATATTCAATATTAGTCTTAATATTTTTTTCCTATATTGTATTAGATTATTTTATGTACCCTTGGTGCATATAACTCAGTTAAGAGACCATTGGAGTTTAGCATATATATCTTTGGAATATTCATGACATTATGATTTATTTTCTATGATCTACTTACCAGTAATTAGGTTTTCTTACCAAAAATGCTGCACTGAACATCTTTGGACAGATGCCCTTGTCAAATTGTTTGACTATGTCTGCAGAGTAAATTTTTTTGTAGTACTAATGTTGAGTCAAATGATATGTGATTTTACATTTTGGTAAATACTCTCAAATTGCCATACAAAAAAGCTGCACCAATTAACATTCTAAATGTTAGTCTATAAAAGCCCATTTCCCCACACTTCCTGCAAAACTAGGTATCAATCTATTAAATGTTGTCCAATCTAATAGGAGAGAAGTCATATAGTGTGGTATCAAATAGCATTTCTTTAATTATGATTAAGTTTAAACATTTAAAATTAGATTTAAGCCTTTAACTGCCTGTTTATATCCCATGCTAACTTTTCCTGTTTTGAGGGTAAATATCTCTAAGACCTCTATGTAAATTAAGAAAATTAGCCCTTTGTCACATTATGCTATAAATACTTTCCTGGGATGCTCTTTTTCATTGAATTGTTTGTGGTTGTGCAGAAATGTTAACTTTTTAAAAAATGTAGTCAGATCAATAGATTTTTCTAAAGTTATTAATGCCTGAAGCTTCATGAGGAAGGTGTAACCTCAGCAATCATTTCCTTGAATGACAGATTAGGAGTCAGAGTGAGGGGAGACCTTAGGATTTGTGATGTGAAGGTTTGGGGTGGAAGAAGTCTAGCAAAAGGGAGGAAAGTTTAGGAACTCTTAGGATGGCTGAGTGGTTGGATCACATGGAAAATATAAGTAAGGGCTCCGGAATCAGCCTTGTTGGGTTCAAATCTCAGGAATAATATTTACAAAATGATTTTGGGGGTTGAGCAGGTAATAGGCCTTCCTTTGCCTCATGTAGAGTTTATTAGTAGTTTATCTCAGACTTAAGAGAGATAAGGTAATAGTACAGTGCCTAGCAGACAGTGAATGCTTCTTAGAAAAGAAATAAAGAGAACTTGGGCTAGGTTGTAGGAGGAACAAAAGGAATAGACATATTGAGAGACTTGTAGAATGAAAGCAAGAAAGACCAAGAGGAATGAATGGCCTGCTTTCTGTGAGTAAAATCATGACCCTGTTAATGAAAACAAGAATCAAACAGTGATGCTGTAGCATAGAGGTTCAACAAAGAGACCCTATCATCAGACAACTTGTTGCATATTCCAGCTCTACCCGTTAGCTAGCTTTGTAACATTGAGGAAACCACCTAACGTCTCTTGCCTTGGTTTCTTCAACTGAATAATAATTATACCTATCTTATAGATGAAGAAATGAAAAGTGAGCTAATATATGTGAAGCACATGGAACAGAATCTGGCACAAATATATACTTAAAAATATTAGCTATTATTATCAATTGTTTTTTGCACTGTACCAGGTACCTTTTTACTATCATCTCATTTGCATTTTCTACAATCTTTCTCTTTCAATATGCATCCATCAACTGCCAAGATGCTCTTCCTGATTTCACCAATTCTAAATTGGGGGGCTGATTTAAGTCTGCCCTTCCATATTCTGGATCTTTCTTATTCTCTGTTAAACTAATATATTCTATGTTATTAATAGGCATTGATAACTTCATGTTATCCCTCTCAGATGACATTTGCATTTTAACAAGAATTTTCAAGGCCTTGACTCAAAGGAGTGAGTAATGTGGTTATTTTAGGTTTCCTGGCAGAGAGAAACAGTCCTTGAGCTGGGAGAGCTTTCCTAAACTCTAAATTTATATCAAGCCAGCAGCTGCCTACACTGCTCACTCAGAATATGGTGTGGGGGTTGTATTGGTGATCAGGGAGTGATTTAAATCAATTAACCAATATTTTTGTCACTTGTTATATGCCAGAAATTGTATTAGGTAGTGTGAGGAAGAATATAAAGATGAATAATCCTTGTTTCAAGAAATCTATAATCTAGTTGAATAGATCAACATGTAGAAGAAGAATAAAAGAATTATCCTCACTGCCGAAGTCAGAACAGATCTGAGAATATTGCCTACTGGTCCGTATATGAGGTCTTCAGGGCCATGTCAAACCAGGAGGAAAATTACCTAGAAAGCGGCGCATAAGATCATTTACCACAGAGCCAAAGCATGAGCAATTGCTTAGAAATGGAGCTGGCTCTGCAGTCAGAACCACTGAAGGAGAAGATACTGCACTGAGTTATGCATCAGATGGAGTCTGGATGAAGCATTAACAGAGACTGAGAGCCTGGGGCAAGGACTGGAGTGCAGGGCAAGTGAAGGTGGGGGATCCATTAACCTAGTGGAGGAATTCTTTCACATGAATTATGGCATGCCTTGCTGGGGTGGGGATGGGTCTCAAAGGAATCAAACTGGGAAGAAACAATAATGTGATCTGTTTCTTCATTTGCAGAATGAGAAAGGTTAAAACACATGAGCTCTGGTAGACTATAAATCAATCATTCTAAGACCAGACAAAGGCAATAGTAAGTGATATTCAAATGAGACATTATGACCCATGTTTCCAATCAGAGTTCTTTCATTCATTTTCTGTGAAATCATTCAATTTCCTTACACTATCACTTGACTATATTAAGAAAATGTAGATTCCGAATTTTTTAAAACTAAAGAGGTCTTCTTTACAAATTCCTATAAAGTAGGAGAAAGAAGAAAAACAAATTTAGCTTAGTAATGATTCAAATAGTCTTTTTGATCTTTGGTCTTTTAGTTTTTATTCCTGGCCAACCAGTTTTGAGAGCACAGGTCCCTGAAATTTGGTGCATGGGGTCCTTTTTACCCACCCTGGCTCCCACGGCTTGTATGCAAGTTGCTCTTAGAAAGCATGCATAGCTTCCTGCCATGGGGCTCTGGGCTGGGGGCTGGGTAGCTGCTACTGTATCAGGAGATGAAATTGACTGAAATTAATTATAAGTTACTGTCTAAGCATCCCCTGGAAGTTGCGAGAACCTTTAGTAGACTCCAGAGTTCCAAAATATTACATCAGACAGATTTTGCCATTGCAATAGTTGTCTAGGTGAGGAAACCGACTCCTGATGTTTCTTACTCTGCTACATTCCCAGAATCCTCTATCCTCTAAGAATTACTAAAATTTGGAATTTATAAAACGAAGTGATTGGAATGCTCATAATGCTTGGAAGAACTGATTATTATGAGTGCACCATCAGTATTTACTTGAGTTGATAATGGCTTTCTATTGTTATGTTTATTTATTTAATAGATATTTATTAATATACATAAAAATTACCATTAGGTTTTCCTTTTGAAATTAAGAATGAATGGAGTAAATGGGCTGCCGTTAAAGAAAGTTTGAGATGCACCAATGTAGCCCATTAATCAATGGCTGAAAAATTGGTTTGGAAAAGCTTTATGTGATTAGGATAGAAAGATAGTATAGAGATGTAGGCTACTATCTGATTCACTCACTGCTTGGTAGAAGAATGAGCTGGCTGGGCCGTGGTCCATAGGACTGAGAGATAGAATGGGGACTCCCAACTTCCCAACTTAAATCTGGTGACTCCCAAGTCAGGGATGCAAATAAAGTTGAGAATAGCTGTGCAGAAGTTCTAAGATTCAAGGCAGGTGTGTGTGTGGCGGGGTGGCGGGGCGGGGGGGGCAGGGAAGGAGGGGGTCATAAGGCAAGCTTTGGAGGCAGCTAGGGTAGCCATTGTTTGAAATCAGAGTCATGACATCTGTGATCTCACATCCTGGGTAGCAGTCAGAAGTTGTGACCAAGCTGGGTGCTGTGAATATATTAAGAGTAGAGCCAGATAGTATCACCCACTTAGATAGCCTCCTTCAAAATTGCCTGAGCTATCCCTTTCTCTTGCTCTGTCTCCATGACTTCGCTCAATTGTACTAAGAAAGTCAAGTTATTGCAATCAGGCTAGCTATAGAAAGGGCAGGTAGGTCTCCTGATGTATTCTTTACCAACCTTATCATCTGACAGTTAGCTTACTGCTGACTCCCAGCGTTTTGTAATCCTGAGCTATCTTCACTGGTAATCAGAAATCCTGAAGTACTCCCATAGAGGAAGGAAGACCTTGGATGTCAGTTGGCCAAATTTGGGGAGAAGCAAGACTCAAGAAGACCACTCCCTTGGTCCTGAGTGTCCATTTGTAAGTATAGTTAACCTAGAAAGCCTGGGAGTTTGATAGCGTTCTCCTGGAAACACAGCTGCAGTCCCTTGATTTTGAATGTTACGCTGAGAGTGAGGCCACCTGTCCCTATATCTATATTTTTTTCTCAAAGAGCTGAGTGATTGCCTAGAACAGCTGTGGGTATTTGTGTTTTATTTTTACAAGCCCTAAGCAACTGAGTGAAAAGCAAAGCCAATTATGTCGTTGAGTCCTTTAATATGTATGAACAGAATAGCAGAAAACTGAGTTAGCCATGGCAAAGACATGGTTTTCGTAGAGGAAGAAACACTGAATTTTACTGGGGAATCAGTGAACAAAAGAGGCAAAATGTTTGCTTTTTTTGTGGAAAGACTATTTTTGTTTTGTTTATGTTCATTTAGATAAACTATATTTACAAAAAAAATCTCTTTAAATCGCACAAACACTGAATTTATTAATACATGATGGCAGAGGCAGTGGGATGGAGTACGCACTACATACAAGTCTAGCAAAGATTTCTGTGTGCAGTAATCCCTACAGATTTGTTTGCTCTTTGGCTGTTTAAAGTGACTTTCCCTTTTTCTTTGAATTCTATGGCTTTTAAATATTGCTGTAAAGTTCAACATCCACTTTGAAAACTTACTTGTAGCATCATAGCATTAAATCAAGAATTTAGATAGCAGGAGCCAGATTTCTGGCATTCACATCAAATGCCAGCAGGCTTTAGGCCACTGGCTATCATCAGAGAGTCTTTACGTCAGTGTAAGTGAGAAGGCAGTCTTATTTAGTATGTGTAGCATCTTAGTTGGAACTACAAGTCTTTTGGATCCTTGGGTCCACCACTGCATTTTTTAATGGTGGTGGTGATTGTGGGTGGTGCCACTTTGGGACATTAGGTGGAATTTCTAATCTTAATATGAAAACTCATAGAACCCTTCTACCTAAAAAAATTGTCACAAAATTTAGGGCATTTTGTTCTCTTTTACTTCTTTTCCTTCTTATTTCAAGGTGAATACAGTTTGTCTCAGTTATGCTTTTTCTTCTTTATTATGAAAATTCTAATTAATTATTGTTTATAAAACTTTGGAAAATACAGAAAAGCTAAAAATAAGAAAAATTCTATTCCAAAAGGCAAATGTGTTTAGTATCTCTGTTAATCCTGGCCCAGGTAGGTGTGTGTGTGTTTCATAATTGAGACCATATTGTATGTACAATTTTATATTCCTAAAAAAATCAACAGTCACATTTTCCCAATATTATTAAAAATTCTATAAGCAATTCTTCCTCTTCCTCTTTTACTTCTCCTTCTCTTCCTTTCCACTCTCTTCTTTAGAAAGTACTTGTTGTCTTATTTTTTCTTCTTTTATCATCAAAATTCCATTAAGGAATTACCACTCAATAAACAAAACTATAATTGTGTGAAGTAATGGAGGTATTAACTAAACTCATTATAATAATCATTTTTTAATATGTATCAAATCATCACTTATACACCATAAACTTTTACAGTGTTGTGTTAAATATATATCAGTAAAGCTGAAACAAACAAACAAGCAAATAAATAAATAAATAAATAAAGTGATAGATATAGGTAGGTAGGTAGATAGATAGATGGATAGATAGATAAATAATGGAAGGCTGGAGAACTCTTCCTTAGAGTAGAAAACCAATTACTAAATATGAAAGGAACAATGAAATTAGAAAGTCTCCATTTAGCAAAAATAATTAACATTAATGGATGTCACAACTAGTGGGTGAAAGGGAGGCGAAGAATGAGATTTTACATGGTTAAATCATCTCTCCACCAAATACTTACTGATCACAAAAGGGGGAAAACTTAGCTTTACACTTTTAGGGACCTAGAAAATACTGTCTTAACCATGTGAAAGTAACATCACTGGTAACAGGTAGAGGTGAAATAAACCACCTATCCAAAGTTGGTTCAGGTCTTAAGACTGATGGTCTCTCTCACACACACAAAAACTGAGGATAGGAAGAGGTTTATTACTCACGTTTTGAGACTTTTCAGGGAAGAGTAGGGTAGACTCATAAGCATGTCTTGAGAGAGCAAGGGTGACTGGTTTGGGCTTTTATTTATTTAAAGGATGGGGCTACTGATGAGGATTCCCATGCAGGGGCCCGGACTTGTGTGGTTTTAACTTCTCACCTAGACCAAAGGAAGGATCATCTGGGGGTGTTCTTATTAGCTCACCCAGATGTGGGAAATAGAGAAGGATGACTTGAAAGTTATCAGCAATCTAACACCAAAATTCCATCAAAAATGGAATCTCATTCTTTATTACATGGCCAATTGATGCCACATCCCACCCAATAAGTGCAATGAGAAGAATATGTCTGTGATATTCTAGCTAAAAATACATGACCTGGGTCTAATCTTGAGAAACATCGGACAAATTTACTGTGTAGAAAATAGTTAACATAGCAGGCCTTTCCTCAGAAAGCTCTGCTTGCAAAATTGGCCTTTGGTTGACCTCTGAGAACTTGGATTTCAGGAGTGTTCCCACCACACTGATAAGACTGGCTTATTGTGCCTAAACTGTACAAAGAATGTGTGTGTGTGTGTGTGTGTGTGTGTGTGTGTGTGTGTGTGTTTAAAGCCTACAGCATCTGGTCTTCTAGGTGGTCTCCCATCCAAGTACTAACCAGAAGCTAAGTACTACTTAGCTTCCGAGATCAGATAAGATTGGGTGTGTTCAGGGTGGCATGGCTACAGACCAAAGAATGTGGTTTATGCTGAAACCCTGTTTTCCTTCTAGAAGTCTGGAATTTTGGTACCTGCTATGCAGAAGGTGCCTAATGTGACCAGCCTCCTATAAAAACCTTGGGCACAGAATCTCTAATAAGCTCTTCTGGCAGACAACACTTCACAAGTATTATTAACAACTTATTGTTGGGGGAGTGAAGCATGTCCTGCGTGGCTCCTCTGGGAGAAGACTCTTGGAAGCTTGCATATGGTTTTCCCTGGACTTGGTTCATTTAGCCTTTTTCCTTTGCTGGTTTTGCTTAGTGTCCTTGGCTGTAAAAATCATAGCTGTAAGTACAACAATATGCTTAGCCCTATGATTTCTCCTAACAAATCACTGAAACTAGGAGTGACCTTGGGTGCCCCTGAAACATCCACATCGAAAGACATTCTATAAAATGATTGTCTTTATTTTTAAAAAATGCCAGAGTGATGGAAGTCAAGAAAGTTATACCAACAGGAAACAGTGTGAGATCCTGGATTGGATCCCTCATTGAAAAGGATATTTTGGGAATACAGAAATAAATATATACAGTGGACTCGTATGTCCATAACTGGCCAAACTTGCATGGGGTCTCTGGATAACAGGTCTATAGGAGTTCAATCTTGCCATTTTTTGCTAAATTTACAACTGTTTCAAAAGAAAACATTTTAAAAAATTCTGAAAGCATATTTTTAATACTACATAATATTCTACTTAACAAATCTGCTATAGTTTCCTTAGCCTACTGGTTCTCAATCTTGAACATGAGACTCACTTGGAAAGTTATAAAAATGTACATGCCCAGATCTCACCCCCTCAGAGATTTTGATTCAGTTGTTTTGAGCGAGGCCAAAACATTACTCTTGTAAAAATAAAATTCCCCAAGTGATTGTAATACAGAACCAGAAATAAGAACTGCAAGGGTAGAAAAACTATGGTAGCAACCAATTTCTTACTGTTGTCTATTCAGGTTGTTTCTATCTATAATATTTCAATAAGAATTTGTGCATAAAGCTTAACCCTTATTTTGTATTTTACTCTTATCAATCTCAGAAGTCAAAGGGCATGCGGATTTTAAAGTCTCCTACTGATATTTTTTCAGTCTGTTTAAAAAACAGATTATCCAATGTCTATTTAGCCTTTTTGTATGTAAATACATCATTTCAACATTTTAAACATCTTTGTTAAGATGATATACAAAAGGCGTTCTTGTTTTAATCTTTATTTCTTTGATTTCTTTAGAGGGTGAAGTATTTCCAATTTTTGTTGCCCATTAGTATTTTCTCTTTTGAAATAATCTTTATATCCTTTAATCTATTGGGGTAATAGTCTTTCTCTAATAATTTTTTTATAAGTGCTATATCACCGTTGTTGCAGTATTTCCCCAATTTGTGGTTTGCCTTTCAATTTTTGTCATTTTACTCTATAAGAGAAAAGACATTTTCTTGGGAATCAGAAAATATGCTGCTGCAGCAAGAAGAATTGGCAAATTCAAGACTTGTTCTATATCTGGAAGGAGTTCCTAAAACAGAGGAAGAAGAAAAATACCTCAAGCTTGGGCGGAGAGGCTCTGTGTTTGTGTTCCTGGGGTATTTTTGAGGCGAAGGAACATATATCAAACCAACATTTGTTTGTTTTGATTTGTTTTGTTCTTAATCATAGGACTAGCTGCTTTGTTTTGAGGACTACAGTAGAGTAAATGACACACACTAGAGCTATTTTTCTCCTTGGTCATAGAATATTTGAAAAATCAGATACTAAACTAATTGTAACACAATCCTGAAAATAAAAACTTGCTAAAAAAATTAATTCACATAAGAAGTGCTGCGTGGGTTGGCAAAAACAGATAGGAATAAGCAGATTGTACTGTCTGTTATTGAGAAGGATATTCTGGTCTAACCCCAGTCATAAACACTGCAGTATTCAGTGTCTCAGAATAAGACCCCATAAAATAATGATGTTATTTCAGAAAACTCTGTAAGAACACATAAAAAGAAAATAAGGATTGTACACAGACCTAAAAAATCTGGAATAGCCTACAAAAACCTATTCACCCCACAGCTTAGTAGAAGGCTTCAGCCACGTGGGGGAGCTCAACTCTCATTTCCCTCATCTATTACTCCACCCCTGAAGAGGTTGACTGCTGACTTTGGATTGATTGGTCAAGTCCAAGAACACGGCTTAAGGTACCTTGCTAGAGCCTGGAACTCTCTACGTTCTGAAAGAGAGGTTAAACCTAGTGGCAAAGTTTCTTTTTGGCTCCTCATTTTGTAAGATTTACTCTCTTTGATTGGCTTTTAAGGAAAACTAGTTTCCTGTATAGCTGGGGTGATAAAAGAGGGCTCTGCTTAGACAGAGGGGCCTACTGCTCCCCCTTCCCAGAAGACCTTGAAGGAACAGAATGGGTAGTTTCTAGAAACTAAGAAAAAATTTTCTTTCTTTCCTTGCTTTAATTGCAATTTGAATGGAATTGTCTTTCTCTCCATCAGAGCCAAACAATGAGGATGACTGTAGGCCAGGCAACATCCTTTGGGTAATGAGACAGAACTGATTGTAATGGGTTAGGAATTAGTTTCAAGGGGAAAGAAAGTCTCATCTCAAAACAGACAGAGCCTCTCTGTAGTGAACTTTGGACTGATGGTGCTGGCTTTTGTGGATGAGTGTATTCACAATCCAGGATTTTGTTTTCCTTTTTATCTCCTGTTTCTCAACCTGGGTTGAGATAAGTCCTGATAATGACATGGATTTTGGAGCTGTGTCCAATAAACCAGAGCTATGAAATTCATCACTAAACAGATGAGAGGGTTAGAGTCCTTTCTCCTTATCTCCCTCCCTCTCTCTCCCTTCACGCTTAGGAAACATGTGGGAGAAGACTTCTTTCCTTTCTTCCTCTTCTCCTGTGGTCCTTCGTCTCTTCTCTCTCCTTTTTCTTCCTTTCATTCATTCATTCTATTTTCCTTTTATTGAATTGGTTCCATGTGTGATATGTCAATAATTGATTTTCCTATTTAAAATGACTTTTTAACTATATAAAGTGATTCTTGAATACATTCTTCTTCCATAAAAACAGAGACCTACAGCTTAAGCCGCTGTGAAGTCCTCTCGGAGCACTACCCCACTACCCAACTACCCAACTACTTCCCTGCCCCAATGCCTGTACTCCAGGCATTGTCACAGAGTAATTAAAGGAGAGGCTGAGGCCAGATTGCCTAGGCTTAAATTTCACTCTACCACTTAACTTCCTGTGCAACTTTAGGCAAGTTACTTAACCTGTCTGTGCCTAAATTTCCTTATCTGGGGAATGGAAATATAATTAATACCTACCCCATTTTTAAGGATTAAATGTAATAATATATATAAACACTTAAACACCATATCACATTCAGTCAGCAGTTAATAAAATGTTAACTACTATTATCCCACTTCTCATTCGTGACATATACTTCTCCCCAGTTCCCAGAGGTAACCACTATTATGAGTTTTCAGAATATTGTTTTTGTATTGTTTATGTGTGAGTACGTGTGTGTGTATGTATGTGTTTGACAAAATGATGTAATATTATACATATTATACATATTATTCTTCAGCTTGCCTATTCCAATTAGCAATGAAGTTTTATGATTTATGTTGACAAATGGATCTAGCAAATTTCTTTCAACTGCTGTAAAACACATAATATGAATCTGTAGTTCCTTTAGTTATTTCCTTACTGGTGAACGGTTAACATGTTAGTAATGTTTGTCTATTATAAACAGTGTTAACAGTGCTGCACAAACGTTCACATACTGATCTGTGCCACATTGTGCACATGAGCCAGAGTTTCTTTCAGATGGAAATCTATATGTGGAACTGCTGGGTGGTAGAGAATGTGCGAAACGGTTGAACCAACTTATATTCCCACTAGCAGTCTCTGAGAGTACTCACTTTGTCAAACCTTTGCAAATAACTACAATTGAACAGTTGTGCCAATCTAATGGAAAGAATTATTATGTCATTATTGTTTTAATTTGTATTTCCATGGTTTCTGGTGAGATTGATGAGCATCTTTTCATATTTATATTGGCCATTTGTATTTTTTCTTCTGTAAATCATCTGTTCATAACCTCTATTCCCATTTCTATTATATTGTTAGTCTTTTTCTTATTACTCTGTAAAATAATTCTTTGTTAAATATTTGACAAATATTTATCTTAATCAGTTTTGTTTATCTTTTAGCTTTGTTCACAGTCTTGGAGCACACAGGCCTAAATTTGGATGTAACCAAGTTGAAGAATCCTTTTTTCTTTGTTTATCATTTTGCTTTTAGCATCTTATTTAAGAAAGACTTTGTCACAACTTTGTATGGATATCCATATATAAGGATACCTATACCCATCTCTCTCTCTCTGTCTCTATCATCTATATTTCTCTTTCTCTCTCTTTCTCTACACCTATACTATCATCTGTCTTTCCTAACGGACCCTTTCGATACAGGGATATGTTGTCTTCTTAGAAAATGTAAAGGCCTATGGTACCAGAACATTCTGCTTCTAGAAATTATGTTGTGTTGAGAAGCCAGAGCTGATGTATTAAAGTAAGAATATGCAGATTATTGCTTACTGGATGAGGGTGCACGAGCCACCTACACGGGGGTGGCAGGTGGTCCCCTCAGCTCATCCAAGCTCTCACTTTGGGAAAGTGAAACCATGGAGTCATTTTGATCGAAGGCACAGTTTCAATATATCCACACAAAGGAAGTAGTCATCGGATTTATTACTTACAGATGCTGGAAGCAGGGTGCCCCCCAACTCCTGCAATGAACTGGGGGAAGGGCAGTTCTTCACCCCAGGAAGAGAACGCAAGGTAGCAAGGTGGTTGGGGTGGACGTCACCAACTTTTTACAGGATTAACTCTAAGTGGTTGTTTTGAAAAGTGTCCAAGGAGAAGAAAAGGGGTAAATTTATGGCAGGAATCCTAAACACAAGCCAAAGCTGGTGTATTAAATTAAAGTCTTTATTAAACCAAAGTCTTTATAAAATGTCCAGGCTCTGGGTATAAGCAGGGTTATTATACTGTAAAGTTCCTATGCAGCAACTCAAAAAAACAAAAGTTGTTTTTCTTATCACACATGTTTGCTCAGGAGCAGAGGAAAACAGCAGATAAAGAGGAAGGATTCAAAATCTGATATGAGATCAAAAAAGTATTGCTTAAGCTCTGGAACCAGCAAGTCTGGAATGTGGAAAGGAACAGGACTACTTTTAAAATGAAATTTTTGTCTTGAGATCAAGTGGAAAGAACATAATGGGAAGGATGATATAGATTAGACAAACAGTGTAAGCCTACATGTCGTAGAAGAAGAATGGGACCAACTTAGGAACAGGTAGAAGTTTGGAAAGAAATATCTGACTCTAACTGAAAGAAATAAAGATTCCTTACAGGACATGTAAATGAACACAACCATAAGGAGTTAGGTCATGCTGTTGTAGAAAAAGAGGTAGAGAAAGCAGTTTTTCTGTTGGCTGAAAGAAAGTGGAAAAACACATAGAAGAAGATATACTGCTTTTCTTGCACCACTAAAGTCTTGAAAAATGTCACCATTTCTAGTTCAGAAATACATTGATGGAAGGATTCTCCAGCTGGTACAAATGTGGAGGCAGAAGGAAATCTAACCTAGGAAGGAGGGTTCTTAGGATTAAGAAACTTAGTATCTAAGACAGTTGCGTCTTCAGCATAAAGAATATCACAGAACTTAAACAAACAAACAAACACAGACAAATGGCATTTGGTGAGAGATAGAAAAATAGAAATGAGCAGGAAATATAAGGCCAGGAACATCGGGTGCTTCAAGGTGTCTTTTGTAAATGGCCAAGCACTGTCATGAGAACATAACACTGTACTCTTAGATGGGGTTCAAACTCAGTTTAACATTTGGGCACTGGGACTATAGCAATGAATATGAAAACAAATTAAGAAAATTTTAATAGGCAGAATAAACACCAATAAGTAGAAAATGACCTTAAAAAGCCTTGGGGATTGGTGAGACCCTCAATGCAAAGTTCTTAGTCATGCAAGAAGAGGGACAGTCTACTGGAGTGGTGAATTTTTCAATAAAATTTGGAATTTATATTTCAATCTCTTGATCATTTCTTCTGAATTTAAGGTCATGGGGGCTGATGGGATGGACTTGGGAGAACCACATGGGTTATCCTGGCAATGTTTCTGTGTCTTTTCCTTCTTCCTCTTTAGAATGTGTATTAATCTTATAGTAAACATGCATTTAAACATTATTCATTCCTCAGCTGACACACCTGCTACCTTTGGTTAGAGTATTTTTGTGTCTTTGGAAGCAGGGTCACGCTGAGGCAAAACTCTGATGTTCAACTTCTGACACTTGATCTACAGATCTATCTATAGCTACACCCTACTTTATTTTCTTTCCAGACTTCTCCATTAAGTGGTACTGTGAGCGTAGCCTTAAAAATTCCCCTCTTCTCCAAATTTAAAAGATGTAACTATGAAAAAACAAAACAAAACAAGCAATGACGAAACATTTTATGTGCCAGAAATGGAAATGCTCAGCAGTAAGCTGGGTCTGCAGCATAGGTCTATTGGGCTATAGGTCCAGAAATAGGCAGAGTTAAGAGTGTGCCACCTGCAGGGGAATGAAAACCAAAGCGGCCCACATGTGGTGGGGTGCTAGGGCTGGCCGGCATCACAGTGTAAAAGCAAAAGCTAGATGGGCCTGCCCTGACCTTGGAAGGAGGTTGAAACAGCTCTGATCTTTGCTTGAAGCTGTGATTTTATAAAGCTGAGCCCCGCAGGGTACAGGAGGAAGTAGAGCAAGCCCAGAAGCGGGACCTGTTTGTCTCTGTAACTAGATCTAAAATAGCCCCATCATTCTGCTCTTGAAGCTGGCCCTCCAGTGTAAGACCTGGTTCTGGAATTTAGAGATGGGTCTCTTTGGAGGCTGAGTGTGGGCAACTGTAGAACTTAGATGTGGAGAGGAGCGATCACAGAGAAAGAAAACAAAAAAAAGTCAAAATGATGACAAAGACCAATTTCACCCAAGATCAGCCTACCAACCCAAATATAAATTCACTATTAAGAAAACTACCAGTGAAAAGTATAACCCACAAAATAATCAGTTAGATTATTGAAATGCAAAATAACAGAAGCATATCAAATGATTTTTAAAAATTATGTTTTTTGACCTTCAAAGATAAAGAACATGAAATTACAAAATAGAAGTAGGAAGATCTGATAGACTACATAAAAATAGTAATTATGAGAATGAAAATACAGTAAATGAAGTAAAAAGCTTAATAGGGTAAACATTATATTGGACACAGTAAAAAAACTAGTGAACTGGAACTAAATAATATTACAAATAATATTACATTTTTTCTCTTCCTCTGACAGTCTTGTACACGAAGGTGCTCTTTAGATCAATTCCTGTTTCTCACCTTTCTCCTTTCTCATCCAATGCAATCTTCCTCTACTACTTGCTTTCTCCAACAGCAACATTTTCCTCCTGCAGACTAAAGACATGAAGACATTAGTCTCAAGAATAATTGTGCAATTGTGTATAACTGCGAACATGGTAGATGATACATGGACCATGGTAGCTTTTATTATTGGATAGTGTGCTAGAATAATAACGCTGTTTTTTAGCCAATATAGTGTATTACACTTGGCATGAATTGGCTTCCAGTATCTCTTCTGACTTTCTGCAATGGACACTATAATGAATAAGCTTCAGAGGCTCCAAGTATTCCTATAATATGTAAATTATATGATTATTATGACAAGCTCACCTCTTTATCAGTGTGTTCCCTTCAGAAAATTGATATTGAATTTTGAAAATTGCATATAAGACTCTAGCCTTAACTGACATGCACCTACTTTGAGGTCACTTCATCCTCAGCATTCAGTCAAGGAGGTAGACCCAACTTCAAAGAGCTAAAGTTTCTAAATGACTAGAAAACAATTTCAAGTGCCAGTAGAATGGGCCTTAATGATTTACTGGACCAGTATTCACATGGAGCTGACTAAGAAAAAGGAATTTTTTTAGTGGGTAGAATTTTACATCAAATTGAATGAATAGCAGCTTTTTGGACTGTAACCAGTAGTCTGATGACTAGGACTGGGAAAGTATAGGAGATTCTTCTGATACCTTCTCAATCTTCCAACACCTTCTTCCTTTTCTAACAGAAGCCTGATTTTGTTCAGGGTGGCAATGTCCTCGGTCTTAAGCAAGAATGATTCTCAAGTAAAACCTATGGTCTAAGAAGCCAATTGTGACAATCCTGTTCTCTGCTTTTCCAGCCTCTCTGACCCTTCCTTAGGGGTGGCTAGGTGACACAGTTCTAATAAATAAGAGGTAAACAAAAAACTACTATGGCTCTCTTCTTTCTCCACCATGGTGCGTGCAGTTGAATCTTACCATGTCTTCTCACAAGACTTTCAGAATATTACCATGTCTTCTCACAACCACTTTCACAAGTGGTTCCTGGCCAAGAAACAAAAGAAGAATCGGCCCATTCCCCAATGCATTTGGATGAAAACTGGTAATAAAATCAGGTACAACTCCAAGAAGAGACATTGGAGAAGAACCAAGCTGGGTCTCTAAGAAATCACATGAGATGGCACACATATTTCTGCTGTATCCAAGTTGTTTGGATCTTACTAAAGTACTGAGAAGATCACTACTATATGGAAAGTTGGGCATGTTTCATTGAGAAATTATTGGAAAAATGATTTTCTTCTTTGTGTAATATGTTTCTGCTCTAGTAGATTGGTTCAATAATAAATATGTGAGGCTTTAAAAAAACTATTAATGAAGAGGAGAGATATAGTTAGTGCTGCTTATATCTCTTTCCTCCTGTCTTGCATTTGGGGGGGGGGGCGGTGTTTGAAAATGTGGCAGACATCTTACAACCATGAAGGAAAGACAAAGAGACTCAGAAATCTCAGTCCTGTCATCACTGAATTAGGCAAATATCAAGAGTAGCTTACCACTTGCCATTTTGTTAAGTGAGAAAATAAGCTTTAACTAATATACTGTTATCTGTACACAGTTCTAACTAATATGATATGGAAATAAAATGGTTGACTCCTTTAATCTGTATTTTAAAAGACTCAAAATGACTAGACCAATTGTAGGCTGGAATAAAAGAAGTTCATGTTAGCTGACCAGCACTGAGAAGAACATATGCTGGTAGAAAACATTTGCCTTGGAACTATTTCAAGAAAAGTTTTTGAATGGATGTACCAATTAACATAAACATTTGAACTCCAATGATACCTAGTGAATTGAGTTTATTAAGTGTTCAAACCACTATATTTTACAGAAAAGTGTCCTTCAGAATAAGAGAGCATATAATAATTAGAGAATTGAACTGAGTGTGAGTATGTTGGGACTGTCTTCCCAGCCACTTACTATGGTTCTCTATTGGCTTGCTTATTATTTTTATTTTGAAATACTTTTAGGCTTACAGAAATTTTACAAGATTAGTACAAAGAACTCTCTTTTACCCAGTTTCACTAATTGTTACATTGATCATTCTTTTTACATAGAAAGGTAGATATAAATGGAAATACTTTTTTCTGAACCATTTGAGAATAAGCTATAGACCCAATATTCTTTTATCTTTAAATTGTTCAGCTTGTATTTCTAAAGAAGATGGAAATTCTCTTACATAACCATAGTACAGGTATAAAATTAGGAAATAACATTCATATATTTATTATCTAAATCTATAGGTCTTATCTTCATTTCGACACATTCAACAATGTGATAGATATAGATAGATAGATAGATAGATAGATAGATAGATAGATAGATAGATTGATAGTTTTTTTGGTCTACTAGGATCAATTAGTATTACATGCTGTATAGCTGTCATGAACCAGCTAATTTTGTAATTAAACACATGCTTATTTTCTTAGATGACTATACATAACAATACAATAAGAAATGTTTTATTAAATTATATCCACTGTCCATCCAATTCATTATGTTGAGAATTGAGGGAGATAATTTGCAAGAGTATGAATATTGTCCATAATATAAGTTTTTAATTTGCACCGATGTTTTATACACCTGTACTTTAAAGAGTCAAATAATTCTGCAATGTTTCTTATTAAAAAATAGTAGCCTCTACCTTGACTTTTTAAATCTTCTTCATTTCTCCTTTCTCAAAAGCAAGTATTTAACTATTTTAGCTGATTTTCTTTCTTGTCTGTCTGTCTTTGCTAAGATATATACTATTGTTTATGTCTAGGTTTTTAAAAAATTAATATTAAATTAATAAAGAATGAAAAATTTAGGAATTAATAGACTTTAACCAATAAGTTTCAGCAGAGTTAGCCAAAAAACATTTTTACGAGGCACAAATGAAGTATCTTTCATTTATTAATACAGAACCACAGGGCATATTTAGACACCAGAGGTTCAATTATCTAAAAAGAGTTCTCAGAGAAGAAAAAAAAACTTTCCATTTCATTCTATAATTGCTCCTCAGTGATAGAAAGTATTTTCTTTTTTGGCATTCATTTTTTCTCTCTACCTCAGGACATACTTACAGATGCACTGGCTGCTTTTCAGACATGCTAAAAGTTCTTGCTGTAGTTGATCAAAGTTGGAATCCCTGAGACAATTACTCAACTTAGACAGCCCAGAATTATATCTAGCCAAATAGTTGCAGTGTTCTACTTTTCACATGTGGTAAAGTAATATTTTAGCTATCTCAGATGTAAATGCAGAGAACATTTGTTTATATCACATTTCGTGAACACTTGAGTCAAATATAGTATGTTGGATGCCCAGTTTTAGTATCTGTGACAGTTCATTTTTTTGACTGTTCAAGTACACAAAAGACAATATACTTTATGTTAAAAACAGAAACACATAACAGCATATGTATTAGGAACTAAGACTTTTTTATTATCTTCTTGAAGCATCCAAGCTCTTCTGCAAATGTTGGAATGAATATGCCACAAATGTTGTTTATTAGAGTATTTGTTAATTTGACATAAGATAGTCTGTCAAAAATGGAACCGTATTTTTCTAATTTACTAAAATATTTAAATAAGAAAGCTCTACACATCTGTACTTACCTCTTTTTTATTATCTGCCTAATTTGCAAATAAACATATAAATAGGCAAGAAAATGACATCACAGAGTTTATTTTCATGTTTTTCTTAATTGAAAGCCACAGAATTGCAATACAAAGAGTTGTCAAATATGACACGAATCTCTAAAATAAAATATTGGCTTCAATGGACTTGTACATCTGAACTAGTTTAAACTTTGTTTTAGTTGGATTCTTTACAAAGTCCAGGAAGAAGTCAGCACACATAGTACCTGAAATTGTCCTTTCCACAAGCACGCAATAGAAAAAACAAATGTAGCCTTTTTTCCAGTAAAGCCAAATTTGGCAGCCACTTACACTTCCTTTCAACCTAAATAATTACACCTTTCAACCATGGTGACAATAATATGGAAATACCACCCAAACAAAATAAAATAAAACAAGAAACAAAACAAAAAACAAAACACAAAACCCTAACAGACCATGAAATTATAACTTAAACCATCCTTCTATCAAAAATGAGATGAAGGCATGGTCAGAATTGGGGAGGTAATACTAACATAATTATGCTTCTTTTTACTAAAAAGACTACCAACACACTTTAAAATGTTATCATCTGCACATACTCCAAGAGAGGATGTTTTCTGAGAAACCTAGTGAGCCTTCAAGTGTTGACGTCCTGTGTTACAGATACTGCACATCATGAACTGTCAGGAAACATACACCGCACAGAAGGCAGAGCCCTGAGTGAGAATGACTGTTGGTAAAAACTCCCTGGCAGGGGGAATGGTCAAAGAACTTTTGCCAACTGGGATGCCTATGATTAAATTTTAAGATATTTGATCTGCTACAGTGAGGTGCAATTCTTCATTTTTCTAACACTTAGGTAAAGCCTGCTATCCACAAAAAATTAGAATGTAGATAGAGAGAATGAATGAAAACAAGTTAAGCAATGCTTTGTTCTGCATTGGAGCAGGATTTAGGTTATGATCTTGATGAGATTCCTAAAAATTATGTAACTTAACATTCTTCCTCATTCCTTTCTAGATTCTAAACAAAGGCCTGGGTATGAGAGATGGATGAAAACTTAAAAATCAGAAGGCAGTCTTTCAGATTGACCTTCAGGATATCAGCCTGTAATTTTGTTGAACACAGAAATGTCTTCTTGACTTAGCTCCTACACTACCAAAAGCAAAAAACAAAACAACAAATAAAAAATCCCCACCATGATATAGATTCATACACACACACTTACACACAATAATCGCAATGCTATAAATTCAAGGGCCAACGAATCAAATATTTCTATTATTATAGTACAGAAAGACATTTTATCCTTCATTCAAAAGTCTATAGTGCTTCTACATAGCCAAAATACAGAATTACCACCAACTCTACCAAATTAACAAATGTAGCTTTAAGTATCTTCAAATTGAATTCCAAAATGCAATACATTCTTGGAGAGTAACAACTCCTAGAGCTAAATAAGGGCTCACATATAAAGCTACATGCTCCTCAGGAACGGCTAAGTGTGGTCTTGGACCATATCTTCTACATTCAGCCAAGATTAATATGTCTTTAGGTTCATGCAGCTAATCAAATGGCTAGAAAAGAATGAAAATTTTTTTAGTTCCCATCAATGCAAAGTAAAACATAGCATGTTCTGTGTTTAAGTGTTTTGATTTGGTCAAAAAGTAATATAGTACAGTACAATGTTGTGATGCAGTGTAAAAATCTGACATAATTGATTCAGTTTTCTTTTTATTCTAAAAAAATTAAAGAAAAAAAAACCCCTCTACCTTTCCATTAAGCAGGTACTTTGTGCCAGAGTACATGTTTAATTTCTAGGGTCTTAGAAACAGAACAGATGTACTCAATCTGTAAACACGAACAGTAAGTTACAAGTTGCCCTTAGTAAAAGGCAAGAATCACTGTCGGTACTCAAAAAAGTGTTTTAAAAGAGAGTGTAGCTTACTTTTTCTGTACTAGGCTTACTGGGCTCTAGCTGGTGCTTCTTTGTCTGCATATGGCTATGCAAAGCTTGTCTGATAATTAATTCAATGCTCTAGCAGCAGACAAGCAAATAAGTTGCCTCCCTTCTGTGTACAGCTCTTCAGGATACATTTCCTTGATCAGAGGTAAAAATTCTTGGAAGAGGTGATTTTCTCAGCCTCTCCCTTAGAAAAAGATACCTGGCTAGATGCAACTCTATGAAGTGTAACTGTGTATATGCCTCAAACAAAACAAAAAAACAAAACAAAACAAAACAAAATGCGGAGAAACAAAGACTCTTATAAACAGCTGGAATACACAGAAACACTTAAGCAGCACTGGAAATACTGCTAAACAGGCAAAATAGGGTCTTTGACTGAAATAATCAGTAACACAACTTAAAAAAAAATAAAAAGAACACCTAAAGTCAAAACTTAAATTTCATGCAATAAAAACATTTAAAGTACTGCAAAGGAAACAAAGTAAAACTCCTTGCTTCACACACATAAAAACAGGACCTCCCCTATTACAGAGAATAAAAGATATTATCAATGGAAGAGAAAAACAAGACTTTCAAGGATAGTAGATCTAAAATTAGACTCATTAATCACATTATGTTAATGACACTTGTGTATATGTGAGGTAAATGCATCAAGTTACCTTTCCAATGTGTTTAGCCCCATGTGGGGAGGGAAAGGAAGGGGAAGCAAGGAACCACTGTAATACTCAGCCATCCTCTGATTATGAAAAGATAATTTCTGCAAAACCAAAAATATGCAGAAGAATGGAGATGCTCATTTATTTCAATAATTTTTAATCTTCCAAAGAAACAAAAATGACTATAAAGCAGACGTCCTTACTTTTTTTTTTACAATAAAAACCAAACACTGAAGCGTGGTAGGAAGAGGGTGTGGTTAAGAGTCTATTCACAAAGAAACTCCACAAGTGAACTTGCTACAGGTTTTGTGAGGGAAAAGGGTTATATCAGCCCTTCCCAATGTTTCTTATATATGCCTCTATTCTTATATATGCGCATATTCCATCAGCAAGCCACACCATCTCCGTGATCACTGTTAGCTGCTTCTTTTGATGTGTACCTTCATATATCTAAATGACATGTTTATATAACTACATTTTAAAGGAATTATTATACATAATCTGTTGATTTCCTGCTATGAAAGTTGCTATGGCAGATGCAAACACACCTATATATCCAATCTCCCAATACAGTTATATTGTAATTTGGGTTAGAGTAATAGTTGGAGTTTATATTATTATTGTTATAAAATGCTACTGGTAGCTGATATTACATAATAACTTTTATTTTCCTGCCCACGTTTGCTTTCCTTGGACTTAATAATAATCTTTTTTTAATGTGTGCTTATTTTTCTATGTATATTGTCACTATGTATATATCACTGATTCAAGGCAATCTTTTCCTGGTTGTTTAAGTTTCTGTTAGTATTTTCAAAGGTATTAGGTCTTTCATCAATTCATCTTCTTGACAAAAATCTCCTCTGGAGCCCTGTGATCTTCTCTGATCTGGACCAGTTGCTCCCCTCTAACTGAGGACCATTGTCATCCAGGCATCTTTGGATCTTAGTAAAGCATGTTGAAGATGAAAAAGGCAACAAACAGACATTGTATTTTTATTGTCTTTATGTCTGTTAAGCAGTACTTATTTCTAGAAATGCTTTAGATTTAAAAATTGACTTAGCTGAAGTTGTTTGGGATGGAGAGAGAAGTCACTATCTGTAATAGTGCAGAAAATGTCAAAGTTTAACTGCTATTCTCAGGTTAACAGTGACCACAGACTAGATCATGAAAATGGAGTTGAATGGGGTCTTTTCAATCTTACAATGAGTCTGTTTTAGTCTGACCGATATTCTTGCAAAAGATTTTTTTCCTTGCATGCTAATTAGATCCTTTTCCAACTTAGTTTTACTTAATCTTCTACTTGGAAAAAATTCTACCAAGGATTGCCTAATAGTTGAATTTAGGATAAAAAATAAGTAATTTTATTGTTGTTATCAACATGAAATTAATAAATTTTCATTGTGTGAAGTTAGAAAATGTAGAAAATGCAGAAAAATCGAAAGGAGAATGTTAATTGCCCCAATCTAATTACCCAGAGACAACCACATTTATCATTTTGGAACTTTCTTTTCTAAATATAGATATACATTTTATAAAAATGAAATAGTTATAATTATACTATGCATCTTGATTTTGACTTACTATTATACACATTTTAAATCTTACTATAGATTCCAAAAAATGATTTTACTAAAATATTTTATAATTATAAAAATACATTAGTATTACTGTAGAAAATTTAGAAAATAAGTGTAAAGAAAGCAAAAATTGCCAGAAATCCCATTTCCAATGGTCATTTGGTCATTTAAGTATTGGTATGTGTGTGTATATATATTTAAAATAAATGAAACTGTAATTGATATACTATTTTGTATTGTTTCTATCACTTAATACTGCAATATAAGCATTTTCTTATGTCATCAAAACTCTTTGTAAACAAAATTTTAAAAATTTTATAAAATTTCATCATATGATAACTTACTTAATACCCTGTTGTACAAAATAATGCTATGATGAATATCTTTGTATATAAACTTTTGTTTGCATTTTAAAAATTTTCATTCAGAGAGATTCCTAAAAGTGCAATGATGTGAAAATGTTAAGGCATATTGTTCACATTTCTAGAATGGTGGCATTTGTTTGCATTTCTATCAACAAAGAATGTATACTTGCCTCACACTGCTGGCTGTATTTTAAAATAGTTTTTGAAAACCTATGTAAATGATAGATGAGAATGACTATCAGTTTCCTCTGATAGTTCACTCCATTTCCTAAGGTCAGAAGGAGCCTGCATGTTCATGTCTACCATTCAATGATATTTTTGAGTACGGTGGCCCTCTGCTAAATTCTCAGGATGTAGAGATAAATAGACCATAGTCTCTGAACTTAAGGTGGCATTTTCCAACTGAAATTCCTAGGCATATAGCATGCTGAGATATTGAGCCTCTTGACCTTTGAGGAACCTAGGTGAGATCAAGGTGACTAGAACCACTGGCATGATTGCCTATGGCAGACAGCAGACCCCTCTGTTTACCCCAGTGTGCCTTACAAATATTATTAAATATTATCATTTTTATGTAGGCCCTAACATGACTAATGTTAGGAAACACTGCTTTCCAGTCGTCTTGATGTTCTTCTAGGTCTTTGTCTTCCTGAGAACTGCAGTCACATGCAAGAACAAATATTTTATGAGTCAACTAGTCATTCTTCATTGCCCCAATCATACACACATCCCATGCTGTTGATGCCAGTGTGGCATACCCACATTCTCTATGATCTAAAACACAACTTGCTAAAACTCAGTATTTCCTATTGTAGGCTGAAGCAAGCTCTTTGCAAGGCTGCAGGATTACCTTGGACAAGAAAAGTCTCCCTTTCCTGAAAGGTTAGAAAGTGTTTAAGCAAGACTCTTCATTACAATGGAAAAGATCACATTTTCAGACATCTTTAAGAACTTTCCTTTAGTTACACATTGTTCTGATATAAATGTAGCAGCAGTAAATATTTTCTAATAAATCACTACAAAGCATCTGGGTAGAGGCACCTTCAGAGTACTCAGAGTGTTCCCAGATTTAACAGGCACAGGACAAACACAAAGGAAAAAACCGTTTTCCTCAAGATATGTATAGTTTAATTTTGGAGCCTTCACATTGCTCAATTCAATGAAATTTTCAGTCATCATTTTCCTTTTTCTATTGAGTACTGGCACAGTTGATTGCTCCCTCCTTGAAACATATCCTTTACTTAGTTCCCAGGCATCACACTTCTCTGGTTCCTTGTATCTCACAGGCTAAGCCTTTCCAGTGTGTTTGCCCATCTTCCCCTCTTACATTTGGAGTGCCCTAGGGGTCAGTCCTTAGTTTTTCTATCTCCACTCATTTCCTTGATGCTCTCTACAGTGAAATGATTTCATAGCTTTAAACACCACCTACATTTGACTCCCAATTTTATCTTTTTCCCTTCAACTCCATTCTCATATATTCAACTGTGGCCTATTATGATGGGAAAAGCCAAAAAAAAAAAAGCCACTAGATCTGCCTCTATGTAGGAAAATAGTAAACCAAAAGCAATATTATATTACTGAAGGGAATGCAGAGATGAATGTCACCACCAAGGACTTAAAAGATGCAGGTGTGGTGATTCCTAGTACATTTCCATTTCCATTCAATTCTCCTATTTGGCCTATGCAGAGGCAGAGGGAATATCATTTATATTAGCACTCTCAAGACAAAATACTTAGGTATAAATCCAATAAAATATGTCTAAGATCTATAAGAAGAAATCTACAAAACTCTGATGAACAAAATTAAAAAGATCTATTCTATATTCATGGATAAACTCAATATCGTTAAGACAGAAGTTCTTTTCAACTTGATCTATAGGTTCAATGCTATTCCTATCAAAATTTCAGTGGGTTATTTTGTTGTTATTGATAACAAAATATTGAAGAACATGAACAAAGTTGGAGGCCTGATGTCACCCTACTTTAAGTCTTACTATAAAGCAAGATGGTGTGACGTTGATGAAAGAATAGACAAATAGATTGGTAGAACAGAATCAAGAGCCCAGAAATAGACCCATATAAGTATAGTCAACTGATCTTTGACAAAGGAGAAAGGCAATACAATGGAGGAAAGATAGTCTTTTCAACAAATAGAGGTAGAAGAAGTAGATATTCACACAGACCTTACACTCTTCACAAAAATAAACTCAAAATGATTCATAGGCCTAAATGTAAAATGAAAAATTATAAAACTCCTGGAAGACAATATAGGGGAAAACCTAGATGACCTTGGGGATGGTGATGACATTTTAGATACAACAACAAATTTATAATCCATAAGAGAAAAAAATTGATAAGCTAAACTTTATTAAAATTAAAACTTATACTCTGCAAAAGACAATGTCAAGAGAATGAAGAGAAAAGTACAGATTAGGAGAAAATATTTGCAAAAGACACATCTGATAAAGGACTCTTCCTCCAAATGTACAAAGAACCATCAAAACTCAACAACAAGAAAGCACTTACAGGTGGACCAAAGACCTAAATAGATACCTCACTAAAGAAGATATACAGATGACAAATAAGCATGAGAAAAGGGGCTTTACATCATATGTCATTAGGGAAATGCAAGTTAAAACAGATACCACTGTTAAATGAGATACTACTATACACCTATTAGAATAGCCAAAATCCAGAACATAGACAACACCAAATGATGGCAAGGGTGTGGAGCAACAGGAACTCTCATTCCTTGTTGGTGGGCATGAAAAATGAAACAGCAGCTTTGGAAGACAGTTTGATGGTTTCTTACAAAACTGAACATACTCTTAACATATGATTCAGTTGTCTTGCTCCTCAGAATTTGCCCAAATGTGGAGGAAACTTATGTTCACACAAAACTTGCACACAGATATTTATAGCAGCTTTATTCCTAATTGCCAAAACTCAGAAGTAGCCAAGCTTTCCTTTAGTAGGCAAATGGATAAATAGACTAGTACTGCCAGACAGTGGTCTATTATTCAACGCTAAAAAGAAAAGAGCTTTCAAGCCATGAAAAACAAGAAGGAACCATAAAATATATTAGTAAGTGAAAGAAGGCAATCTGAAAATGCTGCATACTATAAGACTCCAACTATATGACATTTTGGAAAAGGCAAAACTGTGGAGACAGTAAAAATTCAGTGGTTGCCAAGGGTTGGGGTAAATAAATGGAGCACAGAAGATTTTTAGGACACTAAAAATACTTTGTATGATACTCTAATACTGAATATATATCATTAAACATCTGTTCAAACCACTAGAATGCATAACACCAAGTGTGATTGTTATGTAAACTATGGACTTTAAGTGATTGTGAGTCAATGTAGGTTCATCAATGGTAACAAGGGTACTACTCCTGCGGGAGATGTTGATAATGGGGGAGGCAATGCATGTGTGGGAACAGAGGTATATGGGAAATCTCTGTACCGTCTCCTCAATTTTGATGTGAACCTTACAGTGCTCTAAAAAATTAAGTCTTACTTTAAAAAAAATCTCAAGTGAAGACTTGGTTGATCACACTGAGCCAATCAAGTATTCCTGGAAGATGAGACACTGAGCAGTCTCTCTTGAGTCAGGGCCTGGATCCTAAATGAACAAGCTATGGTTAGTTTGGGGAGGAAATGAAGGAGCAAGGCCATAAAGTACTGACAGAGTCATGAGGACCTACTCCCTAGAATGTTTTCAGAAGTGGTGACATCTCTGAACAGGAAAGCTTCCCCAAGAAGGGGTTAACTACAAATGAATGTAACATGATATGTGCTATTACTTGTTATTTGCCCAAAGTTTATCTCTCAAGTTTCAGAAGCTACCCCTTCATTAAAATATTTTAGGACTTAGATGGTTATGTTCACCTTATCTACACTGTTCATGATTTTAAAGCCTTGGAAAATATCCTCTCTCATTCTTTATCTTACCAGATGGTATGGTTCTTATCTTTTTAGGTTGTTCTCATCTGGCAACAGCTTGCTCATTTAAAATGTTTTTCTTGGACCACATCCAGTTCCCTTATAGGGCATAGTTTGGTGTAATTTTGATCACATTTTCTATTTTGTCATCCATATTGTTTTGTTGGCATTTTTAGAAGAAGTTGTTTTATTTAAAGAATAGTCAAGTCCATAGTCTGTTTCCCATATTGGTGTTGAAGAGTGTGTGTGTGTGTGTGTGTGTGCGCGCGCGTGCGTGCGCACGGGTGTGTATGTGTTGTTGTTGTTGTTGTCAGTTGTAATTTGGATAATAATCTATGTGTGCAGTGAGGTTTGAAGGTGGGATATGTAGCTCTTTTGATATATAAATAGTTTAGATTACTTTTTCCAAAACTTACTTTTGATATTGAAATTCTTTTATTAGTTTTTAGGCCCTATCACACAGCCTCAGGAAATTTGTTTATAGTTTATCTCAGTTCCCCCAAACATTTTATTACATGAAAGAACGCAATGTTTTCTGCAAGACAGGGCATTTCAGCATGCAATTTGTTCCTCAGATAATTTATCAGAATAGCAAATAAAACCTCTTAGAACTGGACTCTGGAGAATCCTAGAGTTTATCTTTTCCTTCTGGAGAAGTGATTGTCTGTCTCCATTATTTGTTTTCTATCTCTAAGCCATGTCTATATCCAGGACGTGAGTAGTCTAGTCCCATGACAATCTAAAAGAAATAATACAGCTAGTCAATATTAACTTAGGTGCTGCAATATATATAATAAATGACAAAAGGTGTACGAAAACATGTCATATGATCTAAGAAGCTATATAAAAGCTAGTTGTTTTTTTTTTTTATTTTGCCTTAGAACAACAGAATAAAAATATTTAATGACAGCTGATCAGGGTTTAAGCTTCATAGTTACATATTTAGAAATCTGAACATGTTAACATGTTGACCAAAGCTAATATTATTATTTGATAGAAGTAGATTAATAAATGTTGCTAATTATAATCTAATTAAACTAAATTTAGTGGATGGCTATGTTGGTTAATTTAAAATTTGGAAAAAATTAAATTATCTGTTAAGTGAAGATCTTGGCCATCTCTTATAGAGTGACACTTCAGTGTAAGAAACGAATATCTGGACCATAATTAGGTTTTGTTTGGGAATTATAAAATCATTGTAAAGAATGGCTGTATTTAAAAATCTCTAATGTGAAGTTAGACACATAATTCAAAACAGTCCTGTGTATGGATCGATGTGTCAGTGGTTTTAAACAGACAAAAATAAAATTTAAGATTATATTTATAGCCAAGTACCATGATTTCAAAATATTATAGGTTCTTTGAAGAGACTGTGTCAGGTGATTTGTTTGGGGCAGTTGTCAAATAGATTATATGGCTTAAGTGTTTTTCATCTCCAGTTATAAACAAAATTAATTGCTAATTCATTGTGGAAGGGAGGATTAAAATTTAATAATTTTTTTGCGAACTTTGTTATTATACTTGATAGATTGATGCTGTTTTGTGAGTCATTATCATGTGGTTAGGAGTTTATTCTTTGGAGTCAGGCAAACATGGTTCCTGACCCAGCCCTACTTCTCAGCAGTTATTTGACCTGAGACGAGTTATTCAACTTCTCCAAGGCTCAGTTCCCTCATCAGTCAAAATGTGGGTAATAATAGAAGCTCCTTCATAGAATTTCATGAGGATTAAATTAGATCATGCAGATAAAGTGCTTAAACAGTATCTGGCACATAGTAGGTGCTGCATAATCCTCTTCTCTCTCCTCTTTGTCATTGTTGCTGTTATTTTATTTTTATTATTTCCTGTCCTCTTTTCTGCTTCTCATCAAATGTGGTACTACCTAAAACAAGATTTAAGAAGCTGTAATTATTGAGTTCTTAAGGTATATTGAGGGTATTACAAGAAACCCATTGAATGAGGAAATTGTCGCTTGGACAATTTGAGACTGAAAAGACAAGAAAAGTGGGAGAATAGGTATTTCATTTGGATAGATGACCTCCAAAAATGTGTGGGACCTCCCCTATAGTACTTTTCTTTCATATTTCCTGCTGCAGCATGAGACTGTTTATGCTTCCAAACTATGGAACTGAGCTTGGAGGAACTGATGATGGGACCTAAACTTCCTAGTTATAACCTTCTTTATCTTTACACACCAATGTCATGTGGGAAACCAAAAATGGATTACATTGTAAATTGACCAGAATTTTTGCAAGCCAATTTTAGTGTTTTAACAAACCATGAACAAAGCACAAAAGAAAGTACTGTAAAGCCTGGGAGAGGAAAATCTGAATCTAGTCCCAGCTCTGCCACAGATTGGTGTGACCTTGGGCGACAAGCTTAAATTCTGCATTTTGTTTCTACAATTGAACAACAATAGGTTTTAGTCTTGGGTGAGCTGAAAGGTAACTCCTGTCTAATTCTAATTCTATTGTTTTCTAATTCTATGTTTTCTTAGGTCTTGCAGCTGCTAAACTAACTTCTTAGTCTTTTCTTGTTCAGGGTTAACTTGTTCTAAGAGCAGAAATAAAGACAATCAATTTCAGTTCAATGTTGAGCAGCTGCCTGATCTTGGGAAATCCCTTTACCCAACATATTATAACCCTGGCTATACATTCATTTATTCTGGGAGAATTGAAAAAACACTTATGTTGGATCCTGCTCTTGGAGATTCGAAATAGGAGCATCGATAGGTTGTTAAAACTCTCCAGGTGACTTGAATGTGCAGTGAGGATTAAGGATCACCGCAAAATCCAGTGAGCGTGTGTCCTTGCACCCAAGATGGAGCTCCTAAAAGGAATAGAGACAACTGCCCTCTTTGCGTCAGAGAATTGAGGATCAATTGAGGATCAAATCAAATAAAATAGATAAAAGCTCTTCATGATGTGTAAATGCACAGTAATTATTAAAGCAGACATTATTAAAGGACTTAGTTATTGTTATTATGCAAATGGTAGGGATTAGCATTACTATATTAAGTCTGTTGCTGCGGTTCTAACCTTTTCAGATAAAATTCACTCGCTGTCTCTAAAAGTAGCTGAGGTTCCCCCACTCAGTACATGGCAAATTTATTTCCACAGAAACTCCTAGTGCTGCTCTGTGATCCGGTGAGAGCTTAACAATTATGTGTTGATTCACTGATTATTCTTAATAAACATGATTCTTCCAAGTTTTTCATAGCACATGTGATCACCACAAATCATCATGACATACTTGTTTATCCCTTCGTGTCACAGCTTGTAAACATAGCAAACTGTGGGATAAACTGTCCTAATGTTTGTGTAATGAGAAAGAGAAAATCAACTGTTTTTCAAATTTGTCCTATTCTATCAAGAATTTCTAATTAAACTTCATTTAACGTAATATCCTTGAAGAACTCAGTTTTTGCCAGTGGTTATCTTTCTTCAGTTATTTTTACCCTTTGACACTTCAATACATTTTTGTCTGTTCAACTCTTCCACTAGAAATATCTGTGACCACTGCAGGTTTGGTAATAAATATTCTTTTCCCAGTAGTGTTGGAATAAGTCATACCTTAACTTCTGAAATTGGCCCACTATGGTCTATCCTTCAGAATGAGCAAAGGTGTATTTGACATAGACTTGTAGATTTATTTTTCATGAACTTGAAGGTAGCCTGAGATGTCTCTGTGTCTGGAGGTCTACTTGCTGCCTCATAGCAACTCTTCAGGACTGAGTTTGAGGAACACAGGCAGATCACTGAGGGTGACAGGTCCAGGAAGGGCTGTCATTGCATGTGTTGCTCCGTCCTCTGACTTCTCATGGTTGTAGCATCTAGGCAGCATCTCTATGCTCACCAGAAATTCCATCTTGGCAAAAGAAAAGTCTGGAATCTTTTCAATAGCTGTATTTTTTTTGGTCATCGATTTCTGACATTTCTCTCCTTGTTGAAGTCTGAGAATTACGTTTAAGTGGAGAAATGCTTCTTTCCTTAGGAATCCCTTCAAGTGACGACTGTCTATTAAGAATTAAACAGCTATCTGTTCATTAAGTGAATAGTTAAATCTTAATAAAGAGCTCAGCTCCTTTGGAGTTAGAGCCATGTAGACTGTTGCACGTGCTTTTCTGTTCACAAGCATAGATAATAATGCAGTTGAACAATTTAAATATATATATGTGTGTGTGTGTATATACATATATATGTGTGTGTATGTGTGTGTGTATATATATATATATAGTTTAAAATGGTAGGTTTATAAATGAAGGCCTGAGGCTGCATGATTTTTATATTTTTAAAGGGTTGTTCAAAAAAAAAATACCAAAGAATATGTGTCAGAGACCATAGGTAGGGCACAGAAGTCCTAAAATGTTTACTCTCTGGCCCTTTATAGAAAATGTCTGCTATAGAAAACGACCCCTGAACCATGTGGAAAGTACCAATAATAGAGCTCACTTATTTTTTACTTTTACCAAGAAGTAGTCCACTGTCATCTTTCCTTGGAGATATTAATTTCCGCTTGTAACATCAGTCTTCACAGCCATCTTCAAAAGAGAACGAGGAACCTCCGACAGCTGAACCGGTAGGAGAACTCACTCTCTGGCCCCCGCCAGCTCCGTTGTCGCTGCTTTTGAATCAGAGCTGTCACCCTTGTGCTGTTGCTCTCAGCCCCCTAGACCACTCCTCAGCATCGTCGCCAGCCACCAATTTGCTGCACACCTTCTTTGACCTTGGCTTTTTGGCCAAGTGATGATTCCGTTCTAACTGCTCTTGTGAATCTGTTTTGCTACGTTGCCCTAATTTCATTCGCTTTCACCCTCTTCCCCAGAATTTCAGCCCTGTTGAGGTAGATGCCTTCCAAATCTAATATTCGTACCCCTACCCTTTACTTGCTCCTATTCAGGCTCAGTTTTTTTTTTCTTGCTGATTTCAAAGCGAATCCAGTTCTGCCTCTGCAAAAGATTATAGCGAAAAGAGGATTTCTGGTGGCTTCGTTCACCAGATGAACCGAAGTATTTTTTGTGAGCAGTACAGCTACCCCTTCTGGACACCACTTGCACACAGCCTTTCTTGTGTTCACGTAGTGTCCATATCACTTGGTGTAATTTCCTTCCCATGGACCTCCTCCTGGCTTTTTGCCACCTAGGACCACAGTAGTTTTTCATGCCTATCACTTTGACCAGGCCACCCCAGTGGTCCCTATTGCCCTTGGGATCCAGTACACATGTCTACCAGAGCTATTACAGCACTCAAATTTCTGATACATTCCTTTCTTCATTCCAGTCCAGCTTGAGGAATCCCTCCATCTCCTGCTTGCACCATCCCCCTACTCCACACACAGGCATCGAATGCCCACTCCATTCCAGGGACTCTCCTAGGGTCTGAGACTCAGGGATGGTTGAGATGCAGCCCAGCTCGCAGTCTTTTTTGACAAATGAAAGGTAATATGCCCAGACGTGACTGTAGAGCTAAGCAGTAGGTAGTGATTAACAAGGTTACTAAATATGATGAAAGCACCGAAGAGAATATTTAGAACTCAACTCTGTAACAATAAAAATTTCAAACTACTTAATGAGAATAATACTAGGCATAACAAATTTACCACTTAAAGAATATTTGACTTTGTGTTTAACCTTTCATGAACTATACGGTTTAAGGACCAAACGTCCAGTATTTTTTTTCTGAGTAATTTACTCCTTTTCTGAGTCGCTATCTCATTTACCAATACATTATCTTGCCTCCAGCCAGGTCTGTAAACACCAGGGTTCTGTAAACAAATGCAGTCTTTTGATTATATTGCAAAAGACAACATCTTGTCTTTGTAAACACTCCTGCTCCTCATTAGAAATTGAGTCCTCATTCTGTTCCCTAAGTACATGGAATGGTCCCTTATGACTGGTGGGTGATGAGCTGTTCTAGGTTGACTCATAACTTTAATTTTTGGAATAAGGTTTGAGAAGTTGTCACTCAATTGCAAGAGATGCCTTTCAAATAACTTTGTATCTGGACATCTTTCGCCTTTCATTTCCTTCTTCTCATTCCTTGCACACTTCCTTTCTCCCAAGCCCTTTTCAAAATTATATGATTATATCAAATATAAATTGGGAAAGCTAGGTAGGACAGGACAGACTTGTCTTGAGGGAGGCACCCCCCCCAAGAACACTGACCAAATAGGAAACAGGGGGGCGCAGTGTTCACCAGCCTGCCTCAGTGTGACTCGGCTGTGTGCACCGCCAACTCATTTATTCACTCATGACATATTTTATGACCCCCTTCTCTGTGCCACAAACACCATGCTCAGTTCTAAGGAAATAAAATTGAGCCAAAGGAAAATTATTGCTTCCTTCATTTGGGAGAAGTAGCATCAATTATGTTTACATTAATAAACGTGTGATAATAAATTAGTATCCTAACTCTGATAGGAGAGGAAGAGCTAAAATTAGTGTTTCACTCCCTAACAGCTCTGGTGCCTGTGTGGGTCTTCCTCTTCCTCTCTCTCTCTCCCTCTCTCTCTCTTCCCTCTTTGACAAAATGGCTAACAACACTGAGTCCTGTCATCACTCTGGTGCTTTATAGCCACATTCTTTCTTTTAATTATGCAGTAAGAAAACATTGTTATTAGTCAATCTGACACTGGGAGAGTGAATAAACGAATGCTTGCATTAGGAGAGTTTGGGGGCAGAAATATGCCACAGGCCCTAATTTGAAACCATCAGATTCAGTGGCTGCTAACCGACCTAAAATCAGACTCTGGATTTCCTTTTTTCTTTCTTTCTTTTTTCTTTTTAACAGCAGCTAGAGAAAAAAACCTTCTCTTTCCTCTGCAGAAGTCAGAACTGGATCTCAGAATTGGAAATGCGTCCTCCCCCATGCATGCCCACCCACATGGTTAACAAACGATGGATTTCCCAAGACAGCTGCCAAACGCTGGGTTTCTAATCGCCGTATACCTTCCCCGCCAGAATCTCCAAGTCCTTCCGAATAAACCCAGTCAGTCACACTTTCTGAACTTTTCAGCAAATATCTTCCGGCTTCATCTGTTTTCTGCAAAACCCTCAGGCACAGGCCGGGAGCAGAGGCCGCGGCGCAGCGCCCCCGCGTCGGGATCCCGGCGCAGGGAGTCTGGCAGGATGCGAGGCCACACTGGGCGTCAGCGCCCTCCAGCCTGCAACGCCCGAACGTGCCTCCCAGCCCTGGTTCCATCGCTGCGGGCGCGCCGAATGAGTAGCCGCGCTATTTTTACCTCCCCCGCTGCAATTCTTTCTATTTACTTGCAGGAAGGAAATAAAGGATTAAGGGGAAATGGTTAGCCTTAGTTTTTCCCGAGAAGGAGGGGGTTGGAATAGGGGAATAGTTGGAATCTGGTGTGGTGAAAAAGGCAGGTCGATTTCTCTGGCTGATTATTTCTCCTAGATCCTCCTTGTCTCGGGCCTGGAAAGCCCCGCACTCTTTCTTCCTCTCTGTCCAATACCCGACTGACAGCCTTCCCCTCCCCCACCTCTGGAGGTGCCACCATCCCCTCTGATGCTGCCTGGGTTGCTGCATCACTCTGCTGCTTCTCCATCCCCCCTTTTCCCCGCCCCGCTCCCCACAATAAAGCATGCGCAGTGCGTCCCGTGCCGGGCAACGGCATCAGCATCAGGACCCGAATTCGCTCTCGGGCGCGCTCTCGAGAGCGGGGAGCACGCCCGCGGCGCGCGCCCCCGCCTGGCTCGCTCCCGCGCGCCGCCTCAGCATCCTCAGCCCCACCAGCAGCCCCCGCAGTCACTGGAGCGGCCGCGCCCGCCGCAGGGAGGGAGGAGCAACTGGGGAGGCTCCAAGTTGGCGGAGCAACTGGGACCCCCGGACTCGTCAGCGTCCGCCCCGAGTGGGCCTGAGACGCGAGCTGGGGAAGGGGCGCCGCCCAGTCCCTAGCCCCGAGCCCTGACCCCCGCTCGCGGCGGCACCATGCGCGCCGAGCCGGCGTGACCGGCTCCGCCCGCAGCTTTCCCGCAGCCTAGCCCGGCGCACTCTCCCGCCACACCGAGCGGCGCCCGGGAGCTATGAGCCATGAAGCCGCCCGGCAGCAGCTCCCGGCGGCCGCCCCTGGCGGGCTGCAGTCTTTCGCGAGCCTCCAGCGGCCCCCGCGGCGGACCCGCCGGCCCGGCGCCTGCCCGCGCCCTGGCCCGCGCGCCGCCCTGCCGCCTGCTCCTCGTCCTTCTCCTGCTGCCTCCACTCGCCGCCTCGTCCCGGCCCCGCGCCTGGGGGTCTGCTGCACCCAGCGGTGGGTATGGCCCCGGTTCCCTTTGCATTGCCTTGCTCGTGGGGCCCTGCAGAGGAAAGCGAAGGGCACAGGCGGGTCCGTGCGCTCTGGACACGTCCCGGGCTCGGCCTTTCCGCGCCTCCCTGCCTACCTCTCTTATTCCGCAACCTCCCATTCATTCCAGTTCACTTTTTGAAGTTAATTTCCGTTGCATTCACTAAAAACCCATTCCAATTACTGTCGGTTCCACTAGAAGGTATTTAGTGGATGCGGGGTCCCTCTGTGCAACTTAGCTGATGGGAGCCCAGTGGATGGGAAATGCAGCGAGGGAGCAAGTTGCTTCTTGGGTGGTGGAGCCTGAATGTGAATGCAAAAGGATGTAATAATAATGTTAACATGTTGTTTCCTCAAATTGCCTACTGGGTTTATCCCCTCCTCTTGGAATTAAAGTGGGGGAGAGAAAAACTTCGGGGTTATAAACCTTTGGTTTGTAATTCTCAAAATGCTTGTCATTATAATGAACAATTTAGATAATGTTCAATACAATTGGAAATCAGTGGAAGCAGAAAGCTGGCCTTGGCAGGAACGTAAAAAGGAATTGGAAAGCTGCCAGCATCTGCATCCCTCTATGGCAAAGGATTTCTTGCTCATCTCAAAGTTAGAAGAAAAGGGAATTGTCCACTTCGTTAAATGAATCATTTAACATGAATTCAGCACTCAAGTTATCTTAGGAGCGTTCTTAGGTCTCAGATGAGATACTCATAGTCAGAGTCCCATTGAGCTTCTGTAGACTCAGAGAAGGGTGGAAATGAGGGCCAGAACCCTTGAGCGAGTTCATTAAATGACTCATTTTTCAAGTCTATTCTGCCCACCCCCCCACACCCATACTTAGAAGTAGACATTTGAGACTGATTAGAAATGTACATACAAAACACAAATCAAACTACATTATTGTATAAGCCTTATTGGCTGTTAACTTATTCAGGCAATTTCATTGTTGCAGTAACTTGCTTTACTGTGTGTCCACTTCTTACCTGCTTATAAATAGGAAACTTTGTTTATGCCAGTAACAGAAAAATGCATTTTGGTATTTATGTATTTATAGAGTATATATATGTGTGTGTGTTTGTATGTATTTGTGCCCCCTGCCCCTTTCCCCCAACCAGCTCCACGTTGGAATGAAACTGCAGAAAAAAATTTGGGAGTCCTGGCAGATGAAGACAACACATTGCAACAGCATAGCAGCAGTAATAACAGTGACAGCAATGCAATGCAGAAAGAAATCACACTGCCTTCAAGACTCATATATTACATCAACCAAGACTCGGAAAGCCCTTACCATGTTCTTGACACAAAGGCAAGACACCAGCAAAAACATAACAAGGTAGGCAGTGAGCCAGTTATGCAAAAGTAGCTGCCATGAAGTTTTCCTTTAATTCAATTTTCTGCCAGAATCTGATTTCACAAATTTTACTGCAACATTTTATTAGGAAATCAGTTAATATTATGTTAGGGGAGAAGCTTGAGGGAGTTAACCTGGAATCTACTGGAATAGGATTGCCATTTATTTCTCTTCTCTGACTCAAAACTGGAATTGGAATTTTCTTAAAAAGGCCTTAGAAGTTTAACAGCTGAAAATGTGGTCCATGTGTCTTTCAAGTGCATTGGATGCTGAATAGTAGTTAAGTGACTATGTGTATGATCCTGACTTGTATCTGTGAGCCTTTATGTAAGGGTGCAGTATTCTCCCTCCCATGATGAAAACTGCCTTCAACCTGCACACAGAAGATTGCTCTAAGAGACTGTTTGGCTGCAGATTCTCCATCAGTCTTTCACTTAGAAACGGAATGTTTAAATTTAAACAACCTCTTCCTTTATTGATCAATAGAAAAAAAACCCCATTGTTATATTTTTAGTAGGTAAACAGTTCGACGTTTTTAAAAGATTATGGTGAATTTAAACAAGCCATTTATACTTTATAGAGACCAGTTTGGTCAGCGTCATCCTTAGACTCTATCTGCCTTAACTGTAAGCAGTTGCTTTACTTCAGGTTGGTTCAGAAAGTGGCACTCATTTTTAGAAGACATTCAATGAAAGATCAATGTGCTTAATAGCCAAAGAGTTTAAGGAATCTTTTTTCCTGCTTACTCTTTTTTATTTGAGTAAATAATATTTTGGACCCCAAGCAGATTTATACAATGGGTTATTAGTGCCTTTGTTCTTTATCAGGAGCAGAAAATAGAGTTTCTGTGTCAAATATTTTACTTTGAACTATTCCTGTTCAGTTGAGAGGAACGGTAACTGTTTAATATCCAGAACTTTAGAAAACTATCTGTGGTTTACATCATTGTTTTCATTAGTTTTCTAGAACATAGGTAAGTGGTAACAGTATTTCCATTTTAGAAGTGTGGAGTTAGAAATTTAAGAAATTTGGGGGACTTTCCCAAGATCATTAAATATCTAATATGAAATTCAAGAGGCCTGAATATTTAATTTTTAATATTTTTTTACAAGTCAGATTTCTGAGAAAATGCTTCCTTTAGTATTAAATGTTATTGGAGAAGTTAATTTTGTTTTGCATTATTGTGCAGTGGCTGCTACCCACCTTGGCTGAGTTGAATGGGTCTCTGTTCTCACAGTACATTTTTCATCTACTCCTATGAAACTTAATGGGTTCCCTCCTGGGTCATGTCTACCAAGTTGCCTTGTTCAGAAGAGGAGTGGGTAATATCTTAAAGGAAGAAGAGTCCAAGGCCCTTTTGATAGATACATTGGTGGCCATTATATGGCTTTCCTAATTAATGAGACCTTCTCTGGTTAAGTGGCAAGTTCTCAAACTCCAGTGCCTTCATATAAGTTGCTGGAGGAAGGAAAAAAACTGCCTCAAAGTCTATTTTAAAGAATGCTCAAGCCCTACTGAGCTAAGACTTGAAAGAAATTTCTGTGGAACTTCTTTGTAACTCAAGTATTGGAAGCTATGACTAATGCCTATCTTATAATCTAACCTTATGTGGTGGTTTTGTTAGTGGGACATGGTTTGATTACCATATATCTGAATTTCTATGATAATAGGTTTTTTAGAACTTCACCCCACCACTCATGTAGAGGAATAGATTTCTCACTGTGGACCACGTACTTGCTGTTGGAAGGTGTCTACCTCTCCACTTTCATTCTCCACAGTGGTCGAGTTTCTTTTATCTTCAAAATGTGCTTATGCAGAAATTACATTTGAAAGCATTTTTCTTATTCTTATTAGTTTAATTCAACGAACATTTGGTACACATTTCTCATGTGCAAAGTAGTATGCTAGAGATTTGATAAGAGATAAGGGGTACAGGATGAATAAGACAGGAGACAGAGAAAAGAGATAAGCAAGATTCTAAAAAGGGCTCCCATACAGTTTTCTTAAATGGTGCATTCCCTGAAATTCCCCTCTGTGTTCTAGTCTTTGCCTTTTACTTCTGTTTTTAAGCATCTCTTGAACTGGTTGGCAAAAAGTGCTCCATATGCTTTATGCTTGTATCTTAGGATGACTTGCCAAATAATAGTGATAAGAGATACTTGTCAGTTCAGCTGTTTTACAATTGTTTCAGTAAGAGAGAAAGTATAGAACTTCCTCATTTTTGCTTCTATAAGTTTGGGTTTTAGTGTCTATGTAGTATGTACCTTTTTTTCCTCCACTGATTTCATTGCACTCAAGCACATCTTAATGAATGCCTGAGAAATGCTGAATCACTGTGCCATTCTCCTGGATTCTCCTAGTTTGGGGGTAGAGATGGAAAAGGAAATTCCCAGATTCAGGTTGCAAGGCAGAGCTCCATATTTATTTCATAAATATTCAGCATTGATCAGGCCTTATTACTTTATGGTTGTGAAAGTTAAGAATGTTTATTAACTCTTTTAAATAGCTAAGTTTAGAAGTAGATGTACAAAGCACCTCTGTAATACTAGTGTTTCTCAAACCCTTAAAGTTTTCTTTGTCAAAGGCTGTTTAGAAACCTTTTTATCTCCAGCTAGGATGATGTATGACTTATTGTCCAAACTATGGCATTTTTGAGAGGGAAAGAGGGCAAGCTTAACAATTATGCCAGGACAACAGGCATAAACCAAGAAGGTCCAAAGCAGACAAGGAATATAATCACTTCAGATCTAAACAGTTATGTTCTTGATTTTTGGTGCTTACTCAAGTGCAATTTTTAAATAGTTTTTATTTTATTTTCTGATGATTTATTGTAATTTTTTTCTTACTAGCAGGGACGTCAGTTTACCACCGCATACAAGTATTACGGTCTGAAAAGGAAAGATTTAGTTTTGCTTTGTTACCAACGTACATTTTTTTCATTTGTAGAGACTTTTCCAGGCATAAACAGAATTTTATGCTTGTTAAATATAAGAATTTTATTAACCATTAATACAATATATAAATAAAATGGATCATACATTTAAAATATTAGATTCATTCATTCATTCATTTATTCACACATGAATTCTGAGATAATCCTATGAGGGCAGTTCCTAAGGAAGTTAATGAATCTGTGGCAGAGGAAAAATGATTTTTCCTCTACCCTTCTAGGTTCATGACTGAGATACATCCTGTGTTAAAAGACAGATTAACAGGAGAAAAATAGGAGTCTAATGACATGTATACCTTCTGTGCACATGGGAGAGATCTAGGAGAACTGAGTGATGGTTCTGGCCCTAGTCATCACTGTAAATAACATCTTCAGCTAAAGACAAAAGAATGTGTTGAGAGGTGGGGAGCCAGTTCTGAGAGGCTGTAAGGAAAAGCACAGTAATCAAGGGGAAAGTCGTTATATGCATTTAAGTCGTTTTCTCCCTTGATGCAAGAGTTTCTAGAGCTCTTAGCTATCCTCCTCTACCTGGCATTAAGGAAGAGACACCCTGACAAATGGAGATTTCTTATAAAGGTAAAAGTTTCTTACAAAAGGGTAACTACTGGGTTTTCAGAGCTTCTCTGGTGTCTGCTCTTTCTTAAAATAATTGGTCTAAAGCAACAAATGGAATAAGACAAACAGAGACTCATGGACATGGACTATAGACTAGTGGTTACCAGGGGTAAGGGGAAGGGGAAGGTAGACAGGGTAAAGAGGGTCAAATATGTGGTGACAGAAGGAAATCTAACTATGGGAGGTGAATGCACAGTGTAAATATATATATATGCCTTACTGTTAAAGTGTAGTGTGTTTTGTTAACCAATGTCATCATAAAAAAATTAAAAAACAAATAATAAAAAATAATACATAAACATTTAAAAAATAATAATCGGTCTTAAATAATCCTTTTGCCAAAGAGGCATATTTTGGGGTGGTACATTCTGCTCCCATTCAAAACTTTCCCTGAAACTTCCCTTGAGTCAAAAATTACTTGGCCCTGTTTCCTTTCTCAGGATTTTTTTCCTTTCCCAGCAGAAAGGGGTGGCCAGTGTATACTGTGCGTAGTGCTGGGTCTGGGGAAGATGAAAGCCATTTCTTTTGACTTTAGTTGGCCTGCAGATGCTGTCTTTTGTTACCTCCCTGCTTTGCTGAAGAGCTGAGCTGGTATACTGAATTAAGAATACGCAGAGTATGGCCTGCTGACTGAGGGGGCACAAGCCACCCCACGGGGGTGGCAGGTGGTTCCTTCAGCATCTGAGTTCCCACTTTGGGGAAGTAGAACCCATAGAGTTGTTTTGATGGGAGGCACAGTTTTAGTACACCCATGCTAAGGAAACTGAATTTATAACTTGCAGATCTCAGAAGCAAGGGGGTACAATGAGCCAGGGGAAGAGCAGTTCCTACTCCCATACCATAAACGAGCAGGGGATGGACTGTGGGGTAGCAGGCACCTACCTATTTACTCATAAGAGGGTTGGAGGTCACCACTTTTCACAGCCTTAACTTTAAGTGGTTATTTTCAAAGGTGCCCTGGAAAAAGCAAAATGGGGACTAATGGCAGAAATCCTAAACTCAAGTCCTTGTCTAAATGTCTAGACTCTGGATGTGAGCAGGGTTTTCATAATGTAAAATGCCTAGGCTGCAACTTAGAAAAACGAAAGTTGTTTTTCTCATCACCCCTGCTCTCCACCACCCCAGGTTAAAGAGAGAGAAGAGATGTTTAAGTGAATTTAGATCACAGCATTATTATTACTTCCTGCTCTACTTCAGGATAAGGCCAGTTCTACATTTCTTGACTATCCAGAAGCCAGCTACTCCATTGTGCTTGGTGCTGGACAGCAGAAGAGACACAGTGACCTTTCTCAGAATCGGTAGAGTGCCAACTATTTTGTTATATGACAATACAAACTTTTGTATCGGTTTCAATAGTCTTCCCAAATTTTCCAGGTCATTATAAAATTGTAGTACATAGAATTTAGGCTTGTAATAGTTTTACTTGCAATGCCTTGCTATGGCAAACTGTCAGTAAGTATCTGTTGAATGAATTGATGATTGAACACTTATATATTGGAATGAGTGTAGTGCTTTCTGTGAAACTTCATGTTGTAATCAAATTGACATTCAAAAGAGCCTCAAGTTACTGTTAAGCAGTTTTGGCACCGTGACAGATCAGTAGGAGACAGAATGTTGGTCTTGAGTTTTTAGCACTGCATAAATTGCACCTACTTTCTGCTTACATTACCTAAAATTGTGAAAATACCTATATTAACAATTCTTAGATTATCTCTATCACTGTCACCACCGTTAATGTGGCTAATCAAAAGCTGACCATGTGGCAGTTTTTGTCATTGCTGTGGGTTAATTCTCAATGGTGGAGCAAGAGGTGTCTACTTAGTTTCTAGTCAATCAGATTTGCATCTGTTAATGGTTAAGTTCTATTTGGTTCGGCAATCATTTTTTGAATACCTGTTTTAAATCAGGCACTGTGCTAGACTTTGGTAAAAATGATGAAAAGTAACACTCAGTCCCTACCCTTGCTCATAACTCGATGGGCATTAGAAACAGGCAGCTAATGGTACATAGTTTATGCCAGTGCAGTTGCTAGTTGTAAGAAAAAGGGCGGTGGGCACCCGGCAAAGTCAAAGAAAACCTCGTAGAGGAAGAAATAATTGAGCTGGCCCTAAATAGCAATCAGGAGGTAAGTTTTTAGGAGGTGAAGAGGGGCCTGCAAAGGTAGAGGCAAAGGCCCCGGTCTGCTGGGAGGCAGTAGGGAGCTCATTCTATGTGGTCAGTTGAGAAGGGGAAACCCAGTGTGGGAAATTCAAAAAGAATTTTGCATTAGTGTTACATTTGTAGCCAGTTAGAAACTCACTCAATTCCTCTAGAAACCCAGTGGTGTACCTGTTTATAGATGTAGCAGTTGCAGTTTATAGTTAGCGTTTCCAATGAGGACAGATAGCTTGTAAGTGGCAGAGCCAGGATTTGAACTCAGGTCTTATCTTGGCAAAGCTCCTGCTGCAGAAAGAATAGGGTGTGTTGGGAGTGGCAGGTGGTGAGTGTGAATGCTGTGAAGGCTGCGAAGAGATCAAGGGGTTGGGTTTATTCCATATCAAATGGTTAAGTCCTGAGAAGTCCGGAGTTGAACACATTTCGATTAAGCATTGATTGACTGCCAATTCTGTGACTCCTTAGGGAATTTACCTTCTAGTGGGAGGATACAGACCATAAACACAAGAGCAACAGCAACACCACCACAAAGATTTCAGGTATTGACAAGTGCTTAAAGAAGATAAAATAGCCTACATGGTAGAGAATGGTGGGTGGGATGATTTCTCTTGAGGAGTAAGGAGTTTGGGCCTATGATCTTGGTCAAAAGTAACCCATCTGCTGTCCCTCGTCTTTAGATGGGGTGGGTGAGCATGAGCTGTTTACTTCAGTCCTCCCCACTCTTTGTTGCCTATCACACACCCTTCCTCGTTTCTGCTACTTGTCTGGCCCCTATAGGCATTTGAGTTTGCACCCTAGTCTCTGATGCTTCTCTCCTATGAAGTCTGGACCATTTTTGATCATTTCATCCCAGATTGGTTTGATGGCCATCGTATTTTCCAGCAGTCCGCAGCTGAGCTGTGCTCTCGAAAGTCTTGCTTTAGCATGTATCCCTACGTAACATTTTCTACTTTTCTGCTCATGGGGTTTTGGACTCATTATTACTAACTATACAGCAACCAGTGTCATTTTTGTTCTTCACTTATTCTCAAGGTTTGTTAACAGATTGGGCCACTGTCCTTTCTGCACAGCCAGTTAAAAATACCAGGCGCAACTTACATGGCTGATGGCATTGCCCAGGGTCGGTGGCATCACCCGTCTGTGGGTAGAGTAGGGTGTGAAGAGAGCTTTCCTCCCTCATTTTCTCAGTGGTACCACTATTTTTTCCAAAGCCATCTGAAAGTGAACCTTTGGAGTCATCTTTAGACTCTTTTCTCTCCTTCATCTTCTGTCTATAAATAGTCAGTTATTAAGTCTTGACGTTTCTCCCTTGAACCCATCCACCCCTCCTTCTCTCTGTATTATGTTCTTGTCATCGCTTCTGTCTCTTTCTCTCTGTCAATCTATCAGTCCCACTGCTGACAGACTAATCTTTGTAAAATGCTTATTTCATCACGTGACCCCCTTTATCCTCATGCGACAAGCATAATTTCAGCTAGATAAATTTTACTTGTGTGTGAAGGAGAGAATATGAAACGCTCTGAAGATGAGCTGTCGCTCCTCTCTGTATACTACATGGTTGCTACTCTGTCCTCCTTTTCTTGATTTTTTCCAGCTGTTTGCTCAAAGGTTAGTCTGTAACAGGAGGTAATTTCGTCTGGATGATTTTGTTCATATATGTTCAAACTCAGGGGCTAGTTATGGAAAACTCTTGTGAATATGGGCTATAACCTAATTTGTCAGTAAAAGCATTCTCGGGCTTTTATTTTTGTTTCAAATACTGTTAAATTCCTGCTTCAGAAAACTCTGCCATCTCTGTCTTTAAGATCTGAGTAATTAATTGCTCCTAGAGTATAAGTTTTCTGAATGAAAATATTTTATTCCTCTCAAAAATTTACGTAATCATAAGGCCTATTCACACAAGTGACATGGGTGCCCTTTAACCTTATGAAAGACTCATTCATTCACGTAATTTATTCATTCAAAATCCACCAAGCATCTGAATTTTGCAGTTTTACAGAGGAGTCTTTGTGTCTAGCATTTATATAAATTCAGGACAATTTTAATCAAATCTACTGCTAGGAATTCCATTATAAAAAGAATAGATCCAGTTATCATATTTTACTCAGAATAATGAGAAGTTAAAAACAATCATGTTCATTCATAGCAAAATAGGATAAAGTGTTTACTTTTTATAGAGGAACATGAAAGATGCTTTCTCCATCACTGGCCACCCAGTTTGCAAGAGTGCCAAACATGTCACGCGATGTTCTAGATAAGGTTTTGTTATATAGGTGTCTTCTCTGGCTGAAGAGTGGATAAGGTACTTTCCTCACCTGGGAAATTATAAAAAAATGAATTTGAGATTGACTTTCAATTTTATTGTGAAATCTTTGTTAACAAGATCTACCTTAACGTTAAATGTTCTTTAAGCTTTCTGTTTAGAAAGGAAAAAGATGGAAATTCAAATACATTTCCTGTACTGATAGACACTAATTGCAGAGAAATAAGTTCAAACAAACTAATTAACAGAAGTGTAAATAGGACCTTATAACCAGTGCCAGTAATGCTCTTTAGCTTTTATCTGTTATTATATAGTTGGGGACATTTACCTCTTTCTTATCTGCATGACAGTGTCCACTTGAGGAAGTCATCTTGGCACATTTTTAATCCCATGAATATAGTGGGAACAAGATAATCACATGCTCTGGGACCATCTCCTCCTCCTCTCACTGTGTCAAAAGATTAATTTTAGAAGTTGATTCTAAGCATGCCTTGAGGCATATCACAGAAAACATTCCAGAGCCATGAAGAAATTGATTTTGGTTATCTGCTGACTTCCAGTATCTGTTCCAGAGCTTCCTTCCCGTAGTGTGGATGCTTGAGAATTTGCTATATCAGGTTGTGGTCTAGATCACTTAACTGGGTGCTTTGAGCTGTCTTTTCATTGTAAACAGGTCTGCTAATACCATATACTCTTATAGTTAGTGGTATGTTACAGACGGGCTCCATTAATAATATGAATCATCAACGTCTAGGGGAGTGCCCCATCCTCCACGTGTCTTCTTGCTCTTTACATTTTCAGCCAAGTTGAATGTATTAAATCAACTCACAACTCACTGCAATATGCTGGTAGTAACAAATATAATATATTGCTTTTGTAGTGAACCTAAACGGTTTTATCAAGGTATTTTCCTATCTATAATCTCACAACATCCTCCTGGCAATAAAACAACTTTTATTATCAGATGATTATTATTTCTGCATTCTAGGTGAGGAAACTAAGTCCACAGAAATCAAGTCCATTGCTCCAGGTCTTGGAATTTATTGGCACACCAGAATGCCAGAATGACAAGAACCGTGGTCTGTAGACTTCCGCCCCTTGTGCTTTCATCACACCACATCTGTGGGTTGCATAGAAAAGTTTCTGTCCCTTTTAGACACCTTTTCGCTGTATAATAAGGACCTATGAACTAATTATACCATGGGCATGCAACCACACACATTGCCCCCGGCCTTCCTCTGCAACACATTGGTTTTCTTGTTTTCTTCTTTTTCTTTCTAAATGAGTACGCCAGATAAATAATCTTTTTAAAAATGGGGACTTTTTTTTTTTTTTTACAATACTTTGCTTACCTACTTGCATTTCCTTGTTAGCCTTCTTTAACTTACTTTTCCCTCTACCCGATTCCCCACCTTCCTTGTTTATTAAGCACATTTAGTGCGTTCAAATTATAAGTCAGACATTTGATGATTATAGAAAAGCTTTTTTTTTTTTTTTAAAAAAATTCTCTAATAGAGGGGTCTGCAGTCTAAAGAACTAGGTCTTCAAAACAAGCTGAATTTAACAATAACTGGTTAATTTACTCTCTATTTTTTCACTAACACCCAATTTTAAACTTTTTTGTCAGCATGAGATAACCACTGTTCCTATGCAGACATGATATCATTTCAGCCAAAGCAAGGTAATTGGCATTCTAGTGATACAGTGCAGGTATTTAGTTGTGGGGTAAATGTGATTTGTATTAGGCCGTTTGGAATGTCAGATGTTCTTTGACTTCTCTTACTAACTTTTTTGACCCACAGTGGTGAAGAATGGTGGGGGAGCCGAAGGTTGGAGGTGTAACAGATCTGTTAACACCAGTTATTTAGACTTGGGCAAATTACCTAGTCTTCCTAAGCTCCAGCTTTCTTATCAATGGCGTGGATGTAATAACAGTGCCTCCCCCAGAGGCTGTGCCTGACTGAAGTTGGATCACCATGTCAAGTGCTTTGCCCGGTACCTGGCGTACAGGAAGTTCTCAGCAAGTGTTATCTAGTCATGACTGACAAGAGGTCCAGGGAATCTAAGCTGTGAAATGCTCTTTTAGGAATAAAGAAAGGATCGTTTTATTAAAAAAAGAAAGTGGATTTAGAAGTAGTTGTGAGGACATGTGTGGGGAAAGGTGACTTTGAGGGTCTTTCTGGTTTTATGACTGCATATAAACTTGATTGCGTGACCTCAGGTGAGAGTGGAGTAAATCCTTGAGGATGTCGTGAGGTGTCTTAGAGGCTGCAGTCCTTTAACCACGTTGAAGCAGTAGTCTGTAACATGCTGTTTGTTCTCTGGGGATGTAGAGGAGTTTTCCCTAGACTTTGCCAATAATCAGGGCACTCCGGGCAGGCTTGGAATAGGGCATTTTGGTGAGTTGTGAGGTGAACTGTTTTCTTTGTGGTGCTAATTGCCAAGGTGGGCATGGTGTGGCACCAAACACTATAAACAGCACATATTTATATGATAGTTTCCCTAAGAAATGACGCATTTAAACATCCACTCACCTCTCTTCTTTCTCCCACCAATTTCCTAAACAAAACAAAATCTAAGAAGTACTTTCATTTGCCATTGATAGTTTTCTGGCTTTGGAATGAAATTTTAACAGTTATGAAACTATGACAAATAGAATAGTACATAGGTCTCTCAATCAGAAACACTGAACAGGGCAAAAATATCAGAAATACAATTCTGTTTTTAATTTGGACCCTGGGATATTATTGAACATGTTATGGCCAGGATGTAAAATTCTGGGCTTTGCATCCCAACTGCCTTAACCAAGAGGAGTTCATACATTGATTCCCCTTCTCTTCTAAATTATGGCTAACAACAGTGAAGAACTAACTGTAAGTGAGCACAACTAGTTAATTACCTTGTTAATTACTATGGTCTGCCCTGTACCATGAATGAACTTTCACCCCCGTAGAATGTTCAGACTGTAGTTAGAGGCATTTATCACTGTTGGGCAGCATAAACACAATCACTTGTCCCTTTCACTTGTTATTTTTGGCATTGCAATTGTGAGTAAAACATTTTTTAAAAATAGTTAACTATTATTCTTTCCCTTTCTAATGAACTATACCTATATTTTTCTTTTATTCATTTATTTGGGACATTAATGCTTTTTAAAACCTACTAATTTATTTAGAATTGTTACCCAAATGGTATATTTATAAACTGTTCTGTCTTTGTATCAGATCTTAAATCACCTTTCCATTTTAGTTTTCTAGAGTTCTTGGATTTCTCATGACATATTTTAACACCCTATTATGTTAAAAATTTATAAACTTATTTGACTTATTTGTATGAAACACTTATTTGTGATTAACATTTTAGAATCTTAGTTTCTTCATAGAGAGCATAATCTCTCCCTTGATACCCAGACTTATATATCCAACTGTTTATCTTGTATCTCCACTTGGATATCTAATAGACAACTCAAACCCAACATGTCCAAAACAAAACTCTTTACTCTAACATCTCTTACCCCAACCTGCCCCTCCACAGTCTTTCCCCTCTGAGAAGTTAGAAGATCATTCTTCTAGTTGCTCGAGCCAAGAGACTCTACTCTTTTCTTTCTCAGCATTACTTCAAGCCATTAAATCTTTTCGGTTCTCCCTTCAGTGCTATTCAGAATCCGACCCTTTCTTACTGTCTCCATTGCTGCCAACCTGGTCATCACCTCTCCCTTGTATTATTAAAATATCTTCTTAAACCTTGTCCCTGCTTTTGTCTTGTCCCCGTCACTCTGACTCCTGCCTGTTTTACACACATCAAGCAGAGTGATCCTTTTGTGTGCTGATTTGGGTCATGTTACTCCTTAGCTCAGTAACCCACAGGGGCTTCCCATCTCACTCAGAGTGACTCCCCCCCCCTCTAATCATAATGTGGTCACCTATGAAAATTAAACTGTGAGAGCAGTGCTTTTTTACTTCTTGGTAACTAGGGAAATTGCTTGAGGTCAAAGAAGAGAAGCTTCTTAGTCTTCACAGAATTTTCTGAAGGGACTCTGATGTCAGAGTGGAAGGAAACAGATTGTACTGCAACCGTTGGGCCTTGGGGAGAGGATGATCACAGAAATGTGAGTATAAGCTGAGGTTCTGAAAAGAAAATTGCTCAAAAGAAGTATTTGGAGATGTTTTGCTGGAAGCTTAGATTTGCTAATGGTTGAATGAATAAAACAGATGATATTTAAGAGAAAGAAAGTAGTTCAGTTTTTGTAACACAACTTTTTATTATGGTAAAATATACATAACTTAAAATTTACCATTTTAACCATTTTGTATTTTGTACTTTTTAACTATCTCTATGGCATTAAGTATATTTACGTTATTGTGCTGCCATCACCACATCCATCTCCAGAACATTTTCATTTTATCCAATTGAAACTCTGTACTCATTAAATACTAATTCCATATTTCTCCCTCTCCCCAGCCCCTGGCAACCACCATTCTACTTTTTGTCTCTGTGAATTTGATTTTCCTAGGTACCTCATTAAGTAGAATTATATAGTACTGGTCCTTTTGTGACTGGCTTATTTCACAGAGCATGATGTCTTCAAGGTTCTTCATGTTTTAGAATGTATCCAGATTTCCTTCCTTTTTAAGGCTGAATAATGTTCCATTGTATGAATATATCACATTTGGATGGATACTTGGACTTTTTCACCTTTTGACCTTTGTGAATAATGCTGCTGTGAACGTGGATGTACAAATATCTGTTTGACTTCCTGTTTTCAATTCTTTTGGGTATATATATACCCAGAAGTGGAATTGCTGGATTGAATTTTTAATTTTTTTGAGGAGTCACTGTGACATTTTCCACAGCAGCTGCATTATTTTACATGCCCATCAGCAGTGCACAAAGGTTCCAATTTCTTCACATTCATGTAAACACTTTTTTTTTTTTTTTGGTATAGCCATTCTAATGGGTTTGAAATGGTATCTCATCTTGGTTTTGATTTGCATTTTTTCTGATGATTAGTCATGTTGAGCACCTTTTCATTTACTTATTTGCCATTCATAAGTCTCCTTTGGAGAAATGTCAATGAAATCTTTCGACCATTTTTTAATTGGGTTGTTTGATTTTTAGGTCTGTTGATAGTGTACTTTGATGCACAAACATTTTTAATTTTGATGAAGTTCAACTTACCTGCTTTTTTTTGTTGTTTGTGCTTTCGGTGTTATAGCCAAGAAGCGTCTCTCCTATATTTCTTTGAAGAGTTTTATACTTTCAGCTCTTATGTTTAGGCCTTTGATTCATTTTAGTTAGTTTTTGTATATGGTGTAATTTAAAGGTTCAACTTTATGGTTTTTTTGTATATAGATATTCAGTTTTCCTATCACCATTTGTTGAAAAAACTGTCTTTTCTCCATTGAGTGGTCATGGCACTCTTGTCAAAATTCATTGGCTATGTACATGGGGCTTTATTTCTGGGCCATTTAGTCCATTGGTCTATATGTCTATCTTTATGTCAGCACCACACTGTGTTCGTTATAGTAACTTGATGGTAAGTTTTGAAATCAGGAAGTGCGAGACCTCTAGCTTTGTTCTTTTTCAGGATTCTTTTGGCTTTTTGGGGTCCCTTGAGATTCCCTATGAATTTTAGGATGGATTTTTTTAATTCTGCAAAAAAATGTCACTGAGATTTTGATAGGAATTTCACTGAATCTGTAGATTGCTTTGCATAGTATTGCCATCTTAACAATTATAAGTCTTCCAGTCCATGAGCATATGATGTCATTGTTTCCATTTATTTGTTTTATTTAATTTCTTTTATTAATGTTTTCCAGTTTTCAGTGTCCTTAGTTAAGTTTATTCCTAAGTATTTATTCTTCTTGATGCGATTGTAAATGGGATTGTTTTCTTAATTTCTTTTTAGGATTTTGCATTGTTATGTATAAAAATGAAACGAATTTTTCTGTGTCGATTTTGTGTCCTACAACTTTGCTGAATTCATTTATTAGTTTTAGTTTTTTTTGGTGTATGTGTGTGGAATCTTTAGGGTTTCTACGTATTAGATTATGTCATCTATAAACAATGATAATATGTTTTTCTTTCCAATTTGCATGCCTCTTTTTTTCCCTTGCCTAATTGCTCTGGCTAGGACTTCCAGTACTATGCTGAATAGATGTGGCAAAAGTGGGCATATTTATCTTCTTCCTGATCTTAGTAGAAAAGTTTTCGATTTTTCTTCATTGAGTATGATTTGAGTATAAACTGTGGATTTTTCTTATATGGCCTTCATTATGTTTAGGTTGTTTCTAATATTTTTGCTTGTTTTATCTCACAGATTCCTTTTAAAGGGTTACCAGAATATGTGTGAGTAGATAATTAATTGTCTGCATATTAAGTGGGCAATTTTGGGCAAATTGCTTACCTCTCTAGATTTAATTTGACCTTATTTTAAAAGTAAGGAAATTGGGTTAGATTTGGTAAATTTCAAACGTGTGTGTGTTGGAACCACCGGGGAGAGGGGGTTGTCGAAAACAATTTGAGTTAGTAGGTACGTATCGGGTTCAGTGGTTTGCATTTTTACATCGCAAGTGACTTTGACGTGGGTGGGTTTGTCCTCTAGAATCCCTTATGGCTCTAAAAATTCTATGAAATATCTTTCAATAAATGTTGACTCGGTGTTCACCAGAGGCAAAGAAATATGGATACAAGTGGTTGAGTTAGGGATAGTACATTATCCTAAGTAATGACTGCATTTGTGGAGTAGCTGCTACCCTGAGATTCTGACATGGCAGAAGAAGAATAGGAATTATAAAGTGTGGACTATTATTATTATTTGAAAGTGAGGATGTAGCTGGCTTCAGAAGTAGTTGGTGTGAAATGATTCGGGGAGAAAAGAGTTTTTCAAAAATAGAGGCAGAGGAGAGCCTAAGGAACAATTTTCCACAATAAGGCTGCTGGTGGGATCATGGTGCCCTCCGATTTTATCACCAAGAAATCCTTGGTGGGGGAATTCTAAAGAACGGTGTTGGGAATCAGAAAGAAGAAATGTTACAATAGCTGAAAAAATGGATGACTAATTTGCACATATACGCATGCATACCCTCACATGTAAAATTGGTGTAAATTGTATAAAATTAGTAGTTATTATATTTATTTACATGATCTAAGAATTCAGCGTTCACGAAGGAAAAAAATGAAAAGTAAAAGTCTCCTGTCACTCCCCAAAGGCTGTTAAATATTTATCTTTAGTTCTTTTAACATTAAAAAATTTATCTCTGCCCTATTTTTAGATCCATCAACCTAAGATATTATCTTTTGTCTGCCTGCTAGAAAATGAAAAGAATATATCACACTATGTTGTACTCTTTCTTTTCCTACCTCCTCATTTTTTTCCTATACATTTTAAAATTTCTGGTAGTTTTAGCAGGAATTTTACAGTCAAAACAGACTTGGGGAGGGAGGGCTTAGTTAGGGTTAGAATTATGTGGTAAGTTGCTATCTTTTCCTCTGGAGAGAGAAGTAAAATTGGAGACCCAGGAAAGACAGCTGAACACAAGTACCTCCCCATGATGAGTTGCTAAGAGCTTCTGCTCAGCGTGCAAGGCCTTGGAAGGTTGATGGTGAGGGATGGAGAGAAATTTTGTGGAGGAGGAAATTGCGTTATTTCCTTTTCCATTATATTTTAAAGGCAAGAAGAGGCCAGAGGGTGAAGGGCCTATTAGGATTTCATTCTTGTTATAATGGGAAGCCACTGATGGGTTTTAAACAAGGAAATAACGTTTTCCGATTTATATTTTAAAAAGATCAGAGTTCTGGCAGCTTTATAGGCCATGGACTGTGGAGGGGCAGGAATGGCAACAAGGAGGCCAGTTAGGAGGCGCTGGAGTCCAGGGCAGAGTCTGCATGCCTGTACTAGGGTGGTCGCAGAGGAATTACAAGGAAGTAGTTGATTGGGGATATATTTTAGAGGTAAAGCCTCCAGATGGTTGAATGACTTGGTTGGATAGGCTAGAAAAGGAGAGGAGCTGCAGTAGACAGAATACCTGCCCCCACAGATGTTTACATCCAAATCCCCATAACTTGACTATGTGTTACTTTTTGTGGTAAACGGTGGTTTCTGATCACCAAATTCCACTTACTGATGTTTCACGTCAACAAGCAATTCTTAGGACACTAGGAGGGTGTCTGAGACCTCAACTCAATTCTGACACTCTTTACCTGGAGATAGCCTCAGATCCCACAGGTTAAGGAGGTCAGTCTCACAGGACTGTTCTCCCAACCCCCACTTCTGATGTCTGTCTCAAGTCCAGGTTGTTACCTACTTCTGACTGACTGGCTATAGATAAGGAGTCCCTAGGACCCTGTCCTCAGGTTTGATTAATTTGCTAGAGTAGGTCACAGAGCTCAGAGAAACACTCACTTACTAGATTGTCAGTTTATTGTAAAAAGATATAACTCAGGAAGAGTCAGATGAAAGATACGTTGGGCAAGGTATGGGGAATGGACACAGAGCTTCATGCCCTCTTTGGTACACCGTATGTAATGAACTCTGTATGTGTTCATCTGGTATCTCTCTGAACTCCCTCCTTTGGTGTTTTTATGGAGAGTTAATTATTAGGCATGATTGATAAAATCATTGGCTATTGGTAATTGATTGAACCTCTCTCCTCTCTCCTCTTGGAGGTGGGACGAAAGTTCCAACCCTTTATTCATGGTTGATTCCCCTGGCCACCAGCTCCCATCCTTAGGTGCTTTCCAAAAGTTTTCTCATGAACGTAAACTGTTGTGGTGGAAAGGGGCTTTTCACAAATAAGACATCTACTTCTCCTTTATGACTCTGAAGTAATTTCAGAAACTGAGGACAAGAAACCAGATATGACAAAGGGTAGCTAATTCAGACAGTAAGTTGTCTGCTTTTATTGCTCAGAGAATTCAAAGAGTTTTGGGAACTATGAGCCAGAAACATTGGATAAAGGTCAAATATATATGAGAAATCTATTTTGGTCACCTGAATGACCCAATATAAATATTTCTTATAAATCACAATATTGCAGGCAACAGAAACTTTGCAGCTGTGATTAAGTTAAGGGTCATGAGATGGGGAGGTTATCTTAGATTATCTGGGTGGACCCGATATAATCACAAGGGTCCTTATAAGAGTCAGAGCCAGAATAGGAGATGTCACGATGTACGGGGAGATTGGAGTGATGTAAAGAGGGACTCAACAAGCCACGGAGTGCAGGCAGCCTCTAGAAGCTGGAGAAGATAAGGAAATCGATTCTCCCTTAGAGCCTCCAAAAGGAATTGGCCCTGTCTACACCTTAACTTTGATTTTGGATTTTTGAAGTCTAGAGATGTGAGATAATAATTGTGTTGTTTTAAGTCACAAAATTATAGAAATTTGTTACAGTGCTAATTGGAAATTAATATAGAAGTCCAATGGGAAAAGCTGGGGAGGAAAGTTTAGAAGAGAGCTCAGAGAACGTGGAAACTGTTCTCTTCATTCTGACTCTTGGTCATTTATATGGTTATGTTGTCAAATGAGTTTGCCATGGTCTCGGGCAGGTTGGGATGAGATGAAAATGTGGGAGCCATTAATAGCATATAAATGGTATTTAGAGACCTGGGATTTGATACTGATGGAAAAAAGCATAGTACATTAGTCATGGAAAAACAGCTTAATACCTTCCAAACTGAGGCCCCATTCAGAGTTACCCCTCCTAATTTCTTGCTGTTTAAATTACAGTTGTTTTCTTTTGAGTCATCGAATGATGTTTTCAAAGATGATAAGGAGCTGCCGCTTTAGGAGGAAAAGAACAACCAAAATTAAGCATTTTTTAAAAAGAACAAATTTCTGGACTGTGTAGATAGTTGCAGGATTTCTTATTTTTTGAAGACTACTTGTGAACTTATTTAACAGATTTAAATCTATAGCTTAATTGGGGGGATTTCTATGGGTACACATTTTTAAGAATTTGCTTCTGATCAGTTAGATAGCAATCTTTAAAGAACCATACTCCCCTTTTCTGTTGGTATCAGTTGCTTTCTGCTGTTTTATTTCAAGGGCTTTGGTGACAGCTGAAAGTGACCTTTGAAATTAAGGTTAAATTTAATGTAAAGGCAACGCATCTAGGGGAATCTATATTAATTCATATATCTGCTGAACACATAGATCAAGCGTTCTCAACCAGGGGCAGTTTTGCCCTCCCCAGGAGACATTTGGTAATGTCTGGACATATTTTTGGTTGTGATACTGTGGGTTGGATGCTACTGGCACCTAATGGGTGGAGGGCAGGGGTGCTGCCAAACATAGCACAGTTTATTCCAGCCCCCCTTCGCCCCCTGCCCCGTTCCTGTCACCCCTCAAAGATGAATGCAACCTAAAATGTCAATAGTGCTGAGGTTGAGAAAGCCTGTAAACCTTTAGGTCAGGAAAATGGGAACTATTATCTTTCTGTCCCTTAATATATATATATATATATATATATATATATATATATATATATATATATATATATATATATACTGTTTCCAACATAAATCTGATTATACACAGAGCCAGTAGACTTCATTTTTTGCTGCCCTCAAGGTAAGTACTACAGTAACTCTTGCAGATTCTGTAATTTTTATTTTGTGAGAAACTGGCTAATTTAGTGTTAACTGGAATGGAAGGCAGAAAGAAAAGATTTTGCTCAGTTTTTATTTAAATTTTTTTTTCTTTTTTTACTAAAATAAAACACTGTTAATTTTAGTATAGTCTTAAATTTTTGGGAAAAAATTTATATTCTATAACTAGTTATTATTATGGACTATTTATCAAGTGTTACTAACATTATGTTCTCTCTAGTCATAACTAATTAAATACTGCCACGATACAATTTTGCTTATTTTGGATAAGAAAAAATCACCTGAAATAACTATAATTCAAATCAAATCAAATTGTAAAAATTGCTTTGTTCCTTTCTTACTCTTTTGGCACTATTTAGATAGCATTGTGATTTAAAAAAATATTGAACAAAAGTCTCCTTCTTATTGTTTGCTAACTTAAGCAGCAGCCCTAGGAACAGATGTAAGAATGGAGAGATTTGTACAGTTCTGTTGACTCTTTTTATTCCTACATTTTGCAATATAAACTGTAATTACTAAGTTGGTTAGAGATTTTGAGAAACTTACATTAATTAATAGTATGTGGAATATACTTTAGTTTATGTGACTTAAGATCAGATCCTTAAGGTGCTAGATACAATTAATAAAATCAATAAGTGTATACTTTTAAAAAGTCCTAAAATGGGATATATGACACTTATGTCTTAAGAAGTGACAAACTTGTAATATTAACCATATTTAATATAGCACGCTTCCAGAATATGGAAATGGAATTTTGGGATACTAAAGATAAGTATTGTGTTGTTTCTTAGGGACATTTAACATATATACATTCATGCATATAACCTATGTAGTTTGTTAAAGAACTAACATCCTCATTTGCTGAACAGTTCTTTGTAATTTTGACACATACAGACAGACATATGAAAATGATACTTTTGGACTTGAAGTCTTTTGGGGGAGTTTGTAGTGCATAATATGCTTCTTGGGTTCCAAAGTGACACTGTTTTAATTGAAAATGTTATTTTAAAACTGAGTGAATGGGTTATTTTGTACTGACTTCTAGAGTTTCCTCCCCAGTTATATTAGTTTTTTCATTTAAGCTGTAGCTATTTCAGACAGTAAGTTGTCTGCTGAATTTGAATAATACTCTTTAGTTATTTTACTAGAAGTTTTTGTACTTTAATATTCATTCATTTTTTCACTCATTCATATGCTTAATCATTCACTTATTTATTCAATATTTCTTAACTCACTTAATCACTCAGTAAACATTAATTAAAAGATATATCTATTTATGCCTTACATCTAACTGCCTATTCCACATCTCCGTGTGGCTATGTAACGTGCATCTCAAACTTAATAGATCTCAGACAGAAATCTTGTATTCCCACTACCACCGCCTTCTCCTGCAGTGTTTCCCACCTCAACACGTTGCTTGTGCTTTCTGGTTATTTGGGCCAAAAATTCTGGGTTTCCTTGTTTCCTCTATTTCTTTCATAACCCCTGTCTAATCTTTAAGCAACTCCTGCTTTCATTGTCTACTTGAAATCTGATCACTTCTCATCAACTCCACAGTTCCTACTCAGTTCCAACCTATCATTAGTTCCTACCTGGATTATTGCAACAACCTCTTAATTGGACCCTCTACTTTCCCCCTTGCTCAAACGTCATTTTTTCAAAGAGTTTTTCTCTGTCCACTCTATTTAATATGTTACTTCCTAACTTTCTTTGCCTCTTCCCTACTTTATTATTATTATTTTTTACCTCTAGAATTTGTCACCATCTAATTTGCTTTACATTTATTCGTTGATTATATTATTCTCCCTGTCCCCCAACGCTAAATGCAAACTCTAGAAAACCAGGGCCTCTGCTTAAAACATGGCAGATACAATAATTATTTGTTGAATGAATAAATGATTTCATATATGATGTAGAAGCCAATGAGGTAGCACATAATCTGAGGAAATAGATGTATTTCAAAGTACTATTTTTTATTTTTCTATGTCTTCATGGTTCCATGTAATTCTGGGTTCTCATTTGGAAGTGAAAATGGATTTTTAATGAACCTAAAACATTTTGTAGATGTGGTAGGTCTATCATTTGCTTACTAAAATAGGCAGGATATTCTGTGTAACAGTCAATATTCTAAGTGTTAGTTTTAAAAATTGTATGACTGCAGTCTGAGTGGTTGGCATTTTGAAGAATTCTATGGAAGCTGAGTGTTAGAAAAAAATGAGGTCACATCAATATTAGATTTTCGACATTCAGCTTTGAGTAAAGTATGTGTAGCACATCTGATACTTGTTGTGAGTAAAATTGTGATATATGACAATTGTGAGCCTCTGTATTCAGGAACAGACCTTAATAGACTTAGAAAATCTGCTGGCACCTGCATATTTGTAAAATGGGAAAATCAATTCTTATCATGCTCCCTGCCATTTGAAAGTTACTCTTTCTATCAAAAAGGGCAGAATGCAACCCATCCGTGATCATAGCTAAGGTCAGAATTCAGAGCAAAGGATGAGTCAGACACAGCTGAGCATCAGAAAACCCAGAACGCTCTCTAATCCATAGCTGTGGACAGAGCTGGGTCCCCGTAGAGGAAGGGAGGTTCACCCCACTAATACTCAACTGTGACACATGTCTTGCATAGGGTAGTTAGGGAAAGCAAAGACCAGTTAGATTCTCATTGCCAAACAGCCGTGTACTTACGGTGCACTACAAGCAGAGCCTTTCTTCAAATAGAAATAAGAGTGAGTGCCAGTTTAGAGATCCCAACACAAATCAGCTCTAGGCAAGAGCAGTGTGAGACCCATAATAAAGATCAATAGAATTATTGATCTAGGAGAAGAGAGATTTGGCCTGGATAGGTTGGCTTAGCCTCCCTTTGCCCATTTTCAGTAGTTTCTTAGTGAGGAGAACTAGAAATTAATATTTTAATTCACAACATTTATGGTTAGCTGACTATAACAAGGCTCATAATCTCATTTTGTGTTTCAGACTCATTCGCTCTTGACTAATCCTTATGTGGTCATTATAAAGATCCCAATTAAAGAACTTTTTTTTTTTTTTTTTTGCTCTGGAGAGATATTTGAGTTGAGTCCACTGGGCTGTTGTAGCCAGCATCCCAGGGACCAGAGTGAGCAGACTAGGAAAGCCTCGGGAGTGCTGCCTTGTGGAGGCTTTCTTCTTTAGGATAGTATTGACATTAAATCAGCAAGTTAAAAGACCATGTTCTGAGCCACAGACATTAAGCATGGAGCTTGGTGTCTTGCTATCCAAAACTTATGCCTTCCTTCTATTCTTTTACTTACATTATTTAGTGGGTGTTTAATAACTCTGGCTAGAAAGAAAAATTAGGTTTTTGCTTTATGACAAAAGTGTCAGCGGAGAGACATACTCCTTGTAGTTATGGAGTTCGGCGATGTAGGAATTGATGAGGAAAAAGAACAAGGTGAATCACACCTCAGCCCCTAGACTAATGCATCAAATTAAATGTTACTATTCAGGAAAGCAGCAGAAAGAAACTGCTTCCATGGTAACTGTTGTCATAGCTGTATTTTTACTCATCCTCTGGAAAATATATGAAAGCTAAATAATAGAGCCGTAGTGATGCTTGTAACCCTTTATCCATTTTCAAATAACAAGAAGTCTGAAGGCTTATGATTTCATCTCTCTTTTGAGTTGGCATTGTCAGTTTAATATTCAGCAAACATTAATCACCAGTGGTAAATTTATAGAAGACAGTTCATGTACATGTCCAAAGATGCTTTGTCAGTGAAAGTGTATTGGTACAGAGTTCTGAGATGCTAAATGATCACTAAGAAGATGTTAGTGCGACCCTTCAGGGCAAAAAAGACCCCCATCCACCCCCAAATAATATGAGATGTAGCTTCTCTTCTTTGACTGGCTATGAGGAATTTTCAAAACAAATTTTTGGGACAGCTCGCTCATGATTTATTCATTGGACTATCTGTTTGGATTATCAGTGCCTATTTTTCTTCATTCCCTGCAGTGCCTATCTTTTTTCTGTATTAAGCTTTGAGAGCACCTGAAAATGAGAGTAGTTAAAGAAGAGGGAGAAGATGAAACTGGTTTCTCTTGAAAATTGGTTTATTTAGAAAAAAGCTCTCATAAAAAGATTCGGTCAGAAATTGAAATCTAACAGCTATCCTTTTTTTTTTTTCTGTATCATTAGACTGGATAATTGAATGTTGGCCAGATTTCTTTCAGAGTGGAAGTTTTATCTTTCTGGCTAGGATTGCACAGAAAACAAGGTCAAACAATGACCTGCTTCTTTCACCAGCAGATGCTGATCTGTCAGTGGCCTAGGAGAAGAGTATGCTTTGCTGATGTTTTGGTGTTGTGTCTGTTAGTATCCGTCGTGGCCAGGACTTAAGTCTTTTAGTTTAAGGCTAAAACACAGATTGATTAACACAAGACTTTAGTATTTTGGGGGGCTTGTTTGTGTTCACACAATCTATTGATCTCGTGAGATGTTTTATTTTATAATAAACTGCTGTGTTGTAATTCTCATCACAATTCAAACTGTAGGTAATACCCCAGAATAGACAGCATCCTGTGTTTTACTATAAAAGCATGTTTCTTAAGTCTCAATTTATTAGCAAACACTTAAAAACACTTTGAAATTTCATCCTATTTAATCAGTCCTGGAGCTATCTGAATTCTATCTTTAAATGCTGAGAAATACTTCTCCAGTAAGCTTTCCTAGTTCTTCCCATCCCTGAGCATTCTTACTCCTCAAATTTAAAAGCACTTTTTACCCAGACCATACACTTAATATTAATTTGAGTAATTAATCATACTTTTGTTATATGTGGCATCTTTACAAATCATATTTATTATTATCATTATTTAATTGAAGTATTGTATTTCTTACTCTTTGTGGTTTATATCTCATTTCACTAACCAGATTATGCACTTTTTGATATAAATTCTAATTGTGCTATATCTTTACCTTTGCCACAGTATCTCATACAAGGTAGGGATTCAGTACCAATTTGTTAATGAGTTGACCAATAATCCTGTGAATTGGAACATGCTAGAAGAAAATGTGATGATATTCTCTACCACACGCTACCTATTTAAATGCATCTTGGGAAGAATGTTCAGCAAATTACCTTAATTTGCAAAATTGCCTTCATATAATATTGCAGCTGTTTCGCTTCTCAGGAAAATGATTCATATTATTTTAAAGACACGACAGCTTGAATAAAGTCAAAGCATAATACCTAATGGTAATTAACAATAAAAAATATAAAATTTGCAAATTTTGCAGAGTACAAATGCACACTGGAATTGTCTAGAAGGAGGCAGGCTATATTGAAAGAGAACTTTTAAGGTAGAGCTGACTGATAATTTTTCTGAAACAATATAGTTTTCTTCTTTTCCCTCTCCTTCTGTTTTACCCCTTCTTCCTAAATTATTGAGCTCTTTCTACGTTGCCAACCTTTTCTAGGAACTTTCTGTTACATTATTATGTAATTTAATCACACACATCCTGTTGGTAAGCTATAAATATTTATATTTTAATGACCAGGAAATGTTGAGGTTTGGAGGCTTAAGGATGTTTGGCATGAACTTGGCACTTTTTTTCACTGAAGTGAAGCAAACACCTCATCTTTCTTCCTTTGATGTGTGACCTTGAACAAAAACATCATTTGACTTCTCTGTGCCTTGCTAAAAATTTTTTAAAAATAAAAGGTTGCTAAAAATGTCTACCCTACTAACTTTACAGGGAACTGTATTATTCTGAATAATTGGGGTAACTAAAACACAAGAAATACAGGGTATTCTTTTATCATATGCTTGTCTTAATCACATTGGTGATTACCAATGTGCAAATTGTGAATAAGGAATTGTAACCAGGCTGTAATTTAAAATGGCCTATTGATGTTTTCTTTAAAACTCTTAGGAAATATTCACATATTTGAGTTTTGCATTATCCAGAAAAAAGATCTACAAGCTGAACTTTTATGTTTTTCCAGCTGTGGGATAGACCCACATTAGTTATTTACAGAAAAGCTTAAAGAAAATGACATTCTTTTCTCAAACTTGTTTCAATTTAAATTTAGCAGTTTATTTCTCATTAGAATTTAGTTATTTGGGTCAACTGGGTTATGTGTCTACTTTTTTATATGAAGAGAAAAACATACTGTACAACCAAATTGACACAAGGCGCCCTCGTGAAGCTTCTTTCTTCAGCAGCTCAATCCATTACAACAAAGCTGGCTTCCTCTAGTATCTGATTAACTGATCTTCTTCCTCCCTTCCTAGTTGGTGAATTTTGAAATCGGTCTTCTCTGAAACACCATAAAATCTCCTGAATCTCAAAAGAAGGCGGTGTTTGAGATTCTGTGAACTTTTTCCATTATATTTGAAGAAAAAGGAGTAAAAACTCTTGTAGGGTATATTGAAAAATTAAGAGTAGGATAAAAAAAACATAAACAAAAAGGGAAAGGAGAGAAAAATACTTCCTAAAAGGTTATAGTTCATACTCATACCATACAATCACAACATATATCTTTGACATTTTAATGATCATAGAAAAAGCAATGTTATCTAACAGTGAGAGAAATAAAAATTAAAAAATTACCCACCGTCTCACTAGTAATCAGCTATTTAGCTCTTTTACTTTTTCCATAATTTCTTCTTATATAGAAGATGGTTTTTAATTAATGCTGCCTTGTAACTGTAGCGGCAGCATGTGGCTTTCTCTAGCATCTCTTTTTCCTGGAAGCCCACGCAGCCTTCTCGTTAGGAAGTGGAGCTTGAACTGTTCACTGGTGTCTGCTCAGGCTTGCTTGATAGCCTCCAGAGTTTCTGCTTCCATTTGAAAGTATTTTCTTGTCTTATTGATGTGCTACTCTGGATACGTTTCCTTCTCTATTTAATGAGTGTCTCCTTAAATAAATGAAATATATCTTAAGAACTGCCAACTTCTTCCAAATTTTCTTGTGTCCCAAACTATGTACATTATAGAGTGTACGAAAGTAAAATACATGCTCAGAGGATGTTGTGCCTGGTAGCGCAGACATCTCGATTTCAGTTGCTCGCTTTCTACTAAATTATGAAATTCGGTCTTATAATATTTTCTGAATTCTGGGAAGATGTAAACCTTCTGTTTCCCATTTCAGTTCCAGTTATGTACACACAAGTCCTTGCCAAGTAGTTAAGACTACTGATTGAACACTCATTATGTGTGAAATGTTTTTGCGTGAAAACATATATTCCTGGAAATGCCTGCTTTTTATTTCTTTAAGGAGTCATCTTTTTTTTCTTGTTTTTCTGTCTGTATTAAATGTTAACTATTCTAGAATATAAGTCCCAAGAAAACATAACCGTGTCTCTTCAGCTTATGTAATGTGCCTTACACAAAGCTGAGCGTTATGCTTGCTTCATATCATATCACTCCATCAGATGAAAACCCAGCCTTAGCTGAAGAACCTAGCAGTTTTCCAAAGTTATTTAATATGATACCATTAGGTGCCATCTACTCAAAGAGGGGAAAAAAACCCAGAACAATAAAAGCACATTGTTAAGATGTATAAATTGTTCTTCAGTGAAGGAGTTTTGTGTATATAATTGAGTTTAGTTGTTTTTGTTTATAGCGCTCCTGTAATTTCCTTGTGCCAGATTCTGAGTCAAAGAAGAATATCAAAGTACTTAGGCAACAGCTGTTCTCAGTCCTTTAGGGTGGTAATTCTGAGCCCAGGGCTGTGCTTATCGTGAAATGATGCTCTTTGACTATAAAACCCTGCATTCTTCCACAGTGCTATACAGTGACTATCCTTGTAAAAACAAGTGTTAATCATCAAGTCTGCTTAATGGATATCTTAAAGAAGAAAATAACCCCTCGTGCCCTTATGTGTATTCATGAACTCATCTCTGAAGTATTCCCGTGGTCTGATTTTTTATTACTGAACACATTTCTAAACCTCACTGTATAGTTCCTTCTTTGTAAAAGAAAAACAGTACTCAAGGCAGGCTTTGCATTTCAGTGGGTGTCAGCGATATGGCTGTGTATTACAAAACTTTCCACTCATTCCAGCCATTCTTCTAATTTTTCTATCATTTGGAAGAGGTAGGTTAATATGAAGGAGGAACAAACAATATCCAAAAATATAATTTGTAAAACAATGATGATGAAGACTTATTTGACCTGATTTGAAAACATATTTAAAATAGACAGTTATCAAAATGGGATAATATTTTGTTAAAAGAAAAAAAGATCAATCGATATGGAATGACAGATTTTAGAAGTTGAAAGCTATTTTAATATGTCTAAGACAGCAGAAATAATAGAATAACCGGGAAAAGTAGCATTTGTCAGGTATTTTGGTGTACAGAAGAATCTGTACTCTGTATACAAATGCAGAATATACAGCAATTGAAAGAGAAATTACTTAAAATGGATACAATATATTAGATGAATATACTAATTTCATTTGATATATGTGCAAAGAAGATGAATGCTTGAGGAAATCTTAAGTCATTTCATAGGAAAATGTGCTGCCTCTTAGCATTAAAATAAATTAAAATGTTAAAACATTCTTACCAATGAAGGTGATAAAGTCAGATTTTTCTCCCTATGGAGAAACTGGAGTGCTGTCAAAAGCATTGTAATTTTTTTCCGTTGTGGAGAGTAATCTGTCAATATGTTTGGATCATAGTCTTGTTGTTGTTATGATGATGATGATGACAGTGATGATAACTGCGGGGCCAGAACACTGTGCTGAGTAAGAGGGGGGTGGTATTAGAGGAAAGCTTGCTATCTTGGCTGCATGTAATTATACGTGATCAGATAGGCCATTTGAGCATGTCACACAAACCCCCAAGTCTCCAGCCCACTTTTTCATGATTTATTGTTGGACTTATCCTCCAAAGCCATTTTTCCTATAGGCCATACTCATTTTTTAAAAAGAAAAAAAATTTTTTCCCCATATGTTTGTTTTTTACTCAATTTTTTTGTAAAATTGTTTTTTCCCTAGCCCTGAATGTCTTTTCTTTTCCTGGAAAGTGAATTCTTATTTATCTTTTATGACGTGTTGGTTCAAACTGCACCTTGTTGGTGAAGCCTGGGTCCCCGGGACACCTAGACACGTTGAGGTCACCTGCTTCCCTGGACTAGCTTGCCAACTTCCTTGAGGGCAGGGAATGTGTCTTAACCATCTTTATACACAGAGTGGGATTACTTAACGCGGGCTGTGGGTGGAATAAGTGACTGAAAATAGGGAAAATCCCAATATTAGTATTATTGCTAGCTCTGTCATTAATATTCTGTTAAACTGAATCATGTTACATTGACTCAGTATAAACTTATTTAACAACGAGCAAATTTTATAACTCCCAACAATTCTATTAAAATGGGGTAAGCAGTTACCACCAGGCTACTATATTTTGCAACAGAGTTTTGTTGGGGTTTGTGCTGTCTTGGTGCTTATCTGCTATAAAATGAGCCCTTTGCTGGGTCACTGTCAGGTTTTTCGTAGTATTTATGAAGAATGCTCAAGGAGGTACATTTATCAGCAATTTTAAGTCTAGAGTGCTACTAACAAACTTTTTTCTACTACTTAATATTCTAACAGAAATATGCCTAAGGACCTATCTTATTCTCAGGAAATAAGGTTTTTTTTGTTTTTTGTTTTTTTTTTTTAAAGATTTTGGGATCCAGAGCTGAAAAATTTCCCCTTGTATAAATTATTTATCAGTATAAAAATCTTCATGCAAAAGTTAATGCCTTAAGAACAGAATGAATTTAAAGACTATATGTGATATTTGTATTGAAGAGATAGAGGGCTTCTGCAGTTGATGGAGACTACACGCTTGACAAGACAGATTTCTCTCTCATGTAGCTGTCTGGATGCAGAAAATGCAGATCAAGTTCAGGATGCTGTTCTACATGGTTATTTGGGGTTTCACATGCTATTCCATTCTGTTAGGGATTCAGGTGCTTTTTTACTGCATTGTATTTAAAATTTAATATTTGTTATTTCCTTTTAATTTTATATATTGATTATCATAGAGTGACTATCTGAATTAGCAGTTGTAGTTAACAAGAAGTGGAAATCATGGTTTACAGTGTTTTATGTTTGGCATGACAGTAATCTTGACAATAAGTATTTGGTTAATTAATTGAAAGTTCATCTATTTCGGGGAAGGGTTGTTAATCTACAACTATTTGCAAGACCCTCGTGAGTTGTGGAGTTGTGGAGCTCACCGCTGACGATGGGATAGGAAGCACACATGCCAGTGGAGAGAAGAACAAAATTAAGTTTTTCTGAACCCTGAGGATGAAGAGTTCGTTTTCCTTCATGCCTGTGAATGAGAGCTTCATGGAAAGTAGTGCAGCTGGGTTGCCCTTGAAGGATGATGAGTAGGTTTCAGTAATCGGAAATGGAGGAGGAGGGCCAAGAGGAGTCTGTGTGACACTGGGGGGAAGGTGGGAGTGGAAAACGTCTCGTTCTATGGCATGTAGCACTTCACCTATGATTTGTGACACCCATTGTGTTTTCAGAATGAAGTCTGGAGGAAGGATGTTTGTGAGCAAGGAAAGGGGAGAGGGATGTAAAGGCTGCATTTATCCTTGTCCTTTTTTTTCCTGATAGGGAAAGAGAGTTTAATCTTGGATAATACTTTGACAAGACTTCATTGATTTGTTAATTTGCGTTACTCAAGAAGCTTTTGTGAGCTATTCTAATCTTAACAACTAGTAGGTGTGATTTATGTTTAGATGAAATTATCTTTGCATTTTCAGATAAAGCACAGTAATGACAATATTTGTAAATGTGTGACTTTTAAAAGGGAACATAAATGCTCAGTATTCACAAAGGGCGTGGTTTTAGTACTTTTTAAGTTAAAAGTTTGAGCTATCCCATTTTATTATCACATTCTGCTGATACATCATTTAGAAAAAGTTCCAATTCCTGATGCAGAGCAGAGAGCTGATACAATTTTTACTTAGGTGTGCAGGAAGAATTGGTTAGCTTTGTTCACAAACAGGCTGAAATCAAGTTTTAATTAGACTTTTGCATAATTCATCATGGTCACTTTGTAAGTCTACCTGAAATACTTTTGATTTTTATCATGATGTATTAATTTAAAAAGACTCTTTGTCTTTTATTAATTTATTGCTGCACAAATATTTAAGTCTTCCAGGTAAAGCCATGACAATGCACCTGCTCTCCTTTTAAATAAATGCATTGTTACATAAGGATCTATAAAGAAGTGAATCTATTCATTAAAAAGTTCTTATTAAATATTATTCTTGATAGGGGTATAATCAGCTTTAAAGACAGGAAAGTAAACTAAGCATTTTTTCTGTCTTTTTGGATCCATAGGCTGTCCATCTGGCCCAGGCAAGCTTCCAGATCGAAGCCTTCGGTTCCAAATTTATTCTTGACCTCACACTGAACAAGTAAGTATTTAGTCATAATCCTGATAAGAAAGTGCAGTAAAACTTCACTTCATGATAATGGTTTGGTTAAAATAATGTCTGCTGTTGAAGCAACTGGTATTTTTAAGCTGATTATATATCAGATAGCACTGAGAAAAATATAAAAGTCTGAAGTTAATTGTCTTTTTTTTCTTTTTCTGAAAGAAAAGGCATTTAGTATTTAACTTGTTAAATATCTCAAATACAGTACTTATGATTTTAAGTGAAATAAATGAAGTAATTTATTTGTAATTTACTTTGAAGTAATGCTAGCTAACTAAATGTTTACACAATCATTATTATGTATAAGAAGCATGATAAATTACTGGCTCAAGTATAATTGGACTTTAGTCTAGAAATTTCTTGCAGAAATTTCTTGCATTTTACCTGCATTATACAGTTCACATGACTTCTGTATGAAAAACAAAGGGAATGATGACTTGCAAATATTTTGAGAAGGTTTTTGCTTTGTAATTTGCTCTAATACAGGTTTTTAGAAATTTTGGTCCTATTGAAAATTTACCTGACTTTTCTCTGAGCATGTGTTTATGTTGATATTTCAGTGCTATTTCCTAAGTTGGAACCAATTATACAGATGTCTTTGTACAAATTGTGAGCAAGAGCTGTTGATAGAAGTGAGTTTTTCATTAGTATTTTGACTAGGGCTGCATCTTGGCTAGAAAAATACCACGTAATGCTATGAGACACTATAATGTAAGTGACCACAGTCAATACCTGAGAAACAGTAAAGGAGTATAAAGAACAACTATTAAATTTCGTGTATGCTAAATTCTGTAAACTCTGCAGAAAAAAAAACGCAGAGTCAGCTTGGGTGCACCTTACTCAAGTGCTAACGCAGCTTTAAGTCAGAATGAATCAGCAGAATTCAGAATTTCCCTTGTTAAAGGTATTGCAGGTTTTCTTCTTTGACTGCTGGGCATTGGTTGAGTTCCTTTTTACCATGCTGTGTCAGCACTGTGCCTGCCTGAGAGATTTGTCTTGCCAAATCTTAGACTATGTTGAGAAGCAAGGGATGACTAATTTTAGTGTTTAGGGTCCTCTATTTCTTTAACTCTTACTGCACTGGAGACTGTCTGGCCAGACCGTAGCGTGGTGATAGCAACCAATATTGCTATGTGTTTTGAACATTAAAACATCATGGTCATGGCAGATCTCCCAATCAAATGACTGAGAAAGGGTCAGATGGGGTATCCAGGGTACTTAGAGGTCTGTAAACAAGTCAGAAAGTTATTTACCACTAGTATTTAACATGCAGGGAAGTCAAATTGAGCTCTGGCTGTGAGCAGCCCTTGCCACGAGGAGCTTATAGTCTAGTTGGGAGAGGCTGGTAGAGAAATATGTAATTTTAGAAATGTGAAATTTGTTCTACTTGAGATAAACGTGAAATGCTATGATTGCACCAAAGAGAGGTGCAGCTCTTCAGACTGGAGGAACGTGAAAAGGCATCTTGGAAAAGGTGATGCTTGAGCTAAATCTTGGAGAACAAGTGCTAATGAGTAAGGGAAGTTTTGGAGATGGCTGAGGGAGAGAGAGAGTGTTATGAAATGGAGAATTATGTTGTAGAGGAGATAATGTGTGCTAAGGAGGTAGGGCCATGTCGCAGTGTGATATGTTAAGGGAGCATGAGTCTTGGTTGAGTCTTTTGTTGAACTTCATGTTAAATTACAAGGTTGAGGCAGAGGGAGATGAAGCAGGAGACAGCCCAAGTCATAAAAGATCTTGTATGTCATGCTCAAGTGCTTGGCTATCATCCCTTAGACTGTGAAAAATGAAGTAGGGGAATAAACAGAAATTCTGTGTTCAGGAAGTGCTGAGAATGCTGAGAGGCACGAGATGGAATGCTTTCAAGAGTCTTCAGTCAGTAAAAATGATTAGGATTGCTTTGATGTAGATGATGAGGCAGAAGGAAGTGTTACAATTAATAGGCGCCTTGATTATATAGTTGGGCAGAAAGCGGTGTTCAGCTGAAACGGGCAGCACAAGGAACACACAGGTTGAATAGTGAAGAGAAAGGAATGTGGAATCAGAATAGACATAACTGATTTGAGGGACTTTGGGACACACATGAGGCCGTGTCTAAGAGGTAGGTGGATATAACAGTCTGAAGCCCACTGAAGGCATGGGAGCTGGAGATCATAGAGTTGAGAGTCATTTCCATACAAAAGCTGATAACAAACATGGTTGTGAAAGAGATTCTCCGGGAGTGTGGGAAGATAGTTAAGAGTTGAGGGGAGGAAGAAGAGCCCGTGAACGGACAGAGAATGAGTGATCAGAGAAGTAGGAGGAGAATCAGACACATAACTGAATTTCAAAACAAAGGTGTGATCTACAGCATCACAGGCAGTCGATGATTTAGTGAGATAAGGAGCAGAGACTGCTCTTTGGATTTGCCTATTAAGTAATCAGTGGTGGTCGGAAGGCAGCAGTTTCAGTGAAGCTCTAGGGCAGAAACCAGGTTGCCATGGGCTGGGAGGGAATGAGAAATGATGTGGAAACAGCAAGTACCCGTTGGGAAGTTTCAGAAGGAAAGAAAGCTAGGGGTAGTAGCTAGAAGAAGACATTGGGGGTCAAGGGAGGGCCTTTTAGTGATAACAGAGCAAGGTGATGGGCTAAGAGATGAAGCTGATGAGGTGAGAGGGGATGATACAGAGGAGAGAGAAGTTAATTTATGGAGCAAGATCTGGTGAAGAGAGAAGAGAGTGAGATCAAGAGCACAAGGGCAGAATTTAGCTCTGAACTAGGAGGGAGTTCACCCCAACCTGTGTGGTGATATTAGCATGTCTGCAGGTAGAGACTGGTTTGCAGTTGAAGGAGTGGAGTATAGGAGATGCGTCTCTGAAGATTTCCTTCTTGGAGACAACAGTATCTGCCATTGGGATTGGGATGGGGAGGAAGGATGGGGTGGGTTGGGATTTGAGGAAAATGATGGAAGTCTAGGTTAATTGCTGAGAGGAGTGAGTGAGGAAGCTCACCAAGGTCATATTAAAGAATTTATGAGCCGCCTGTAGAAATCAAGTGTTATGTGTTAGCCTTAGCATCATTCTTCCTGATTTTTTTTTTTTCTTTTAAACCTGGAGCGCTCCATCACTGCAGTATGTGATGAAGGAGGCAGGTCGTGGTATGGATCAGGGTTCACTTTTTCTGGTGGTGGTACAGAGGAAAAACAGTGGAGGCAGACCTCTGAATTCTGGTAAATAACAGGTAGTTAAGTATCAGGATCAAGTCTGGGTAAAAAGGGAGATGAGGTCAAGAGGAGGCTGATAGACTAGGAGAAAACGAGATCTCTGCAGGGAGAAGTAAATGCAGTGGCCATGAGAGCTGCAGTCGTGTGGTGTCTCCCTTATGCAGAGTTCCTACCCACCTCGGAACAATGTGAGTGTGCGATCCTGGTATGACCTTGAGATAGCAATTGTACTGTATGAACTTGTGACATGTGTTGGCCAGGGTGCATCTTGAGTTTAAATGACTTTTAATAGCTGAGATTAATGAAAAATTGATCCATATTAGAAAAAAGTTAGAGTCAAGAGCATTTTTAATCAGTCATGGAGGAAGCAAAAGGGCTCCTGAGGAAAGAGAGATCTCATTGCCACCGTAGGGTGGTCGTTGCCACACCATGTACAACGATTTTGTTGTTAGAGGAGGGAAAAGGTAAAAGGTAAATGACAAGCATATGGGCTCAGTGACGGAATGAAAGCATAAAGGTGTTGAAATAACCCAATGAAAGCAGTGGCCATAGAATGTAAATGATTAATGGTGTCACCAGGCCTGGACCGTCAGCTTGTGAAGAGTACCCTGATATGAGTTCCTGGGAGCCTTTTGGAGTCTGTGCTTTCATGGATTGAGCAAGTGAAGCCTTGGCTTGCTGAGGCATCTCATGGCAGAGGTGTGTGTCTTTTATTCGTTCAGCAAATGTTGAGTGAGCATCAGCGATGTGCCTCTGACTGCTACAGGTGCTGATGCTGTTGGGAACAGGCTAGACAAAGCCCCTGCTTCCCCTATTAGAGCTTCATTCCACAGGAAGAGGCATTGGACCACTGAATGCACCAGACAAGTGCATTGAAGAACAGAAACTGGTCTGTGTGATGGAGAGGGACTGCAGATGGGGGTGACCACTGTGATGTAAATGTCACAGGAGCCAGAAGGTGTGTCTGGGGAGGGACATTGAGCCGAGACCTGATTATCAAAGATGAGCTACTACACAAAGCTTGGAGGCTGAGGGTTCCACACCGCTGGGACAGTAAGACAGCAAGTGCTGAGGAGAACAGTGGAATGGTCAGGAAGGACAGAGGCTGGTGTGACTGGAGTGCAGCAGAGGGCAGGAGGTGGTGTGACACTGAAGAGACGAGATCAGAGAGGAAGCTGTGTAGCCAGAACAATGTCATGGTAAGACCTTTGGGTGGGAAGCCGCTGTGGGGTGGTCGGCATGGACATCACACCATCAGATTTACATTTTATTTAGCCCAAAAGGTCCTCATTGTGGCCTCAGAGGACCTTTAGTCAGATTCCTTTCAGGATACTCTCCTTTTTTAATTTAGTTTTTCCTCTAGAATAACCATTGTTTCAAGTTATAGAAGCTTTAAAAAGGATTACTAGATTACTAATTCTCAATGTGTATCAATCATTTGAGGTCCCGGGGCAGTCTGAGGATTGTCTTCCCCTATGTGTGATTGGAGTTATACTAATTACAGTATTATCTGTAATTAAATTTACTGGTGTCTTCAGCCAGTGTTTGTTGGAAATAACTGCGATCAGAACTATGTTGAAAGCACAGGTTTGGGAGTCGAATAGAGTGGGGTTTGAATCTGATGCTGCCATTTACTAATTGTGTGAACTTGGGCAAGTTTCTCAACTTCTTTTTAAATAACGGTTTGAGATATGTGCCATAAAATTCATTCATTTGAAGTACACCATTCAATGATTTTTGTTATATTCACAGAGTTGTGCAGTTATCACTGCCATCTAATTCCAGAACATTTTCATCGCCTCAGAAAGAAAACTTGTGCCTATAGGAATCACTGCCCATTCTCTTCTCCCCCAAGTCTCTGGCCACCACTCATCTACTTTCTGTCTCTATGGATTTGACCATTCTGGACATTCATATAAATAATGGATTTGTACAACTTGTGTGGCCTTTTGTGATTGGTTTCTTTTACTTAGTGTGATGTTTTCAAGTTTCCTTTTTTGTGGCTGAATCATATACCATTAAATGGATATAGTCTTCTTAAGCTTTTGTTTCCTTCCCAAATTGTAGGTTGTTGTAAGGATTAAATGAGATAATGTGTGGTCCTTAGACATGTCTGCTAATTGGAAGGATATGTTCAATGCTCTGAACTTAACGTTTGGCTCCATTTTGTTGTTGTTGTTTATATACTATTTTGGCTAGAACATAGAGGGATGACTGATACCCCAATGAAAATTAAGCCTTCTGTAACCTCCAATGAATCCATTGGGGAGACACTGCTAGACCCAGATCATATCTGGATTTGGCTTTGTTGTACATATGTAAATAGTGGTGACATTTGCGTTGGGCCGCCAGGAATCTTGGAAAAGGAAAATTGACATAGCATCTCCAGTTCAGAGAATTACACAGACCTCAGTGACTGAGCCCTTCTGTGCAGAGGCCATTGCACTGACTCACAGTGATGTTTCCGTTCACCTAGGGAAGGAGTTCGAAGTGTGTATCGATGAGTGTGTGCAGGAGAAGGTGGGGCAGTGCGAGGATTCAGATCGGAGTAGTCTAATGTCTTCACATGGAAAGGGGCGCCTTAAAGAAGTGTTCAGTGAGAATGAAGGCGTGATGAAAAGGTTTGAAGTAATGCATCCAGTAAGGTAGTTAGGGATTTAGGAGAAGATCTTTGTTCTGATGTTTTTGGGAATCAGGGGTGTTTGATTTAAGATGAATGTCTAGAAAATGCCGATTTAAAGACATAGATGCACATAGTAATTTGCTCATTAAAAGCAGTTCATGCAGTGCTTTTGAAAGAAGAAAATAGCCACATTGATGTAGTTTCGGTTAGGTTAAATAAAGAACCTGACTTTCGTGCTGATTAGGGTGATTAATTCATTCTTCATTTCGTCAACAAACATTTATTGAGCATCTAGTTTGCATAAGAGATTGTGTTGAACAACCCAGGGAATTCAGAGCTGTGTAAAAGAATTCTTCCTCTCCAGGAGCCCACAGTAGAGACGTAAGATTACAGCATATGCAAATAGTATTAAATCATGAGAGGAAGTGATTGATTCCTGAGGTCTTGGTGTTGAGGGAAGATTTTCTGAGGGAAGGTGGGATTGGATGTTCCTCTTAAAGGATGCTGCCTTGGTTTTGGTTCCCTTGGTAGCAGACCCTGAGGCAAGGACTTTGGGAAATGCCTTTAGGGAGTGGGGAAGGGAAATGTAGAAGAGGAGGGGACTGAAAAAGGGTGAGGTCCCTTGTGCCTAACTTGGGCTCTTTCCACTGGGGAACCCTGGGTGTCTGTGCATTTGTTCTCTAGAACATGCCAGAATGTTTTCCAACTGAGGAGCTAGGAAGCTGGAATTCTGTCCACCAACTACCAGGCTCTTGTTGTTGGGGGACTACTTCTAGGGACATTAACTCTTTAGTACCTCGCTTGCTCCTCCTCTAGGGTAAAATAAAAGCCCTGAGGCCAAGAGTCTCAGGTCTTTTCGGTCAGCTGCCTTCAGTGTGTGGAGGTGAGTGCTGAGGGCCTGCGGCAGGTCTGTCCGTCTGCTGCAGTGGCTTTCCATTTGGAAAGATGTGGGAGGGAGAAAGGCGCATCGAAGAGGGGAAATGGCAGAGCAAAGGTGTGGTGGGAGCAGGAAGCATCAGACTCCCCATGAGTGTGAAGACGGGTGAACCCTTTACTTAAAGTGGCGGCTGGAAGACAAACCACCTAAACTTGGTTTTTAAGAAGAAACGTGTGGGGGAAGAAACAGCCCTGCTGCTGCCCCATGTGCCTTTTGTGCGTGAGTGGGACCAGAAGCTACGAGCTGTGGCTGGAGAAGAGTGGGAGGCAAATTGACCTGCACACCACCCGAGGCTGTGGTGTGGTGGTCTTCTGTCTTGGCTTGGGAATGCACACGACTCCCGAACCACAATTGGCTGGCCCTGTGTGCCAGTGCTGACCCCCGCCCCCCGACCCCAATTCTCTCCTACTGTCTGCCGCCGTCAGTATCACTGCTGAAATTCCTCTCACATGTCTGGGTGAGGGAAGCAGGGAAAGGACTGGCTTTTTGGAGTCCAGGTTTCAATCAGTCTTGTTGTGGAGGTTACTAGCTAACGCAGGCCGTCTGGGTTTTAGACAAAACGAGGTAGAGGATGTGTGTAACATTGCTCTCCATTTCAGGATTCTGTGTCTTTAAGACGCTGCTAACTCGTTGGCTAAATGCTTTTTCCCCTAATTTCAGAGCTCTGTGTAAGGAGGCTCATTACTACAATAATAATGATGGTGATAGACCCTGTGCTAAGCCCTTTACCCATATTCTCTAATTTAAATTACTTTAATGACCTTGTGAAGAGGATGTGATCATCTCCACTTTACAGTTGAGCATCCTAAGGCCTGGAGAGATTCAGTCACGTGCTGGTATTTGGCATGGGCTGTCCGTCTGGACTCTTCTTCTGTGGCTACTTTACTATGTCATTTACAAATGAGAAGGGTGTAATTCTAATGATTGCTCATCTGTTCATATTAAGTGAGAAAAAGAATTGAACAATTTTAGTCAATTTTTAACAATATAAAGATAACTAGAAGGTCCCAGTAGGATTTAAAATAAGCCTGTTTGTTTGAGCAGACAGACCATCTGTTATTTTGCTGGATTATGTCTCCTCAAAATGCATATGTCAAAGTCCTAACCCTCAGCTCCTCAGAATATAACTGTAATTGGAGAGAAAGATTTTAAAGAGGTAATTAAGGTAAAATGGAGCTGTTAGGATTAATCTTAATCTAATGTGAGTGGTGTCCTTATAAGAATAGGAAATTTGGACACAGACATGTGCACAGAGGAAACACCATGCGAGGACACAGCAAGAAGGTGACCATCTGCAAGTCAAGGAGAGAGAGCTCAGAATGAAACCAACCCTGCCCACACCTTGACCTTGGATTTGTAGTCTCTAGAAGTGTGAAGATACGTTTCTGTTGTTTAAGTCATCAGTCTGTGGTACTCTGTTAAGCAGCCCCAGCAAATTAATACCCATCCTAATTATTGCTTACTTCTTGCAGTGAGACATTCAGTATTAGGCTGCTGCTCGGTAATGGGTAAATCTGTTTGTCTCTCATAGCTAGTTTTCCTACTATACTTTCCAAGTGCATGTTGAGAGATTATGGTCTTTTTTTTTTTTTTTTTTTTTTTTTTGTATTTATGGACTTAGGGAAGAGTGAACTATTTTGGTAGTTTTGAAAAGTTTCTGTGATAATAAGTACTTGTAAGAGGCAAAGATCTTCAAAGCTGCCGTAAGTATTGATTGCCGCTGTGTCGTGTGCAATATGATGTAGATGCATAGTGCTTTTTATGTGCTCTAGAGGCCCACTAGTAGTCTAAGTTTCCCTGAATTGCTGCAGGGTTTTCTTAAGGCACCTTTTCCTATCTGGTTCTAAACATTTTGATTCTATTGTGCCAGGTAGCTCTTCTTTTTGCCATATTTTCTCTGATCAAACGAGTGCCTCTCTCAGGAATTTCTGGCTGAAGAATTACCCCATATTGAATGCTTTGGGCATTATCATTATCATTTGCTTTGATGATCCATCTTTATGCCAATAGATTAGGTCCAGAAACTCTTGAAAAATTTCATAATAAAATATTGCTTAAATATTAATAGATTCTAGTTTTATTTTTTTTAGGATGTGTATCTGACCTACTTTCAAAATGGTTTGAGAATGACTTTCACAATTAAGCATAATAATAGCAGAAGCATTAAAAATAAAATCACGGTTAAACCATTGCTATTTATGTAGTGATTCTTGATTTCCAGAAGAGGATGAGAACCAGTATAACTTTTAGGTGGTGAAGGACACTGGATGTTTGCCTCTGCCTACAGCTGGAGACTTCCTTACCCTGTGCTCTCTTGCCTGTTGATAATAATTAATATGGATAAATGGGATCCAAGATCAAATACCAGGCAGAGGAAATCAGGAAGGCCATAGGAGCTGGATTTAGATTTTCTAAAGTTCCAAGAGATGAGAAGACTGTGATTGCCCAGAAAGGAGGAGTCTATGGATATAGCCTCTAGCACCAAGTATTAAAAAATATGGCATCTAGCAAAATAAAAGAGATCTAATTGTCATTTGAATCACATTGTACTGTTTATTTAATTTAGGATGTGGTGACAGAAAGAAATGTAACTATGGGAGGTGAACACACAGTGTAAATATAAAATGTGTGTGTGTGTGTGTGTGTGTGTGTGTGTGTGTGTGTGTATACTTATTGTTAAATGTCCAGCTGAAACTTAATGGGTTTCGTTAACCAATGTCACCATAAAAGATTAATTAATTATTTTTTTAAAAATAATAATAAAAAACCAAAAGAGACCCTTTGCAGGTGCCCACCCCAATGCAGAATGTAGGCAAATAAAACTTGAACTTGATTCATTCTTCAGACCACTTCTTGGTCTTTTGAAGACAGATTCATGTATAAAAATTGCAGAAGTTAATCATAGCAAAAAATTGAAAAGCACAGATTCAATGTTACTAGGCAGCTGAAATGAGTTAATCGCAGTAGTTACTGAATTTAGATCTTACTTTTCTGACAGTTAAGTGAGAAAGGCCACATATTAGGGTATTCAATTCCCATTATCTGATAAAAGAAGTTAGTCTAGAGATATAAACGTTTTTCTGTCAAGGAGAAATTTATTTCTTTAGCCCTGGTGTAGTAGAGCATTTGGTAGCATAATGGTTGTCTGCAACTATGGTTTTGTGAATGACCAGAAATGTTACTTAAATGGACTTCTCATATTGACTCTCTGTGTTAGCCAAATGCATAAGGTCTTTCTAACCTCAGAGGATTGATCAATAGATTTCCATTGATTGAAGCCTTTTATGAACCATTCCAAGCACTTTTATTTCAGAAATGTTTATTGAGTACCTGATAAGTGCCAGGCTCTTTTGAAGCTGCCAGAGAGAAACGCTTCCCTCATGAAGCTTACAATAAAAGAAAAAGACAGGTCTACAGACATTTAAACTATAGTCTGAGAAGTGTGGTGGGGAAAATAGAGGATGCTTTTATCCCTCGTAGGAGGTGGGAGTGGTTAGGGAGCTAAATGTCTGTGGAGCTAAATGTGTAAGCTCAGACTTAAAGCTTAAGAGTTGGCCAGAGGAGGGATTGAGAGTTAGGTAGATGAGGGTCTGAAGATAGTAGGCAAGAGAAGTGAGGTGTGGAGTGAGAGAAAGTGGAGGCTTGGAGAAATTAATAAAACCACACAGTTAGTAAATGACAGAGTAGGGATCAGAACTCAGGATTGCCTACTGTCAAAGCCTCTGGGAAGTGAGGCATTTTTTCAGTGATGAAGTAATCCCATTGAGGTTATGTTTGAAAAGCTCTACAAAAATGAGCTTTGGAGAAATAAATTTTATATCACCTGCCTTTTTTAACATTTGCTTAACTTCCACTACTCCTATTTCTTGCATAAATCTAGCTCCAAACAGTAATTTATTAAATTCTGCTGGAACTGTGTTATTTCTAGAACCATTTTTTGATGAGTCATAGGCTAGACTTTCACGCATAGTCATTTTCCTCTAGTCTTTTAAAATTATAATATTAGAATCCCTGATATTTGAATTCTAACTTTACTATGATTTGTTTGTAAAAGTCCTTTCTTTAAGTGATGAGTTCTAATTTCTCTTCCATGATGATATCCATGTGCTTTAGTATTTCAGTTGTTCAAAAACAACTTGGATAGGCTTTTTCATAAGACCATTTCTGCAAAAAGTTTCAATTTCTTATTTTGTTAAAATAATTTTAAAATTAAAAATATATTCATCTTTATTACAGGAATATTTTTCAAATCAGAGGTTGAAAATCTCTAAACACATTGTAGAATACATATTTCATTTTTTTCCTCCTTTATTTTTAGCTCAAATGACTTCACGCATGCAATAAATAAGAAACTAAACTATGTGACAAGAAGGATATCACAGCATAAGGACAAGACTCTGTCTCTTATAAATCCCTAGAATTTCTATGAGACTTAATTGTGTCTGAAGCCCTTCATCATTACTGTTAGTATTTATTCACTGAGCACTCACCGACCTGGTACTTGACCCTAAGGAGATGCTTTGCTCTTATTCAGACAACAGTAAAGGGTTTCTTTGTGTGACTTCCAGCACTTGCCTGTCTTCTCTCCCCCTATCTTCTACACTGTGCTATGTTATTGGGTGAAAAAGAATGAGATGTAGTCTCTTTGAAGAGCCCACAATTTAGGGTGGGATCAGGAAAAGCTACACAGAGGAGATAGTGAATTTTGAAAGATAAGTGATTCAAGAATGAATTTTAATACTTTTGGATGGGTTGGGGGCAGTATCTCTTTTGAGCACTCACTTGTTTTCACTGATGAGTTGGTATTTGGTATAGAATCTTCATTGCATGTATACAAATGATGGGTTATTGATGCAGGGTAGTTATTTTGCATCATTTTTCTCACTAGTGTCTAACAGCCAGGAATAGTTTTATGAGCTTTAAAAATGAAGTACTGATGTTTTACTGAGGTTAAAAACACTTATGTGCCCATTTCCTTTTAGTTAACTGTTTCTACGAAATCATTAATGTACTTGTGACTGAGTGTGTAAACACTGAGTGACAGCGGTGCTTTCAGAAGTAAATAATACATCTATTTTTTCATCCAGCTTTGAATACCTTGGTTCTTTTTTGTGCTTTTAATTTGGTGAACTCTAAACAATGAGTAAACCGCAAGACACTACTAGATATTCTTTTTCATGAAAGCAGTTTGAGGCAAGGTTTTCAAGTCAGTGGATTAAAGCCACACACTGTCCCTGCACCCAGCACCCAACAAAAAATGCCCATAATACATTTTCCTTGTTCTGACTTTATAGCTCTCCTTGAGATTTGCTGTTTGGAAGTAATTTTTATAATTAAAATATTACATGACTTGTTTGAAAAATTATTTTGTTCTGTTTTATATGCAGGGAATTTTTCTTTCTTCCTGTAGGACCCAGTATATAAACTTGCTTAATGCCTTGATCAGATGCTAATGTCAAAAAGTAGAGTATCTCATAGCACCGTACCCATCGTCCTATAGCAAAGCTATATTGAAAGCCAAAAGGAAACTAATATTCTTTGAAGGCCACTCCTGGTAATAACTTAATTATATGTCTCTCAAGGTACAAAAACCACAAATCCTTAGGTGTTACTCAGCATGTGTGTAGCACAGGTGGGTGGGTAGTTACCCATGATAATTGAGGATATTACTACATTATATCATAAAAAAATGGCCTTTAGGAAGGAAACAAAACCTTTTATGTGACTAAGCCTTATCTCTGCCACAGCAGTGGATAATAATACAGACTCTAGAATCAAAATGTGTTTTTTAGTATAATTTGGCTAACAAACAGTGCTGCAGCAATGCTTTCTGTAGAACAATGTAGATGTCCCTTCCTGTCCTTTGTGAGGGATCCAGAGGGTCCATCTTGTCTTTGTTCTAGTCTTGGCATCAAGGGAAGTCCAAGAATGTAAGAATGGGCTTCCGAGCTAAACCTAATTTCTTTCGTCTGCCTGTGCCTCCACACACGAAGGGAGTTCGTGGTTAGGCGAGGCATGTTCCCCTGCCACACTTTCCCTCCACCATGGATCCGTCTGTCATCTTCCACTTCTGATTTCGGGCTTTGAATGTAGAAGCCTCATGCTCTATTTGAAAAGAGTTGGATTTAATTGCAGAATACTTCCTACTCTGGTGCTTTCTGAGTTTAAAGTCAAGATACAAATTTCCTTTTTTAAAGGACTTGTTTCTTGTATTGAAGGTGCCTGAGTTAGGTGAGCTTTCCACCTTTTTTGACTTCATTAAAGTGTGTAACTTTTGAATTTCCACTTTGAAGTGGAAAGAATTGATAAAGGTTGCTGATTTGATTAAAAGAGCTTGAATTATGATGCCTTAATGAAAACTGTTACATGTGTATTTGATTCCTGCTTCCAAGAAAAACTTTTAGCTTCTTTTATGAGCTTGCTTTGAAGCATGGGAGGTTGGGGTTAGATAAATCCTTAAATGTCACACAGTCCAACTTCCTAGCTGACTCTAATATCTCTTTTTATCCCCAATGAGTAGTTTTCTACTGTTTTCCAAAGCACCTCCAGGCCTGAGGTAGCTGTTTCTTAGATCGTGCTGACTTCTCGAGTTCTTTTTCTTTTCCCTTATCTTTCTGTAACTTTTGACCTCCAACTCTCAATTTTGTACTTAGACTGAACATCAGTCTACTTTGTTCAATTATTAGCACTTCCTATCCTGAGATAGCTGTTGTCCCCCACCAAATAGCCAAGATTTGTTCATAGGTGTTCACCTAGAATACAAAATAAGTATTTTCCAAGAAAAAAAGAGATGGGAACATTATAAAAAGAAATTTCTAATACTTAACTTGAAAAGTACTATTTTTCAAGCATGTAAGAAGTTATTTATAGTTTCTCCCTGCCAGTTTTCAGTACTATTAAGCAGTAGGAGCTTTTTGCAATCTAAAAAATGGTATTTGGAAGTCTGTAAGAACTTTCTGCAAGGTGAAAGCAATCTCAAGTTGAATTCTGCCAGATTTTTGATGTCTCATGTTTTGTAGATGAGCTTATACAGTCTTATAATATGCATCATTATAGATCAACTTAATACAGTCTGTTAAGAGAACAGTTAAAAACTAATGACCCATTAATAGATGTACACCCCAATGTGTTAAATATAATTTAGTTGTATTTCTAAAATTGCATTGAAATATGATAAAATATATTTTCATTCTGGCAAGAAGAGAATGCAGTAACTTAAATATGTTTTTAGTGTCTTCTTTGGAGAAAATATTAGAGTATTTCAGAAATCAAATTTGATGCCAAAAATAAATCTGTATCCAATCTCATTATTTTGGAAAGAATATCAAAAACTCACTAACTTCATTTAGTTTGGAGCATGATGGTGATGTGTAGAAAAACAATCTAAAAACCATCAGTATGAAATACCATACCTTTGTATTATTTATTATATTTATTAACAAATCCACTGTCCAAATCTGATTGAAAATTCTCTTTTTGCATATGTGTAGTAGGCACATTGTATATAAGGGTGTGCCCTTTAAATTGACTAAGTATTTGGCCATTATCTTTGTTCAAAGTAGGTCATCTTCTAATGAATTTATGTAAAAACATTTTATGAATAACTGTGGTCATTTTCTCCTGTGTTAACCTGTGAGTCAGCAAAATGTTTTCTCTGTGTTTTCAGGATTTAAAATTTTTCTTTTTCTCAAAAAGCATGTATTTTTTCAATAACATTCTGTTTATTGACTCTACCATGTAAAACAAATATTAGTGGTAAAAATTAGTATTTTCCATTGACTTTAAAGAACACTGGAAAGAAGCCAAGCACTCACACATAGCATGTTTTGGTGATTAGGACTGATATTTCTTTAATTTTTACATTAACTTCAGGTGCAAAGGGTTTCTGTGACACAAAAATTCAGTCTGTTAATCATCTTTCTCATCATGGCACACTGCATCACCATTCTGGGCAAGGCCCGATATTGTTTAATGTTTTCATTCTTGTCTATTTCGTCTCCTTCTTATTCTCTCCACTCTTGTCCTAATGAGGCAAACATCCCCAAATGTCTTCCATGAACCTTTATTTGTATGTGCTCTTGTAAATATGTATGTTATAGTTTGGAGGTGTATAATTTTATTTTATATAAATGGTGCTATTCTACAGATCTCTACTCAATATAGTATTTAAAGATCTATGCCTTTAACTGTGTACATCTATTCCATTATGTCTAACCATTGGAGTGTACCCTGTGGAGTGTATCCAGGACTCTTCCATTCCCCCAGGGGGAGAAACCTAGATTCCATTCGGCTCTCTACAATCATAAGCCATAAATAATGGACCTGTGGCCCCATTGCCCGTGGACCTGTGTAAGAATTTCTCTGGTGCATAACCAGGAGCAGGACTGCAGGTTGAAAGATGGGTGTCTACTTAATTTGATGAAATACTGCAGAATAACCCTACAGAAAGGTTGTAGTAGTTACTCTTGACAAAGCATGATACTCAGTAGTGTTCAAATTTCATTATTCATGGGATGGACCAAGGTATTTTTTCCCTCTAAGCATAGTTATTCTCTGTATGTTGGGATGCTACTTGCTTATTTTTATTGGTTAATGATTTTAGAAATATAAGATTAAACCAAATGAGGTGAAGCAGTATAAATTAATTCCCTTGGGATTACGTTCATTTTGTTAGGCCACTGACCCATAGGAAAATAGAGTTTTACTCTTCTAGTGTAATGTGTTGTCCAATGTTGTGCTAATTTGGAAAGTCAGTATAATTTAAAAAAAGAAGCGTATACACTTTGCAGAATTGTATTCACATTTATTTAAAGCCAAAGGTCATACCAAATGCCTTTATAGAGAGATTGGTACCTGTAGGATAAGAAGAAAAGTTTACGTGGATGATTTCTTATAGTAGATGAAAAAAAGGCACCTACCAGAAGGTTGGATGAGAAGAGATAAGAGGTCATAAAGAGAAGATAGAGGAAGGACTACATAGCCCATCAGCACCTAGAACCATGCCTGACACCACAAAGAGGTGCAATTATTATTTGTATAATGAATGAATTAATCGTGTGATGCAGTAGAAAATATGATTTAGGTTTATAGCTAGAAGCTATGAATTGCTTATGGTTCTGCCATTTGGGGAAATTATGGAACTACTCTCAGTCTCAGTTTATTAAATTGTAAGCTGAGATTGATGGGAGGCTTAACCAAGGTGCAGTATGTGAAAGAGACCGGCATATATAATTGACATTTAGCAGGTGTTTAGCTCCTTCCACAAAGTGCACTTTCTATTTCATGACCATTAATATCTTTTGCAAATATTCTGATGTTTTCAATGGCTGGTGTAAGGGTTTTGAAACAGTCTCTTATTTTCTGTTTTTCTATTCATGAAAGCACTTGATTGAAAACAATAGTAAGATTCTATTTCAAAACCACTCAAAATTATCACGACTTCACTGACATATTTATGTTTGTTGAAACTGTGTAAATTTTGACCTATTTTTTCCCCATTATCTAAAACTTATAAAAGGCTATTTTTAAAGGTCTTATGTTATGAAACTTCATTTATATAAGCTTGCTTGAAAATGGATTATTTTACATTATGGTGATTGCCAGATTTGGGAGAGGGGTTTGGGGGCCAAGTGAAAAAGGCTAAGGGATTAAGAAATACAAATTTATAGTTACAAAATGGTCATGGGGATGTGAAGTATAGCTTAAGGAATATCGCCAATGATGTAATAACTATAGTGACAGGTGGGTACTAGACTAATTGGGGGGATCACTTTGTAAATTATATAGATGTCTAACCACCATGCTATACACCTGAAACTAATATAAAGCAATATTAAATGTCAACTTTAATTGAAAAACATAGTGATTTCACAGACTCAATGAGCCTTTTTGCCTCGTATCTTGAATACTGGCCACAATGCAGGTGGTTAACAGGCTCAGGAATCTGAGGCCTGGAGAATAGAAGTATTATTTTACTTTATAACAGAATAACTTTAGATAGGTAGCCATGAATTTGATATATATTTTGTGATTTGTAGAGTCTCCGAGTTTGTACCAAATTCCACCACTTAGAGTTGAAGACCCTAAAATTCAGTAATAGACTCTTTTGCCCAAGGTGACCCTGGTTTGTGTTTAGTCCTAGGACTTAGAATTTAGAACTTCCAGCCCATCGCTGTTGTCATTCTCCTCTCGCGGTTGGAGTGTGTTGCCTATAGGGCTCTTTCATATATGGAATTATTGAACTGTACACTCTGTACCTAAATCTTTCAAATTATTTAAATACTGAAGAATAAATAGAAGAATGAATGTTATCAGAAATTTGACAAAAAATCTGGGACTGAGAATGTAGGTTTCAAGGTATGAAATACCAAACTTGATTCTTAATAAGGTTTCCTTTGCTGATGTTGATACAGCCAGCTGGCTTGCAGAGCAAGAAGGGACTTTTAAAACTTTCAGTTATTGAATTCGCAAGTGGTGCATTGCAAACTAAGGCTTCTAACAACAATGGTTTAGATCTGGTTTTCACCTCCAGAATTATCTGCAAAAGGATACAAATTTTGACTCAGACTAAGTTAGCAGGACTTGGAATTCAGGCAAAATGACAATAATTATTGACTTGTTGATTGGTTTTGGTGTGTGCTGAAGTTCAAAGTGACTTACGTGAACTGACTCACTTAATTCTCACAACAACCCAGATGTGAGGTACATTTTCACTCACTCTTTACAGATGATGTATACTGAGGCACAGAGAAGTCAGTTCTGGCACGTTATGATCACACACCTAGTTAGTGGCCATCCTGGGATTTAATCAGCATTCTGGCTTTAGAGTTTCATTGCCTCTCTAAAGAGGCAGCCTCATCTAGCTATAACTGTAAAGGAAATCAGGTTTTCAACCAGCCTTTTCCTATTTTTGAGAGAGAGTTTGGTATCTGTGGGGCAAGTTAAAGTCACATTTATTCCTGAGACGATCTGACCTCAGTTTAGTTGGTTGTTGACATTTTATGAAATGGATCATCACATTAAGAAGGGCCAGAGAATTTATTTATTTATTTATTTTTAATCTTTAAAAAATTTTATTTATTTTTTTAATGGTGACTTTGGTTAACCAAAGTTTCAGCTGTACACTTTAATAGTAAGGCATATATATATTTATGAGGTGTTAGATTTCTTTCTGTTACCTCACATACCTCCCCTCTCCTCCTCCCGCCTATCCTCTGGTAACCACTAGTCTATTGTTCATGCCCACGAGTCTCTATTTGTCCTGTTCATTTGTTGCTTTCAGGTTTATATCCCACATATAAGTGATATCACGTGATTTCCAACTTTTTCTGTCTGGCTTATTTTGCTTAACAGGATTATCTCGAGGCCCATCCATGTTGTCACAAATGACAGTATTTTATCTCTTCTTATGGCTGAGTAATATTTCGTTGTATATGTGTATCACACTTCTTCAGCCAATCATCTATCGTAGGACACTTCAGTTGCGTCCATGTCCTGGCCACTGTGAATAATGCTGCTATGGACATCGGTGTGCAAATATCTTTTTGGATATGGGTTTTCAAGTCTTTGAGGTAAATACCCAGGAGAGGGATTGCTGGATCATATGGTAGATCAATTCTTAGATTTTGAGGAAACTACATACTGTTTTCCATAGTGGCTGTACCAATTTGCAGTTTCACCAGCAGTGTATGAAGTTTCCTTTTTCTCTATATCTCTCCAACATTTGTTATTACTTGTCCTATTGATTATAGCTATTCTAACAGATGCAAGATGGTATCTCATTGTGGTTTTGATTTGCATTTCTCTAATAGCTTGCGATGTTGAGCATCTTTTCAATATTTGTTGGTCATTTATATGTCCTCTAAGGAGAAGTGTCTGTTCAGGTCCTCTACCCATTTTTTGATTGGATCATTTGTGGTTTTTTGTTGTTATTGAGTCATATGAGTTCTTTGTATATTTCGGATATTAGGCCCCTATTGGAGGCGTTGCTTGCAAAGTATATTTTCCCATTTAGATTGTTGTCTCTTCACCTTGTTGGTTTCTTTTGCTGTGCAGAAGCCTTTTAGTTTAATGTAGTCCCATTCATTTATTTTATGTTCACTTCCCTTGCCTTTGAGATCAAATTCATAAAATCTTTTTTAAGTCCAAGGTCTTTGAGTTTAGTTTCTATGTTTTCTTCTATGCGTTTTATGTTTCAGGTCTTATATTCACGTCAAGAAGGGTTACATTTAAAGTTTAGAGTTCTCCTAGAAGACAGCATCACTTTTTTTTTTTTTTTTGAAATTGATATATGCCTCTCAGGCCACCAAGTTCCTTGGAACTTCTTATCAAGACTCTAGACAAGGCATGGGTTATGTTTCACCACTACAGTTTCTGTAAACAAAAGGCAATCTTTATCAATACGATTACTCTTTGTCCTAGTTGAGCAATTTTGCAGAGGAAAGGGCTTATGGAAGAGATTAGTTACCATGTGCTGACCCTGGAGATGTCAAGGTGGTGGGGAGAATAAAGAGGGAGCAGAGTGGGGGTGCGAATGGTAGTAACTTCAGCTGAAAAGTGAAATGTGGTGGTCTTAAGTCTCTGTTCCTAAGGTTCGCCAAGTGATTGGTGTTTTGGCAGGTAGAGGACAACCTCAATTTAGGAGTCTTTTTCCAAGACTACTCCACCTCCTAATAATACAAGCTATTGTGCACCTTAATATTCCTGTGTTCACATGCTCTCTCTTTTACTCTTCCAAACTTTTCCTCAGTTACAGTTTAAAATCTGTATTTCCATGTTGAGGTAAATAGGCCAACTTCATTTGAATTTTACCTTCTGGTGGAGCAGATCCAGTCTTTTTGTCTTTATGAATGTATCCTCTTTGAAAGTATAAAGCCTCTCATGCTTTATATCAATTGGAAAAAAATTATTTTTAACTTCTCTATTGCTGACAAAACAGTCTAATTCCTTAATAGGTATGTCATTATATCCCTTAGCTTTGTCCAAGTGGAGTGAGAAAAATCTTGTTTTCCGGTTAACTACAGTTGTATTTTAACACCAAAGTAGGTAGGAATCTGTTAAAATTGATGGTCTAAACCTAGAAGTATAAGTGAAAGAGGGTGGGCTGGCTGAAATCTTTTTTAAAAATGTAAGATGTTTTGAAAAACACAAGATAGTACATTATGTTGCAATAAAAGGAAATTCACATCTATTTAAGGACTCTTGCTTTTTAACATTGACATAGAAATAAATACAGGGCTATTTTTTTTTAACAAGAAGAAAATATATTTAAAGTTTTGACAGTTGATAAAGCCATAGCATTCTGATAACAAATTGCAATCAGATCTTTGCCTGATGAGATTTACTGTATGGAGATTTCCCAGGGAATTCTTTCAAAAGTGTGCTTTCTTTAATGAAGTTTTGTCCGAATCTCCAGTGTTGTGTATTTTCAGGTTATAGTTATATGCTTGAGTTTGATCTCACTGCTATCAGAAAATGCAAACATGCTTTTTTGTGTGTGTGGGTGTCTTCAAGCTTTGCAGGAGTGTCCGTTTTTCCTGGTAGACTTTATTCCAGCCCTTACGTTTATAAGCTGGGAATCGACAGATCTGAAGGGTAATGATCACTGTGCAGCCTGAGTTGGCTTCTCTCAGCTTCTGGGTCAGTTTTCCAATGGAGATAAGGGTATGAAAGGAATTGGGGAAGAAGAGACAAAAGGAGCTTTCCTCCTCCTTTTTACATTTTAATTAATTGCCTAGTTTATTTTAAATTATTTTCCTGACAGTATTTAGAAAAATAAATGGCTTAGTAAAGCCCTCAGCTTTTCAGACATCACTTCATTAAAGTAGATGTTAGCATGTACTGAGCACCTACCAAGTTCCAGGTTCTGAAGCAGCATTTTGTATTTGAGTGATAAAAATCTTGTGGTTTTTTTTTTTTTTTTTTTTTTTTTGGAGAATTCAGCAACAATATGACTTGTAACAAAAGCACCTTGTAGCTATGGATAATTCTCTCTTCTTTTCTCTCGGAGATCACTGTCAGTGTCAGGCTTATTGATTTCCATCCAAAAGCTGGAGTTCATTAAAACGGCGGCTTGCCATGATGAAGTAATGGATATCTCATTATTTCTTCATCCTTAATAGCAAAATTACATACCTATTGTTACTGGACTGTCATATAAAAAAGCAGCTAATGGTGGATGTCTAGATGTGTTTCCTTTTTATTGTCAGAAATCTTTGTCCTTTTGAGATAGAAGAGTAGCTGTTTAATCAAAAGCAATTTTCTGAAAAATATTTTATTGTTTTTTTAAATGATACTGCTCATTATAAAATTTAAAATCAATACTGAAAAAGTGCAAAGAAAAAGTTAAAAATTGCAATTCAGAAATAACCATATTATTATTTGTAAGCTTAATCCGGAGAACTCTATGCATACTGATGGAAGGTTTGGAAGATAGTTTACAAAAGAGGGATTATTCTATCATATTTTAAACATAAGTGATTAACAAAATTTGAATTTAATAAATATTAAATTTAATAAAAGAAAAATAAGTGAAATTATGGAGGTCAGATGGACTATACACAACAAGAGATATTACTTGCTAAAAAAAGTCCCACTAAAGTCGTGAAACATTGTTTGGAGTAATTAAAAAAAAAAAAGACATGCTTCAACAAGATTATATATTTGAGTGAAGAAAAATTAACATACTTCTTTCACTTTCTTCCTCACTTTTTAGTTATAATACTCTTTTTACATTGTCTAGGTTTATAACATTTGCATTTTGTTCCATTCCCACAATTCCCACAATAAGTATTAGTTCTTTATGTAAAGGATTTAGTTCCTTCCATGAATCCTTTACCATGGCTTCTCCATTCTTCCTGGATTTTTGTATTTTTCTTGACGGGAATTAATTGAAAAATATATTGTTCCAGGTAGATTTTTGGGGGTTGTAGTTCACGAGTTCTTGAATGCTTGAGAATATTTGTTTATTGCTCTTATATTTGAAGAATAACTTGGTTGGATATGACATTTTTTGAATCATACTTCCCTCAGCACTTTTTGGGGAATGGCCTCACTGTTTTTGAGCATTGAGAATTGCTGTGAATGAGTCTGAGGCAACCTCGTTTTCCCCCCTTCGAGGGCTTTCTTCTGACTTACACGATTCTATGATTTTTCCTAATAAGTAAGTTCCCCAGAATTAATAACACTATTTAGTGCTAACAGTGCTTTATAAAGGTTTCCAGGAATGTGGTTTGCCTTTTAAGCTTCAAATTCAAGTCTTGATTTTAGAAAATTTATGTTCTATTTTTGCCTGTATTTTCTCTTCTGTGTGTTTTATTCTCTTCTTTACAAATATCAACAGTGTGTATATGTTATGTTCAGTACATATCTATACTGTTTTATCATTGATTCCTGATTTTTTTTCCAACTTGATTTACATCCTTGTAATATTTATTTTTTTATTTATTTTTTCTCCTGAGCTTTGCCAGCTTCCTTTTCATCTTGTTCTATTCTTTTGAGATGTTTCTTTGATCATTTCCTCTGTTTCCTTCTGAGATATGTGTGTATGTATATGTATATCTATCTATCTATCTATCTATCTATCTATCTATCTATCTATCTAATCTATCTATCTAATCTACCTAATAGATAGATAGATAGATCGATCGATCGATCGATCTCCTTCATCTCCCAGCTTTGGTACTTTTCTTCTATCTTTTCTTCCTCAGTATCAATGCTCATGTCTTTTTAGTTATAATGAGTCCATGCATGGGGCTAGCTGTTTGCTGAAGTGTAGTATGGGAAGAAGGGTATGGTGTCTGGGCAGGGGGAATGATCCAGGGCCCCACAACGTTTGGGGCTCATTACTTTTATCACTCTTCACCAGCATGCCAGTTTTTTTCGGAGGCCCATCTCTCACTGCGTGCATGAAGGGGTCAGTGGAGCTCATTCCAGAGCCTCCTCGGAGCTCTGCGTGGTGAGCAGGTTTGCACTTTCACCTCACTCCTTCCTATTCTTCACGTCACCTGTCAAAAATCCTCTGACTCCTTCAAATTTTGGGGAGATAAGTGTTGGCTCAGATTTCCCAGTATTTAGCTTCATAGCTTTCCGTAGCTTGAAATTAGGACCATTTCTCTTCGTAAAGAACATGTAGTAGTTTTTTGTGCCTGTATATTTTGTCTGTTATTATTTACGATGGGGTTTAAAATTTGTATAAGATTATGATCACGGAAAAATCAATGATAGACTAAGATGGAAATTGAGAGGGAGGGAAATGTTTTCAGTCTTTTCAAGTATTTTGACCATTAAGCATTTCTCTTAGGTATGTTGTGGTGGCAGTAGCCCTGGACTTGCAGAATGGATGACTCGGAATGAGAGCCTATTAACTAGAAACTTATACTGAGTTATCCATCACTAGGTAGAGATGACAGGGATTTGGGAGATTTAGAAAAATGATGCAATGCCTGGAATCCAGATAAAAGGATTAAAGAAAACTGATATCCACAAGCTGGTTATCTGAGTTTCCAGGATAAAAGATTAGAATTATCTTTCAGTTTTTTAAACAAGCTGTTTAATATCCTTTTAAAGGATAAACAAACTAAAATTCCTTTCTAGTTAAAGAATTATAGGAATAATCAGGCATGAGGCATAGAAAAAAGGAAAAAAAGCCTCATTATGCTGTTACTTCACTCATCCTTTCTGATTTTTAGATTGCAATTTAGTGTAGATATTTAAATTACTAGTCATGTGAAAAGTAACCTCTGGTTATAGATATTATTAGTCATTTGAAATGACTATTAATTGCCATCACATGGTACCAGAATTTTAAAAATTGTATATAAAAATAGAACAATGTATAATATTGATCTGACCCTCTGAGCATGCATATGTAAACACTCCTAGAATAATACATTTCAGAATTATTGGATACTCTAAATATCTAACACTATAATATGCTGTCTTTGATGAAAAAATAGGAACTCTGAAAAGGGTCTTATTGAGCATAAAATGTCTTGAAGTGGCTTGTATCGTATAATACTAGTATACCTTAGTATAGCGGTGGCACAGCTCTTGCTTGTCCTTAAACCCACTGTTGGTGGTATCATCCATGAATTCCACCTTCCTGGGAGCAAATAAATCTTTTAAACAATGGGGGACAAGGGGATGAACTAGGGAAGACATATATATATATATATATATATATATATATATACACACACACACACACACACACACACACACACACACACACACACACACACACCCCCACACATTATGAATTCATCAGCATGTTTGTAAGTGATTATCAAAACAACTGTGATTGGTATTTTCCAGCCATGGTGGTTTTGGCAATTGAAAACAAGGATTTCTTTTTAAAAAAATCAAATATAGGTTTGTAGATTTTTCCAGTGAAGGATATGAGGTGGTATCACTTGCCTTTTTGTTTTGAAAGCAGTTATTTGCCGTGGCAGTGTGCTCTGTGAGCCACCCACATTCTTCACTGTTTTAATGTAATTCCAAGGAAAATCAGTGCGTGGAAGGATTTTGTTGGTCTCACCCTTTAATCTTTTGTTTCTTTAGCTCTCTCGTTTGAGAGTTAAATATTTTGATAATAAAGTCATATCCAGTTCAAATCCTGTCAGGTCTATTACATCTTGTTACATTTCTGAACTTTTCTTTTTCATACTTTGATATCTTCCAAGAACTTTTTCCTTTCTAAGTTTTACTCTTTTAATAAAATGGACTCCTACATGAACACGGGTGTCTAAAAATGGCCTAATAAGCCTGCTATTTTTAGAGGAGAAAGTTCTTTGCCTTTTGTTCTCTGTGTGCTTTTCACCTCCCACATGTTCTTTAGAGATTTTTTTTCCCCTCTGACCTTAGTAGTGATAGCTTTTGAATTCTAGATGCCTTTTCCTCGGCCCATTTCTGGCTCAATTTGTTTCATACTCAACATATTTAAAGTCAGAATTGGATCAGGCTCTTCTGTTTCTATTACTTATAAATAGTTTGGATTCTTTTTTCTCTAATATATTAAAATTATGAAATATACACATAAAAGATTGGAGATATATTTTTATAGTTTAAAGAAGAACGATAAATGGGCATTCACATATACCCACTGTCAAGGTTGAAAAATAGAACATTACTATTGTCTTAGGGGCTCTTCCGGTGTCTTTTCAGCCCCAGCCCCCACCCAAGTTAAGTGCTCATCCTTAATTTGTGTAGGCGATTTGGGATATTTTTATCAAAAATAGCAAAATAGTAATAACAAATAATAACAACAGAATTTTCAGGAGAAAAATAAAGATGATGTGAATGCATGTTTATTCCTTGCATTCTATAGAAGAAAAATTTGTTTAGGATTATAAAGAGAATTAACACTCCTAGAAAGGTTTCAGCAGTTCATACTGCCTTACTAAAATTAGAATTAGGGTAAAATGAAAGGTTCAAACATATATAATGAAAATATTCAATGGACTTTTACCCAACGTACCTTTGTCTGGTGTTATCAGGAGCAATTAGAAATTTCCTAGCTTGTCTATCATTTCGAAAGCACACAACTTTTCTTTACTTCATTGACTCTTGATCCTTGAGGACGTAGACTAGCAGCATTTCCATGTCTTACCATTTGTTATAGATAGTCCATTAAGGAATTACACACACACACACACACACACACACACACACACACCCTTCATAAAGTTCTAGGTAGGTGTTGAAATTGTAAAGAGGGCTGCTCTTAGAGTAATCTTACAATCACATCTACTTTCATGTTACATTCTTTCAGCCATACATTCCCACTGTTCATGTGCTGATTGCCTCGGACTGGCTTTTGACTTCTCGGATACTTATCTATAAAAGACAGAGACAAAAAGTAGCCTGAATCTCAAAAGTTTTCTTGTTGTCTCTGCCATGTCCTGTATGAAACCCCACCTTACTTACCTAGGGGTTAAGCTCTGACTGTGGGACCCTCACCTTCCTGTGGATTTCTTGGACTGGAGTGTGATGTGCCATCTTCTCTCATCTTTTGTTTCTTCTGAGTTTCCTGGCTTGTTAACTCATCATCAACAAAACTTTATTAGAATGTTCCCTCTGCATAGGCAGTAATATTAAGAACTGTGGTTACAACATAGTACTTGCCCTTTCTATGGTTTGGTAGTTTGGAGGATCTCATTTGTTTATCTGGTGTGATCTCTTGCTTCTTTGTGCATTTTGGCTCCTGAATATTCTCTTTACCTAGAGTTTTGACTCTGCTAGATCACTAGTTCTGGATTTTCTCTGAATGTAGTTCATTCCATTTTCTACCCTTGTTGCAAGTTACCAACCTTGGTATATGGCTTTTTGGATATAACTTCATTCACTTAGGATTTTTTTTTCCTTCTCCATCATCTCCACTCTTACCCACTCATGATCCTGGAACTTACTATTGATATTTAGTGAATTTGTCACTATGGATCATATAGTTGATTGTTAGAATTTCCACCAGTGTTCTAAAAATGTCTGGTTTTAAGATTAAACTAAAAATAGTTTCTCTGAAAAGACCTAAGTAGAATAGTTTCTCCTTTTTCTGTGTCAGTCTCCCTGGGATTTGGCTGCTTTTAGAATCTTATAAAAATTTTGCTTTTGGTCCAGACATTGAGAGTCGTTTTAATGGTGAATGTGGGTAAGATTGTTGATATGAACTTAAAATTTTAAGACAATTTAATGAAAGTTGTCTGGCTGGAAGAAAAGCCCATCTATAGAAATTGCCTTAAATCTCTGATTTATAGATCTGTTATTCTGTTTGTTTGTTGTTTTTTTTTTTTCCTGCCACCACCGATCTGATTTTATTACTGGAACATTACATTAAAATGGAAGGCGTGTGCCTATAAATTATCTTAAATTACTTTAAGACATATTGATAGAATCAAGTGTGCATAGTCAATTATCTGAGTAGCTTTTCAAAGATTAAAATTCAGTTTTAGTATTATGCAAAATGTCCAGACTGCATACACGTAGACTGGAATAGAATTAGTCACCTGTAATCACTATTTTATATGTTTTTTCAAAGTGACATCAGATGTCTTGAAATTTGCTTATCCTAAGCTGCTTGCATAGGGTAAGGACTTACTTTTCCATGTTATTCTTGGTTTTTAGTATCTTTATAATAAATCATGTTAGTATGGCTTTAAGTTTTTGACTTACATTAGTTACAATAAAAAAAACAGTTGTATAAATTGTGTTGTTGATTTTCAACGCACCACTTAAATAGGTTGTATTAACATAAATGTGGCAGATCTGATCATTAGCTCTCAGATTAGTTTCTATGTAAAAGTTTGTTCATTATTAGTCTAATGTGTACAAAAGGTTTATCACTTTACATCTTAGAAATTGAGGTGCGCTTTTTTTTTTTGGTTGACAACAGAGAAATATGTAGAATTAGAAAAAAAATTATAGACAGCTCTTTACAGTACATACAGAACTACTTGAATGGAACTGTCCTTTCAGCACCATGCTGGAAGAGGTCGACCTGAAGTCCCAGGATACTGGCCGAGCAGGCAGACTGTTGATTATTTGACAAAGCATGTGCCAAATGGATGAGATGTGTGCACTCCCAGTCCCCAACTCCCAGCTTTGCACAGCTGTATTTTTAGGGTAGGAGATGGTAGCAGTCATACTCATATTCACTGTATTAGACTTGGAAATTTTCTTTGAGATCCTTTAATCCAATAGTTTTTTTAAAAAGGAAGAAAACTTCCTTGTTAAGGACTTCCCCAAGATCTTAGAGACAGTCAGTGTCAGAGTCAGGCTAATAACTGGATCTCTCGATTCCTGTTTACCCATTCATTCACTGATTCATGTTCACTCCTTCAAACAACAAAAAGCTCTGGGTGCCTTTTCAGTTCAGGCATTCTTTCATGACTGAGGATATAACAATACGTAGAATGAAAATGGCCCAGTTAGCACTCTGATAAACTACATTAAATCCGAAAGTGCACACTAGTTGGAAGAAATCTCCTTTCCAGAGAAACTGCAAATAAATGGTAGTTTTTCCAATAAATTCTATAATTTTCAGAAGTCTGTTGTGTTGTTATTATTTTGAAATGGTACATAATTTGAAAGAATGAAAATTCTCTTTGGTTAGAGAAATTAATTGGCCTTTAGGCAAATCATGACTTTTTTTTTTTTTTTTTGCTGCAAAAACTTTATTGTTTCATTTGGTCCAAGGCATGGGAGAGGGCTCTGATGGTTAGAAGGCTGCCTCTTGGTTGTAGGGAGAGGCTCAGGCACAAGGCCAACACCAAGGGGATGCAGAGGGCCCCTCAGAAGCCTCTGGGTTCGAAGGATCCTATTCATGCTTGATGGTGAGCCTTTTGAAGACATACTGCCCAGCCCAGCCTAGAGGCTGGCCAGCCTGTGGAAGTTAGTCAGGTGGTTGCTCATCTTCTTGATTAGTTTTACCTCCTCATCTAGAAAGTGGCTCTTAAGGAAGTCACAGAGGGGGGTCTGTGCAGGCAGGACCCAGGGCATGCAGGTCGAAAGGGCCTGGTTTGGGTTCTCCTCCATGACTGTGGTGGCTTCCACAGCATCCTGAGTTTTACCCCATGCATCTTGGGAAGACTTCTGCAGGTCGTGGAAGAGGGCATGGCTGCCACACTGGTTTTGTATCTTTAAGAGATTCTTGGTGCCCACATGTTCCACTCAGCCAACGCCTTCCAGAGCCACATTATTGTGCAGAGAGAGGTATGTGTAGGAAGCCCACAGATGCAGGTTGACCAGGCCTCCACCTTGGTGGAATTAAGCTCAAAACATGGTGTTGGCTGGTTTTGGAGGCTAAACAGTGGCTGAGAAGATTCCGAAGACTGTGACTGGAAAAGAGGTTGGGGGTGGTCAGAGGCTGGAGGAAGGGGTGTCCCTGGGTCTGTTCCATTGAAACACTGTTGAAGCAAGAGACAGATCTGGAGGATCCTTGAGGGCACTTCACTTTTTGTCTTTTTAAACGAGCAAAAGCCCAGTGAATACTTGTTTGATGGAATGGAGTGTCCTCAGAAGGTCCGATAAATTTGAAGATCATTTTTCTAAATGGTAATTTAAAAAATCATTGCTATTTTGTAGGATAATCATTCTGTACTTGCTTGAAGAAATTATTAGAAAGCTCTCCTTTTTCTTCTTCCTTCTCTTTATTTGCCATGTCGTGCTCTTATCAGCCATGCTGGTTTGCTATTACTGCAGTATGTTTCTAATTGCTACATTGGGACAATTTCTTAAATATATCTAATATTTAGGAATGACCATGGTTATTATCTCTAAATGCCCCTATGTGATATGTATGAAGGATACCATGACTCACAGAGTATTGTTTTCTGCCTAGTGCAGAGACATCTAGGGTGACGACTTCAAATGCCTTTTTCTTTATACGGTTGTGCAGACTTGTCTTCATTCTGATTTGTTGGACTTGCAGAGGACTTGGGTCTCAGTTCAGCAAGCAGATAACCATGCATGCATGCTCAGATTGTGGCAGCATAAGAGAAATGAAGGGTTAGGCACCTAAGTGGGGTGAAATGAGGAAAAGAGCACATAAAAGACATTTGTGGTTATTCTATAAAATCTTACCCTTTATAAAGGCAGCATAAAATGGCAAAGTTCATCTAATCATTTGCATAACAAGTTTTAGGACAGATTTCTTATTTATAGTAAAGATATTTAAAGAAATTGAATCTTTTAAGTACAAGTGAAGTTCTCTTTAATCTTTGTTAATTCTTTGACTCTCATTGGCTTTGTTTTTTTTTTCTCTCACTTAGTCCTTAGCCATTAATTGAATGAGTGAAGGAAAGTTAAAGCTACAGGTTTTCATATGTGGAAAGCCTTTTCTTAGTGTCTTTGCTGGTCTCTTGCCATTCTCTCCTGCTGTTAACATTAATTACTTTGCAGATGGCTCTAATTGACCCAGTAAAGGAAACTTATCTATGTTCAGCCCTTTCCAGGCCCTAAAGTCTTTGCAGTTTCTGAGGACACAAATGAAATACTTGCTCTCAGTTCTTATAGAGAGGAGAGAGCCATGTTTCGCCTTCCAAGTTTTGAGTTCTTGGTCTCACAGTGCCCTTTGCTTTCAAAGTTCCAACTTCTTGCTTAAACCTGTATACTGTCTGGTCCCAGATCTGCCTTTTTAACACCATCCCCTCTATGACTGCTACCAGACTTCTAGTTGCTCCCTGAATATGCTTCTCAACCTTTTCCTGTCTCATGTGTTTGCACACCATCATCTCTATGACCTGATCCTTCCTACTTATATTTTTCCCTGTCCGTATTTTGTCATGAACTTGCCCTGGGGCCCTGTTTTCTTTTTGAAAAGATCCTGATCATCCTAGTGGAAATTAACTACTTCCCCTTTAGAGCACCTTGATGCTTTGTTATTTATGATATTAAGGTACCTGCTGCCTTGTCTTTCTTTAGCTATAAGATTATAATCACCTGGAGGGCAGGAACTGTGTTTTGTTTCTCTTCCTGTCCTCACCCCAACCTCTAGGTGTTCGGGAAATGTCAGTTGCATTAAGTTGAGGGGGCAGAGACGGCAGGCCTGACTATTATCAGTGTCTGTGGCTCTTTTCTTTTCCTGGGTCTGAAATTAGTAATTAATTAATTTCCTTTCTAAAGGAGCTATGTTTCTCGTCCTTTAGAAATTATAGCTTGTGTTGTGGTTTCTTATTTTAATAGGTAATGTATATTCGTTGTAAGAAGTTTAGGAATTATGAGTAAGCAAAAGAAAACAAATACCATTGAAAGTTCTATAGGAAGTAATAGCCCACTATTATATTTTGTGTGTATATCTTTGTAGATATTTTTCTGTATGTGAACATAACAACATATTATTAAAAAGTTGTCAAATATAATATTTCCTCATTTGCTTTTTTTCATTGAAAGGTATTGTAAACATCTTTCTCATTTTTCCAAGTATCTGTAAAAGTACATGTAAATCTACTCATATCTACATCATCTGCAGAGAATATCTGTTTGTGCATGTGTATTTGCTCTTATCTAGTTATTCCCTCAGGAAACCTTTATAAGTAGCACTTATAAGATTATAAAAACATATGGACTTAAAGGGCAGATATGCTTTCAGGGCTTTTGATAGCTATTGCTAAATTGCCTTCTGGAAAGGCATATTAATTTATGTTCCCTGTATAATGTGTAGAGTGCTAGTTTTTTTCCATTCTTGCCAGCTTTGTCAAATATCATTCATTTTAATTTCTGAACTGATGGGGAAAAGTGGTCTCTTAAGGCGATTTTAATTTATGGGTCTTTTATTCCTAATATAATTGTAGATTTGTAAATGATTGATCACCATTAGTATTTCTTGTTTTCTTTTGTCTGTAAATTACATTTTGTACATTATATTTTATGATCACCTGCCCATGTCCTTTGCCCACTTTCTGTTGGGTTGTTTGTTTTTACTTGTTTTCAGTCCTTATGTAAGGATGGTAACCCTTTGTTTTTCATATATTTTGAACTTTTTTCCTCACTTTGCCTTGAAATTTTGTTTATATATTTTTTAACTTATATAAGTTTAAAATTTTTTATACTCATCCATTTTTTTATAATTTCTAGGTTTAATGTCATCATTAAACAGGTGTCTCCTTACTAACATTCAGCTATATTTTTATAGTAAATTTATGGCTTTGTTTTTAAACATACATATCTTTAATGCATATATTACTAGTTTGGTGTAAGATTTGATGTAGGGATCTAACTTTCCCAAAAATGTTTGGTTACTTGTCCAAACAAGGATAAATATCTTTATTCTTTTATTTATTATCTTCTTTATCAACTTAAAATGCAATTATTTTATATATTGCATTTTGTTATGTGAACTTGAACCTCTCATAGACTTTCTGTTCTGCTCTTTAGGTCATCTGTCTCATCAGGCCAGCGCTCTGTATCTTGGTTACTATAGTAGTATATAAGGTCCCATTGTTACTTCTCTTTTTTTTTTTTTTCAAAAAAGAGTACTTATAAACATTCATTCTTTAAGATGAACATTAAAATAATTTTGTCAAGTTAAAAAACTTTCTGAGATTTTGTTTGGAATTACATTAAAGTTAAAGAGGAGATATGTACGTCTGTACATATGTACATTTGTGTATGAATATCCACACACACGCTACATATATAAAAGCTGTGCCATTGTTGTCATCATTAGCAGAAACTTTCCCCCCAGATCACTGCTAGGTTGTCTTTGCGGGTGCACATAGGAGTGTATTTGTTCTGCATATTTATCTTATAACTGGCTACCTAACTTATTATTTCTGATAGTTTCCTCTTTGGTTTCCTTTGTATTCTTTTGACTGTTTCATGCATACCTGGGAGGAATGAGCACTGTATAAGCAAATGTGCCACTAATGTTCATTTTCATCTGATTACCATCTTCTGTTTGACAATATTTAACGTCTCAGTATTAGGAACCCCGATCATCCCAAATGGCCCTTAACAAATTCACACAACGAGTCTCCTGTCCTCACATTGGTCCATTTAATGACAACAAATGCTGCTCACTTGGGATATTCTCAACTTCACGGGGCTTCAAGCATAACGGCATTTACAATGAAGCACCATGGCCACTCTCTCTTTATGCTATAAGCTCCTCTTTTTTCCTTTCATACATATAAATATTTTTAATTCGTTAAAACTTACTATAAGTGGTAATGAGGAGAAAGAATTTAGACTCAGTCTATTATGATAATTCTTCTGTCTTTATATTGTTTTCTCTACAGTTTCACTATGTGTGATGCCTGGTTTAATAATTGTATAAATAAATATTGGGCAGAACAGAAGAGACTCTAGATTAGCAATATTTGACAAACTGTAATATTCATTATTATCTTTGAAAATTATGCATCAAAGTGTTTCAGTTTTATACAACTATTCAAAAGATATGCCATCTTTATTTGGGTGCAGTTTTCTTTGTGTTTAAAAGTTTTTGTTTCATGACATATGTGAGAGTAACTGAATTTGTGGAGATAACTGGCAGCCACACTAGGAGTGAGTTAGCCACTTCATATAGTCTGGTTTAAAAGTCAAAGAGGAGACATTAAACATCTTTCATTTTTATTTAATTAAAGATGTTTTTATTGATGCCACCTTCTTGAAAGAGAAATCTTAATGGGCTATTCTTATTAGCTAATCAAGCCAGCTTGATTCGGGGTCCTCAGCTTTTACATCACCTCAAATGCATTCCTTATTTCCCTCCTAACTTCTCCTGTCTCTCCTTCCCTATCTGTTAACTTGTAGCCCTGCCTATGTTTCCTGCTCTTATTATACGACAGTGTTCTTAACTGTATCGTGGTGCATGGGGCACCGCATGTGAGATGCAGGAAAAACTTACACCCCTATATCCCACTTATGCTAGGAGTGTTCTCCACCTACAGCTCTGTTCCTATGAAATATGCCCACATTTCCCAGTCCTTGCCTAGCATGCCATCTTTGTTTGACTTAACACAAAGCCTTAATTCAACCTGTAATTACTTTCACCCACTTAACATATTATTTCTATATTCTTAACTCCCAACCTCTCCATGTCTACAATATCACAGCTCATAACTCCTTTGCATTGTTTACATCCAAAAGAGTATATATTTTCTAGTTGAAACAAGTTTTGGTATGAAAAAGTTTTTTAGGTGGATGAGTAACTTTTTCTTAAAACTTGAGAAAAGTCGTGATCGAAAAATCATTTTACTTTTTAAGTCCATTGTTTTCAAAAAGGAAAACAATATAAAGACAGAGAGATTATTGTAATAGACTGAGTTTAAATCCTTCATTACCACTTATAGTAAGTATTTAACAAATTAAAAATATTATATGTATGAAAGGAAAAAAGAGAAGCTTGTAGCATAAAGAGAGAGTGGCCATGGTGCTTCATTGTAAATGCTGTTATGCTTGAAGCCCCATGGAGTTGAGAATATCCCAAGTGACCAACATTTGTTGTCATTAAATGAACCAATGTGAGGCCTGGTGGGGAGGAGGGTAGGAGACTTGTGTGAATCTGTTAAGGGCCATTTGGGGTGATCAGGGTTCCTAAGACTGAGAAGTTAAATAGTGTCAGACAGAATTCGATCAGATGAGCGGATTTACTTTATGAAAATGGAGATTAGTGGCACTCTTTTTTTTTTTTTTAGACATAATTTTTCATTCTTTGTTGACTTCTGCTCCAGTTCCAGTTCGAACACATATGGAAACTAAATATGTTTTACCATAGAGAATTGAATTGGCAAGGAGCATGGCTGGTCAAGACCTGATGAGTTCAGGGTATTACAGTGAATGCAGACTCATAGCTTCCTAGCTTCTCCATCTTGAACTGCCAACTCCTCTTCCAATATCTACCTCCTGATGTTATGCACTGAGAGAGAACCTAAGGTGCCTACTTAAGGTTGTCCTAAAACAGTGGCCATGTAATGTAGTCACAGAACCCAAAAGCAGCTAGAGAAGGAGATATACTCACAGACTGCTTGCTTAGTAACATCTTAGATTTGGGGTATTCTTTACCTCATAGATGAGCCCGACCTTCCATGTAGAACTTGACGTGTGAACCGTAAATTTGACCTTTAGGGAGGGTTCGCGTATGTCCCCAGTTTTCCCAGCACAGTCCTTCCTGATTTATGTCAGTTGTCCTGGCGTAATTATTAATATGCCTCCTTTCACTTCCAGAAATGGCCTGATTTGGATGATACATTATATGGCCACCCAGTTGTTAAGCTGTGGAGCTCACTACTCTTCTAGACTTTCCCCCAGCTTTGCTGGTGAAGGAATGCCCCGTTGGCTTCTAGGTCCCTCAAAAGAACTCATTCTACTCCCAACAACCCACTCTATATCTTAATCAGATGTGGACTGAGGGCTTGACACATGAATTTCAGCAAATGTAGATTTCAGAACTAGAAGGGACTTATAGAGACTGGTAGTTTGACTATTTTTTTACAAGGAAGTAAATGATTTTTAACTCATGTAGAACAGATGGTTTCCTTGTGGTTCAATGAATGTCTTTCCTAGTCACCTAACTTATAGCTCAAGGCCCTGTTATCTATGTTGTCAAATTCTGAGCAATTTAGTTTGCTTGGTTAGCATACTCAGCCTTTCATGACAAGGTTACCCAAAAGAAAGCATATGGTTCTTTCTTCAAAGTATGGGGTTCAAGTTATTTTTCAAAAAACTAGAAGTCATTCACCTTCTGTAACCCAGTTCCTAGGGGGTCCTCGTCACTGCCTCCTTCCCAGGGACCAGCACCTTCAAGTGATCCAGGGCTGTGAGGGCAAGAGGGGGACCCTGTCAGAGAGCTCCCTGGCTTTGGGGGAGCCTAGGTGGGATTCAGCAGTGAGACACTGGAGGACATGGATGATCTCTTGGAAGTCATGGGACCTCCTTCCTCATTTATCCCGCAGAGCAAATCTTGTTTCTTGAAGAGCCTTGGAGAACTTGGTTTAGTGGGCTTGGGCATCTCTCTGGCTTCTGAAGAACCTGAAGCTGGTGTGGACCATTCCAGCCCCTTCATTACAAAATGTCTCTGGAGTGATGGCATCCTTCCCCTCCCCACAAGCATGCTCAGTGCCTTTTGGTTTCACCTTCCCTCTATTTGCCCCTTCCTTTCCCCAGTGTCAATTCTACATCCTCTTAGTTTTTTATCAAATTTGCCATGATGTTGCAAAAAAATTTTTTCTAGGCACTAGGAATTCTTGGTAAGTAATCTGAGATTCAACGCGAAAAAAAATGATCTCTTATTCATAGATGATCTAGTACAAGTTTAGTGGCTCTCCTAGATGATTCTCCAAAGAATGATGTGGGAACCTTGGCCACATTCATCCTGTACCTGTGCCATTGGGTCATGTGGCTCCCAAGGTCACCATGAAAAAAAGAGCTTGATAATCATACATGGATTTAATGGTCACACTAGAGGGGTAGGCATCACTTCCTCCAATATCTTATGAGTCACAATTCAATTTTTTGTTCCCAACCTAACTTCTGGGGAAGCTGTAGAATGTAGTCCTACTATGTCAGGAAGGAAAAAATGAACTGGGATTGGTGGTTATGCAGTATTATTTCTGCTACAGTGTCCTTTATCCATCTGATTCTTGGCTCATTTGCCACATTTTTGTCTTACCATTCTCCTGCTCTTAGAGTTCAACATCTTCAAGGTGCTTACCCTGGCCCTTTGGTTTTTGAGTATACTCACATTCAATTTAACTCTCTAGAGTTCATGTTCTTTTCACTCCCTCCATGGTGCAACTTGACCATGAAGGTGCATAGTAAGCGGGTTCAAGAGAATTTCTTTATTCAGTTCTTCCACTCTCTTCCACCTTGCTTGGAAGTTCCACTCTATAATTTATCTTTTTACTTCCAAAGGTCACTTTTTCACCAGATAACCTGCAGGAGAAGCACAGTAGTAGCCATGGTGCATATAGCTTTCCTGTAACTTAAATGATTAGAAGAAGGATATTTATTTAAGAACTTAGGATGTTCAGAAATTTGCTTTTACCAGTTCCTGCAATTTATTAGGCAACTCAGAATTAACCTCCCGCCACCGCCCCACCCCCCTCCGCCCTGCCCCCATTGGCTGATCAGCAAAGTAAATGACAATTTATGCTTGGGACCACATTTGCTAAATGAATTAGTATTGGGGTGTCAGAACATTTTGTTTCCAACAAGAAGTTAGTTCTACTAGGGAAACTACTGAGCAGAGGTGGAGGGAAGGCCTTGCCGAGCACCTGCAGGAAGTGACTGTCAGACAACTCATCTTCAGGCACACAGAGATATAGATTACCTATTCCTTCTCTACCAGCCAGGGCTGGAGACACGCCACAGCAAATGAACTACTCAGCTCTTCCTCTCTAGTGTTACTTGTCTATCTGAAAGGTCTCATTTCAAAATTACTTCAAGACTTTTATAATTAATTGGATTACATTTCAGTTGGCATTAATTCATTAATTCACAAGGGAAATTACAAATAATATTTGAGGATGAGGTGACTAATCTCATACATTGGTGCTGGTTTGCTTATTTTCAATTTCAGAGAATTACATTCTTCATCCCAGCTTCCCAACACTTAGTGTGGGCCTGGCATCTAGTACATGTTCCTAGATGTTTGCTCACCCAGTAAATGCTGATTAGGCTTACTATGTGCTAGGTATCATGCGAGGTGCTGGGAATGCTGTGATGAATGAAAGAAACAGTTTTAAGGGAGGGATTACTGGAGTCAGACAGGAGGAAAGGATAGAGCAAATGGGCAAGTGTGCTACTTTTCGAAGGTGGGAGGGTTGAGTGGTGTGTGACAGGGAGCCTATGGTATTATTTGATGTCCATCTCAGTGTTTGCCATAAGCTCCTAGAAAGTATCTATTTTTCTTTAGATTTTCAAATGCAGGAGATGCTAGAAATAGGCTTGTCTATTATATCTATGGAGTAGGGAGACAGAAGCCCTTTAAAAAGGGAGAAATGAGATAATTAAAGTGATCTTTATCAAATTTGGAAATTTATGGTTAGAATACTATTTAATTTTGTAATTACAAGCAAAAGCAGTAGTCTATAATAACTTTTATTTTTAATTCTTAGACATGCTCCAGTGGTTGTGTGGTTGAAAATTTTGAAAATAATGAATTCTCTGTAGAGAGAGGTAATTAGAATGCAGTTAGTGAAACGTCTCTATCCCTTGGTGTTGTGGAAGCATTCCTCAGAGAAATATTATTATCAACAGCCCTGTTTATATGTATTCGCAGTGGTGGCAGCTGACTCAATTACCTAGACATGAAAGAAGTTTCTGCATCCTGTCAGGTATTCTCGAATATATAGAGTTGAGAACTGATATTACTTTGAATACTACTTAGATTTTTTAAAAGGAAATGAGTGGATTTATCACAAATTAGTTTCAAATGTAGAGTCATCAATGGATACACATTTGATTAGTAATTTTAATAGAAAAACCTGTCCAAGGTAGGAGCGTCTCCCTTTCTATGCTGTAAAGGTTGTCCTTCAGCCCATACAGGAAACCATACTGGACGCACACATGTACCTTGTTGATTGGCTCTAAGGCTCCTCCAGGCTTCCTTATTGGGTCACTTTAGAATTGCATCAGGCGCAGCTCTCAAAATGATGCAAAATCATCGAGTCCTCCCATAGAAGTAGTGTCAAGATTTCCTAATAAGAAAACCTCTTATTAGACAGATTTATAGAAAATAGAGTGTCATAGCAGGAAGGGGACCTGAGGAAGCATCTGTTCTAGCCCTTTCTTTTGCAGAAGAGGAAATGGATACCTAATTTAGGACGCACATATGGCTCATACTAGAACCTACTATTGCCCTTCAGTTACTATCAAGATTATATGAGTTAATACCCTTGTGGTTCTTAGAACAGTGTCTAGACATTGTAAGTAAATTGTGAGTTATCAGTTGTTATCATTATTTCTAGTGGCAGAACCCAAACGGAACCCAAATGATCTAATGGTCCAGTGCTCTTTCAGAGACTCATATTTTGTATCTCCTGCATTGTATAGGGTGAAATGTGTTTGAAGAAGTTGAATTAAAATAAATATAGTGACAGCCTCAATGCTCATTAGTGAGCACGTGTCAGTGCTGAGTGCTGGGCTAAGCATTGCATCTAATCCTCACAATCCTATGAGTTGCACACTCTCTCTCATCTCTCTCTTAGAGTCATGTAGAGGCTGAGTTGGGTAATTTATCCTTGGTCACATCACTATTAAGAGATGGGCTGGGCTTTAAAGCCTACCCTATCTAACTTTAACATTTATACTCAACTATTGTTTTATTCCAGAGGTTGGCAAACTATGGCGCTTGGGCCAAACCAGCTGTATGTGTTTATGTGCAGTCCTCAAGCTAAGAATGGTTTTTATGTTTTTAAATAGTTGGAAAAAATTAAAGAACAATATTTCATTTGGTGTGAACATTATGTGACATTCAAGTTTTAGTGGCCATAAATGAAATTTTATTGGAAGACAGCCATGCTCATTTCTTTACATGTTGCCTGTGGCTGGTTTTGTGATACAGAGTTGAGTAGTAGTGATAGAGACTGTGTGGCCTGAAAAGCCTAAAATATTTACATATCTGGCCTTTATTCTATACTCTTTCTCAGTGATTATGTTTTATGAGATTCCAATTTTGTAGAGCATTATAGAGCATCTTATCTCCTCCACTTACCTGGCTTTTTTGGTTGTTCCATATTAATTAACATATCAATCAAATGACAAATAGTATGTATCAAAGGAGTTCACTCTTAAGTTATCTATATCTTGTGTCTTTGAACAGACTGAGGAATGACTCGTTACTGGATGACATTTGAGACTTGATGATAACCTCCTTTATGCTTGCTGTGGGCTGTTGCTATTTGTGGTGTACATGCTCCTCACATCCATATATTGAGCTGATTATTTTTAAACCTTGAAATGTCTTAGATGCAGAAATCACTCTGTTTTCTTCCCTTCGTAGTGGTTTGCTGTCTTCCGATTATGTGGAGATTCACTACGAAAATGGGAAACCACAGTACTCTAAGGTATGGTTAACAGTGTATGGAAATCTTATAGTATAAATATACTGAATCTTAGAACTGTTCAGTGCATACCACATTGTTTTGATGTCTATCTCAGTAAACCGGTTGTCTTCTTATACAAGGGTATGATTTTTAAATTTAAAATATATTTAAGAGAAATTTATTAAAACTACAAATGTGTTTGAAGTAACATTAAAGGTTCAATGTATTTAGGCCAATGAAGAAACGATTATTGTTTCGGTTATACATGCAGTATCATATGCAAGCGAATGGTATAAAGAGCTATACCGTTCCATATCAACATCTTCAAGTAGTAGATAGCCAGGCTCGTGGTCATAGAATCTGAATGATAAGCCTGGTCGGTTATTATAATGAGTAATTAGTCCAAGTGACTTTGGTGCTTAAGAAGGGCAGAGTACAGATGGGAGAAGGAAGATTTAGGGAGCATTCCCTCTCTTAATCTTCACAAAAATTCTTAGAGGTGGATAGTATTATCTCTGTTGTGCAAAGGAATAAATAGAGGCAGAGAGAGGGCAAATAAACCTGCTCAAGGCCACGGAGCATCATAATATAAAGGTAAATGGGTACTTGATTTCCTTTAGTTGGAGATTTTATTCTCTTCACGGAAGATCAAACAGCAGCAAGTGGGTTTACCTGAAAACGAGAAAGATTATTTGTATGTGAGCAGCACAGTGATCTCCACCAGTCAGGGTAAAAAGCTGTGGAATGGCCCAGTCCAGGACTCTTATCTGCAGGAAAACCACAGAGTGCCATGAGCTGTAGCAGTGGCCACGGATACCACGGGCATGGGGGAGGATGTAGAAAAAAAAAAAACAAAACAAGTAGGGAAACATTATCGGATTTATTTTTTCTAAATTGCTAATGAGTGTTGGCACAAAAGTGGACCTTTCGCGTGTGGGCTGGCTTGCTTGTGCAGCATGGAGAACTGGCTTTGTCAGTTTGAAGTCTCGCAGCAAATATTTACAGGCGGCCTTAATTGTACATACTGCCCGGGGAACCATGGCTTTGCTCAGGATTTATAACTGCCCAATTAACCGTGGACACATTTGTAATTCGATGTGAGTTCCAAACCTTTGAATTTTCCGCCCTAGATTAAGAACTTCCATATTTTATTTTTACTAGTCTGTCAGTTCTTGCCTTAGGCTGCATCTGGGGAGTTGTTGAATCTCCCTAAAAGTTAATGCTGTGGAAAGTGAGCAGAAATGCTAAATCAAGCACAAGAACGGTGCTTTCTGGCATTTGTACAAACCACGGCTTCTGTCAGCTGTGCCAGTGCCGGGAGCACTGCGGATGCTGAATCATGAGTCTGGAGCGGAGAAGATTGCAGGAGAACTTATAGACTCAGCACATGAGCCACCTTTGCAGGCCGCAGTAACCTGATCCAAACTTCTGTCTAAGTTCAGCAAAAGTATTGTTTCTAGAAGCAGGATAGCTAATTGGCTTCAAGAGGTCATTTGAGGTCCCCAAAGGAAGCCTTGTCATTAATAAGACGTGCCATATCTCACATCAGTTGTAACTAACATTTAAAAGAGTGTTTCAATGGAGTGAAGTGTTCATGGCAGTTTGTATTTGTGTTCATTGCTTTTCTCTTATTTGTGACCCTTTTCTCCAAACAGCTCATACACCCAAACTTACTTGCTTCATATATAATAAATTAATGGTTACAGTCTGTGTTTATGTGTATCTATCTATCTATCTATCTATCTATCTATCTATCTATCTATCATCTATCTATCTGTCTGCCTGTCTATCTATATACACCCCCTAAAACCAAGGTGTTATGGTGTACACTATTGTAGCAGGATTTTTTAACCTAAAAATATTATAAACATTTTAACATGCATTAAATAATCTTCTAAATATTATGTTAAAAATACATAATAGTCTTTCCTATTTACTTGCTATAATTTGTTAAACATCCCATGGCAATAAACATTTAGATTATTTTCTATCTTTAGCCATACAAATAACTGTGAGGAAGGGCCTTCTAGATGTATCTGAAGACAGCTTTAATAATTGCTTAAGGATTAATTCTGATTATGAGATTTTCTGGGTCAAGAGTTGGTACATTTTTTCTTAAGGTTGTTGGTATATATTGACAGTTTTTCTTTCTGAAATATTGTATAAATTACACTTCCATTACCATTACATACACATTTTTAAAAGCGTTTTTTAAAAACTTCACATTACCTTCCATGTTGTTTAAGAGAATCTTAGTACAGAGTACCAGAAAGGGGAATTAACAAGTAAGAATGGCTAGGTTAAATAAACCTGTTTTATGCAACCTTTCTTCCAAAGATCTCAAACTATTTAGACAAAAGTACTTGAACACAACATAACACACATGCGCACGTGTGTGCACGCGCACACACACACACACACTATTATTCATATGTCTAGAGAGGAACAGATTCACTAATATCCTATTTGGCTTTAAAGTTAAATATAAATGTGGACATTTAAAATATCCTGGTAATTAGTTTCAAACAAAATGATGAATCCATACTTTGAAGAAGCTAATCTAGGTTTTTCCTTTTACCACCATCAAACCCCCTACATAGTTTCTACTTCTAGCTAAGAAGAGGCTCATGTCTTAGGCCTTTACTTTTATTGGATGAAAGTGGGTTAAAAGGGTTTCTTTTCTTGTGAAGCCAATATAGGAACTGAAGTGGGAGATGTAGACTAGATGCCAGATAATCATTAAGCACACACGGAAGGACTTTTGTTCTGTACCCAACCGAGTAGTAGCTTTTGTTAGAGTTTCTAGCACAATGATTTGCACGCAGTATATAATAAAGCAACTTTGTTGATTTGTTGATGAACTTTTTTGATGAACTTATTAAAATTTTTAGCATTTCAGTTCTCATGAAAGAATTAGGCATCAATATGACAGTATAAAAGTACTTTTCAAATTAATATATTTCTATTAAATCCCTTTTAGGCGAATTATTAACTTTGAGCACTTACTAATACTTTGGTTTCTTTTCTGCTTATGAAAAGAACTACCCTCTGACCAACAGTGTAAGACTGAATAGTACAGTGCTCCCATCCCTGCTTCCTCAGCTTTATTACTCTGTCATTGCTGAGTGGGGAAGATGTCCTTTCCTAGCTCTGTTTTCTCCCCTGGCTTCTTCCTGGTCCCTTGCCTACTCCTGCACAGGGACAGAAGATTGACTTAACTGGTGAGAAGGAGTTGAGCATATCCACATAGTCCCTTTCTCCCTTTCTTTTGCAAGATCCCCCTCCCTACATGAAGGTCATGTTCTCTCCACTTTTCCATGCTCTAAGTTGTACAGTGGCAGCCTTGTATATGTGTGTGTACATGTGTGTGTGTGTGTGCACACGTGGTGGGGAGGGGTTGGTTACCCCATGTTCTCTGTACCTGGGTCGGTAAGTCTGTCTCACTATGGGGTATAGTGTTAGCAGGCCTATGAGATTCTCAGCTAATCCTCTTCTCCAGTATAGTGCTATCAAAAATGAAGGTATGAAGGTGACATTATATATATATATATATATATAATATATCTCTGTTTTAGTCCTGTGTTACTCTCTCATTCAGTTTTACACTTGGATGGGTACCACTTCATACCCTCTAGGTTGTCTATAACCAAAAAGATGGACAATAACAAGTGCTGGTGAGGATGTGGAGAACTGGAACCCTCATACACTGCTGGTAAGAAGGTAAAATGGTGAGCTGCTTCGGAAAATAGTTTGGCAGTTTCTCAAAAAGTTAAGCATAAAGTTATCTTATGGCCCAGCAATTTTACCCATAGGTATATATCCAAGTGAATTGAAAACATATGTCTAAGCAAAATCTTGTATGTGGACATATATAGCAGCATTATTTATAATAGCAGAAAATTGGAAACAACCCAAATGTCTAGCAATTGATGATTAAATCACCAAAATGTGGTTTATGCACACAAAGGACTATTATTCACCCATAATAAGGAATGAAGTACCGATTCATGCTATACCATGGATCAATCTTATAGATATACTAAGTGAAAGAAGCTAGTCACAAAGGATCACATATTGTATATTTCTCTTTATTTGAAATGTCCAGAATAGGCAAACCTATGGAGACTGAAAGTAGATTAGTGGTTGCCAGGGTCCAGAGGTGGGGGTTGAAGCGGGGGAGGATGAATGAGGAATGGCTGCAAGTGGATGCAAAGTGTCCTTTAGAGGTGATGAAAATATTCTGGAATTAGAGCATGGTGATGGTTGCACAACTCTGTGAATATACTGAAAACCACTGAATTGTATTCTTCACAAGAGTGATTTTTATGGTTTGTCAATTATGTCTCAATGGAAGAAACTCTTAGGTGGGAAGTGGGTTTATTTACCCATTCTCTCAACAAATATGAATCCTCTGCTCCTTTAAGATTGATCTTTTCTCTTAGGCTCATAAATAAGCTGTTCTTATTCACTCATTAAACAGTATTGATTTCACTCATTTTGATCTAGTCACTGTTCTAAATGCTGGATATATATCAGTGAACCAAATAGATAAAAACCCCTGCCTTTATTCTTTTCTTTATCGTTATAATTACATTGCCCTCCTACAGTGTTTGTGTGTGTGTGTGTGTGTGTGTGTGTGTGTGTGTGTGTGCTTTCCTTATCAAATCATCACCATGGCTCAGCTTCAGCTCCCTTCTTCCATGAAGACTTCTTGGCAGCGATTGTTGTTGGAGGGAAGGGGTCTCTGTGGGCATGGCTTCTGGCTGGGAGGGTAGCAAATCCCCATGAAATCAAGAGAGTAGACAGTACTGGCTCCTCGCAAAGCTATTTTAAGTTTGAGTAGTATAATTTTGTATGAACTATTAAAAATTTATATAGCATTGGTACAGCCAAACTGTTCTAATAGTTGAATATTCCCCCCCCCCATTGATTTTAATGAAGGTAAATAGTTAAACTGGTGTTGGGGTCAGATGTTCTCTGAGTTTCTCAAGTATTTTTTCATTTTCTTATTCTGCAGTATTCAAATTCAGGTATATGGTCCAATTATAGATATCTTTTCTCTTTTGCTGCCAGCCCACTGATTTGTTAGATTGATATGCCCTGCTAGTTGATAAGTTTGAGGTATTTAAAGATATGCAGATAGAATAGTGAACATAGTATAATGTTTTATTATTAGATGCAGAACCTGGAATATTAGAATAGATACATTTGTGAGCTAATGCCTATGCAGTTATTTTTTAATGTCTATCCACACATTCAGAAGTCGATTGAAAACATCATGCTTAGCCACCATGAATACCCAGGTTTATGAGAGTTTCTTAAGCAATAGAGATAATAAGAACTGGCTGCTTGAACTTTACTAAAGCAGATGAGATAATTAAACAGGCATAAAGGTGGGGCAATTTTAAAATCAATTAAATTGAAGCAATAGATTCTATTTCCAATATGTTCTGTTTTCTAATAGGTTGTTTCTAAAGTGAGTAGAATCAAACCTTTCCTGCCATTTGATCAATAATACCAGGGAACTGAATCTGTTTTTCCCTCCACGTCATTATCAGTAGACTCTCAAAGTTGTTATTCTCAGCCATTTCTGATTAGGAAATGTTTTAAAGAGTGCACATGGCTTCAGTGTTTCATTATTTTTAGGCATGGCCTGATGGCTTGCAGTGGGCTTCTTAGCATGACAACCTGGTGGAGCAAAATAACCATTATTTGAACATTATCTGGCTTGCAGAGTATTCAGCTATGTGAAAGTGGTAGTCTGAGAAGGTTCGGGAGCATATGTACTTAAGATTTTTAAGTTTCTTTCACTCTCCAATAGCTTCCACTTATCAGTCCTCCATATTTATTGAATTTAATTAACTGCTTGACAGTTTTGAATTCAAAATGTCCATGGGGACACACACATATACTCGTAGCTTGGACTTAATAAGTCCTTTTTGGTTCTTCTGCCTTTCGTTTGCCTAGTTGCAGATCTGTGACCCATCTGTAGGTGGCGATCTTGAATTCACTGGCCCTCATTCTTGAACTGTCTGAGGCCTTCCTGAATGGAGAAAGAAATACTAATTTGATAGCCTGAAAATGTGGGATTCAGTTGGCTTTTTGCTGTCTTTAGCAGAGACATGGACTGCTTTGTGGTTGTCTCCCCATCCGCACACAGAGATAGGAGTCACTGAGAGATAGTGAGTATTCAAGATGGCTAGTTCTTTGTGTGGAAGGCATTCATGGAGCTGACTGCCCAATGTCACCATTAATGAAGCCCTCTGGAAGTGGCCTCTTTGCACTGGCCCGCTACTGTTACCCGTCACCCAAGAAAGAATGCTTCTTTTCAACTGGGGTTTATTTAATACAAAATACCTCAAGATGTTACTTTGCAGCGGTATTTACAAAATGCTGCATTGACCAGGAGAGTTCCAAATAGTATTTTTCTAGTAATGCTTTCTGAGAAACTTGGTATAAATTTAGTAATTAGAAACTCAGAGAATCCTCGAATACCAAAACTAAATTAGAACCTGTTGAACTGCTTATAGTGTAACTACACAATTAGATATTAAATTTTCTTATGATGATAAACATCAGGGATTGGATGTTACTTCAAGTCTTATTTAAGGTCCAGAAAATATGATGATTCACATTCAAATACTCAGAGAACTAAAATAATTTCCTTCAGATGATGTCTTGTCTTAACTGATCAAGTAACATTGATCTTTATACTGAGAGAGCATCAACCATTAGTTTCAAATGCAAGTGAATGAAACTAAAATCTAAGAAAGGGCTGGGAAATATTTTCTGGGAAAAAAATATTTTTAGGAAAATCTGGAAAATCTAGCTTTCTTAGAAAGGTCAAGTAAATATGGCAATGTTTGCTATGCATTTCCAAAATCACCTGACTTAAGACAGCCTTTTGGTGTGATAGAAAAGTTCTGAATACCAGTTTAGAATCATGTGAAGAGTCTGAAATTTAACTGCAGAATATTAACCTGGATTCTCAAATTGCTGAGATGTATGATACCATTTGCCCTTATAAGTTCTGGGGTTGAATATGCAAATAGAACTTGACATATTATATACAAGTCATATATAAATACAACTTATATACAAGATTGCTTTTTGAGAACTGAAAAGCAACCCTTTATAAAATATTAACAAGGTTATAATGTCAAATCTAGACAATGAACTATATAATACAAATTGTTCTAGTTACTAAAGGAAACAGACTGAGTTGGTCGGAGGGTGATTATTTGGTGTATAGCCTTGAGACTATTATAATACAGTATAATAAACAGTGATCAAAATGACAGTAAATCATCAATAAAAAGTCAAAGTACATCCAATATATTCTATTGAAGAAAACAAATTGAAAGCTTCTAGTTAAATATTATGGATTTAATGCTTATATTTATCTTCATTTCCTTCCAATAACACACTCAAATAGCAGTTAGAGGATAAAAAGGATAAACCCACAGGGACAAAGACAAGAGAAGAAAAGACAGCAGATGATAGATGTCCGTAGAATTATAGAAGATAGAAGAAAGATGGATGAGGAGTAACTGCCTTAGGTTTGAGCTTTTCCTGCTCTGCTAAATTCTACTGGGGAAACCCCAGAAGAAGTAAGCCAACTCATGTCACTTCACCCAGAAAGGCACAGGAATTGAAGGCACATGAAAATAGAAAGTTTGATTGAAAGTTTACATGGAGGCCATTTAAATCCCTCATCTATTACATACTGCATATGGCCAGGTGGCCATCCGTCTGTACTCTGGTAGAAAAGCTCCGTTTTTAGGGAAAAATGGAAAGGAGGAATTATCAGAGAAATAATTAAGTTTCTCAGAACTGAATTGTGCACATTTTCTTGATTAAAAAGTGTGACAGAGTGCCCAGAACAATGAATAACCAACAACCTACACCAATACATGTCATGAGATTTCATGAAAACGAGATGAATTAAATTTCCTAAAGTCTTCATGAAAGTGAAAAATAGATTTTATGGAAAATACCTGCCATTAGAATTATATCCAGTTCTCAGAAGCAACATTAGAAGTAAAAGACTGTATAATGCTGTTGAAAGGCTGAGAGAAAATAATTTCCAATCTAGAATTCTCTACCCACTCAAATGATCACTCAGGTGTGAAGGTAGAAAATGAAAATTTTAGACATGCAAGTTCTCAACGAATTTATGTTCCATGAACATTCTTCAGGAAAGTACCAGGGGATGTGTGCCTCCAGAAAAGGTGAGGTGAGACCATGAATGAATGAGATATAGAGTCTTGGAGTCAATGTAGAAGGGAGGCTAAGGAAGTTCCAGGGTGATGCTACCAAGAAGTCCTGGATGACAGTGGCACATCGGGCCTAGCAGGAGATTGAAGGCAAACACTTAGCATGTCTCCAGGAACAAAATGGACATGATAAATTACCTGTTTTTAACCGTAGGAGAAGAGTTATAGATAATATTTTAGATGATGAGGACATTAAATCTGTGGAAAAATAAGCAAACAAGAAAATGAAGCAAAAGTTCTTGAAACAATTAAAAAATGAAGTGAGAAATGTAATCACAGTGGCATAGCTATGAACAACATTTCATTGTTGTAATATAAACACTAAATATCAATTTAATCCCAAATTGGTAATGTGTATTGGGATGTATTGGGGATAAGAGGGGTTTTTAAGATTCTATATTAGGAAGAAAATTTTTACAGTGAAATAAATTAGGGCATAATAGTATAAATATTCTGTTCAGAAATATATAGGTTACAACAGAAGAAGCAGCTAAAAGAATTAAAAGAGATTGCTGTGAAAGTGGGGAGAGAGGGAGAAAGGAAATGACTATATATTTTTAAAAATAGGCTTTGTAATGTAAATTGGTATAGCCACTATGGAAAACAGTATGGAGGTTCCTCAAAATTAAAAATAAAATTACCATATCACCCAGTAATCCCTCTTCTGAGAATCTACCCCCAAAATTTGAAAACATTTGTCCATAGATATATGCACCTCTGTTCATTGCAGTATTATTCATGGAAGCCAAGACATAGAAACAACTGAGATCTCCTTCAATAGATGGTTGGATAAAGAAGCTGTGGTACACATATACAATGGTGTATTATTCAGCCATCAGAAAAGATGAAATACTGCCAATTGCAGCAACATGAATGGATCTTGAGATTATCATGCTAAGAGAAATAAGTCAGACAGAAGAAGTTGAGAGCCATGTGATTTCACTCATGTCTGGGATATAAAACTGAAAGCAACGAATGTATAAGACAAACAAAAATCATAGACACAGATGACAGTTTAGTGGATACTAAAGGGAAAGGGGTCAAATATATGGTGATGGAAGGAGATTTGATTTTGGGTGGTGAACACATAATGCAATATATGGATGGTGTATTATAGAATCGTACACTTGAAATCTATATGATTTCGTTAACCAGTGTCACCCCGATAAACTTAGTAAGAAATTTAAACAGCAAAATTAGCCTTGTCGTTATTTGACTTTGAAAACTAAATTCATGTATTATTTCTAAAAATTTGTTTAAACTAATTTTAAAAAGTGGAAAAGCAAGTAAGACTTTATGTAGTTTTTCATAAAAATGATTTCAACTAGCAACATCAGGGTCTCTCCTTTGTTAGGTAAAAGACCTTATTCATAAAAATGTCTGCCAAGTATCTACTCCCTAACATGCTTATGAAAGGTATGTAAGATACCAGTTGCATTGGTGTCTTATTCTGTTAAAACCTTTTCTCATTTATTAAATTTAATATACAGATGCTTCTGACAGGAAAGTTGAAAAATTGTCTAGTGCTCTTTGAGATTTCATATTAACCAGGAGGAGTTTCGAGGACCATCCTCACATTTCCTTTTGCTTTATAGAAGAGTCCTGAAGAACGACTTGTGATGCAGAAATGATAGTTTCTCAGTTACACCTTCTTCTGCATTGTAGGGTGGAGAGCACTGTTACTATCACGGAAGCATCCGAGGTGTCAAGGACTCCAGGGCGGCTCTGTCGACCTGCAATGGACTTCAGTACGTAGGACTCTCATTGGGAGAATGAACTTGCTTTTGCCCATCCACCCTTCCCATCTTTTCTTCCACAGATATTTTCGTAGTGACTCTTCTGTGCCAGTGCCACATAAGGGACTGGAAGTGGAGTGGTGAACAAGGAGGGCAGAGTCTTTGTCCTCTTAACACTTAGAGTTTGCAGGAGATTCAGAGTTTAAGCAAATGATCACATAGAGTAATACTTAATTTGCTTTTTTGGTAGGTACTATGAAGGGGGAGGACAGGGACTTACAGGGTAACTGAACCTGTCCAGGACAATATCTCAGAGGTGTATGCAGGAGGACATATCAGCCAGATTAGATCTAAGGATAGGTAGGAGTTAGCCAGGTGAGTGTAGGCTATGAAAGAGAGAACCTGTGCATTGGCTTTGAGGCAGGCGCTAAATAAAAACATTTGTAGGCACCTTTCAGGAGAGGAAAAAGGATCTTGAAAATCTTACCTTTGCACATAATAAATAAATCCCATATCTTTGAAAATTAAGTGTGATTTTCAACACAGAGGCATATTGCTTAATGGAAATTCACAATTTGCGAGCATAAAGATGCTTTATTTGCCTCTTCAGAATCAGGTGGTTTTAGATTATTCTTATACATGAAGAGCCTGTCTGTTTTCTTATAGATATTGGATTTGCATAACAAGAAATTTGTACTGGTTGTACATTATTCTGGAATAATAATTTATGATATTGGAACTGCAAGTATAGTCCTGTCCCAGGTTAATCTCCTTATCTGTCCATTTAATTAAAAAAATTAATTATATCAGGTATGATGTTATGCTTTTGGCATATACTTGTTACACCATGTATAGTCTGTATGCTGCCTAGTACAGTGTGGGCACCACAGTGGGATTCCATATAGATATGTGAATTAGATTTGGGGAAGTATAAAGATGTTTATTTAGATAGACTCTTTATTTATAAAGACATAATATGAAGCTCACCTGCTGTTTCTTGCTGTCTGCTATATGTTAATTTTTTCTTTGTGCGGTTTCTTGCATTATAGTGGTATGTTTGAAGATAATACCTTTGTGTATATGATAGAACCACTGGATCTGATTCATGATGAGGTAAGTCTGACTGTAATATCAGTTTCCTTATGGTGTTTTATTCTTTTAGCATCGTTGTCTTAGATCAGTAAAGAGAACATAATGTTCAGTGTGCATTTGCACATAGAACCTATTTCAAACTTAGGAGTCATCAAACCATGAATCGTAAAGCTTAAGTTACACATCCCAGCTCACACAGCAGAAAGGGATGATAAGAGGCACCACTCGTAGATTTTCTGAAGTGAAGGTCAGTTTTTTCCAGTCTGTAGGGAGAGCAGAGAGGACATTTTGTTTTGTACTGACCAACTTCTTTTCTTTTAATGTTTAGATTTCTTTAGAAATAGAGAAGAAATAATGTTTAGAGTCATGCACAAGCCAGTAGCCTAGACAAGAAATCATGAGTGCATTATGCTAAGTGAAATAAGTCAGACAAAGAATTATTGTATGGTCTCCTTTATCTGTGAAATTTATAAAAAATGGAACTCATAGAAGTAGAGAACAGGTTAGTGGTTACCAGAGGCCAGTGGGGGAAAGGGTGAAGATGGTCAAAAGGTACAACTTTCCAGCTATAAGATAAATAAGCTCTGAGGATATAATATACATGTATAGTTGACAAGACTGTATTGTATATTTAAAAGTTTCTGAGAGAGTAGATCTTAAAAGTTCTCATCATAAGAAAACATTTTGCATCATGTGAGGTAATGGATGTTCACTAAATTTATTGTGGAGTTCATTTTGCTATATGTGTGTGTGTGTGTGTGTGTGTGTGTGTGTGTGTGTATGTCAAATCATTATGTTGTACACTTAAGATTTATACTACATCGTATGTCAGTTATATCGCAATGCACTCTAATAGTGTTGCTCACTAATAGAGTGCAACCAAATTTAAAATTTAATATATATTCATCAAATGCTATAATGAGGGTTTACTATATGCTGGACACTATTTTAGGTGCTGCGGGCAAAGTAGTGAACAAAACAGACATAGAACCTGAGCCTAAAGGTGCTTATACTCTACAGGGGCAGACAGGAATAAATGGGATGAACAGTAATTATATACAGGTGTGTTAGACAGTGATTCATGCTAAGGAGAAAAAAAATCAAGCCAGGAAGTTTAAACCTTCATATTAACTTTCAGTGGAAGGGTACAATAAGATGGTAATATTGAGTGAAGATTTCCAAGAAATTAGGGAGCTGGAAGAACATTCTAGGAGAAGAGCAAATGCAAAGGCCCTGAGGCAGGAGTGTTCCCAGCGTGTTATAGGAACTTCGAGGAACCCAACTAGGTTGGACAAAGGGGAGAGTGGTAGGAGATGGAGGCACTGAGTGGTAACAGTAGGGAAGTCATATCGGTGAAAAGAACTGTTCATGGGAAAATAATATTTTGAGAGTGATAGAGTCAGAATATTGTAATCATTTGATGGGGAACAAAATATTTTTTGTCTTTAGAGATGTCAATGTAAACAAAAATAAATTTTGAAACAGGTAATAGTCATATAGGCTGTTGATATAGTAACAGTTGAACGTACATTTATTTTCTTTGTTTTGGCAATGTATATATGGAATGGGGCATATTTCAAATTTGAGACAGAAAAGTTATTAAATTTTAAATGGCTAGTATTTGAGTAGTCCTATATTGCATTTTCAGCTTGTAACTATAAAAATTACTGGACAACCAAACAAACCCCACCTATAAAAAACATCTTGATTAAATAAAATGTTTCCACCTACTCCAGTTGTAAGTAGATAACCTGTATACAGCAAAATTATTTGACTCATTCAGCAATTGACTTTGATTTCTGGCATTGATTAATAGTTCTGTTACTTAAAAAAAAAAATTAAAGCCAAACCTAAAAAACAACATGAAACAAAATTTTAAAAAAATTACAACTTCCTAAGCCTTCAAGTTTTTAAATATGTAAAATGAGATAATTTTCCAATACATTTGTAATAGGGTAACTTTGTAGATTTGATGAATTAATGATGTATGTGACATTATCTAATGAGCTGTTAAAGAGATTTAGATTTGTAAATATAAACTGTTATTATCCTAATGTGTAAATCATTAGTGTTGCATTGTTATATTTGTAATATTTTCAGGGGGCTGTTTGTTACATGCATAATGCTTTTTCTTTTTTGCCTTCTTTCTTATTGCCTGCCTTTTGTTCATGTACCAATTTGTCTTCATCATCACCAGGGGTAGAGGGAAAGGAACAGTGCTTGAACTTTAGTCAGTTTTTAAAACTGTACTGCTAATCCAGTTGTGAGTGTCATTATTCTAGGTATCTTTTCACCTGTTACCAGAAGTAAGAGTTTACTGTACTCGAATTTAGATTTTTTTCTATTTAGTTTATTATTATTAATTTTAGTATGCTTCACAATAAGTCAAGTAATAAGGATATAAGATATTTTTAATGAGAATTCATGTTTTCTCTTAAGTAATAAGTGAATAACAAAACTCTTAATTATTGTATGTCTTATGTAATCCATTAAGAATGCACTTTTTAAAAATTATTTTTCTGATTATAAAACTAATATGGTGTAGGAAATTTGGAAAAGCAAAATAAACAAAAACTTAATTAAATAGTAATTATCTATCATCCGTCATCTGCCAGAGGTAACATCTCTTCACTTTTCAGTGTATACTCTTCTGGTTTTTCATTGATAACATTCCTACATATTTTTAAAATAAATGAGGTCATTATTTGATAATATAATTTTGACTCAGTAATTATCTCTCCGAGCCTCAATATTTTTATTTGTAAAATGGAGATAAAGTGTGCACTGTATGGAATTCTTGTGAGGATTAAATTGGGTAATGGATTCATTAACAGTACCTAGCACACACTATGTGCTCAGTAATGGAAGCTAATAGTGATAATAATAGTAATGGAAATAAGACATTTCTAAAGACGTAATTTCTAGGGGGTAGGGTATGAATATTTTGAAGGTTGTTGATAGAATTGCTAAATTTCTCACTGAAGTGCAATACCAGTTTTTCCTACCAGCGGTATATGAGAGTGTTTTTTGTCTTGTAGTCATAATTTTTAAACCTTTGCCAACTTGAGGCAAAAATTTGTATATGTGTATATATATATATTTTTAATTGCATTTTGAAGGAATATTAAAATATTTATCATTTTTTATATGTTCATTGACCATTTGTGTTTCTTTCTTGTGAATTTTCTATTCATGACTTTGAAGAATGATAAGGCTTAAGAGTTGCTAATAAAACTATTGCTTTTATTTAAACTGGAACCATTGGGTGATGCTCTTTGATTTAAAATTAAAGTTTCATTTTTATTTTTGATAGGTAAAACATCAACATATTAATGTCCCCATTTTAGGAAGAATATCAGAAAAGTTCTCTAGGCATAATCACATCTTGTCTACAATTATTTTTGTTTCAGAAAAGCACAGGTCGACCACATATAATCCAGAAAAACTTGGCAGGACAATATTCTAAGCAAATGAAGAATCTCAGTAAGTTTTAACTTGAATAGGCATTCTATTTATGTAATAGGAGCCATGACTTTTGTGGAACTCTGTAGACATGTGGGCTTGTTGGGAACTAGAATTGGCTCAAGGTCTATAGTGAACAGTGTGGGTTGGCAGTGGCGTGAACTGTGGCATCCATGTAATGAAGCATAGAGAGTTGCTTCCGATGGCAAGACCGAAATATGATGTCCAGGAATAAAGTTGTGTTTGGAACCAGAGTTATTGACACTGAGATTCATCTTTAAATTTCCCTGGCAGTTTACTGATCTTTAGCCAACTTCTATTGACTCCCTCTCATGCTCTGGTGGTGAGGCATCTTAAGCATGCTGATTTGCAAAAGCTTCCTTAGGATTATTGCGGTATGCGATGTGACTGCTTCTGTATATTAGTGCCAAAAGTCTTTAATAATTTATGCAAAAGCTTATGACATACATTATTTTTTAAATTCTAAGATGAATTAAGCATAGTAGAATTCTCTGGAATTTTCAGATATTGAGGGTCAGGTGGTTGTAGGTCAAATATATATATTCTAGTAAGTCTTGCAACAGCTCACTGTTTTTGATGATGTTATAAGAAAATTATGTGTGGATTATGTGTTATAATTTCTTAATTAATAAATTGGACTATATTGGTGACTGTGAGAATGTGAAATGTTTAGTGATCAACATACTTTTTTTCACCTTAACTTTGATTTTAAGATCAAATATGCTATCAATGGGGCTATTCCTTCAGATAACATTTAGAACACATACTCTCGTTGAAATGCAGTTAAGCATCGATTTTGGTATTTCTTTTCCTTTTACACAGGTATGGAAAGCAGTGAGCAGTGGCCCTTTCTATCAGAATTACAGTGGTTCAAAAGGAGAAGGAAGAGAGCAGTGAATGTGAGTTTGACATTGAGCCACAGGTGGGGCCGTTTCACTCAGTTGCTGCCTGCCATCACACAGTATCCAAGTGTACCCCAAACAGTTTAGATTTGGGAAACTTTCTCTTACGAACAAAACAACAAACCAAAAACCCTTGTAATTTGAGTCTTACAGGCGTATTGCTTTTTATTCAGCTTTCCCTGCTAGTGATATAAACTGATTAAAATGTTTTATGAACCCTGATATCATATAAAGAATGGATTATTTTAGCTCAGTTTTCAAAGTGTGTTCTTATGGAAATTGCAATGCATTTTGTTTCTGTTGAAAGTATATCAGGCTTTAAAAAAATATAGCTAATGTAACATATAAAACTTCTGTTGACAAAATGTGTAGGGGGAGGAGTTAGGTTCTGAAATGTCGGCTAATCACACTTATTTTTATTTCCTCCAAATTAAAAACTCTGTTTCACCAAACTTTGAAGCTGAATGTGTATTTCTGAATAGATTGGATCTATTTTTACCATTAGCATCATGACAGTTACTAAATAAGAATTGTGTAATTATGTAATCAGCATCTGTCGTATCGCTCCATGTATTGATAAATGTATAGGGGCTTTGTAATTGAAATTATGTTCCTAGTCCTTTTCATACTAGATTAGAAAGCTGTAATGATGGGAACTATCTAGTAATTATATAGTGAATGCTATGTAACTGAGAATTAATTCCACAGTTTATAGATTACATGGTAATTTACTAGATAACTTAATGAGTAATTAATTATCCTGGAAATTGCATATTTTAGATAATGTTTTGCTGAGTGTATTTTTTTGGTGAAAAAATTAGAACTCCAGCCATCAAAAACCTAGTTAGAGGTTAAATTATCCTCTTTTATGAGCTTTTATTATGGATATTATGGAAATTTATGTATATTGTTTATATGTGTTGACTTAGAGATCTCTTTTTGCTTACTCTTGAAGATGTGTTTGGAAAGAGTAAGTTTTAGATAGGCTAATGACATTTCACCATAGTTTACGCCTTTTAAATATAAAGTGATCAACAACCTTGTACTTTTTCAGCTATGAAAAAGAAATAAAAGTCCAAATGATGGCTAAAATACTTAGCCTTTATTCTTAAAGGATCATCTAGTAATAATAAACATCTGAAAGAATTTAGAATATTGTCCTTGTTAATGTTTGTTCCTTGAAAAGTTGTGTTTTGAAGAATTAGTACATTATTATTAGAATTTCACTCCATTGAGCTAGATTTGACTACATTTGTATCTTTTCCAGTTGTACTGTGCTATTCTTATTAGTACATGTGCTGCCAAAGCAAGCACTGTTCTATTCTTATTAAATGAGTTTCACATAGGTTTTCCTCAAAGTTTTAAATAGACATGAATATTTTTATCACATCTTAATGCCAAAGAAATCGAGATTATTTATTTTAACAGAATTATACTGTACATTTTTCTCTAGAATATTTTTATATATGAAAATCATATAAAACAACACAGGCTGTTCTCTACTCGTTGAGCACTTTAATGATAGTTAAATATAGTTCTTTTCTGAATACTTGAATGTATACTCTCTTTTTAGTCACTTTTTTTGATTTCCCTGACTGTTTCTTCGAGGGTGTTTATAAAGTAGGCAGCAAAGAGTTCTTCTGAAATTCAGTCAGTCTACAACTTAACAGTTAGCAACAGAGATGGTGTTGTTATCTTTGACCATATATTTTTATTTTCCATAGCCATCTCGCGGTGTGTTTGAAGAAATGAAATATTTGGAGCTTATGATTGTTAATGATCACAAAACGGTAAGACTATAGAATCAATTGGTTTGGGACTTGACAGCTTACTTGAGAAAGAATACATTTCACTTTATATTCAATCATTATTTGTTACTTATTAATGCCAAGATACTTAGATACTTTATTTTGGGACATATTAACTTCATTTATTTTATGATATTTTGGAATATTGTTTTTTAAAAAATATTTTAAAATTTTTCAATTACAGTTGACATATGATATTTTATTGGCTTCAGGTGTACAACACAGTGAGTTAATACTTAGATAATTTACAAAGTGATCACCCTGATAAAGCCAGTACCCATATGATACCATACATAATTATGACTATATTCCCCATGCTATGCTCTACATCTCCATGACTATTTTGTAACTACCAATGCGTGCCTCTTAATCCCCTTCTCCCTTTACCTGTTTCTGCCCCCTGACCTCCACCTCCAATCCAGCAACCATCAAAATGAACTCTGTATGACCTTGTTTCTGGGAAAACTGGATTTTATAGAAATTTTATAACTAAACTTTCCCCTCTGTCTTCATTTAAAATTCTCATTCCCTACTTTTCTTCATCTATGTAATTGGTCACCTCTTTCTAATTTTATTTCATGTCTTTGCTCTGCTAACATGTTAATTTTTTTTCTAATTGCTATGATTTCTGGCAGATATAATTATAGGAGATAAGCATATATAATAAAGGGTATGCCCAAAGAAACTATCTTTAACCTGATGATTTAAATATTGGAGAGATGAATTATTTCGTGTTACTTCTTCAAAGTAAAATGTGAATCAGTGTCATTTCAGTCTCACCTAAAAGATACATGAAAAATAGTTATTGTCCTCCATCGGCCCCTCTTGAAGATAAAATAGAAACTTTTTTTTTTTTTACACGTACAGCACCCACTCTTCATAGGTGGTCTCCCATCCAAGTACTAACCAGGCCTGACCCTGCTTAGCTTCCTAGATCAGACAGGATTGGGCATGTTCAGGGTGGCATGGCTATAAGCTTAGAAACTTTCTTAACCATACTTTACTTAACCATTTTCCTTATGAATATCTTGACTGAAGCCTGGAGCATTATAAAACATCTTAGTCTGTAAGCTATTTGCTGTTCTATGCAGTACTTGTAGTAGGCTTATAACAGCTGGCTCTGAAAAAAAGCCTAAATTAAAATGTTTGCTGATAGCCATGGTGTAAATACTCCTATCATGACTGATTTCAAGTTAACAAAGTGAGGTCGCTCAGTGAGGAGCTGGCAAAAGATGCAGCCAGTTGGCTCTTGCGAACTGGTTAGGCGCTAACTCCACTACCCCACTACCACGCTTTCAAAGCTGTTTAGGCCAGTTGTAATTTTTGTTGATGGCTAAAACGATAGCTAAGATATTCAGCCTTTGCTCTTAAAGGATTATCTAGTAATAATCAACATCTGGAAGAATTTAGAATATTAAAATTGTTTATGTTTATTCCTTTGAAAAGTTGTATGTTGAAGAATTACTGCATTATTATTAGAATTGAATTAAAGTTTAATTTTTAAAATTGCATGAACTAAGCCATAATTTAATTTTAAAAAATTGCATAAACTAAGAGAGAGTAGTTGTTTCTGTGAAGACTAAGTTATATTTCTGGAAAGCCTTTATAAAGTTGAGAATCTTTTAATAAACACTTAAAAATTAGATATGGATGAAAAACTTGTAAAAGATTGCAACAGAAACTTAGATTGCTTTTCAAATATCTTTTAAGTCCTTGTTTTCCTTTAAGGGAATAAACATTAGATTAGTAGACTATAGGATAAAGTTGTGTTTCAAACAAAAATGACAGTGTGAAATTCTAATTAGAAAAGTTTTTGGAACCATCCATTTTTAGAAATAATTATTTAATTTATATTTAAACTTTAATTTAGGTCTTTTTTATTAACTGATGTCTTCTATTCATTACCGAGCATCAATTAAATTATGTTGACTATAAAGTTATTCAATAAAATACCTCTTAATTTTGTATGCAATTATTTTCAATACTAGTTGCTTTTATTTTTTATTTTTTTCCCCCTCTTTAATTCCACCGCCCTGCCCACCACTTCCACCCCTGACCTATGGATGTTGCCGTTTCCCCTTTAGAACTGTATCTCTGAAGTTGGAACGTCTTCTCCCATATGCTCATAGCATGTACCAGGGCCTGAGCCCCAGGGCATACCTGGGGCATGTCTGTGGCTCCACCTGGGAGTCAACGCAGGACCTTCTGTATGTAAAGTAGACATGCTAACCACTGCACTATGGAGCCACCCAATATACCAGTAGCTTTTTAAATTCATAGCTTAAGACATGTTATAAGAAGCAGAATATAATTTAGGAGAGGTTTACCTGTAGGAAAGGGAAACCAAGTGTGTAGGCAGACATATCAGATAAGGAAGGCTAAAATATGAATTTCTGAAGGACGTTAATTTGCTTGGAAGCCCAAGATAATTTTTTTTATCTAAATTATTTTTGTCAATTGGGACATTGAGATTTTTTTCCAGCTACAACTCAATCCTTAGCATTATGGCATGTTGTGAAATTTCAGCTTTAGAAATTCCAACTTTTTACAACATTCATTATACAAATATTTTTAAAAGGGGGAAATAATAATTAAGATATATTCAAACCTTTACATTCACAAAGTGTATTCACATATGGTTGGTAATTGATAGAACCGTTCTCCAACCCATGATTTGTGAATCCAATCTCTTGTTCCACCACACTCTATTTGGAAGGCACATGAGGTATCATCAATCAGAGAGCTGATCTCAGTACTGTAAAGCAGGAATTTTGGTAATTTCAAAAAATTATGTATTTTGAATTTATTTTTTAATTCTTGTAAATAAGAAGCATTTAAATAATCTTGACTTTATCTTATGAATAATAAAATAGCACCTTTTAAAATATTTTCACATATGAAAAATCATACCATATATTCTGTGATAAAGTTACCTTATTTAGGCTACTAGATCTTTTCATGGTAAATATGGGTGATTCAGTTTATTTATTATGATTAAAATAAATGAGAACTACTTGTGATATATTTATAATATAATTTTATAAGAATTGTTAACTGAACAAGTTTATCTCATCTCAGCCCAGAGTAGCCATTGAATTCCAGCTGTGTGATCCGGGTAACTTTATTTGTTCCTTTCGAGCCTCACTTTCCACATTCATAAAATGGGGAAAATAAAACCCACCTCATGGAGTTGTGAGGAATGAATATTTTTGCAGGAGAAGTGCTGATTGTCGATCATGGTAAATCCGAGGTGCTCAGTTAAATGGAACTTCAGGTGAACGAATCTAGTGGCTGCTGTTTGTCCTCATCTCCCTTGTTCTATCAGCAGCTTTGGACAGAGTGGATTTCTCTCACCGATTTGAAACATTTTCTCCATCTTTCGCTTCTGTGACACAACAGCTCTCCCGCCTCAATGACCATTTCTTCTTAGTCTTTTACTTCTAGCCTCTAGAATTTTAGGAGTGCCCCACAGCTTGGTTTGGGGTTCTCCTTTCCATGTAACTCTCCCCCAAAGTGACTACTTCCAGTCTCAAGTCTTTAAATAATATCATGACTTCAAATTCATCACTCTCTGCTTTATACCTTTAGCCTTCTGCGCTCCATACTTATACAGTCAACTTCCTAGTTGGCATCTGTAATTCAATATTGAACAGACAACCCATGTTTAACATTGCTAGATCAGAACTCTTGGTTGCTGGGTCCAAATTTCTCTTCCCCTAGGCCTTCTCATTAATTTAACAATCACCACCATCCCCACAGCTATTGAAATTCAAAATCTAGGAGTCATTTTTCTTTTTTTCCTCACCTTGCACGGCCTATACAGATGTCCGGGTCTCGTATCTTTCACCTGGACTATTGCAATAGTTTCCCAACAGGTCTCTCTGCTCTCGTTCTTGAACCTCTCTAATTCACTCACCTCGCAGCAGGCAAAGTAATTTTTCTGAAAACAAAATCAGAGACTTAGAAATTAAAAATATGAAATAAGTGAAAAACTCTATTTTGATAGACTTTACAAAGACCTCATTTATTAAACTTGCATGTCATGTTTTCCACGACCATTATACTATAAAAAGAAGTATTCGAAAAGACAAATGAATGTTCAGAAGCAAAATAAAATTCGTATTTTCCTTTCTTTCTATGGTGATGTAAGCTTCTTGATATTAAGACTTTTGTGCTTTTACTTTTGAAGATATATTTGAAATTTTTCAGCTTGCAGAATTTGCTAGGCAACTTAAAATGCTGAACTATTTCCAGTAACTTTATGCTCAGTTTTAAAAAACCTGTTAAAATGTCCCGCTGTGTCCTCATATGGTAGAAGGGGTGGGGTTCTCTCTGGAGCCTCTTTCATAAGACATTAATTCCATTCATGAGGGCTCTACCCTCATGATTTAAGGCCTCCCAAAGGTCCACCTCCTAATACCATCGTTTTGGGGGTTAGGATTTCAACGTATGAATTTTGGGAACACACAAACTTTCACACCATAGCAATATCATAAATATAAATAGTTATAAATGAATGAATGCTACTAAAACACAATACTAATAGTGCACATTTATCATAGGTTGTCAGTGTGTTTAGTATTATAAAAATAAATATCAGATAAGTAAGCATTAAGACATATTCTTTGTTTAAAAAACATAGTAACAGAGAATTGAGGGGAGTCTAATAAATTTATAGTGCGAAAGTGGGCAAAGGAGGAAATAGAATCTCATGGTTTTTCAATGTAGAAGTATTTTTAACCTTTATAAAAGATGCATTATTTTAATAATTAAAATTTCAATGAATTTCAATTCAATTAATAATTGAAGACACATTTTAAAGACTTACAGTCCTAATTTGTTTTGGTGGTTTGGGAGTGTTTTTCTTTTTTCTCAGCAGAGGGCATGATCCCCCTGTGGCAGACTTTTTTGTTTTCAAATCTCCTCTCAAATACACATGGTACAAAGTACTCGTTGCTAAAACTGTAACCCTTCAGATGTTGCTATGTAACAATTCTATGAAAATTATTTTATTTACCTATTATTTTCTTAAATAATTATAAATAACCATAAACAATCAAAAACTATCATCACATTTCATTTTTACTTTTTGTCTCTTCTTTGTTCTAACTTTGAGCAGCTGAAAGTGAAAGGCTTCATTTGGAGGAGGCATTTTTCTGAAAGAATATACTAAAATGTATGACAGATACATCCATATCATGGACAGTGGCTAAAAGGCTGTCTATAAAAATTTTTTGATCTGTATATGGCTTTGAGTTTAAAGTGAGGAAGGTGTCCAGTTAGGACTAAATTTCTTGATCTAAGCCTTTTATAAGATGGGAAGGGTCATTTCTTTGAAAACGAGAGGATTGCATTTGTAGACATTAAGACTGAAATAAAAACTTACTTCTCAAGTGTAAAGGGTCTCGCACAGATTTCTATAGCTCCTCTCTATTACCTAGACCACCATGGGTATTTTAGATCGTCTGAGTTTTCCTGCATAACACAGAAGTAAAATAAGAACACCACCATACCCAACATGGCACAAACTTAATTCTGTATTTTTAATCCCCACTTCTTACTATTGCTGTGAGAATTCTGCTTTTATAGAATTTTGAAATTGACCATTAAATTATGATTTGGCAGTGACTGGTATATCTTTTTTTCCTTCCCAGTATAAGAAGTATCGCTCTTCCCATGCACACACCAACAACTTTGCAAAGTCTGTGGTCAACCTTGTGGATTCTGTAAGTATCCCAGGTTTCTTGAACCTATTTTTCCAAAAATAGAATGGTTTATATCTCTGTGTGCTTGCTTGTTACTTTAGTTCTTTCTTGTAAAATATAAAAATGCCATCCTTAAGCTCATCTGGCTAAGAAATTACGGAGTGGTCTGCTTCACGAAGGGTAGTGTTGTAAGAGTTTCAGGGGACTGTTATTCTTTGAATTCCAAAGATGTACCATAGTTGCCTCTAAGTGATATCTAGACCTCATCGTCACCAGAGCTGATGCGGGACAAAAACACTGCAGAAAATTAGCTAAGAAGAAGAGTGCAAATTAAATTTGGCAAATTAAACTTTGTTAATAATAATATGATTAGTCGAGCTTATTGTCTTTAATATATGGCAAAAGAATTAACAGATTGAGGTGCATTATGCTTGAAGAATATAAGAAATACAAAAAGTTTCTTTAAAAAGAACCTAAGTTTATCTCTTAGAGTTCCCCTTCATGGAATGCTTCAGACTTCATTTTTGGGTGACAGAATTAAGTGTAGTCCTCAAATAAAACTAATTTGAAACAGTAAAATACATGTCTCCTTACAAAGACTTACTCTACAAATCTTTCATATCGATAATTTTCCCTTCTCATTTTGTAACTTAACAAAGAATGATGGTTAAATTTTCTTGCTTTTTTCTTCTTTAAATAGGAACTCCATATATGTGACTATGATTCACTATCTTCCAATAAATAGTTCAGTCTGACTAGTCATAAGTTAAATGTTGCATACTACTTAGTGCATTCTAATGTACAGTGCTATTTTGTTCAGCCAAATATATTTTTATCTGATATTTTTGTATGTTCCTTCTTAACTTGGAATGAATTTTTTTTATAAATTGCCAAATATCTAAATGATACTGATTTTCTCCAAAGAACTACTTTCTTTTTTACCTTTAAACAATCTGAAAACTTTCAATCATATAAATACTCATGACATGTAATGTGGTAGGCATAGCTAAGTAGAAGTATAACATGGATGGATGGGCCTAGAATAGCATATGAAGTTAGGACTGAAATTCTGAAAGCCAAATATACATGGTTTATTGATTTTCTTTAATTTCAGCTCTCACCAGTCTTCTCAGAGGAAAATTATAAGTGAATATGGAAATAAAAATATTAAACACTCTTTTCCCCTTGGGCAGCATCTCTGTGTTAGTCATTTTAGTATGCTTGAACGGAATCAATTTTTATTTTGGATTACCATACAAGATTCTGAAGCTGACTAATTAATTTTTAAAATACATTGCATTTAACTCTCTCCTTATAAAATTGTTATCACTTCAGGTTGATTTAGCCATGCTGATATTCCCTTTCTTCAGTGTATTCAAAGATCATCCATTATTTTCTTAATTAGTTGGAAAACAAGACCAAGTGACAACATTCATTGAAATTGCTTAATTGTGTGAATTATTTAGCTGCTGGCCCCAAAATAAGGAGAGCAGGAAGATACAATTTAAGTATGGTGTGATGCCACCCTGTGGTGAGGGTGAAACGGATGATATAAATTTGCCCTTCCCTCTTTTGGCCTCAGAGCCTTGATTCTCTCCCAGTGTTGCTTTATTTTTCATATAACAAGGCTTCCAGGGGCAAGCTGGCCATGGTGTTGGTGCTTGTCGAAGGATTCAGTGATCCGTTCCAATCCTGCAAGAATAACTGGTGGTACTGCACTGCCCCCGTGTATCTGGCTCCAAACTGTTACCTCTTGTGAGGTTTGGAAGAGTGTCTTTATTGAACCCTGTTTTGGATTTATGTCCAGACTTTATCATTGTGACATCCCTGCTTATTTATCACCTGGTGAGATGCCTGGCCACTAAATATACTGATTTGGGATTGAAATAAACTCGTAGGAGAGGCCGAACTGTGTGGTTGTTCTTTATCTTTGCTCTTGGAAAAGAGAAAGGAAAAGAAGATTCTCTGTGATGAGCTAATTCTGACCTCGTGTGCTGACTCTGAATCACTCTTTTCCTCTCTGTCCTTCCGCTGACTCTGAATCACTGATTGTGCATGTTTGACCCAGTGTTTTCCTCCTGCACCTGTCCTGTTGTATACCCTCAGATTTACAAGGAACAGCTCAATACCAGGGTTGTCCTGGTGGCCGTAGAGACCTGGACTGAGAAGGATCATATTGATATCACCACCAACCCTGTGCAGATGCTCCATGAATTCTCCAAATACCGGCAGCGTATCAAGCAGCATGCTGATGCCGTGCACCTCATATCGTATGTACCCACAGCCTTTGGTTTGACATTTATCTTTATCTCTTTATTGGAAAAGTTAAGTTTACATATCAGTATATTGATTTTGAACAAGACTATTGTTGATTCCTCTCTCTGTTAGTAAGACACACAAAGATGCTGAGATGGTGGTTCTTTAGTTATTAGATCTACCTTCAGAGCACATCCTTTCCTTCAGACCTTCATCTATCCATAAGGTCAACTCAGGATTCAAGATGGCTGCTGGTGTACCAGCCTTCTTGTAGGCAGCAGGAATTATGGTCCTGGATGACTGCAAAAGAGCATTCCTTCCCGCCGAGTTCTTTTAAAGCAGATTTCCTGAAAGCTTGCACACATCAATTTCACTAGCAAATCATTTGTTATATCTCAGTCACATGGCCACACTGCAAGAGAGGCAGGAGATATTTTCTTTTGAAGTGAATTATTGAATAAAACTGAAGCTCTATCACTAAAGAAAGTGATGCCATATATATACATATATATATATACAGCCCTCTAAGGTTGCCTTCTGGAATCAAACCAACCAAAGTCTCCTTCCTTTCCTCTTACTTTCTTTTCTTTCAGTCTTTAACCAGCAATTTATAATAATCAGCAATATTTTGTATAAATACTAGATATTCTTCACTAGAAAAAAGTCAAGGCCTGTGGTCTGTTTATCTTTGTGTCCTCAGTTCCTGTAATGATACTCGATTAATGTTTCTCAACTGAGGTTATTTAATTTAACATAAATTTGAACATTTTTTATGACAACATAAATATAAATGCATTTAAAATACAGTTTTTGATTTTTTTGCAGGAGTACAGGTTTTGGGTATTCACTGTAGGAGTATAGACATGTTTTGGGAGAACTTATGTAATGTACTTTCCTAACTGCAACTTTTTTTAAAGACACGTGACATTCCACTATAAGAGAAGCAGTCTGAGCTACTTTGGAGGTGTCTGTTCTCGCACAAGGGGAGTTGGTGTGAATGAGGTAAATCTTGTCAATTTTCCTAAAGTAGAGCTTTATCTTTGTATCTTATATGATCTATTTTTTCCATATGGCCCAGTTTATATCCCTTTGCAAGCTTATTTAGAATGATAATGACATTGAGAATATATTTTGAGTGGTTTATAATAGCAAATAGAACCCAAAGTGGTCTTTGGTGTTAGAAAAGAGACATTATTTCATTTTGTAGTAATAGTGTTCATATTTATCAGGTAAATTCAAGCCAAAAATTAGCCTAAAGATTTTTTTTTGGACTCTACAGGTAACTTTTTATAAGGTTCTTAATTCTTCCTTTATAACGTGAAGTTATAATGCTCTTTTGCCCATGTTAGGTTTAACTCATCTATATCAAAGAGTTTGTGATTGTATCTAATCAGTATCTTTGTTTTCTCCCTATGTAAATTTTTTATCTTTATGCCTTCAAACTACCTATCTGTAGAATCAATTGAGACAATTATTTCCTTAAACTCATTGTTTGGTTTTTGTTACCTTCATTAGTATAAAGAAAATTCTTACAATAGTTGGCAATAGCACCCAAAAAGCCAAATCAACTATATCTAAACCCTGATCAGTACCAGAGTATACCAGGTTATCCCCATAGCCATTGGAGACCTCTCTTGACTCTCTTGACATATTTGTAGTAAGTTGAATTTATTCTTGGTTTGGTATGAGTCAAATTGAAGTACATACAGCCTTTTATGACTTGTATCTATGTTTCCATGTGAGAGCATCAAGTTCTGAGAGATGCCACTTAGTCAGAGAGGCTTTCTGCTTCTTGGGCCCAGTTGCAAGGAAGAAGGGGCAAAGGAGCATATGCCGCTATTTGATGCTGTGAGGCTCTACTTAGAAAACTGAGATGATATGTGGTAATGATTAAGAAATAATAACTAGCTTTGTGCACTCTCTCAAATGTCTCCCACACACTTTCAACTCTGAAAAACAGTATGGTCTTCCAATGGCAGTGGCACAAGTATTATCGCAGAGCCTGGCTCAAAACCTTGGAATCCAATGGGAACCTTCTAGCAGAAAGCCAAGTATGTACACTGACCTTCTTACTCCCTTTCATGTGCCATTCGTCTGTATAATGCATGTCCAGTCAATAAATACATATCTTTATTCCTAAGTCATTATAGTTTAATTGCAGTATATCTCCTTCCTCTAAAAAAATAAGTTGAGCAATTTAAGGTAATTCTCAGTTTGATTAGGTTGTAGAATTGTCCCTTTTCCAAAATCGCTAAAACCACACTGACTTTCTGAGATCCTGCTCAGCTTTCCCATCCTGCAGAGTGTTGGGGTGGTGAGTAGTCACCCTCTGGGTTCCAACCACATGAGTCTAGAAACAAGATGCCGGTGAGTCTGATAAGAGCACAGTTGGGTCAGGAAATAGCTTAAATCTAGGGTCAAAAGGGAGCCCAGACTGTAAACTTACCCACCTACCTACCTTTAATTAAACTCATCCAGTAGTCCCACCAGAAACTAGAGAAGCCTTCCTTACAGGCAGGCCCTGCCCCCAGGCCTTTTAAGCCCAGGGGAGGTGGGAGAGGAGAGCATGCTCCTCTAGTGGGCAGGCAGGGCCAAAAGGGAGTGCAAACAGGGCCACAGACACATCCAGTAGGAAAATACAGCCAGTGACTGCGAGGTGTCACTCTCTTTATTAATCAGATGAGAGGAAGATGGAAAGACAGGGCCCAGTTTCTAGTGACAAAGTGTCTAAGGCCCACAATAGTTTTAGGGAGTCCATAAAAACTTTTGGTTTCTTTCAAAATCAGAATAAAATCCAATTTGCGTTATGTTTCTTTTTATACCAATACAATAGTAAAATATAATTTTCAAAATACATTTTTTTTTTTTTTTTTTTTTGGTGGCAGAAGGAAAAACTGCCTAGGATTCCCATAATGCGACCCTGTGGAAGGAAGAACCAAAGTGTTCACTCGAATTATTCTCTCACCTCGGAATTAAGTGAAAGGTTCCTCCCCTCTGAGAAAAATATCAGATACTGGAAGTAAAGCACCCCTGCCCCCAAAGAAGAAAGGGACAGAAATCTACCTTAACTTTATCCTACACTTATGCTTTTTACTATCAAATAATTGTCAGTAAGACAGAATATTCCGGAAACTTGAAACAAGATATTTATCCTGAGGCTTCTCAATTCCCTTTATGGCATACTAAGTCATCAATTTATGGGTATATTAAGTCTAGTGGCATTTAGCAAACATTTATTTATTAGTATCTTGCTCAGGGAATTTGCTTTCCCCAGGAAACGCGGAGTAAAAATTAAAGGAGGCATTTGGGGCTTTGTCTGCTGGCATAAATGCCTTAAAATATGAAAGGAGTAAGACCGGGTTTTACAGCCTTGTTAATTTCTTCATTGAAAGTTGGTGATAAGTCGAAACCCCTGGAGCTGAGAAGAAGCCAGCCGGGGGCAGCTGGGCGTGTTACTGAGTGGGATGATGGGGCAGGGTGAGAAACAGCGTTCATTATTAACGCCCGGCAGAATTCCGTCTTAAAATTCTTCATTCCTTTGTGAATTATTTGTTTGAATTATTTAGATAGTTATTAGTTCTGAACTTTGAATTTAAAAAATCCATTTGGAAGTCTTTCTTTAAAAGTATCTGTTATCTATAATAGAAAAGAGAAGAGGAAAAATTAAATGAAAAGAACAGCCCATCACAATATCAATTTTATGATTGTTATTTAATTTAAACGATTATTTACATTTAGATTGCTCTCTTATATTAAACTTTTTTAGCATAGTGGTTTTTCAAGTCTCTGGCCTATTGAATTCTCATCTTTAACTTCCAGTGTACTCTGTGAGCGGGACTTCGATGATGACTCATTGCTTTTGTGCAATAGAGCTTTACAGTTCACAGAGAGCACACAGGCGTCCCAGCTCCTGTGGGCCCCAGAACCACTCGGGGAGATAGGCAGAGAGATTCATTCCCCATTTCAGAGGTGGAAACAGAGACCCAAGACATGCTAAGTCACTTCCCTATGGGACTCTCTCATCAAGGAGAATTTGGACTAGAACTCAGGCTTTCGATTTCTGGACCGGGGTACTTTTTATTAAACATTGGAACACTGAGTTCTCTGAGTTTACAAAATTGTATTTCTTGCTAGCCATTGTCTTAGGAAGAAACCTATGCTTCTGGAAAGGATAAATATCAATTTAAAGAAAATAGATTTTGTTTTGTGAGACCACCTTCTCTACCTGTTTCACATGGAATTGGTAATAAGGAAGTATTCCAAAAGCTGTAATGCAAATTGAAGATGTGACTTTTGTTGTTTTTCTTTTCTTCTGCTTTTATTGTTCCCTCGAACTAGAATGTGACTGCACAGAATCCTGGGGTGGCTGCATCATGGAGGAAACAGGGTAAATTGTTATTATACATGTATTTGATATATGTCTTTCACTGAAATTGTTACATATAATCATATAAACAGTCTTTTGGGTACTGGTCTTTTAGGCTAAGCACATAGTATAAATTCAATAATTAATTATCTGATACTTTAAAAATGAAAGGACTAATTTACTTTACATTTTAATTTTTTATTTAAAGTTGGTGATAAGAGTAAAATAAAGTAACTATTTCTACTTTATTACCCTTAAAGAAGCACATTATTAAATGCTTCTAAGTTTAGTAGAGGCATTAATTTTTTAGTACACTTAGAATAAAAGCTGGTCTCCTACCTGAAGCAGTCAGTGAAAATCAATTTAGTCATCAATTTCTATTTTAAGGAACTCACAAACAGACATGTTGCTGTAATAAAAATGTACTATACTGCTTATATAATCAATAATTTTTTTAAGACAGATTTATTGTGTCTAAATTAGATAGTCTCCTACCGGTAGGCATTTGAACATTTTCTCACCTATCTCCTCTCTTCTGTGGATACTTTGGGAACTAGAGCAGATGCCCCAGAGTTGCCATTGCTTCTGTGAACCAAGGCCCAGAAACGTTGCTTTTTTTTCCAGGGATGCCTGCCTGAGGGGCACCACTGCCCTAAGAGCCCTAAAGCTCTTCTTGTTGATAAGAAAGGTTTCCTTGCCCATGTGCCTCCCCCACTTTCTTTGCCCACGCCAGACATTTGCTCGACATGGCAGTCATTTCCGGTCCTACCTCCAACCCCAGGAGATTCGGTTTGCCAGAGCCCTTACCTACTTGTGTAGAGTTCCCTTCCTTATTCTTCCACCAGGAATCCGGCTCAGGAGTGTGAGCATGAGGGTTTGCAGAGAGGGTCAGCCGTTCTCCCTGTGACTTTAGAATGCTCGTTTCTAGAAATGTAGTCTAAACTTAAAACTGTTAGATTTCACGATCCCCTTAGTATTGTACCATAGTTTAGTAGCAGTATGGTTTAAACATACGGTTTTGAGAACTGCTATAGGAAGGTAACACCATTTATAATATGGGTTCTATATGGAGATGTCTTCTGTCTTCTAAACTCCCAATTTCCAAATGGATTTTTGGACTGATTAGTCATAGGTCCAGTAAAACTATTTAATGTTAATATATATTTTCTCTCAAGTATACATTTCTGCATAGTTCTTCTAAGAGATTTCTGTTAACAGTGGCAGATTTTACCTACTTGCATACACTACCCTTATACATCAGGATACATAAAACTATTGGCTCACATCTTAGAATAAGTGGTCTTTCACTCTCAAATCAAGTATGATTACAGATATGCTCAAGGAATCAGTTATTATTTGTTTAACCTTGACTATGTGTTTAATTTTCCCCTATGTACTGACATAGAGATAATAATTTGATTAAACAAATCATAGAGAGGCTCATGTTATAGTCCTATTAAATCCTGAATATCACCCAATAGCATCTGAAGGTGAGGATAAGGTACACTAAAAACATGTATGCACGTATATGTATGGTCTAATACATCTTTTTAGGGGTTCTTGTTTACCTAAATTGTCTTGCTGAAGCTTGCGTAACATAATCTTTAATAAATTGACTCTAACAATGCTTTCCTCAAAATAAAATCTCATGGGTTCCCAAGCTCCTTTTATTCAGGACAGAGACAAAAAAAGTGCTTCCTTTACTGAGACAGAGCAAATAAAAATGACCACATTTAAAAACGCAGCCTAGATGAAGTTTTGTGATGAACTTTTCATAAACTCTTTCAAGCCCAGGCACAAAAGGTCTTGAGCACTGAGGGGGTTGTAACCTAGTCCCAAATCTGTGATTTTCTTTGAGTTACTATTTTTAGAAACTGAATCACACATATTTGGCAATTTGAACATAAGTGCCTTGTCAAAATTTGTGTGGAATTATCTGGGTCCAGAGCAAACATTTTGTTCTAATTCCAGGGTTTTAATTTTCTCCTCTGATAACTACTTTTGGTAAGTTATTTACATAATTGATTCTTTATTTCCTCAGGGTATCTCATTCCCGGAAGTTCTCAAAGTGCAGCATTTTGGAGTATAGAGACTTTTTACAGAGAGGGGGTGGAGCCTGTCTTTTCAACAGGCCAACAAAGGTTAGTAATTTATAAAGTGTTAATTATTTCTCGAGTTTCTTTTCTTTTCTTTTCTTTCCTTTCCTTTCCTTTTCATTTCTTTTCTTTTTCTTTTCTTTTCTTTTCTTTTCTTTTCTTTTTTTTTCTTTTTTCTTTTGTTTCTTTTCTTTTTTTTTTTTTAGAATAGAATAGTGCCAAATATCAGATACTTGTCTTGGAAAACAGGTTGTTGTCAAATCAGATTAATATTTAGTTACAAAAGGCTTTATCATGTCAAAGAATGAGACCTGTTTAAATGAATGGCAAAAGCATAGCTTCACTGTTCTAAATCTTTGGTTTTTAGTGTTAGCTGCACCCTCTCCCAAATACCCCCGCCAAAAAACAATCTTTTAAAATATCTTTGAAATTTTCATGTTCGGGTTTTCTCCCTGCTGCTAAGAGATAGTGGCTTAGATTAAAATATATTATTTTAATCCGTTACTCTGACGAAAATTCCATTTCCCTTTAACATACTCTCTAGGAGTGTAACTATTGTCTTATCTTTTTCTTTTTCTTTTTTTTTTTTTTTTGAGTGGTCTATTCTTCCAGATAAGAAGCATTACTAATATTGGCTAGCCAAAAAATGGCCCAAAATATGGATCCCACAAATACATCTATGTATCTATATTATACAGTCTCTTTACTTGGGAAACTCCATGTTGTCATTTGACCTTTCATCAAAGTTCATATGTACAGTGTCACAATCCCTTATTCACAAATTCCTTTATTTATAAAAGCTCTGAACATTGGAAGTGTTTTTAATGAGTTTGCAGAAAACACATTACCCCAAACTGAAAATCTTTATTTTTACCTCACAGTGAAGATATTCATAAGTCTTACTGCGGAAATATTGATGTGTTTGGTTATAGGGTGTGCGCCAGGCCCCTCAGGGTTATTACACAGAGCATGGTAAATGCATCATACTTTTCTAAAATACAGCAAAGTCAAAATTCTCGAATATGCCAGCTTTACAGCTTTTGGATAATAGACTGTGGACCTGTAGTAGGATGTTTGGGAAGAGTTGCTTGACAGGCAAAAAGACAGGGTTGATGCTAATTAGCAGATGGTATAGAAATTCTAACATAGCACATTTCACATTTTCTTTTAAAATACTACTTCATAAGTCAGAAATAGCCTATTGCCATACCAAATGTTTAATACTCTGCGAATTGAGAGAGGAGTGAAATCATTAGCCTTTTTTAAAAAATTAGTGACAAATGTAGATAACTGACAGAATAATTTATTCCTAGCCCCATAATGAAGTGATACTGCTGTCGTCAGGGGATGGTAGTTTGGTGCCTGAGATTTGTATAAAATTGCAGTAAGGCTGCAGAAAAAGAAACAGGAATTTTAAAGTGACCTTGAATTTTAAAGTGACCTTGCATCATTAAACTCGGCTGCCTGCCTTTTATGGCATTCATCTCAATGCAACAGAAATCTGAAAGCTTCAGAATGTTTAAAATGGATGAAATGAGTAATAATGAATTAATGTGAGCAACTGGTATTTTTGAGTTACAATGGACATGGCTAATTTTCCCTGCCTTGCAGCTCACCAGCTGCTTATAAGCATCACACCTGAGGAAACAACAATGCTGAGTTGTTTGGAAAGGTTAAAGTTTCTAGTGTGTATGTAAGAATCCATCAATATTAGAATTACTTTAAAAAGCCCTTGTAGATTACAGTAAAAGAGTTTATATGTCTGTATCAAACAACTGACTTTTCCCGAGTGTTTTTAATCAATTAATGTATGTATTCCTGTTTTATGTATTTTTACATTATCCATATGCATCTTTTCTGTGCTGTGGGAACCTTCCCAATTGCCATGTTTTCTGTCTGGTTTACAGTAATGACCTGTCTCAAGATGGGCAAGTCCTAAGAATGAAATCTAACAGTTGGTTACATGGGAGGCCTGATGTAAAGCATTAGTTATGTTCCAGTCTGCCCTTCCCTTTTCCATTTGCTCCTGCCTGCTGAACAAAATTCCAAAATACTGAAGACGTTAGGACTATTGATTTCATTCCTTGGACTTTCCGACAGGGGAGTCCCATGCAAGTATCCTGGAAACCTTCCTTACTTCTTATAATAGTTTTCCCTTCCTGGAACATGGAGGGAGGATTAGGTTTTTCTCAGGTGGACTCAGTGGAAGGCAACCCTTCCTTGAGTGTGTGCTGCTTCTGGGGAAGGAGTCTCTTTTCTCCCCCTTGTATTTATGCCACTGACCATTTGTGTTGGGATATCCTGTTCCAGTCTTCACCCAGGTGTGGTAGACATGCACCGAGGAATCTTGCTCTAGGCGATGGGAAATTGGAATGGTTCTCCTAAACAATCAATTGTCTCCACAACTGGTTGCAATAGACTTTATCTGGAAGGCAAGTTGATAGCACCAGTAAGGTGGATCGTTTTAAAAATTTGACCTTTCCATTGTTCCAGGAATGACTGAGAGCTTTCTGTACATCTGTGCATATATACTTCAGGCAGTCTGGATTTCTTTTTCAGTGAGAATGATGGGCGTGGATTTCCGGCCACATTTTTTAAAGCTTATTTGCATTTACTTGATTGTGTATATCACCTTTAGCTCTGACTGAGTCATTATTATGTTTTTGACAATTTTGATGTCTTCTCAGCTGCCTTAAGTCAGCAAATTAGATATGTCTTATTAGCAATGCATCTTAGCTCTTTTAACAAATATGAAAAGTGATCTATTCCTCTTGACAGCTTATCTCTGTAAAAAGTAACTCTAATGGTAGAGGTCATCTCTGGAGCCCACCTCTTGAGATTCCTCCAAGAGATATTACCTCATTTAAAATATTGTTTTTAGAAATGTTATTAATAAGTGAAGAGTATTTCCCACACAGACATCACTTATAAGATGCCATAACAACAGATCATAGAAGAATATCACATGATATCTGGTTAAAGGGCCATGTAAATGGCCAGGTTGGTATGGTGATTTTCTATGATAAATTAAAATGTTTTTGTTTTTTTTTTTATTTCCCTAATATCTTTCAGCTATTTGAGCCCACAGAATGTGGAAATGGATATGTAGAAGCTGGGGAGGAATGTGATTGTGGTTTCCATGTGGTAGGTATAAGAGATCTTTTCTACCTTTAGCACAGCTCCTACCCAGAGCAAACAAGAATAGCCTTAGGGACAAGCCAGTGCTATCATTCATTGTGGTCTTACTGCCTTTCTTTCAGACTACTCTCATCAATGCTTAATCCCAGCTCAGACACATTAGAATTAATCATTTTCTTAAGGCCCTATCTGGAAAAAAACAAACAAACAAACCCTAATGCATTCTTCTAATCAAATTCCCTACCTCTTAAAAGTTCATAGCTCACATTTATCTCAGACCAGTTTTACCAAATCACAAAACATTTCTTTTGTGTTGTGTATTATTTTTGTTTCTATAAAACTAGATTATTAAGAATGTAATAGAGCTAACCAAGGGTGGGGTGCCTGCTAAGAAATAAGCTGACTTTTTGGTAGAGAAGCCCTTTCGTAGATGATCATGCTTTGCTGAGAAATATGGCAGGGAGGAATCTATTATTGTTTAACGTGATTAATTCTTTCCTAAAGTATTTGCTTACTATTGTATAAATCTCCTCATCTGGATTATGCATAAGTCACATGTGGAGAGACGGTTGAATGACCAGTGGGTAAGTTTCCTCACTCATGTAAAGTGTTTTTTCTAGGAATGCTATGGACTGTGCTGTAAGAAGTGCTCTCTCTCCAACGGGGCCCATTGCAGCGACGGGCCTTGCTGTAACAATACTTCATGTCTTGTAAGTTCCCTGATAGTTTTATCTTTCCTTTTATTGACATATTAGCTAAATATCTCAATATGCACCTTGAGCATTTGTATAGCTTACCACAAATTTGTGCATATTAGTCTGGCAATTCTGTAGAATCAATAAATTTACCCAAGTTCTGTGGGTCACAACATTTACCTTGACTATGATTCACTGTCAACCATCCTTTCTTCCAATGCCTCCTTAAAAATATATACCTATACTCCTTCCAAAATAAACTGCAGAGTTCCCTATTAACACAGATGAAAAACAAGTTAAATGGCTGAAAGAAGAGGGATGATTCCCATGTTATTTTTAATAATATGACCTAATAATAATATTGTTCTTTAAAACTTACCCTAATTTTTTAGAACCTGAGCATAAAAGCTAGTGCTCATATTTATACATTTGGCTTTTTAAATTCCCTATAAAGGCAAGAAAGCTAGATAAGGAAGTGATCCCTGAATGTATGTTTATATGTGTGTAGACACATAGTTACTTCCATCTGTAGAGACCTCTAGATTTAAAAATTAAAAGTTTTTTTTGAAGTCTTCCCTTTTCTCATGTATAAAACCTCTAAAATTCCATTGAACTATAAAATTGAATGATTTGATTATTTTATTTAATACCAATAGGTGTCACAGATTATGGTATTCTAGACAATTCTAGCTTAGTTTATACTCACTTTACCAGGTTATAAGTTGCTTGAGGGTGATGGACTCTTTGCTTCCTCTTTTACACAGTCCCATCCAGACAAATAAAATGCCTTGTATATAGTAGGCATTTGCTGGTGTTACTGGCGGGGATCATTGAAATTTGATTGTGTATATTTAGTTAATGCAATATTACTATCCAAGCCCTTAAGTAACTTAGCGAACATTGGGTACATACATCAATCTTCAGAAAGATCTTAAATATTTATATTTTAGTATTTTGCTCTTTTGTCTTAAGCCATACTGGTGTTTCCTCTTTACATAATTACCATCACATTCTTTTCTAAAAATAACACTCTGAGACAGTGGGTTTTGAAATCTAAACATTTACTGCCTTGGTTAACGATTCATATTCAATACAGAGTGGTATCTGCCCTTCTCTCTATTCTGCAATAATCTTGCTAGTTCATAAAAAGAGTTTGGTGATGGTTATAAGAGAGTATGAGAATTATTGCTGAATATAAGAATGCTCACGCTTTCAAATTTTAACTCATACTATCTCCTAAAATCGAATTTTGGTTTGCAGTTTCAGCCACGAGGGTATGAATGTCGGGATGCTGTGAATGGGTGTGATATTACTGAATATTGTACTGGAGACTCTGGCCAGGTATGGCAAACTCAGTTTTAGGTAATACATTTACTTGTAAATACACATTTTAAAGCTTTCACTTTGGATGGCATGTGTGAGTATACTTTGGTTCTTTTGTTTTAGTTTTGTTTTGCTTTGTCTTGTAGTAATTTCTAGTTATCTACTATGTCTTTATTTTAAGAACTTTTGTTGTGTTTTTTGGACCTAAATATTCTTTTCTTCCAAATTTCCTTTTCATTAGTTGGGTTTATACCCAACTAATTGGTTTTCCTTTTCTGATCCCCACATCTAAAACACTAATGAAACACTAATGTTCTGTTTTCAAACATTTTTAAGCCACAAAACCCCTTTTTTTTTTAACAAAATGTTGGATGGAAGCCCAATGTAGAAAGTAGGGAACAAGTAGCACTGCTCTGGCTACCATGGGATTGGGAGCAGAAGTCCCCTTTGTCAACTCTGTTGCCATCTCTCATCCACTTACAGAGCCCTGGCTTCATGGCCCATACATGAGCATAATCTTCCGCACATTAAAATTTTTATAACATTATAATTAATGTTGCCTTATAGCATTTCTTCTTTAGGTAATTTTTTACATTTTTAATAATTTCTATCACGTTATTCTAAGTATTTGTCATTCAAATAAACATTTGTTGAGCACCTGTGTGCCAAGCACTGCTGTAAATGGTGGGATGTGGTAGGGATCGAGATAGACAAATCCTTGCTCTTCTGGAACTTAGAATTTACTGGGTGGATAGAGAGAAATAAATGAGCAAAAATATTAAATGGCGATAGTACTAAGCATATAAGGCTATGCAAAAAAAAAATGATGGGGTAGGGAGCTTTAAGTGGGGTGATCAGGTATATTTTCCTGGAGAAATTAGCATTTAAGTAAAAACACAGATAAGCAGCTAGTCAGAAAATAGTGAATAACAAGTTTGGCTTCTTTAAGAAATAGAGTGAAAGCGGGAATAACTGGAGGACAGTAGAAAGGGTTCAAAGAAATCCGGCATCAGGGCAGGTAGGAACTTGGTTAGAATTTTGGATTTCATTCTACTTTCATTTTCATTCTGACATTACTTCAAAAGTGTTTTCCCATTCTATTACGCAAATATCCTTTTGATGATTATGTGTTTATTTATCAGTTGACTTCTATATCCAGTGGTGGATATTTAGATTTTGGGCATTTTATTATAATTAATATGGCAATGAATTTTAAGAGTGTTTCTCATTTACGGTTAGCTGCTTAGGATAAGTTCCCATGAGTAGAGTAACCTATTGCCAGGTATTGTGATTTCTAAGGGGCTTCCAGTAAATACAGTACAGATGATGAGAGGCCAAGATATCATTTTTGTTATTGAAAATTGCCAAGTTAAAAGCCATAGCTTAGTGTGAAGACTAAATGGGCCTCTTTATATATCCCAGATTCAGGCTGTAGCAACAGGTTTTGACAAAATCGAGTCTGCAGTGACCTCTCCCTGCAGAGGCGGGCCCTGGCCTCACCTGTTATGGAGGAGCAGTAGAGAGAATATTATTTATGCGAGCAGGCAAAATAAGAATGGCAGAAGCAGCCAGAATGCCCATTATTCTTCCCAAGTTTATCAGTCGGTCAATCAACCAATCATGCACTCTACCTGTCTGGGGAAGAAGTAAAAGAGCAGAGAGTAGTAGGAGTTACACTGAGTTCTCTTCCCTGGAGGAAATGAGGGGAGGGCAAGAAAGGGTCCTAATTAACCTTTTTGAAAATTCTTGATATATATCGACTGAGGCTTAATTCGAATGGACTCTTGTGAGGATATGGTACAGTGAAAAGTGTTCAGGCTATTTTTTTTTGATTTTTTATGCCTATCTGTTTCTTATGTTTAAATATATAAATAGGTTTCTTTGTAATTTTCTTATAATATAGTAGCAAAGTGTAAGAATTGCTCATTCTGTGATTTATGACAAGTATATTGACATTCCTGATATATTGTTTCATTGAGTTATATTTTTAGTTATGTAGAATAATACTATTTTTATACCCATTATATTTTGTTTTGGTTCTGTGTATTCAGCTCTTTTAGAAGTATAGTTTTTCCATTTCAACCTTTAACTCCTTAATTGCAATAGAATTTACTGGAAGTAGGCTTTTTAAATGAGGGCTGATTTTCTATTGTCTAAATTTTTTAAAAAATTCTTTTGATTTTGTGTGTCTACGGTAAAAATTATACTGTTAATTTTATTTCAGTAATGAAATGAAATGTTCTTTCAGTAATTATTTCCAATGTAACTAAAATGAACCTGAAATAGAGCATTGGAGTTGAAGGAGTTAAGCCCCCACCCCTCAAATTCTGTTGCTTTGTAAGAGAAAATGAACTTTGAATTTAATCAATACAATTATGATTAAAAAATGCAATCTCTGAGAATCAGTATCATTGGCAACATTTTGGCTATCTCTTTTATCTCATAGTATGTATTTGCTTAATTTTGATAATAGCGTTTACTGATGGCTTTGAGCTACTTTTAAATTCACAATTGATAACAGAATAAACAATACTTGCAACTGAGAGGACTCCTTGGCAAAAAATACTGGATGATATAATAAAGATATTTTAGAAAGATGTGGGAAATAGTTTTTGTTATATGTCATCTAAATGTGTAGTGTAACACAATTTAAAATAAGCCCATTTAAATGCTATTGCTGAAGCCTGCCTCAAGTGAACCTTCTTGTACAGCATAAAACCGGGGGCTAGAATGCCATTTAGAGACTAATTCCAGAGCTGTACTCACAGGCAGAATAAAGTGCACAGATTTATGGTTCTGTTTTAAATGTCTCTAGAGAACATAGACATTCCATAATTTACTTGTTAAACATTTCAGTGATAAGCTACAGGCTTTTATTTGTTTAAACTGCAAATAAGTTGATTAGGAATCATCTTGCATATAGCCATGACAGTTTATAGCAAGGGCTTTTTCTTCATTAGTAAAGAATTCTGCAAGTTTTTCCCTATTGAAACATCGCGAAAGTCAACAATGACGAATTAATTTTAGACTGTGACATGCCTATTCTGGTAGCAACCATTTATTTTGTGTTTTTATTCAATGTGGTTGTATTTATGTTGGAGTAAGTAAATAATTAATGTTAGTTGATTAATAAGATAATGATTGTGTTTTGAGTGGATTTGGATGGATAAGAGGCCACAGGGAGCTCTGTTTCTGTGGATTTGGCCCAATATACCAGGTTTTGGTGCTGATAATTACATCTTTTGAATAGTCACCTTCAGGTTGAATGAAAAGCTGTGATAAAGGAAAGCTTATGTAAGAGTCAGTTATTCTTTAGAAAGATGTAGAACCAAAGCACTTTATCTCAAAGTGTTCCTTAGTAAATTACTGTTTCTTAGCAGTTCCAAATTAATTGTTATCTTTCTGTAGTAAACTTTAGTTAAACAGCTTGATATGTGCAGAAAACCATAACTTAATTGTATGTATCTGTATGGGTCATTCGTTTATTTTCTTAGCCAGCCAATAGTAATTGAGGCACCTACTCAGTAATACTTGAGCCCAGTGTTGTTGTAGGTGCTTGGGAAGGCATCAGGGAACAAGACATACAATCCGTGTCTGCACAAGCTCACATTAGGATAGGACAATAGACACACAAATTAGTAAAATACAGTAAGTCTTCACCTAACATCATCGATAGGTTCTTGGAAACTGTGGCTTTAAGTTTAATGATGTGTAACAACAATAAAAAATTTACTATAAGCTAATGGATATAAACAAGAATTAAGTTCCTATGGCCTATTTCTTCACTAAATCATCACCAAACTTATAAATGAGTAAAGACCCCAGACACTTCTAATATTAAACATTGAAATTAACATGAATTATACAAACATTTAAGAAAGATGAAGAAAAACAAGTACGATCATCCTTTTCCAACCTGCTGAGTCCAGGTTGCAGGTGGCCAGAGCCTGTCCCAACCCTGGTTGTGTAAAGCAGGTACCCTTTTGGACAGTACACCCTTACATCCAGGTACACTCACTTCCACCCCCACACTCACTCAGACGGGGACAGTTTAGATGCCAGTCACCTCACGTGCATGTCTTTGGAGTGTTGAAGGCAACCGGAATCTCTGGAGAAAACCTAAGCACATTTGGGGACAACCTGCAAACCCTGCACAGATTGTGGCCCCAGCTAAAATCAGTTTTTATTTTTCTTTCTCATCCATGTTATAACAAAACGATGTATTCAGGGACCTGCTGTATATGAATTGTTGGTTGGCGATACGTGCTATGGAGAAGAAAAAAGCAGGGAATGGGGGGCAGAGGACGCTAGCACGGCAGGGGTTGTAGTTTTGAAGAACACGGTTAGAGAAGGCTTCTGTGAGATGCTGATATTTGAGCAAAGCTCTGCAGAAATCTGGTGAGAAGATCAAAGGAAGAGCAAGGGTAAAAGCCGTGGGGTGGCAGCTTGCTTGGCACATTCATGTAGAGTCACATCAGCCATGGCAGAGAGTAGGAATGAAAGGCTAGCGAGTAAGTTGGGGCGAGGGGTGGCATGATCTGGTTTATGTTTTTAAAGGGATTTTCTGGTAGTTTATACATAGACTATAAGGCGACTCGGTGGAAGCAGGGGAATGGATTGGAGACTGTCACGTACGTAATCCAGGTGAGAGACAGTGATGAGCTGGACCAGGTGTTAGCAGTGGAGGTAGAGAAAAATGGTCAAATAGTGATTATATTTTGAAGACAGAGCTATTGGAGTTCTTTGACAGACTAGGAAAGAGTATGAGAGACACGGAGGATGACTTTCTAGTTGGGGCCTGAACAATTGAAAGACCGGAACTGTCGTCTACCAAGAAGGTGGAAACTGAGAAGGAGACCTCAATGCATACTGCTCTTTCCTATTTACTTGTCACACCCGTGTATTTTTTTCCTTTTCATATCTGCTTTGAACACTGTAGCAGAGCCTTTGAGTTGAATAATTTTTTTTTAGCTCTCTTCAATGTGGTAAGTGAAATACACAGAGAGGAAACATTTGAACGTAATTTATTCAGGGTAATTTGGGGGGAATGAAATGTATTTCTGAACAATTATTTGATAAATAGACATGAAAAAGAAATATCCATCATATCTGGATTGTTTAATAACATGTCTGTGGTTTGAGAGGTCAGAAATTAATAAAGATACAGCACTTACGTTGAGTTGCAAGACAGACTATTTCCTTCGTTTTAGTGATGTGGCCTATAGGTGAGTGTCATGGGTGTCAAACATAGATTTGACATTTTTCACAGAGCTGAGCGGGTCTTGTAAATTAGTGCCTGAATGTGTCCACTCCTACATAACAAGCTGAATCATTCCTTTCATTGTCCATTTTAATCCCTTCTTCTTGTAACTCTGTAGGCAAGTGAATGTAAATTATTATTCTGGTCCACCTTATGGAAAACAGAAACATAAAAAGCACCCACTGTGTGTGCCTAATTTACTTATTTTTACCAATAATAAGATAATTAATTTGAGTAAGCTACTTAAGGAGTTACTCATGTTTTCCTTAACATTTCTAATTATATATTGACATGCTTGCATTTTTTTTTTGCATTTTTATATATGGTGCACATGCCTGAAGGTACTAATGCTAACTAAAGAGATCATATTTTTCAGTGTCCACCAAATCTTCATAAGCAAGATGGATACGCATGCAATCAAAATCAGGTATGCTGAGCTCTAAGTTTCAATACAGTTTTGAAAGGATTAATTTGCAAGTTTGTTTCTTTTTGATAAATGTGCTTTTGAAGGGAAATCACAATTCAAGCAACAGTCAATGATAGCAGTGGCCTTCTAATTCAGAGTTGCTTAGCGTCAGACCAAATGCATAAGATAGTGTATTTTACTCTGGTTGCAGATTGTCCAATAGAAGGCAAGGCAAAAAAAAATGTGATGGCTGAAGAATTCAGAACCGAATTTATTGAGTTGTGGGTTTATTATGGATTTATATGACAGTCTGTTTGTAACGTGGTTTTTGTTTTTGTTTTTGTCCCCCACACCAAAGCCATATTATAACCTAACCATTCACCAAAAAAAAAAAAGAAGAAGCTAAAAGTCATTTTGGTATCCCCCGAAGAAATGTATGAATTTTGTTTACCATACCATTTTACGTTTTAGATGAGTTTGGATTTAAAGGGCTGTACAGGAGATCGTGGCTGAGTTTTAGATTTGGACTGTTATTCCTATGCTTCTCTTGAGCTGTTTGTGAGTCTTACTTTCACTGTGAAAATAGTTGCTTGAGGACTGAGAAGGAAACCTTTCTCTGTCCCAGAAAAGGAGACTTTGCAGGGGGAAGTCTGGGGAGAGAGAGAACGGACTCCGTGTGTCCTGTAACATGCGTATGCTTGTCCTCAGGGCCGCTGCTACGACGGGGAGTGCAAGACCCGGGATAACCAGTGTCAGCACATCTGGGGGACAAGTAGGTCGCGGTCTCCCGTAGGTGGCCGCATTCAGATTTCTGTTGCATCGTGTCTTCTCTGCCAGTCTTGCTGGAAGAGATGTACAGCTTGGAGTGATGCGTTTTTTGTGTGTTTTTTGTTTTGTTTTGTTTTTTTTTAAACAAAATCCAGACAAGGGTAAGATAAAGAGAACTGTGACTCTTAGTCACAAAACTACAGATAACAGCTGCTGAAGTTGGGGGCTTGTCATCAGAACCACACGGTGTCATTCAGTGCTGGTGGCTGCAAGAGCAGGGATAGTCCATCCCCTGGTAGAGATCGGGTTGAGTGTGCAGCATCATGTTCACGGTCCAGCCATTTGTACAGTTACTTTGTACCTTGGATTTAACATCCCTCCTCCTCACGTTAGCTTTCTATTCTTTTATCCGAGGAAAGTTCCAGCCCTTTATTTTTTACATTCTGTAATTTACTATCCTCAGTTTGAAGTGAAGAAATACAGGTACTTCCCAAAGACATATAGAAATTCAGATACACGGTCGTGATTCTCAGTATGTTTTCCTAAATGTTAATGCACATGTTATCTTCCTGACCTTTCCAGTCTCTCCAGTGATCTTTGATTCTTGAGGGCCAGAAAGGAAAAGAAAGAAGTGGGTCTGCCTTGCTGGCTGAGGCCAGGTCACCCCCTCAAAGAAAAGAAAGCACATAACTGGAGAATAGAGCCCCTCCCCTGCACAAGTGATTTCAGTGTCAAATGTCATTTAGCTGAAAGATTTACATTTGGTCCTTCAGTTTTGACAGAGGAAAGATAATGAAATATTTGTCTTTTAAAGGGTTTAATATCAAAACCCAAGTGCCAACATAAAATCTCAGTTGACTAAGACTTTATAATATCTCCTGATAGTAAGATAAAGCAGGACTAAGAATGTTTATTGATTTTCTGTGTATCCGTTCACTGATTTCTGCTAATGATTATTCCTACCTTCCATCTTCAAAGCCACCAACGAGAATTAGAAATAAATTTGTTTCTCAAGTTAAAAACAGTTGTGTGTTGGAGCTGTCTTGTATTAGCCCACAAGAGCCAATTGTTAAATTTTTAGGAATTGTAGAAGCCAATTGATACTACATTGATACCTTGAAATGAGCCACGTATGATATACCATGGAAATTTACATAGTGATATTTATACCATGCAAATTGGTCAGTGCTGCAAATTAGGAATTTTTTTTTTCTGGAAAAACCAGTTGTTAAACATTTACCGTCACACTACTGGTTATGGCTAACAAAGAGAACTGAAATGATTTCCTTCTCTTGCTTATGTCCAAAAGAGGCTTCAGGGTCTGACAAGTTCTGTTATGAAAAGCTGAATACAGAAGGCACGGAGAAGGGAAACTGTGGGAAAGATGGAGATCGATGGATCCAGTGCAGCAAACAGTGAGTACTCAGCTTCAGGGCCTAATGAAATGAGCACAAAATAAATGTTACTGATTTTTTTTTATAAATGTTCGACTATTTCAAATTTTATAGTATGGATCTAAAAAAATTTTATCAGTTTATTTAGAGACAAATGCCGTGGCACAGACTCACTCCATTTCTGTAAAATTCAGAAAATCTCTCACATGCTGTATTTTACTTGATGTTTTTTTTTGAAGAGATACTTTGCCAACATATTACAAATTAATATTAGGTTTTAATTTTCTACTGTTACTAGAAGATATGCCCTATGAATGCACTAATATAGATAGAGCTCTATAAGCAAAATATGTAGACTATGTGTATTTTGGGGAACATTTAAAGTGACAAACGTATTTTTGATAATTTAATGAGTGCAGCACCTTTTGATTTAGTTTAATAACCAATATCTATATCAGAGATTTTTTTTCCCTTCTAAAAGCCATCTAGTTTGTTCAGATGAGACATCTTTACTGAGGAAATGAAATATTTTCAGAGCACATCAGTGGTGTTTTGCTTTGATTATTGAGGAAAATTAAAATTGTGATTTAATGATTTATTAAAGTCAACTCAATAACTTAGATCTTTGGAACCTTAGGTTATAGGCCAAAGCTCTTCTGTTTTTTTGTTTTTTTTGTTTTTGTTTTTGTTTTTGTTTTTCCGTAGCAATGAGGATTCTTCTCTCAATTTAGAAGCACAACAAGGTTTTAAGGAAAATATTATTTCTCTGGTTAATATTTCTATGTTGCACTGTATGAAACTTTGCAATTTCATCTAGTCTTTGATGAGAGATGGGGCCTTAAGAGACAATAAATTGTTGACCATAATTTCTATAAAATCAACCCAAGATATAAAACAATGCTTCCCACCTAATGTCTCATGAGTGAGGCACAGATGTTCTGCAGCGTTCAGTCCTTGAGGGAAAAGGAGAAAGTGGGACCTAAATTTGTCAAAATCCATGGGATTGAATGTCTCTAGATTTGATTAGGTTCGTTTCGTAACTTGGTTACCTAGACAAATCCGATCCTTCCTCTGTATCTCTGTGACTCTGAAAAGTTTGAGAGGCATTGGATCAGATCATTGTAAAAGATAGCTTTTGCATACTGCCAATTATAAATTAAAGAAAAGCAATGTATGTTTTCTGAAAATTGTAGATATCATGAAATGTAAGATATAGACAGAAAAGTGAGTAATACCAAAATATAAATTTAACCAAATAATTACAAAGTGAATTCTTGTATAACCTCTACCTGGATCAAGAAATAGAACACTGAAGTAGCCTAGAAAATTATTCTTTCCCCTCATGGTGTCCTTGTCTCTCTTCTGCAGGTACTATCATTTTGACTTCATGGCAATGGCTTTCTTGCTTTTCTTTAGAGTTTTGCTACCTAACTTTTCATCTCTAAATGATACATTTTGCCAAAAGTGTTGGTAACTTTATAGAAAAGGAATCACACTTGCTGTATCATTTTGTCTTTTGCTTCTTAAGTTCAGCATTTTAAGAGTCTTCCATGTATGTAGCTGCCTCTTAATATTTTTGTTATTTGTTTTACTTTCATTCATATTCATATTCTTATACCACGATTTGTTTCTCCATTCTGTGTTGATGGACATTTAGATTATTTCCATGTTTTGGCTATTAGGAACCATGCTGCTGTGAACATTCCTTACATGTAATTTAGTGCACATTTAGACACATTTTCTAAAGCTAGTACCTGGAGAAAAATTTGCTAAGTCATAGGGGGTGTATGTTTTCAGTGTTATCTGATGATGTCACACTGTTTTCTAAAATATTTGTACTAGTAAACCCCACCAGCAATAACATGTATGAGAATTTTGCATACTGCATTCTCACCAACGCTTGCTATTATCAACCTTTTTACTTTTATCTGTTCCAGAGGTGTGAACTGCTATATTATTGTGGTTTTAATTTGTCCTTCCCTGATTACAAATGGAATTAAGTACATTTTCATGCTTTTATCGGGCATGGATTTCCTTTTTTTTTTTTTTTTTTTTTGATATGCCACTTCAATTCTTTGCCTATCTTTTAGGAGTGCATTGTTTACTTAACAGATAGACTGGAGGTAGATGTCCTCATGCTGGGTGAGTCATTTAAAGTGTCACCAAGGACCTGGGTGATTTCTGCCTCTCCGCTCTATAATCCTTAGCGTCCTGAGTTTGCATCCTTATGCTTGTGAACTCACGATTGCAAAGTAGATGCAAAGGCCCCACATTCAAAGGTAGCAAACAGGTAGAAGCAAAAGGTCTTCTCTGTCAGTCTCTAACCTTTTATCCAGAAAGCAAAATTCTCCCCAGTGACTTGCTAGCAAGCTTTTTCTCACTTCTCAACACCCAGGGACCACTTTTAGCTCTAAGAGGATGAGAAGAAAAGATGACTAGGGAAGTGGGTGTAGGGAATGGGAAGTACATGACTAGCTTAGACACTAGTCATGACCATTTTTCAGGGCTGGGAATTTTGCTAAGCCGAACAAAAATGTAATCCTGTTAATAAAGAGAAGGAGGTCATAGCCAACCAACAATATCTGAAAAAATGTTTCTGTTTAGGAGGAAAGAGAACACTTTGTTATTTAATATATATAGATTAAATAGTTTTGATTTTTTTGAGGTTGATTCCTCTTCTCTTGTTTTATCTTTTTTTTTTTTTTTTTAATAAAACTTGTTTAGTGATGTGTTCTGTGGATTTTTACTCTGTACCAATCTTACTCGAGCTCCACGTATTGGCCAACTTCAGGGTGAGATCATCCCAACTTCCTTCTACCATCAAGGCCGGGTAATTGATTGCAGGTAACGTATTAAATATTACAAATCTGAATGAATGTGAGAATTACAAATTTAGGAAAATCAAGGGAAATTTTTCTACGTCTTACAAGAGGAATTCTGACTGTGATTTTATTATCCCCTTTTATGTTAAGAGTCATTTAAAAAACAAAGTTTGTGACTAGATTTGCAAATTGCATTCATTCAAAAATTGTATCAGTAATTAGTAATAAGGTATTCTTTGTAATTAGAACCTTAAGAGTAGAATTAAGTTATTTGTTTTGACCCATGATTAAAGCTTTGAACATTAAAATATGTCACTATTTAAGCACTGTGTGTGTTTTATTTTTTATGACCAAAAAATAAAAAAGAGTTTAAGCTTTACTTTAAGTAGAATATGTCTAGTTTAAAATTGTTAAATAAATACCCAGATATAGAAAATATTTATTAAAATGTTATTTATAGTTGTAGTAAACATTTTCTGCCTAACTATTAGTGAGTACAAGGGGTAGAAAGTATGAGGCTTATTTTTTAGGCAGGGTAGTCATATTGCATTCCAAATAATCATTGTTCCCTTCAAAGTAGTCATAATTCTCAGATACTGTTCTCCTTCACATGGTACTGTCAATGCTCAAAAAGCTTCTGGAATTCCCCTCACAGAATTGCTTTCAGCATCTGCAAAACTTTATTCTTAGTATCCCCAGAGTAGCAAACCTTCATTTTATGTGAGTGAATGTAAAATTCAGAAACATTCAAAAGTAATTTTCAACAAAATTTAGTAAATTGATTGGGTAACCAAATTGGATAATGCTCTCTTGATCAAATGATTGTTGTTTTCTATCTTTTAAATGGCTCTGAAGGCAATTCTAATAGGGTCTTAGATAATAAGATCCTTCCTGGAATAAATTTTTAGTCTTCAAATATAGTTTGATGCACACAAGCTTCCTTTGAATATGTAAGTTTCCACATGTCTTTAGATACAACAGCTTATTAAATTATATTATTATATTCTAAACTGGTATATTTGTAAAATATTCTATTCGTAATTATAGTATTGATTATTATTCAAATTCAAGTTGCTGCTAACTTTGCAGTTTTACACATTTGAAAGCCTTAGAGAGCTATGATAAGATTGCTTCTGTTGTTCTTGTACATGTACCGCTACCCTAGTCGTAATCTTGGTCTTGAATACGTGAAAATTTAGAATACGCTTTGTGCAAATTACATTTTTTCCCTGGTAACATGCAGTAATAATAGGGAAGCTAGTTCCTTTAATCATGTTCTTTTATTAAGGGGAGGTGGGGAAAGGAGAAAGGAAAAGTGGAGAGATGCGAGGAGAAGAAATCCATGCCCCCTTTCAGCCTCTTCAGCATCATGAAGAGCAAGGCTCATTCATGTTGACATTATATTTCTAAGTGTGGCGCTAATGATTGTCTGAATATCTTTCTCTTTTTAGTGGCGCTCATGTGGTGTTAGATGATGATACAGATGTGGGCTATGTGGAAGATGGGACGCCATGCGGCCCATCTATGATGTGTTTAGATCGGAAGTGCCTGCAGATTCAGGCCCTAAATATGAGCAGCTGCCCACTTGATTCCAAGGGTAAAGTCTGTTCGGGCCATGGGGTAAGTAGGCTTTAATGTTCCAATTCAAACCTTCATTGTCTGGCATCGTCAGAGTTCACAGTGATTAGACTTCTAGTTCACCTGCTCGCCTTTTGTGGCTATTGCCAATATCTGTGCACTATGATTATTTTCTTAATATCTTTATCTGTTAACAATAACACCTATATGTATTGATATGGTGTATTTTTGTCATTTCTTTTATCACTAGCTATTTGAATTCACCACATTCTCTAGATATAGCTTGACATCTAAGGAGTTAGAAGAATATTGATATGATTCCTAAATGAACTGTATCAACCCAATGTGATTACTTTATACTGTTCAAAATAACTTAAACTTCTCAGTAATTCCCTTTCAACTATTCAACATGCATACTGGGTGTCTATGTGTACAAGACCGGATCAGACTAGAGGTTGGATCATTAACAATTCACACATTTAAAGTTCTGTAGGTACATTTGAATCATTGCCAGCCAAAGAGGAGCTGCCCCCTACCTGCATGTATCTTTAATTCTATGAAGAAAGAGTTTTGGCAGACATTTTCTGGCAAACCTAGGCTTAATATCTAAAAACATCTTAATTATTCAAATTGGGCTTGTAAAAGAAAGATATTTCAAAATTTATGAGAGCTCAGTAATGGACAAAAAAGACATAAGGACACTGAGAATGATAATATAAAAGGAAGATGCTGGAATGAAGGTAAAAATACTCAAAAATATAGATAGCTAAGCAGGTGATATAGAATAGAATAAGGCAGAAAGGCCTAAGAAGCATATGCCCAACAACTATGTATTATAGTTTCAGGTTTAGTTGAATCATAGGCTCAGAAGAGAGGCCATATTGCCTAGTGATCAAGAGCATGGATTTGGGGGCTAGAAGAATCCTGTATTTGAATCCTGGCTCTTCTTGCTCTCCTTCTTGTTATCCCACTGACTTTGGGCAAGTCACTTAACCTCTCTCATCCATCATAATGTAGTGTGAGGATAATGAGATGCTATACATAAAACACTTAGCATAGGTACCTGGCACATAGTAAATATTCAATAATTGCTGTTCAAATTAATGCACTGGGAAGAACCTTTCAGTTATTGCTTTATAAGCATTATAAAACTTAATGCATAAAAGGGCCCTTGATTCTCTACTATTCCTCCCACTTTTTAATCTTGTTAAAAAAAAAGGTCAGTCTTATTAATCATATCATGGTATTGTAACATTTCAGATTAAAAAGCCTCTTATATCAATAAGCTTAAGTTTGATTTTGTCATCTCTAATAATCTGTCTCTGAATGTATTTTACAGGCAAATAAGGGTTTAAACTACTCTATCTCTAGTTTGCAGATGGTTATTTATTTCATCTAAATTACAAGTCCATTCCAGCTTGCTGCTTGGTTCCCAGAGGAAGAGACAGGAGACAGAGATCATTCTAGGAGGGTCTCCAGCCTGGCTGACTGAGAGAAGAGATACCATGGCAGAGAGGGAAGGTGGGAGGGTGCTTATTTGGCTGGAAAAGTACCACCAAATGAATTTAGTGTTGAATATGGTGAAGTGATGAGCAGTGCATTGGTGATTTATGTCTCCTGATCTTAATCTCTAGCAACATTTCTTGAGCCCAGTATCTGTTAATTCCTTGATTAAACGTATGTTCCTATTTCTGAAAAAAAACTACATCGTTAAACATTTCTATACTTAAATAAGATCAACATGAATAACTAACATTTAATTAAAATGTCTTCCTTTTAATGTTTTTTTTTGTAATTAACTGAAAAAACATCATTCAGCTATTTGATCCATACATGAATTCCCCTTGCCTAGTATTCAAAACTGTGGGAGAGTTTTAAAGAATTTGAAAATGGTTTTTAAAGTGTCTGCCAGACCCCATGACTCTTTTATGTTTATCATGAGTATTCTACAAAGCACAGTGAAAATGTTCCATCTCTGTTATTTGTTTTTCACAGGTGTGTAGTAACGAAGCCACCTGCATCTGTGATTTCACCTGGGCAGGGACAGACTGCAGTATCCGGGATCCAGTTAGGAATCCTCATCCCCCCAAGGATGAGGGACCCAAGGGTTTGTGTGATTTCAGTTTCAATTCTTAACATACAGAATTTATTGATACTTTTCCAATGGTGCCAATAAAACGTAATAGATTGGAAAAGAGATGTAAAAATATCTCTTTTTGCCATTAAATGCATAATTCATGTTACTGTAGAAAAAAAGATTCTAGTATATCATACTGAAAAAATGTTTGAATTACCCCTTGTCTAGAACTGAAATTAGGAGGGAGTAAATTTACCAATTTCTTTTCTTCCAGTTTCATTTCTTTCCTTCAAACTTCATTCTTTTTTCATAATAACAATGCTAATTTTATAGTTCATCTAAGCTATGTGAGTTTTCTAACAGATAAATCTTTTGGCTGACATGAGAGTCTTGTCATTCCTTAGTACTTGAGAAGTGAAATTGTACTTGAGAAGTGAAATTGTACTTGAGAAGTGAAATTCTTAGTACTTGAGAAGTGAAGACTAAAATATGGAAGTCATAGTCTTCCATACTCTGTTTTAAATACACTTTTGATTAGGAAAAGTTAAATTTTGTTCACAGAACTTGAATTGTTCAAAGAAAACATGAAAGATCTAGACCTTTGTTTTTTATCAACCATTAAAAGGAGTGCGAAATTAGAATTTTAGAATTAGAAGCATCTCAGTGACCAGCTAGACCATCCTCATTTTGCAGATGAGGATGCCCAGGCCCTGAGGTCAGGTGATATGCTATAGTTACCCAGGTAACCAGAGGCAGGGCTGGGACCAAGTGCTCGATATTAGGCTCAGTTTCTTATTACATAATGCTATAACGTAATCTATGTCATCGTGAATATGGTAATCACTTTCTCATTATTCTCCCCATTCCCAAGCTCTGATATTATTTTTTAAGACCAAGAAAAGTCATTAGTTGCAATAGGTTTACAGTAGCACCTATGGCATTGTACATACCTGGAAAACCAAGGAGTGAATAGTGTATCCCAGTGACATTGTACATCAGGTTCTTCTTTTTCATGATACTGCTAATAGTATTTTATAAATAACTATCATGCTTTTTTCCTGTAGGTGGGAAATATATGTGTAGAAATAGTGCCATTTTGATCTGCTTAGTTTTGGATAAAATCTCATTTAAACTCTGAACTTCATATTGCCCATATGAGAAAATATGACTTCAAAAACATATGAAGCTCTATAGTCTTAAATTCCTGAAGGGATATAGGCTGACTCAGGGTGACTTAATGTTCAGTAATATGAGTGTGTTAAACACTTCCATGCATTTGCTTAATATGTCCATAATATTAAAATTCTATAAGAATAATAATCACACCCTCACAGTCTATTTCTGTTCTTCTTCTGTTTCTAAAAAGGAACGATTTCACTTTTACATGTATTTTTGTTACTTTAAAACTAGAACAAAAAATTCTCAGATCCACCTTCATAAGTTAGATTTAGAGAAGCAGAGGTTCTTTTTTTCCAAATTTTCTCTCTATGATATGTCTGTGATTCTCTTAAAGATCTAGATGCTGTTTCCTCAAGGTGCCTGAACAGATGGGCAGAGCTAAATCGGCTTAGACTCTGTCTTTTTTCATTAGGTTGGGTAGGGGATTATTAACTGTTAGACTCTATCTATTCCTCCTTTCTATATCCACCCAGGCCTAGAAAACTTATATGGAGGCATATAGTGAATAGCTGCATTCTAGAGGAGATATTCACAGCTACCTTTTGTTTGTTTGTTTTGTTTTTTCCTTATTTAATATGATGGTGCTATTTTACACGATCTTTAAAGATAGCCTCTTTGATCATGCAAATAATACATATTTATAGTGAAAATTTGTGAACATACAGAAAAAATTTAAAAAAATAAAAATCACCCTTAATTCCACAACTCAGAGATGATCAATATAAGCATTTTGTTATATTTCATTGTTGTCGTTGTTATTGTTTTTCACATTCTTAATGAAGACAATGGAGTCAAGATAACCATTGGTTCTAAAATTAAGATCCTCATGATCTCTAATAATCTTGATTAAATTGAAAAAGCCATTAATTGATATTAATGGACAGTTATTATTGTAAATTATTAGATTTCCAGGAAAGTCGAGCAATTTTAGCATAACTAAATAATACTTTTTCTTTCTTTATTTATATCTTTTCAGCCATTATAGAAAAATCTGTTAATATACGAGTAAAGTGGAGAACAATAGAAATCAAAACTTTAACATTTTGTTGTAGGTTTTATGATTTTATTTTTGATATTCTGGTTAAAAGAAGTTGATGAAAGAGAAACTATGTACTTCCATTTTTATCTGGGTAGCAAATATTCATGACCGTCTACTATTTAAAAGACAGTGCATCCTTGGCACACAGTAAGCACTCAACAAACATTATACCTCTTCCCTTTGGGAACATATAAGGGAAGGAAATGCTGCATATTGGTGCTGGTTTTCAGTTTATCTGTATCAGTATCAGTTTGTTGTATTGCCTTGCTTAAGGGTAACAGGAAATGAACTCAAGATATTGAAACAGTTAGTACTCTCTTGACTGTGAGGAGCCAAGGTTTTTCTCTATAACTGCATGCTGTATATTCTTTTTCATGATCGAGAATTTGGTTGGCACTTGCCTTATGGAGCTGTGTTCGGGCCCTCTCCAAATGCTTACTGTTTAATGAGCAACACTGCAATAATCTGACCTGTCATATCCATAGATGAAGGTTTTTAGTATAGCTACAGTGAGAGGGTATTAAAAATACTTAGTTTTACTTAATTTTATTATACTTTCTATATAAAAAAAATTCAAGAAGGAAAATGAAACTATTACCTTTTTTTTTTTTTTTTAATGAATGCAAGCATACAAGATAAATTGTATCCAACTATAGCCCTTTGGATCAAGGCCAAAATAGTAAAAGTAAAGGTGAATTCTGTGACTCTTTTCATTGATTTGAGGTTGTCAGAAATGAACCAATGTATTTTGGGTATTTCTTTCATTTTAATTATAAATTGCTGGGAGAATAAAAATTCATCCTCTTCAGCTAGGTAGGAACTAAAAACATGCATGAAAATATTGCTATTGAAGTCACTCTGCACTAAAATTGTTCACTTTTGACCCACTGTTCACAAATGTGGTGTATATTTGAACTCTGTTTAAGAGACCTAGAATTCTGACTTGCTGTGGGAAGAGGCATGTCAAGTATACATAATTTTTGTAATTTGTAGGTACCTTTGCATGGTGCTTATTATGAGATACAATGGAACCTTTCTTATTGGATGGTTTACATCACCATCATAGGAGGGAAGAGAAGATGCTGGGACAGATGAAACGTTTTTGTTGATATGGAAGGGCAGAGAGCTTCCTGGGAAGCTTTGTTCCGACCCTTTCATATGATCATAGTCATCAAATCAGAGATAGAAAGGCCTTAGTGGAAATTCAGTCCAGGCCCATTGTTTTACAAATAAGAAAACTAATTTACTGATCAGGGTTAACAGATAGTTGGGGCAGAGCCAAGAATAAAATACAGATTACCCGATCTTGAGTCCAATGCCTTTCTGTTATTGTACATGGCCTCATTTAAAGTTGAGTATGTATTAAGCTATTATGCTGGTTCTTATAGCACAATAATAAGTAGAAAGGGTGAAACAATAACCAAGTAATGATTAAGCTTATTAGCTGAATCATTACTTGTTGAAGGAAGTGTTACATTATTAGCATTTAGTATTTTGGAAACAATAATTTCTAAGTCTTAATACCTTGAAAGGTATTAGTTAGTGTTTATGTTTACTTTTTGCATGTATCTTTTTAAAAGATGATTGTTTTGTCAGTGCACAAATCTATGAATTGTAGTTCAGATTATTAGATATGAAAGGTTATGATTTTCATATATGATTATGCTTATGTATAATTATATTTCACTAAGGTATTTTTCTCATTGGCAGTAGTCTCATTAATAATGTAAAGATTCACTAAGTTCTAAAATTTTTCGATAACTGTGCTATTATTTTCTTTGGATTCAGAAAAATGCCATGATATTTTCATAGACAGCTAAACTGACTGAAATAATATTCTTATATGAAATAATTTATTTTTTATTTTCTTAGATATTTGTCCCAATGTATCCCAAAATGAACTTATTTTTTTTATTATTATTATTTCATGGAAAAAAGTAAGGAGATGAGTATAGGTCTGACATGTTGAAATATGGAGCTAGATAAAATGTCTGTCATGCCAATATTATACTCTAAAGAGTATATTTAGTATTTATTTCTAATCTTAAATTTTAGCAAAATAATAAATCCGACAGAAAGAACTTTGTTCCATAGAGTACAAATGATGGTTTCGATACCTCTGTCTTGGAAATATTAAGAGATATAGGATTATAGCCCCTTTTGGCTCATTGGAATCACGTGGACTAAATAATGCACCTTTGTATTTCAGAAACTCCCTAAAAGTAAGAAGAAGAAGAAAAAGAAACACTCGGTTTCAAAAATACAATTTCAAAATGTCTGAAGCATGACTTATCTGTGGAAGAATTCTATATATAATAGAAATTCTTAATAAAGAGAAAATTCATATTTGTGTCTTGATACTATATACTTCTCAAAAGATCTACATTTTAGTACATATGAACTTAGATAGTAGGAACCAAACAAAAGGTATAATTATAAACCAGTAAACAACAAAATAAACAAGGAAACAACAATGAAAACATACTGCTAAATGATAGTTTTCACAGTCAATAATGAAAGAGAAGTGTGTCAAAAAGTTAAGGAACAAAATTGAGTCCCTGATAGGAGGACTGTGTTATTAGTTAGAATTTTTTTTTTTAAGCTAGAATCTTTAAGAGTTCCATCTTCAGGTTTCATAGGATGAAAAGAAAAATAAGGTCTATAATAATTTGCCCACTATAGTTCCTAGAACAGAAAAGGGCATTTAGTAGATAATGAAAGAATGAGGGAGTGAGTGAACAAATACAGTTACATCATAAGTACATTAGTATAGAAATAAAACTAGAGCATGCACCCCACAGATCCCAGGAATTTTTTTTCAATAAGATAATAAGTTCTTAGTAGCTATGAAGAGCTGCTGAGACCTCGGCTTGCAAATATATCCTCTGTAAAATTTCTCTTGCCTGTGAGCCACTCAGTTAATTCATGTCAGTTTGAAAACAGATTGAGTCTCTACTTGCTAGAAAAGATAAGCTTGTTACTATCTTGATAAAGGATCAAATGACTTTTTATGTATTCTCAGTATAGCAGAATTCGAAGTAGTAGGAGAGTGGAAGAAAAAGGAGGGGAAAGGATACTTTTGAAAAAGTTATTTTCCCACTTCTTTTTTGCTTTGATGTTTAGAGTACATACTTACTTATCAGTTAAGAATTTGGAGATAATTATTCTTGTTCAGTGGAGATTACAGACTGTATCTGTTTATTTTGCATACATATTTGAAGTATCCGTAGAAATGTCTTGTTCCTTTGGTTGCGTTTTGAACACATACATGATAGATTGCTTAATTCTCTTGATTCTGCAGTGAGAAATTACATCCTAAGCCTTTAAAATATTTATATTCATCATTCATACAGTTACTATAATTTTTAAAAAAATTAAGAAATTTTTATTCAGCATCAAATTTTACAGGAGTGTGTGCATTTTCTATAATTTGGCATATATGGCTTATATAAAAATTAAAGAGATAATAGGACTCTTGTGTATTCTGGCTCTGAGAGCCAATGCCTAAAAATTAAGCAGAAAATATATAAAAAAATATTTTTTTATTTCTATATATAACATAATATATCCTAATTAATTTAATATTCTAAAAATAATGATTTTCTAAGGTCTTAAAAAATGAGACATTATATCTGGAATACCTTTTATCTCAGTATTTTAGTAATTTAGGTTATTTCAAATTATACATCATCATATTTGGAAAGCATCACCACTAGCTTACATGTTGGTCTTTTTCCTTTCCTCTCACCGCTCTCAATAGCCTTTCTCTGTTTTCTGTTGTGTCCGCATCTTTTTTGTGTTTAAGAACCACTCAGGTTGTACTTAGGTAATGAGAAAACTAGAATCTCTCTTTCGTTATTTGCCCTGTGATAAAATGAAGTCATTGTACAGTTGCTTACCTGGCTTAGAAATCTAAGATTTTCTCTTTTTTGGAAGACTTAGGAAATTGCGACTTCCAGTCGTGGTTCTGTGTTTTGTTTCATTGTGTCTCATAGCACACAGTCTGTAAATGCAGCCTTACCGAGGCTAATCTCTATTTCCATTAGTATACTGATTTGAAGCCAGTACTTTCGATTCATAGAAATGTGAGATAAAGTAAATATAGGTCCACACACTTGCATGCACACACAAGACACAACCCTAAATAAATGCAGTTATTTGAAATATACTTTTTCAGGTAAAATAACTTTCCAGATAAAAGAACATTTAATTTTAAACATACTCTTTTTAAATTTGTAAAGATTTTCAAAGATTTGAACAAGTTCTGAATTTTAAAAAGATGTAGCTTCTTAGACCTAGTTTACAGCTCAAGAATATTTTTTAAAAAATATACTAATGGTTTATTACTTTCGTAATTAAAATATAGATGTGCTTTATGTAATTTAAACTACATTTTAATTTTACCTCACTCCTTGTAGGAACGGTATCTCAAATTGTATTATATATTTATGTGTTTAAAGGTATATGATATTATTTTTTAAGTAGGGTTAGTGGAGTTTGAAGGTAAATTCAAAATTATTCTCGAATATTTTCAGCGTGTATGTAGATCTTCATTTCAAATCATAAAGCAAAGATTTTTATTTAACTGACTTTCAAAACATTTCCTAAAGGGATTATTTTATATGTTAGTGAAATCAGTGTGTAATTAATTTCCTTTGTTAAAAAAAAAAAAAAATCTCCGTTTTTCCTTCCACACAGTGAACATGGCCACAAGCAGGCTAATAGGTGCTGTGGCAGGCACCATTCTGGCCCTGGGGGTGATTTTTGGAGGCACAGGGTGGGGAATAGAGTAAGCATCTTTATGAGTTTCAGAGTGTTTCTGTTTGGTTCCTGGTGTGTGAGCTGACCCTTGGTACCTGACTTCCATGTGTTGTCTCATTGATGTGTGTCCCGTGGTAGTGCAACTTGTGGTGTGATTTGGATGTGTTTGTGTCTTGTGGTTTTCTCGTGCAGTGGAGAACCTTCTCCTGTCTGGACCAATGTGGGGCATAAAATAATATTGGGGTGCTTATGATGTCTTCTCACTTAAGGCAATGGTCCAAACCTTTCCATTGCTCCTCCACTTGAAAAAGCAATTTTAAGATATGCCTTTAAAAAAAAAATTACTTATTGGCAAAAAATGCTTTAATATGGGTGTTCTATTAAGATTCCTGTAACAAATTTAATCGTCACCCATCAAATAGATCACATATACAACTAGGAATTATCAACAGGTGTAGCTTTTTAAAAAAACAATTTGAATGATAGCGCTAATATTTTCTCCAATTCTTTTGAGCAATATAGGAGGCTTCAGTCTAATTTTTTTTTAAAGAAGATATTTAGGATACTGCCTTTATTATTATTATTTTTTTTACAAAACAGGTTACTAGTTTAAATCAAAGTTTACATAAGTTTTTGGGAGCCAGCAGCATTAAGAATGAGAAGATATTTAATACAAACCTGCAAAACCTTAAGTGAACAGTTGTTAATAATATGGTGGATTTGTCTTAAAAATAGCCAGCATGTTAATAAATATATTGCACATCACTTGCCCATTAAGCCCTCACAGAAATACAGCTCTCCTGGTGCCTTTATTTAGGTTGCTCTATACTTGATCCACACATCCTCAGAATAGCTGTCAGTTCCTGGGATATTGCTTTCACGAGATTGCTAATCTATAGATTAAAACATTATCATGGTTTTTTCCCCCTCTCTCTAATTATAGAGAGAACATTCGCAAATAACAGAAATACTCCTTCTCATGCTGTCTTTTCTACTCACCGTGGTGGTGGTGAACACTTCACAGGAACAAATTACTGGTATCGTAAGAAATCACCAGATACCCTCCACTCAGCCAGCCCAAACCACGGGCTTGCTGATAACATCACACGTGCACCTCCTTAATGCCATCCATTGCACCACAGAGATGCTCTTCTTACAGGATCTGGGAGAAATAGCACGAAGAGGGAAGCGGCTCCGTAGGTCACACTCTGTTTTGGAGATAAACCTTCTGCCTCCTGGATCTCAGGGTTTTGACTAGACTTGGCTCTTCTGATGGATGTTGGCTGTGAAACTAGTTAACCCAAGAGAAGCTAAAAATACTGGAAAAGGTTTCATTTCTCCTTTCTGGTTAGAAAATAAAGTATATCACGGAAGTAAAATATTTAGAGAAAACAAGAACTTTATTTTATGAAAGTTCACCTTGGCTCTGTTGACTGGATTATATCTAGAAGTAACATTTCTTTTCCAGAGGAAATTCTGTACGTTTATGTGAAATTCCTCCTTGGAAGAAAGGTAGTTTTTTTTTTTTTTTAGAAAAATCATCCCAATTCTATTTTCTCAATACAATTTATTGGCTGTTGGTGGGGTACAATGTATTAACTGGAGGGATGAGTTTTAATAATTTTCCCTTTGAGTCTTAGAGCTAGGCAAAATCCAAGGCCTTTGTTGTAAAGCATAGTCCTTGTTACTGGCATTTGTTCCATTCATCCCTTCCAGTGTTGTGGTTTGTGGCCTTTTCTGGTTGTGACAGGTAAGTCTGTATAGGTGTGTGTATATGTATTGAAAGTAGATGTTATTATTCTTGGCTTATACACTGTTTTTGTCTGTTAGTTAACTAATTTTTTCCTTCGAATTCTGAATTTTGCCTTAATTGCTGAAAAAGTAAATTCTGTTTTAAAAGAATAAAATCTACATAGGATGATATAGTTTTAACACTTTCTAGTTTAACTGCTAGTAGAATGTTCATTTAGTTACTAAGGATTCCATGGACAGAGGTTTTTTCTTATGTATTTTGTTTGCTTTTATTTCTACCCTTAGCTAATAATTGTACATTCGGAATCATTTTTCATGGATTATGTATTAATTTAATTCCAACCTGTTCTCTGAGCTAGTAATGTGCAAATCATGTCTAAAGCATAGATTATGTACATGGTAATATAAATATCTTTACATGTTTGTGTCAAAATTTGATTCCCTATTAAACCGGGGGGAGGAAATACATATAAATGGCGTAATATTTCATTAGCACAGGGGTTAGCAAACTGTCTGCGAAAGGCCAGATGGTAAATACATTCGGCACTGTAGGTGACAGGATGTCTGTCACAACCGTGCAACTCTGCTGTCCTAACATGAAAGCAGTGGTAAACAATATGTAGACGAGTGAGTGTGGCTGCGCTTTAAGTTTCTTTGAAAAAACAGTCCGCAGGGCCAGATTTGGCTGTGGGCTGTAGCTTTCTGACTATTGACGTATAGCAGAAACTCGAGAGTCAGACAAACCTGAGTTAAATCTGACCTTCATCACTCATCAATTTCTTGAAGCCTCAGGTTTTTTTCTTCTGTTCAACAGAGATAGTCATAGTTCCACCTTGTATAGTTTTGGAAGGATCAAATGAAATAAGCCTTGTCACGTGCTTAGCAGAACGGCACCTGGCATGTTGTAAATGCTCATCTATATATAACGTATAGCGGCCAACCTGTTGTTTTTATTGTTCTCATTATTAGTATCTTTATTTTATTGGTGTATCTCTACAGGCCGCTGAGATCGGTGTTCTGTGGAACCTCAGTGGTTAGTCTTATGAGTGTGTCTGTCAGAGGCCCAGAAGCCTGAAGAGACTGCATTCCCGAGACACCCCTTGCAGCCTCCTCCACCTTTCTACTCACACCCACAAGCACTGGGTAGTCTCTGAGTAAAGACATATGCCGCAGACAATTTTAGTGCTGCTAAAAGTGGCATCCATTTATGTACACAGTTGAGGGCACTGTGATGTGAGCAGAAAAGAGAATTTTTTTTTTACACAGCAACAAATGTGTGCACAAACTCGAGGATTTTAGGGGAACTACCAAAATTGGCCTTGTGACTTCTAGAGCAGGGACATAATGTTGGACGGAAGATATTTTGCTATTTGGAGGCACTGAACCTGCATATTAGAATCCTGTAGGATGTGATGTTTGAAGTAATTGCGTTAAGATTAATGTTGCTTACATTTAAAAATAGTGAGCTAAGGTATTTTTCATGTGAGTGGAGAGGGTGTGTTGTAATATATATCAACTCTTAAACAATTGACAGAAACCTTGTTTTGTATTTTTTTTCTTGCTGTCCTTCCTGTTCCCTTCTTTTTATGTATATATATCCAAGCCTCAAACTTCAAATGGGAACTTGAAAGATAGTCTTAATTGAACTTAAAGAATCTTTTTTCCATTTCCCCAAAATTACCCAAATGAGTGTTACGATCCTTTTATATCTTGCCGTTGGAACCCCATGTTGCTGTTTAAACACTGTGTGGGTTCGTACAATAAAGAAATCTATCTTTGAGAACAAGACTTCAAAGTCAGATCTTTATCGATAACCTCCTTCTGACTTCTGAATTTTAACTGCCTCACAGTTGGGGCTAAAAAAATTAGCGTTCAGACAACTTTATGTGTTGCTTGAAAGAACACTTCAGTAAAATATTTTCCCTTCTTTTCATGCCCTCATCTGCCAGTCAGATTGAGCTCATTTTAATTCAGTCATGTTCTTTATGCGCTTTTTAACTTGTTTGATTCATGATATTGGGAAAGGGGAGGAGAAGAAAGACAGGCAATGACAGCAATCGGGGCATATTTGCTTCAAATTCTGCAAAAGGTGAATTTAATGGAACTTAATTGTCAGTACTGCCGAAGCTTTAGATTTAAAGGCATTCAGATCCAAACAGTAGCTATCCATAGCATTGAAAGTGCAATTAGGCTAAGTAATACAGGCGATTTATGTGTTTAGCAATCTTTTATGCAGGGTATTTACTTCCTGAAACCGCTTAACTGCCTTTCCCTTGTGGTAACGAAAGTGGTTGGCTCATATGACTTTCTTCCCATGATCCTTTGTCACAGGTCCTAGTGCCACCAATCTCATAATAGGCTCCATCGCTGGGCCATCCTGGTAGCAGCTATTGTCCTTGGGGGCACAGGATGGGGATTTAAGTAAGCAACGCCGCATGCCTTCTTCTCAGTGGCTCTGGCACTTCTCTTTTCTGCTTACATAACCAAGTTTTGAGTTCCTGCTACAAGTTTTAACAGTAAAACTGCTAAAATTGAATATTTTTATTCAGAAATGGGTCAGAAAAGAAGAAACATGGAAACTCAAATGTCATTTTCAGGCAAGTGGGAAAACATAAATTATAGAAGGAATCCACTTGCACTGGTTTAAGTAGAACTAAGTAAAAGTTTTTAATGAGACATTTCAGCTTTTAGGAGCCAGCATTCTGAGATATATTTATTTATACATAGATAAGCAAAGAACCTGTGTAGTTGGAAATAGTGGATATAAATTCTTTCTGTATGTTTTAAAACAGACTTATAGTCCATTGAATTTTTGAAATTTTCACAAGCTAATAACCATTAAACAATTTTTGCACATGTACTTTATGTAGCATTGTAATTGTAAAAGCTTCACTTAAAACCAGATTAAAGAAAATATATTTTCATTAATTCTCTAACCAACTGAGTTAGTTTCACATTGGAATTTGAAGTCTATGGCTTTGTGATACTTAATATTTTCTAATTAACTACCAATATTGACTTAACTGATAGGCCTGGTGCATTTTCATAGTGACCTTTTAGCTTGTACATTGATCACTAAACTAAGTTTGTTTAAATAGACATGCCAGATAACCACAAATAATCCTTAATTATGATCCTTAAAAAAGTTTTAAACCTAATTTATCCAGTTCGGATGTTTCCATACCTCAGATTATTGGATAATTGCTTTTTATAGCTTTTAATGCTGTGGTGACTTGATTATCATGATTTGTAAATAAGACCTCTTATGCCAAATAGCTCTCGTGATAAATTAAGTTTCATCCAGACCTATAAAAACAAATTTAAGTGGGAAATAAGACCGTTACCTAAATTCAAAACCCGCTTTGCCTCCATTCGGTTACTCAAAGAGGAAGTTTTTGACCTGAATTATTTGAGTAATTGCCTTAATTATGAAGTTTAGTCTGTTTTTTATTTGGAATCTCGAATTCAGTATATTTAAACCGGTAAAATGTTATTATTAGAATCTGATTACAAAAGAAAAACCAAAAGATGATTTAAATAAATTTAACATTTTCTGTTAATTTTACTACATTAAGATTTAATGACTAAGCCTACAAGTTTTGAAGCAGCTTCAACCTGGAAAGTTGTTATCAAATGGTACTTTTCTAGAGATATTTATAAACTTGAACTCATTTGGTGGGACAGTAGTTTTGCCATTAGTGTGTTTTCAAAAACGCACACACGAAATGGGCAACTCACATTTGAAGTTCTCATCATAATATTAATAAGACAATGCCCACATAATGAACAACTCATGTGGCACTTAACAAAAGAATATATTTTTGTTCAGACCGGCCTAATTTGAGCAAAAATTTTCTTAGTGGCTCATTACTATAAATAAGTGATTGCACATTAAAGTACTCCCATAACCTGCTATTATTTTATAATGCCCCTTTGAACTTTTTTGTAAATGTTCCTCAAGGAAAAGAAATTTGGCTCATGCCCAGGCTTTAGCCTCTTTGGCATCAGGAAACCTCAGTTTCAAAGGCTTGGGAAACAGTCTACTGTGCATCTTTGCCATCCAGCCACGTGCAGCGCCGAATTTACCATTTCAAAATTTGGAAATAAGAGCACTATTCTGTAGCAGGACCTCAAAACAGCGGCCTGGCCTAGCTCACAGCTTGAATTGCATGTTTCTTTGGGGAAAAACTGAGAAGCCTTTATCACTGTGTATATAAGTGGATTAGGCCCTGTACAGATTATTTATATCTGAGAGAGATGTCTAATCGTTAGAAGAACAGAAAAAAAGGGGGGGATTGGCGGAGATGGACACTTAGGTGAGAAACAGCCTCTGTTGATGGCAGAGTAGAGATTACGGTGTAGGCATATGTACTGCTGCACGAAGTCAACGCCCCTCCCCATGCCCTAGGACTCTCATAATAATAATAATAATATAATAATAATATAATAATAATAATAATATTATAGAAAGGCACACAATAGTGTGAAGTAAATACTTTTATGCTCTGAAACAGGCAAAAGAATTTTAAAGTGAAAAGTGAAATAGCTTTAAGAGTTTAAATTTGGAGAAGCTGCTGCTTTTTGTGCTATTAGTTGCTACATGAGGATCTATCTGAATTTGTGTTAGATTTCAATAGTAGCTATGCGGTTTACATTAAGTGTTAAGTAACAGCTTCTACTTTGCAATAAAAGACTTTGGGTGCTGAATGATAAACTTAGGCTTTCCTAGGGCATGGCGTTTTGGAGATGATTAGTCTAGAAATGATTTGGAAGTGTAAGTATTTACTAGTTGAACTGAAAGCCTTCGAGTTTCTCATTGAGTTCAAGGTAAATACAAAAGAGATTCCTTTAGGTTTAGAAGTTAAAAACAGTTTGTAAAAAATGACGGCTCTCAATACCTTTATTAGAAATCCCTCTTGAAACCAGGTTTCTATTACCAGAAGAGAAATTAGCAAAGCAAACTGAAGAATTTGAGAGCACATGCACTTTCAGACTAAAGGAGAATGTATTACCTGCTCAGAAGTATTGCTTTTTCCTAGTCACACTTCTTTAGGTGTATAACTGTGAGTAATTTAGATGTAGAAGTATAATGCCATGTGTGACCTCTTCTAGTATAAATGAGAGATTAGCTATGCTTTGACCCCTGACATTACCTGTCATTCTTGAGAGTTTTTTCTTAAACCATATTTCCTCTGACACAGGTGGTAAAAACGATGAATATATGTGAATGTGTGTGTATGTGTGAATGTATGCACCTTTATGTGTATAAAGTGCTAATGAAGGTTTATCACGATTATTGAGATAAAAATTAATATAAATTTAGATCTTTTTTAGTAGGATAGTAGAGTCTAAAAGCTTTGCTTAATGCAAACAACACTCCTATAAGCAAGGTTATAGAAATCCTGGAAGGAAAAAACATGCTTTATTTGGTAGGTTATTTTGTTTAACATATTCTGATATGTTGGTAATGTGGTAGCTATATTTTAGTAACTTCAGTTAATCCAATACTCCAAAAGTATGAGGATAATAAGTGAGGATATAGTTAATGGATTCCAAGTCGTTAAGGTGAAAATGAATATAAGCTCTTGGTTCACCAATTTGTCCAACTTTTCTCCACATCTGCATTTATTTACTCTCACCTCATGTTCCCTTTCTCTCCATCACCTACATACGCAGAATAAAGGTATGAACTATGGTGCAGAGGATTTCAAACTTCTGTTCTGATTGACTCATGGAGACTCATAGCCTATATCCAGTGTTGAATAATAATGCTACTTGATTAGATCATTAGATCTGTTGCTTTTTATTAAACTTTGGAAAAAAATTGTGTAGATGAAGGATCGTTTAAGCTTAGGAAAGTTACAGATATATAAAAAGAGAATTTTATATCTCCATTTCAAAATGAACAGGATATCTGTTTTTACTGTGGACATTCCCTAAATTTTAATACAGGAAATTAGGTGGGCGCAATCTAGTCATTTGCATTCACATAAAGTATATGAACACCATAGTTGGTGCTAATAGGAAGAGAAATTCTAGGAAAGAACTTGAAGGTAACAGTGATGCAGTTAGTTTACAATTTGGATCACAAGATCTTAGGAGGAGTGTTGAGCACTTCTGACCATATTATAATGTTTCAATCTGTGGAACCCGATCACCATGTTCCACTGTCCCACTGCTTGCTCTCTCCATGGGCTTCGGTGGCAGTAGTGGCCATATTGCCTGGCAGAGCTTTTTTTGACATTAAAGATGGTAATTTATTATGGCTGTGATTATTAAATGTGATTTCTTCTTTATGAGAAGTACTTGGGTTACAAGTTTTTACTAAGCCTAACTTTGTAAACGATTCTCTTTGGCCTATGATCCATTTCATCGGCCATGCTAACGAAAGGATTGTTTCGGTATTCACGTAAATGAAAATTTAAAGGACCCTCCCTGGGTTATCACAAGGAAAGTTAACTGAATTGTTTGAATGTCAAGTTGGATGAAATTTGAAAGTAACTTAATATTGATAATTATATTTTCTCAAAAGAATAAATATATATATTTATTGCTTTTGCTTTTTACAGGATTAGGAAATGGAATCAGTGTTAGCTAGTCTTTCCATGAGGAGGATAACCAGACTGTTGCTTATCTAAATTCTATGACCATATCTCAATGCAAAATGAAGAGCCTGATTCCCTTAGTGCCTTATCCCTCCTGAATTAGGTACTTTCTCACTCAGATCTAGCAGATGGTGGTGGTGCTAGGCTGGCCAAGAAGCCCCAGTTCAGCTCCCTGACTCAGCCTCTTGAGGAAGTGAACTCAGTCTAAAGTGGCCTAGGAAGGGTTGGGCAAAGTGTTCTTGGTGGTGGTGCTGGGGAGGGGGGAGGGTGATGACTCATTGTGGAAAGATAAGATGATAATGATGGATAAATATATATCCTTGAAAGATCTAAAGGCTTTGCAATCTGAAATGGCTGTTGTTACCTGAAGAGCTTTGTTTTAATTTTGTATAGATGGAAATGTATACCATATATAGTGGGAACAAAAGCACAGCTGTTCAGAAGTAGTAAAAATTGATGAAAACTGGGTCGATGCGAGGTTTATGGATTATGCTAATATTTTATAATGAACCAGAAATAGCTTACAGGTTATGATCAGAAAGTTAATTGCTTTCACAATCCTAGTGAGCAGAGAGTATTCAGATGAAACAGTGTGGAAGGAAGATAGCAAAGTACTTACTCTGATAGTTGTGTTTTCATATTAAAATTGAACAGAAAGACTTTTTTTTTTTTTCCCACATAGAAAATTGAGGACAAGCAGTGGAACATACAGCGGCTCGTAGTGGTTTTACAATTGATAGATGTGTGGGGGGCCCTCACAACCAGCATGCCACAAAGAGTGTCCCTCTTTGTCTGCATCGAGGTTCCACTTTGCTCTTCCATATTAGTGGAGTAAATATGGTCCTGGAGTCCCCATCAGTATTCGAGTCCATTTTCCTGTAGAAATACGTGGTTCTCCAGGGTGGTTGGTCTTCTGGTCTGGCCTAGGAGCCCAACCACCCAAAATAACATCATAGCTATAAAAATTGCAACCTAAGCTTCAAACACTGACTTTTAAAAGGAACAGAAGCTTTTGGACACTGGAAGTTGCCTGTATGTCAGGCTGAAATGGAATTTCATATCTCCATTTAAAAAATGGGGTTATGACATTGGACGTGGCTACTCACCTGACATTCCCTAAATTTGAATAAAATAATTTAGATATGGGAAATAAGAGTCATTTACCTGCATGGCACTAGCTGGCTTGATCTTTCCATTCATTTTAATTGAGGAGACATTCGTTTAATATTTCTCTTGATTTCCAGTAATAGATAGATAAATAGGTTGGGGCCCATCGTCCTTCAGGGTCATTTCACAAGGTCAAGCTGTCCCTATTATTCCCCACCTGACTCACGGAAAGTGTGGTTCCTTATGTGTCTGCTTTCAAGAGCTGTGAGCATGGGTAGCAGAAGCAGATCATGTGCTCCAAGGCAAACCTGGTGAGAGGTACATTATGAGAGATGTCCCTTTTCATCTCATCTGCTTTCAGGGCAGCATCTGCAATGCCTGCTTTAAAGAATATTGACTCAAAAGAGGGTTCGAGGGAGATAGGGAAGAAAAGGAACTAGCACTGTTGTAAATAGTGTTTACTGTGTTGGATTACCTGCTAGCCAATGAACCTTGTGCTTAGGCCATTAATGGAGACGTTTTAATGAAAACTTTTTAAAAGAAGTGGGAGATTTTCTTTAAAATATTTTACATTTGGTATTTTAAAAGAGAATCATCAAGTGGTCATCTCAGGAAAAATAAGAACTTTGCAGGATGCCTTTGTATATATTTTGAGCTTTGGTCTTTTAAAATTACCTGGGGGAGGAGGACCATATTCGAATCCTCTTGGAACTTAGGGCTGGAAGGGTATCCAGCTGGCCCTGAGTGAGCGGGCAGGGGAATGAAGGCTCCTGGGGACTCCTCAGTCTCCAGTTTTGCATGATGCCTCGGTGGCAGCAGCGTTGCACCCACCCAGTGTGCAGATTAAATGCATGAGCCCCCTTGCTTGATGCCCCCACATGAAGCCAGACCATGGGGGAGGTTGCAACCAACTTTTGTTGTTGCCTTGTACAAGTGTCTTGCTGGTTCTCTCTTTCCTCTTTTTAAACATAGGAACCACTTTTTAGGAGACTGGACACTGTGTGCAAGGCATTTTAACTTGCTTCTTTCAACTAAGCTAATCTGCTGCATTTGCTTAACTAACCTGAGCCTGTGTCCATTCTCCTCTGAGTGCAACTGTCTTCCTGTGCACTCCAGTTTTCAATTTTCTGGACATGAAAAATGCTAGTTCCATAGTGGGGTAAGAGCTCACACACCCGAGGCTGTGAGATAACTTGAGGAGAACAAGCCTTTTTTTTTGCCATTTTTGGCAAAGGCTGATCCACTGATGCAGAATTCTCAGGTCCTGGAGAGAAACAGCTACAAGACCTTTGCAGGGGTCCCCAACCCCTGGGCTGCAAACCAGTACCAGTCATGGCCTGTGAGGAACCAGGCCACAACAGCAGGATGTGAGCAGCAGGCAAGCGAGCAAAGTTTCACCTGAATTTGCAGCCAGCACTAGCATCTCTGCCTCAGCTCCACCTCAGATCATAAGGCATTAGGTTCTCATAGGAGCACCAGTGCCTGTGAAAAAAGTTGGGGGACCGCTGCTTCAAGTTTTTCTTAGTTCTAATAGCCCCCTAAGTGAAAGAGCCCTCCCTGTAAAAATCATCTAGTTACAATTGGCCATGCCAGTTACTTCTGAAACAAAAGACAAATTGGGCTAATGAGGCTTCCAACGATTTAAAATGAAAAACTTGAAGCTTCTTTAGGTCTTCACAAATGGAGGTACTCTAGTGCAGAGGTTACCAAGATGTTAAAAAGTATGAGCCGTTCCGTGAATTTCAAGCTGTTTTGGAAAATCCGCCTCGTTGTGAGTTGATTACTTTGCTCTGGAGCTAGCATGGTCATTGTCATCACCCTTCTCTCATTATGATCTGATTAATATTGTGGATATTTCCCCCCTCTGCTTGCATCTTCTTTTGACGCGCTCTGGAAGAAATGTCAAGAAGAGGAGGTTCGATCCTACTCAACAAGGCCCCATCTGAATCAGCTGCACTGGACGAACGGTGCCTTGCACTGTTGGATTCTGGGTATGACATACTTGCAGCAACATTGCCAGAACTACTAAGTCTGTAAACAAGAACATCGGGTGGTAATGACAACAGAACTAAAGATGGAGTGACAAGGATGAGGTCAAAGAAAACTGTCCTTTTCGGAAATAATTTCAAAGAACTCCTCCCACCACCTGTCAATAAAAGGGGGCAAAAGACAATGTTATAAAAAGAACTATTTCAGAATCTTTTTTTTTTCTAACTGAAGGAAGAAGGAGCAACAACAACAAAAACTTAAGTGCAATAAAAGAACCATTAAAAAATAGGAAATGATTTTTTTTTCCTTCCTCAGCCTGCTGGCACTTAATATCTTCTAAATGATTTGGCATGTTTTTTTTTTCCTTTTCCTACCAATGACACACTCCAGTGGCATGAAGATTAATTTTCGAAAGGGTAAAATCTGCATGGCATATATACAACAAGCAGCTAGCAAGCCAATCCCCAGCAAAATGAGCAGTTGACTTCCTAAGATGAAGATGACGATGACAGATGAACACATGGGACCTGCCTGGCCCCCACGCCCTAGTCTAGACCAAGCCCCTCAAGGAGCTCCTGCTCTTGTTGATTCACTTTCCCATTGTCTTTTCTCCTGGAACGAGTATTCTTTGGAAATGGGAGCTGGAATTTGAGCAATGATGCTATTGTATAATTCTTTTATAAATGTAAATATGGAAATAAGAGATTTTGACACATCATTTTCACTTGTCTGTACTGACATATTTTTCTTGTAAAGGTTCTCTGCAAATTTGAGTTTATTGTTTGCTCTTCATCTTTTTGGGTTCTTTTCTCTATTTCTCTGTCTCTGTTCTCTCTTGTAACATGTTGTACAATGATTGTTGGGCTTGTTTAAAAAAGACATGGAGCCACAGATGCAGGGAGTTTGGGCACAAAACAAGTTCAATTTAAAAATGAAATGCTTGAACCCCCAGAAAACAAAAGGTGGAGGGGAGGGGACACAAAACAAAAAATAACCCATTTAAAATGAAAATTATGTAAATGCGAGTGTATGTACTGATGAGTCTCTAAAATTTTTTTGATGTCATTATAAACATGTATATAGTGTAAGAGAGTAGACACCCTCTCAAATTAATCACAGAAGTGCCAAGCTCATGATTTTGGTTTTTGGTTTTGACGATTTTCTTTCCCTGTCTTTAATGTGAAAGGAGGATAAACTTAAAGCCTTAAATTTTAAAAATGATTTTTCAATGTTGAAAGCTTGGGAAAAAATTAAAGCTTTCCATTTTCTTCACATCTATTACTGTCAGTATTTCATTCACACTTCATCTTCCTGCCTGAGAATATGTGTGGTAGAACCCTACTGTAAAACCAGTAACGAGGAGGGCAGACACAGCGATCCCCTTCTTGTGATCACTATTGTAATAGTCTTTAATTGTGTGTTGCGTTTTCAGCAAACCTTGTTTGGCGCACAGTGTGTGCTGGTCTGTGGAATGTTGTGCTGGATTACAATGGGTTCTACCATATACAAACTCACCTTATTTTCCCCTCCAGGCAGATTTGCAGATGTAATCTGGGTTCCCAAATCCTTCTGAGTTTACTTCACTTCCATGGAGCTCTCTTCTTCCATAAATATGATCATGACCATTTTCTGTCGAGTGTTAATTATCTATGTTAATAAAGAAATTGGGTCCCAGCTTTGTTTGGAATGTAAAAACTCGTACACGATCCCTTCAGTGAGCTTTCTTGAGGCCCCCAAAGAGCCCGCACTTCCCTGAGGCCCTTTTTTTGGGAACAGGACATCACTTGTACTGTTCACTTTATGACAACCAGATCAGTTTGCTAGATTTAGCTTTAAGTTTTTTCCTAGCAAGATTCATGACACTAGTCTCACAACTTTGGCTTTGACTTTGGAAAGAAAGGATCATGTCCTAAAGATGTACTGCTTAAAACAGTGGGAGTTTCCCTTCTATCCTTAATTATGGAAGTATCACAGTCATAGAGCCAGAAACCTTAATTTCTACATGCTACAGTAGACCATAACCCAACATCTTACTCCTGTTGTTGCTTTTTGAGTACTAGGTGCTACACAGGTACACAGTCTCTCTAGAACTAGCCATATGTTTATATTGTAATAACGGGGCTCTTAATAAGGTGTATCAACCTTACTGTGGCTTCATAAGACACAGGTTGTATCCCTTATCTAGTGGCAATGGCTTTTTCAGCTCAGAGGAAACTCAGATTACTTAGCATCTCTTCCTGTCACTGCATTATTTGTCTCCCTGTTGCTGGATCCTACTCACTCATGGATTCTGTCACTGCTGTGTACACCATGTACATTTTATTGCTCTTCCAGAGGCACCACGGTGACTTAATAGAAACAAAACCATGGTGGTTACAAAACAAGTTAAATCTTTATTAATTAACTTTTGAGCATTTCACAAACAACATTGTAAATGTGCGATGTTATGTTTTAAATCAGACCACAGTGGTCCCCAAATATTATGTACATATGGCAAATGTCAGTGTAACTTTTTGTTACACTGGCAATTTCATAGGTAACCAACCCTATGCTCCAATGTTAAATTATTTGTGTGTATATGTAAAATACACAAGCTTTAAGCTATGTGTGTATGAACGTGAAAGATAATGCAACCATACCAATCATACACAATGGATTATAATTATTTTTGGTGGTATTAGGTTATGTAGTTTTAAACTCTTTGCTGTATTTTCTCTTGCACACACCATTCATTTGCTGATTTTTGTGATGTGAATACTCTTTTATTAATTTGAGCTTAAAGCACAAGTATATCACTTTAATGTTACCCAACAAGAGTTATTGTTAAATGATGACAGGTTCCATTTCACCCGCTATACTTTTGCTGCATTAATTAATGACACATGGATGAGATGTGTGCTTAACTTCATTGCTCATCTGAGATACTGCATGAGCCCACTGAATTAGAGCTACTCCTATTAGGTAAATGAGCAGTACACATAGGTGCATGTTACAAAATGAATCACATATTGCAGTGGAGTTTACCAAGTGGTATGTGTTTTTTTTTTTTTGTGTTTTTTTGTTGTTTTTTTTTTTTACTATGCAAAGATGGAAAATGCACAAACTTTTCAAAGACTAGTGTCTGGAAGAACTTTACAAACAATACTTGAACCCTTTCTTTAAAGTCATCCTATCATATTTTATAGTCATCGTTGATTTTCATTTTTAGATGGTTTGTAATTTTTTAAGTGCACAACCTGAAGTTTTGTTTGAAGTTAATAAATTCATTTATGATCTTGTTGGCTGCCTACAAATGGAGATTTGGTACTCATTGTATGCATCTTTTAGTCAAGTGTGTATTAAAACTTTTGTTAACATAAATGTTGTAGCTTTATATTTTGATCATTTTTCATAAACCCTTTTTCTGTGACTTCTTGTATTGTTGAATAAATGGCCATGTGCCTGATATCATCAAGTTTTAGCACAGATCTCTCAATTAAAGGCTCCTTGAAAATTTAAGCAGTCAATGGAGCAAAATAAAATCTCTGATTAATGATAATGTATTCCTGATTAGGATTCAGTTTCATTGAATTTATTGGAAATGCTTTGCTTCTTATAAATTGGTGGTGAGGCGGGGGATCCACCTTAGAATCATACCATTACTGTTTGGGGTTTTTTTTATTCATTAGTGTCTATTCTGAGTGGTAAGGAGGTGGCTAGTAATAACATCCACCCTATTGACTTGTTACCAAATTTTACAATTAAGCTATGAAGAAAATAGAAGTGTTTGTTATATGAATCGTGTTATCAAAAACATTTGAAGGAAGGTATGCCCTCACACCTCACATGGACTTGGTCATCAAATGATAATCCTTCATGAATGTCTTGTAGTGTGTCTCCTCTCCGTTCCTGCTGCCAGGCTTGGTTTGGTATCCACAGCCACAAATATCTCATTTATCTTCTGCACTAACACAGAGGGAGGCTAATCTGACCATGTCATTCCTCGGAAAGTTTGCTGGAGCTCTTCATTTTCTATAGGATAAAGTCCAAACTTAATCATGTACCTTAAACTTCTGTCTTTCACAACCTCAACTTTCGTTGGCTCTTATCCTCTTATAGGCACCCCACTTAAAGTTCTACTCAAAGAGCTGCTTCTACTCAGATCTGAATAATCTTAAGTAAATGTACCCGCTCACCATAATTCATTTGTTTCTATGTCATTTCATGTAATAAAAGAAATGTAGAAAGCACTTACATATAACATGACTATTATATTTTAAGAAAGCATATCAGAGTCACTTATGTTTGGCTTTAGAAAAATTACCTGATTATTTGATAGGTTTTTCTTTAAGTCATTTTGTTTTTGAGGTTAACATTAAAATGAGTTCTACTCCATGCTCCCTAGGTAACTGACTGAGAAAGACGACCCAGAAACTAGAAACTTCCTACGTAATAGAACAGCAACCCTAGAATTAAAACTTTAATGTGAATAATTAAGTAGATAGTCCACATATTCAGGATGGGATTCCTAAGTAACTTTTGAAATTTAAGGTAGGCATGCTTTAGGTTAATATGTAAGGGTTAGGGGCTGCTCCTCATTAATTTATTCATCCAACAAGTATTTATTAAGCCTCCATGACAGGAACTCCTATTAAGGAACAAAAGAAAATTCTTGGCCTAAAGTTGCTCACAATGTGGCAGAGAGATACTGTGATAATGAAATTGTGAATGGGAGTAAAAAGAACTCATGTGGGGCATGTGGGAGAGGGGTGCAGAAAGGCTTCCTGAAAGAAGTGAGTTCTGAACTATCTTGAAAGATGGCAGGAACTTACTAATCTAATAAAGTGGGAAACACTCAAGGCATAGAAAGCAACATGTGCCAAGACCCAGGAAGAAGAGCTAGACCCTTGGGGTAAGTAATGCTAAGTGTCTGATCCATCTGGCCTGTGTTTCCTTTCATCTCCCTCCCTCCTTACTTTTTCCCTCCTACCTTTCACAAACACTTGATCTATAAAAATCCTATAGTACTGTGCAAGATCTCAAGGACACAACGATGAGCTCTCAGGCTTGTGAACAAGATGCAATATGTAAGTACAATATGATAAGTACCTTAATAGACATAAGTATTAGGTGCTTCAGAAGAAGAGAGAAGGGAACACTATCCTTGCCCTTGAAATAAAAGAGGGTCTCACACAAGAGGTAGCATTTGATCAAAAGGCTGTGCAATTGAACCTAATCCCATGATCACACATTGTTAGGTTTAACCAGGGCTCATTTTGGCCGGTGGATGTTCATTCACAGATGCCTTGGAAGGAGAACAACTTGTAATATTCAGTCTAATTTTCTAGTTCAGATATCTGGATTCCTTTTGCTTGTGTGAAGATTATTTTTACAAGATTCTCCATCAGAAGCTTATATTTTTAGATATTTTCTCACTGATGTACTCATCATGGATCATCAGTCTTAAGTGTTTGATACTGTCCACAATAACAAAGAGTACTTTTTGACCTGACCTGTAAATCTCTAATATTTTCTTAACGTAAAGATTCCTGGCTAATTCAGCCTTATTCAGTCTGGAATAAAGTGATGGATAAGAACCATAAATGCTTTTATGGAATCATTTGTAAGTCTTTCAATTAATGAAGGGTCAAAATCATTTTCCCAAGTGTAATTGTACTTCCGGTCCACTAAAGCTGGTGCTTATCTGTCTTATGCCTTGGAGAGAGGATTACCTGTCATTCCTCAGCCTTTTCAGAAACCTATCAACAGGTCTAGCTCCTTGACTAGAACAAGTTCTAGGCCATAAACCTGACTTCTGGAGAGAAAGGAAATGCCATGATCCCTCCTTACCTGAAAATAGTTTTCCTGCTGTGACCTGCCTATGCTCCTTTGCCAGTTGATTGCCTGTATGCATATACTTGCCCTGGTGTGGCTGCAAAGACTGCACTTGTGACCCTCAGAGTCCACCTTTATGAGAACATTTATCAGACTGTGATGATCATTGAATGCCATATAAGCTGAGTAAATTGATTGGTTCTACAAAAACAAGGCAAAATAAAGTAGAAGAAAACATAATCTTCATCTTGAATGATCAGGAGTATGTCAAGAGTTCTTCAGATGTCTGGAGCTTTAAATAGCTTCTAGCCTTCAGGAGGTAAATGAGCTTGCAGCAGAGCTCCTTCCTACGTCAGGCCAGGTCTCAGGGTGAAGACAGAAAAAAGGTAACTTGGATTGTAAGTGACATCAGGGAGGTCTCAGTTCTGTAGCAACAGACACAGACTTGTAGGGTCATTGTAACTCCTGTAGAAATAGTAAAGACTGTATGCAGAAGGCTAAAACTTCTTTCCTACATAGGTGAAGTGGCTATAAAGCAAGGGTGACAAACCCTAATGTCTACAGAAGCTAATTACCAAGATGAGCAGAACAGAATAGTATAGAAGATGAGAAGGGTGAGGGAGATGGAGCTGAGCTGGAGAGCACACAGTCTGTCTCTACTCAGCTCCAGCCAATAGTCACCATGTGGAAAATATTTCCACATGGCCTCTTCCATTTATTTTTCTAGAGAAGCCAGAAATCCAAATTTGTATACAAATTTGTATACTTTTAAAATGGAAGCCTTTTGGCCCCGAGCATGTAACTTCTGAATAAATTTATGAGACATTTTCACATGTGACCTACAGGAATCATCTGATAATTCCAGTTAGTGCACAGATGTAGCCTTGCTTCCAGTCAGGGTGCGTGTGACAAGTCATGCAGGCATTCACATGAGCTGCCATTACAAAGTTGACACTGTCTTTGTGTGTGTGGTGTGTGGACAAGGAGCAGACCCTGAAAACCATAGAGTATCCATGGCAGCCTAGAGGAAGGATATACTTTTGGTGGTGCTTTTTGTGCTAAGTTTATTCAGATGCGCTCAACTGACAAAGAACAAATCCTGTGTTGGCAAATAGGCTTTGTCTCAATGCTCATTCCTCAATGCTCACTAAGGCAGCTTAATGGCTGCCTGACTCCTAAGCCATGTCTACTAAGGTTTAGAGAGAGTGCTGTGGTTAATTATGGATGTCTGCTACCTGGCAACCAGAAGTGTACCTGACTAGAGCTGCACAAATCTTAAGACAGTTTTTCACTCTTTACTCTCAAGGGCAATATTGGATATAGGGATAAATTGGTCAATCCAGTTAATCCAGAGGTCTCTTTGTAGTTTTCTGGATCCAGGAAAATAAGGAAAGGATTCTTGAGCAAAGAAATCCAGAAGCTTAAAAATCTAGAAGCTTAAAAATCCAGTAGAAAAAAAACAACTTAATTACAATTTTGTGGGAGATTTATTATGAAAATTTATGTTTATTGCAGAAATCTGGAAAACAAACAAAAACTTAAAGAAAATTAAAACTATTATGATCTAATCACCAATATACAACCTTCATTAATATTTTGTTAGTTTCTCAAGCCTTTATTTTGTTTCTCCCATCACCACAGAATCAACCCATAAAGGTAGACAGCAAGTGGGTCTCTCATTTTCATTTCCCTACTTGTGTGTGTGTGTGTGTGTGTGTGTGTGTGTGTGTGTGTCTGTCTGTCTGTATGTATGTATGTCCTATGTACTGTTTTTTCATGTTCTACTGGCTCCAGAAACAACGGTCAGATCATTAGGGCAAAGAAGTACTTTCTAGCATCTCGGCCTTGGCTTAGCCTATTTCTTCTGCTGGAAAGATTTCCTCTTGCTCTCAGAGCCCCAGTCAAATTCCCATGCACCCCCAAGTGTCACCTCAAATATTGCTTCCTTCACAAAGTCTTTCCTGATCCTACCACAGCTTTCTAGGTATATACAGAGAGTGTGGGAGTTCCAGTTAGTGGTGAAGCTGGGGAATCGTGAGGGTAGATGGGGATTCCTGGGTGGCTTTGTGATATACTCCTCAGATCCACTTAGAAGAATAAAGGGATTATAAAATGTTTATTTGTCTGTCAGGAATGCTGCTGGGAGATGGACATCAGCTGTTGACCCTTTTGGGGACTGCCTCTAGTGAAGAAAACGGCCCTCCTCGAAGCAGCACACAGTCTGTCTCTACTCAGCTCCAGCCGATAGTCACCACGTGGATCAGTGTGGCGTTATCAAGGCCCAGCCCTCTAACCCCACTCAGGACAGCTCCCCAGTCCAGACCAGCTCCAAAAGCTCTGCTTTTGTTGGGCCTTCATGAAGCTCATCTCTGCCTTGGAGTCTGCTTCCCAGGAAACCCCATCTGGATCAATCACCAATAGCATGATTTTAGCAGAGCTGGAGTATGCAAAGAGGAAAGGGAGGAAGTGGAGAATGACCTATAGTCCTGAGAAAAGTTGTAGATACCCTGAACTGTCATGCGTGGACTTGATCTTTTAGGCAGTTGCGAGCAGTTTTCTGATGATGAGAGTAACAGAAGCTATCTGCCAGTAGTATACGAGACAGATTGCAGGTAAGAGAGGCAAACCAGTTAAGGAAGAACTGAAACAGGGCTCTGCAATGCACAGAGTGGAAGGGACAGATCATACAGGCAGAATCAACAGAACTGGGCAGCTGGTTGTGGAAAGCAAAAGAGAAGGAACAGTGAAAGATAAAGGCCAGGTTTGATACCTAGTGGATGATGGAGACAATCTGGAAGAGATCCTGATTTAGGGGGCAAAGATGTATTCCATTTTGGATCTGCTGAATTCAAGGGGCTTCAAGGAAATCTTGGTGAATATATCCAGCAGGCTGTTGAAATGAGGATGTGAAACTCCTTAAAGAAATTGGGATGAAAACATTTACTTGAGAACCATCTATAGATGCAATGATTTAAAACATAAAATTAGAGGAAATTTCTCAAGGAGGCATCATAAAAAATTGAGGGGCGTGGGGGAGAGAAAGGGCTGAAAATATTAGGAGAAAATATGGGATGAATGCGACAAAAGGAGATTACTTCCATGCAATTGACAGTACGTGCTAAAAGATTACTGATGGTAAAACTGAATTCTGTTGGTCCCCAGAACAGAACTCAACGAGAAAGGGTAAATCTGATTTTCCTGCTGTAGCCATGATTCCAACTGATGTGGAATTGCTAACAGCTCTCCTTAAAATGCAACATACAACTCGATTACTGAAAAACTCAATTACTTCATGAGGGCATTTGAAAAGATTTGGAGGGAAACTAGGTTTCCAAGCTTGGAACTTTTCATGATATCTCCATGTAGCAAAGAACACATTTAAAAAAGAAATAAACCTTGTACTTCAATTACCATAACCATAATTACACTTTCTTCAGTCAGATACTGAAATTACAGGAGATGAGTATGACACTCCCATACTTATTAGAAGCCAAATATTGATTTATCAGCAGAGTAGTTGTTTATTAATAACATCATAATAGCTCTTCACAGAAAAATATTATTTCTGGGCCACTGTGATATAAGTGCAGATGATTGGCATAAGGTGGAACACAAGAAAGTTGGTAACTGTTCTGGAGTCTTAAAATTACATTCCCAGTGCCACACAAAGAGGAGGCGACATGCTTAAGACATTGTATCAGGCATTTAATATTTTGAGAAATGTGAGTTGAACATAGAAATAAAAAGAACCAATCCAAGGAGAAAGTCATGGTTACAGCTAATTAAAACGACTGTATTGGAAAGTCATTAATCTCTCTTTCTTTGTGGTGTATTGCCCAGAGTCACATTTCATTAGCAATGGCTAGAAATGAAAAATAAATTTTTCTTTGTTAAAGTTAAAACTCTGAGAGGGCCTTGTACTCAAATATTTATCTGAAACCAAACATTCATATGAATGGAGGAAATGTAGTTAAATCAGTCCATTTTTTATTTTTTCTCAGGATATATACTGAGTAGGTAGCTATTGATATGAAATAAAAGAACCTTTGGCTTTTTACAGATGATTGAATTACAGATGAATGTCCTTGAAAGAAGTCCTTTGACTATCAAAGTCTGTACAATTCTCAGTTAGGGAAAACAATTCATTTATCCACAAATCACATATCACTTATCTTAGTGGACTATTACAAATATTTTATATCACTGATCATCTCTCTATTTGGCTCACTTTCCTACAATATTCTGACAGTAACATAGCTTTGCAATTAGTTTGGTTAGAAAGCTTTGTATATATTTACTTTTATTATAGTGAAAGATAAATTTTCAATTCCTTTCACAAACTGTGATAGATATCTAAAACTCAACTCCTTGTACAAAAAGTGATTGACAGCTAAAAATAATGTTAATATTTTGCTTTTAAATTAAAAGATTTTTTTCCAACATGGAAAAATAACCTTGGAAGCATCCCTAACAGAATAATTCCAACCCCTCATAATACTCTTCCCTTGCTAGATTTGATGAGGGCCTGAGAATATCTCCACCTTCCTATTCAATGTGAGAGAGGCTGTTCTATTGAACGTGTCATGGGGAACCATTTTAGAGAAAAGGAAATTCAGTTTCAGAAAGCAACTGGGATCATGGTTCTGGCCAGAGGATGGTTGAACTACAGTGGCTGAGAAATGAGTTGGGTTATATTTGTAAATATCACTTTGCAAAAATCATCAGAGGGATAGGCTTGTGTTTATTAGCAGATGAACTTGGCTTTAACTTTATTTTGTTTGCTGTTTTGATTTCCTCCCAGATTCTACAGTTTTATGTCTGAAACATTTATGACTGGGGAAGGTAAGGAAGAAGTTCAACAACCTCTTTACAACAAGCAGCTCAAAAGTGTTTCAAAAACTGCCAGGCATTTGATGAATGCTTAACACAAATGCATAGGTTGTTGCCTGACATTTTTCTGATCTTAAAATGGATCGGTGCAATTGTTGTGTAATAGATGTCCTGGACAATTCTCTCACTTATGCCTGTGACCTAGTGAGAAAGATGCGTTGAACTAGAAACTCAAGAAATTCATTTGAAAATAAAATTTCTTTTGCTGCCGAGGATGACAAACTATGTTGGATATCAAATAAAGATGTCTTGTTTAAGAGTAGAGGTGGTCGATTTTTTTCATAGCAACTCTAGATAAGTTTACAAATTGAAAAAAAAATCACACACTTACAGATAGAAATTTATAAATTTCTCACTAAGATTTAATCAATGCCTTGGCCTGTGTCACAACTTTGTCAGAGTCTAGAAGTCTTCTGCATGATTATTAATTCAAAACCATGTATGAATGGGTGTCCCGAGAAGTGTGTTAGGTATAAAACTTCATCTGAATGTGAGATTCCAGGACAAAATGGATACACATACCTACATACAATTATATATATTTATAACATAATATATATTTGAATATGTAACATGGTCTTCTAAATCTGTGCTTATACAAATTATGTATAAATTTAAATTCCCTTAAGATATAGCCCCCCAAATATGTCAGAAGCATGGGGACTGTTGAAAGAAATTTACTCCTCTTTGGGAGCTGCTTGTCATTACAGAAGGGGTGTGAGTCACCTACCTTTCTGAAGGTTTTCAAGAAAAAAGTGGGGGAGGTTAAAAAGAAGCTTGATTGCAGAGTGGCTGAATGGTGAAATGGCACATGCTCTCCGTAAATCTTAGTAGGTTTCAGTAGTTTCAGATGTGTATGCCTAATGATGCTTGAATTTGGCTGATACAAGTCAATTTTATAAGCATAAGGGACTATGCATTTGTTATACTGAGCACTGATGCAATCTCAAAGCTTGTATAATATGAATATCTAAACAAGTTAGAGAGGGCTGAAGTCATATGTTTTTTTTACTGCTTAAAAGCCATGTTTTTCTCTTCAATGTCCATTATAATACATGATATTATTTTCTTTATTTCACTTTTAATCTCTTAAGTTACCTTGCTTATTTATTTGTTTACATAAATATTGTTAGTCTTTATCAGTAGAATGCAAGTCATGGGCAAAAACTGCTTATCTTCTTCACTGATATATGTCCCCCATACCCATAATAGTTAATGTGTATGTGCATGTGTGTGTGTAATATTGAACAAATATTGGTTTGAGGATATATGTCATTATATTTCAATACCTTGTTCTTTGCCTCTCTTTATGTGCTGTGTTCCCCATTAGCTTGTGGATTCATCAGTGTTTAAAAGGTATCTTGACAATCTCTCATTTCACCCAGTAGAGGTCATGCTTTAAAAGAGCAAGTAATCAGTCATCTCAACAATCTTCTTTCTGCTCAGGAAGATGTTGTGCATAAACCCTCACATTTCACTGTCCTGACCTCACTCCAGAGAAGCAGCACAGGGACGAGACTGGTGGTCAAAGAGAATAGAGAGTGACTGCCATCCCAAGAGGGACTGGAGTTAAGGCAGGATGTGATTTATTTCTGGTTTCCTTACTTGTTTCATTACCCTAGTTAAATGTCTAAGTGCTCTAATAAAAGACATCCTAAATAACCAAGAAATTCTACTATTTTTGGTAAATAAATTTTTGTATCATTTGATTTATGTGAGGAATGAAGAACACTATCTTAAGAACTTTATCTTAAAGAGCTTCCCTAGATGACATAGTCTTAATTTTTTTTCATTTTTTGTCTTTATTGAAATATAATTGACAATTAGTGGCTTGTATTTACATTGTACAATTCAATGAGTTCTTTTCCCACTTATAGTTGGCATACAGTAATATACCAGTTTCAGTTGTATAGCATAGTGATCAGAGATCCATATAACTCTCAAAGTGATGACCCCACTAAATCTGGCACCCTTCTTCAACCTTACATATTTATTACATTATTAACCTCTTCCCCATGCTACACTCTACATCTCCATGTCTATTCTGCAACTACCCATTCGTACCTCTTAATCTCTTTGCTTTTTTTTTGACATCCTCCAACCCTCCTCCCATATAGTAGCCCTCTAAATATTCTCTGTATCTATGAGTTTATTTCCACTTTTGTTGTTGTCGTTGTTGATTTTATTCTTTAGATTCCACATGTACATGAAATCATGTGATATTTGTCTTTTTCTATCCATTTCATTTTATTCAGCACAATACCTTCCTGGTCCATCAAGGTAATATCTTTTTCCATCCCCTTCCTTTTAGTCTGTGTGTGTCTTTTAATCCAAAGTGAGTCTCTTGTAGGCAGCATGTAGGGGTCTTGTTTTCTTATTCATTCATCCACCCTATCTTTTAGTTGGAACACTTAATTCTTTTCCATTTGAGGTACTTATTGATAGGAATGTAGTTGTTACCATTCTTTATTCTTGTTTTTGATACATGTTTTTTCTTCTTAAAGAAGTCTCTCCAACATTTCCTGTAATACTGGCTTGGTGGTGATAAATTCCTTTTGCTTATTTTTGTCTGGGAAGCTCTTTATCTGTCCTTCAACTCTAAATGATAGCTTTGCTGGATAAAGTATTCTTGCTGTAGATCCTGGGTCTTCATCACATCGAATATTTTGTGTCAAGCCATTCTGTCCTGCATAGTTTCTTTTAAGAAATCAGCTGCAGTCTTATGGTGCTCCCTTGTAGGTAACTATCTGCTTTTCTCTTGCTGTATTTAAGATTCTCTTTATATTTAACCTTTGGCATTTTAATTGTGATGTGTCTTGGTGTGGACCTCTGTGGATTCCTGGTTTGGGGGATTTTCTGAGCTTCCTGGGGTTGTATGTCTATTTCCTTTACTAGGTTAGGAAAGTTTTTCATCATTATTTCTTTAAATAGCTGTTCAACATCTTGTTTTCCTCCCAATGCTCCGATGAGATGGATTTTTTTTTTTTACCTTTAATAGTGTCCCAAAGCTCCTTAAATTATTTTTATAGTCTTGGCTTCTGTTTTCTTGCCATTCTGATTGAATGTCCTTGGCTTTCCCATCCTCTATACAGGTCATTTGATCCTCTTGTTTATTCCATTTAATATACTTCTCATCTCAGATAATGTGTTCTTCATTTAAGACCAGCTCTAGCTCTTTTTAATTTCCATTTTCCATTTTTATGTTTTTTATCTCTTCATTGAGTTCTCACTGAATTTATCTACACTTCCCATAAGTTCATTGAGTATCTTTATAACCAGTGTTTTGAACTCTACGTCTGTTAGATTGCTTGACTTCATTATTTCTGGATCTTTGTTCTTCTCTCATATGGTTTCTGATTCTTTGTCTTCCCATTTTGGCTGTCTTTCCATGTCTGTTTCTATGTACTAAGCAAAGCTCTTAAGTCTCCCAGTCTTATTAGTGTGGATTTGTGAAGCAGGTGTCCAGTGGCACAGTCCTGAGAGGGGTTCAGCTGCAGGCTAAACTTAGCTCAAGCATCTATCCCATCATGGCCACCTGTTAAGATTCAGCAAGCACCCCACAGATGCTGTGCTTATAGTTGCCTCAAAAGACCACACCAGAAAAAAAGGCCAGTTGCCTCCAGTGTGAGTCTAGGCGCTGCTCAGCAAGGAGCACCTGACTCGCTCAGGATATACCTGGATGTAGCTTGGTGGGGCTGCCAGTTGGGGGAGGTGTAGTTTCAGGGAATTTTCTGGGTGGAGCGGCCTCTGTTATCCAGTTTGATGACGTCTCAGCTATGGCAGCGCTGTGTCCTATGAGATGTAGGCTCAACAGGGAACAAGGAACAATGGACACCGCTGTCACTTCTGTACAGCATGAGTCTCCCTAAGCCTTCACTCTGACATCGCAGTGCTTCCCTGTAAGTCCTGGTGCCCCCTGTGCACAGCTGAACCAGCACTGGTGCCCAGAGTGAGCAGGTCTGTCACTGCGAAAATTTGCTCACGGACTGGGCCCCTTTAAGAGGCTGCCACTGCCGCAGCCTCTGTCTCATTCAGCCACTAAGGACTGGGCAGCCCCGCATCCTCGCCCCATCCGACCTTCTGTTATTGCAGGGTGATTTCTTGGATTTCTCCACAGTCGTATGGCTTGTTCATCTAGATCTCAGGCGATTTTTCCTTGCTGCTGCTCCTTGTTTCCATCACAACTTCGATTTGGTTGCCAGAGGAATGAACAGAGCTTCTATACTCTATGCCATTTTTTCCTCCTAGACTTAATTTTTTACTTGAAATTTAAGTGAACAAAATGAGGTTAATTATAATCCTTGGTTCCTGATATACACTATCATTAGTCCATTGACCTTTCATATGCATGTATATATTTATTTACATACCTACTTATTTAAAATTCTATAATAAATATTTATGAATATTTTCAATGTGATAATTAAACATTGATAGTAACTAACATTTTCTATGTAAAACTCCTCCATTTTGTCCTTTTGGCTCTTCCCTCCTAATGTAATTACTACCTTGATTCTTATAATAATCATTTCATTGTCATTTGGAAACATACATAGTTATATTCTTTTAATAAATGGATTGTTTGTTTTTACTTGTTTTAACTTCATAAAAAGAGTATCAATATGTTGTATATACACTTTTGGGACTTATGTTTTTCTTCTCAATATTATATTTATAAAACAATCCACAGTGTCCAGCTAGCTGTACTTCATTCATTTGAACTGTTATTAAATGGCCTATTATGTGAACATACTACAATTTACTTAATTCCCTATTCTTTGTGCATTTGAGTTGTTTCCGGGTATTTCTTATATGAATAGTGTCTCCGTAAACATTATTTTACATTTTATTAGTGTACAAGTGCAAGAATTTCTTTGATGTTTATATTGAGGAGTGCAATTTCTTACTCATGGAGTAAGAATGTTCAACTTCTTTCTACAGTGATTATACCATTCTTAATTTATGATTTTAATTGTTTGCCAAACTCCAGGATTTCTAGATATTTATTTAATTAATGGATCATTGATCATAGAATAGATAAATAATAAATCAAATTACAGAATAATAAAATAATAAAGCAGAAAAAATGTTGAGATTATCTAATTGAACCTGATTTACAGAGAACATTGGTGCATAGGAGAGATTAAATAATTTGCTCAAAGTTTTAGAAACAAGAGGTTTTCAGATACATCACCTAGTAATATCTCCTATTTCTCTATGGTAGATAATAATAACCTTCCATTTTTAAGATAAAGACATTAAGACCTAAGAAAATAAAAAAGATAAGCAGCAAAGAAGTTATCTCAGCTTAGGGTTAAAGTTGAATTTATTCAATGCATAGTTTTTTCCATTAGCTCATATTGCCCTGTGGGGTTGACTTTGATGACTGCTTCTCCAAAAGCCATTCCCAACTCTCTGAACAAAATTCTTTACTGCTTCCTATAGCAGCTCTTTTTTCCAGACTTACTTGCATCTATAAATGACAATGTGACCTAGTTGTAGCCCATGAATTTAAGCCTAAGTCTACTCACTGATAGGCATAATAGAAATGATTTTACTTTCTTGATTAAAAAATAACTGATATGGCTGAGCTGGCACAACCCTTCTCCCTACTTTTTGCTTCTTGCCTTGAATGGTGATGTGATGTCTGGAGCGGTGGCAGCTAACCAGTGAAACTGAGGGAAGGTTAAGGGAATCATAGAAACATAGGGCCTGATATATTTGGTTCACTGAATTAGTAGTTACTCATCTCCAGACCCTTATTAGGTAAGAAAAATAAACCTGTTTTTGTTTAAGCTACTGTGGTCCCGTTTTCAGCTACTTGCTTCTTAATGCATTCCTAACTAATACACCACGTTACAAAAATTATCTCAAACTAAATTTAGAATGTTTTTTATTTTCCAATGACAAAAATTAAAATCTTGTCATTAAATGGGAATTTTTTTAGGGAAAAATAATTTTATACTTTCATGCTTAACATCCACTTTTAGATAATAGTCTTTCAATCAAAAACTCCATTTCAGATGATGTGTCCATAATCACATCAAAGTAATATCTCCATTCAGCAAAAGCATAATTAAAAAAAAATTAAGGTACTGGATAAAGAAAACACTAAATTGGCTGATTGACATTTTAATTTCTTTGTCCAAGCATGAGAAAGAAATCTTATCAATGAAAAGTTGATTAACGGCACTCACTACATCAGTTCAGGTTCAAAATGAGTCTGTTCTCATAAATAAGTTCAACAAACATTGGTTAAAAAGCAATATGTGTGTTGGGCTCCAAAGCTGAGTAGTCAGACATGATTCTCACTCTGAAGGAGCTCATAGGGTTAGTAGATAGGAGTGAGAATGAGAAGAGACAGATAAGCATGTATAACAATTAGACTACAGTAAGTGCATAATGAAAATATGAACAAAATTGTATAGGGATCCAGAGCAGAGCAGAGCTAACTCCCTTAGACATGTACAAGTCAAGGAAGACTCTCATCCCAGGAGTCCTGCTCATACTGTGAGATATTCTATGTCTTCAACAATTAGGTCTACGTCCTTATTTGTCCTTTTACAGATGTTTTTCTCTTGGCAAAAGTCCATGATTGCCACTGGATCTCTGGTTTTTTGAGCTGTAAATCTCTCTGCTCCTCCTATATATGTTTAAAGTTGAGATTTTATGTTATTTTATGCTAGTACATCAAGACTGAAGCCTTACAAAAAAGAAACTTACCATTGCTAAAATCTTAGAACTTTGTCACTATTGCCTTGGTATGTAAACCAAATTGAAAACAAATCACTTTATTGCAGTCTCCTTTGGAAACGAGTAGCTTGAAAAACAGGACTGTTCTGAAAGCCAATACTTTTAATGGTCACTCTCGAAATGTTGGGGTTATAGCAAGAGATAAACTCAACTTTCGATAAAGCCATAAGAATTCACATGAGTTTTGCAACCTACTGGAAAGAATAGGCCAAGGATGGATGTACCTTGAGAAGTACTCTAGAAAGAAACCACCACTATATCTATTATCACAACTATAGTATCTTTACTGTATAGGCAGGAAACATATGAATGAACTATTCCTGCACCCCTGAGTAACTTTATTTTCACACATTTTAGATTCAATGTCCAATATCATCTGACTACTTCACTGCAACTTGTCCTTATGAATTTGATGACCCTTAATGACTCATCCACTTATCCCAATGGGCATTCCAGGAAATTGTCCTTGTTTATTGCCATCTTCAAATGATAGGAACAGCTTAATAGAATGAGAGAAAGTAATTATTTTTGCTATCTGATCCTAAATGTTAAAGAAGCACCCTAGTCTTAAAGTCTGTCCCCATCATTTGCAAATTAATACACTGCTGAAGGTGAAAACTATCTATATAACTGCTCATGAATTTCATTAAAATTAATCAGAAGTCCTTTTTAATGTCTTTGAGAATTGCTTCAAGTGGCAAAAATCAGAAAACTTACCCATCGGGCACATTCATCTAATTGCAATTTACTTCTCAATTAGTCACTCTTTCACCGTAGGCTGCAACCACATAAAACTGAAACAATCCTTTTGATGACAAATGACAGTAAAACCAATGATTTAGTATTATATAATTTAAATGACCATTGGTATATTTTATAGCAAGTTGGAATGATGAGATGGACGAATTCCAGATGTAACTTGGTAAAATTATCCTCTCTGTAAGTTGGACCTACCATAGGTTCCCTCCTAGGTGGTACTGGGGAGCAAGAAGGAGAATAATGATGGACTATATAGTCAAGAGAATATAGTGACAGATGGTGTGTGTTTGTACAAGCACACGCTTTAGAACAGATACATGACAATGAGTAAAGCTAAGTTCTGGAAGGAGACCATGTTCTAACTCTTACCAGCTAAGTGACACAAGGAAAATCCCTTAACAGCAAAATGAGGGAAAGAGGAAGATAAAACATATTTTTCTTAGGGTCACATGAGACCATGTGCTGACCAAATATTCATCATCATTAGAGAGAGTCATCTGTGAAAACAAAAACACAGGATCAGATATCAAATTAAGCACTCTCATATGTACAATAAAGTATAAAATATTTTATTCAAATGATTCGGTAATGGCTTTGTTTTTATTTAAATGCAAGAATTAGTATTCTGTTTTCCTTATGTAATTATTAGGCTGATAGTAATTTTCAGATAAAAGATATACATTTCTTTCCAAGAAACTCTCCAAATTGTCCTGATAACCAAGGAATACTAAATATAGGTTATGACACAGTACATAGTCATTAAGATATTCTGAATAAAAATATTCAATAAGATGACTACTTAATTTTCAAGTGCACGTTGATAAATTGTACTTATGCGAAATGTTTAATCAGGGCGTTGTTTTCCATTGTGGCACTGCAAAAGTTTCACTGAAGGTCAAAACATTCAGTCCCAAATATTTATATTGAAAAGAAAAGAAAACATATGAGTAGACACTAGCTAGGCCTTATAAAAATTACTTTTAAAGTTTTTGCTTTCGTTGGCAGGGAATGTTCGAGGCCATCTGGTTGGCATAGCAGTGCTGCACACCCTCAGCTACTATACAGCAAGGGGAGACCATCTCGGTTCATCATCTCAGACTTACAGGAGCTCAACGGCAATGGCCTTGACTGCCTCCCTATATTGGCAACTCATTTCCGTGGTTGTGCTCAGAATTTAGAGCTGCTCCATCTCTAAAATCTGAACCTTAAATATCCTTCTCCCTGACTCGAACCTCTCTGCCTTCCAGTACCCTCTTTCTTTACTCTCCTTACACTTGGTTCTTTCCTTTCAATGAGACTTCCAGTTTCCTCCCAGGCTTTTTCTTTCTACCCCCAGTCTCCGCTTTTTCTAACCTGCTTTTTACCCTTGATTCCTTTGCATCCTTCTCTTTTATCAGCATTTACCAACACAGCTCTAACATTGAATCAGTATAATAAAGATGATTCTCTTCTCCTGCGTTTAGTCAGGTGGACACTGCAGGAGAAAATAATAACTAGCATTTATCAAGTATTTGCTACATGTAGCACCATTCTAAGTGTTTTCTATGTATGTTCTCAATTTATACTCACTAGCCCTAAGACAGGGTTTTGAGGGGGTTTTGCCCATTTTATGGGCAGGAAAATCGTTTTACAGAAATTGAGTTAACTTGCCCAAAGAATTACATCACATCAAAGATACCATCAATTGCAGACATTTCATTACTTAAAAAAAGAAAATGCTGCAATTCTAATTGCAAGATGCCATCAGTTGATAGATACATCCTGATTTCAGTGGTATTTAATGTGGAAAAAAAAGTGCATTAAAGAATCAATGAACTATGCCAAGTGACAGAGACATGGTGGAAACCTAGCAGTTTGGATCCAGAGCATAAGTCATCATTATGTTGTTCTGCTTTGTAAAAACCACACAAACATGCAAAATAGTTTGTCACCAACTCATGGTCTCAGACTTTGCCTGAATTTTTCATATTTCTTTAGTTTCTCTCTCCTCTCTCTTATTTTATATTTTTCTCTTTTCTTCTCTTCAATGATTATTCTAATGATTACTCTCCTTAAGTTCTGTATTGAATACTTCTCTCTTCATTCACTTTTTGTGGATGAATATGCCTCTTACTTCATTAAGAAAATGGAGACCAAATCTCTCTCAATTCCTGTTCCCTTACCTACATAGTACCTACAGACATATCCATGTCAAAAAGTAGCCTCCTTTCTTCCTCATTCAGAGAGAAAGCTACTCCTCTTCTGTTAAATGCTGGTTTCTCATTCTCTTGTTCCTAACACTTTTTGTTTCCTCTGAGATTTTTAGCTGTCCTCTCCTGAATTTCAACTCCTCCCTATCCATTGGTTTATTTGCCTCTGCTAGTAAATGTGACAAAGATCTGATCCTCAATCTCCTGTTTCAATCCTTCACCCTCTTCTTTTTTAAACATCATAGAAAGTGCTTCACAGGGGCACTTTCAGGATTTCCTCACTTTCCATTTCTGTCTCAGCCCACCACTTCTTCTCCCCCAACATTCAGTTGAAATTGATCTTAGTAAGTATCTTTGTGACCTCCTGTTTTAGATCCAATGGAAATTCTTTGTCTTCATTTTATTGACCCCCTTTTCTGAATGTGAGTGATGTGATTTTCCCTCTTCATGAAAATCTCTATATCATTGGCTCCCAAGGCACCATACTCTCCTGGTTCCTCTTAACTCTCTGTTTCATAATCACATAAATGTCTGCATTTCTCAGTTTCTATCCTACTATTGTATACTCCACACACTTTCCCTGAGGGTTTGACCTATTGGTTAGACATAAATTTAAATCCCAGATCTAGACTTCTTTCCCATACACTATACCACAGGTGTTTATCTTCAGTCTCCACCTTTTCTTTCCTGCTCATCATTTCCATTAAGATGTCAGTCATCTCAAACAACATTGTGAAAAAAAATTCTTAATTTCGCTTCCTAAAACTACTCCTAAAAACATTTTCCCCCTCTTAGCTGATGATAATTCCAAACCTAAAGTTGCTTAGCCCCCAAAACTTGGAGTCATCGTTAATTTTTCTGTTTTTCTTGCATCTCACATGTAGTCCATCAAAAATTCCTACCATCGAAATATATTCAGAATCTGATCACCTTCACTGACTCCACTGCTACCACCCTTTTCTATAGAGCATCCTATTTCATCTAGTTAATTGGACCAGTTCCTAACTGGAGTACCTACCCCTGCCCTGTTCCCCTTTAGTCTGTTCTCTACTGAGCAGCCATGATGGGTTTTCGACCAGCTCTCTGACCTCATCACCTACTATTATACCTGGAAAACACATTTCTCTATGCTACCTAATGCTCATTTGTTTATTTAATTATTTAGTTATGTGTTTGTTTTTGATACATGGCTGTAGCTCCACCATTCAACACTGAAACTAGAAATACAAATCGTTATACATATATACACAATTTTAAAACTAAAATATCAATTTTATTTCCCCTGCTCCACTAGAATATAAGCTCCATGAGTGCAGGGACTTTGCTTTATTCTTTATGTATGTACATTGTCTAGAATAGTGCCTGGCACGTGGGCACTTAAAAATAAAGTAAGCACTGCATATTTATATACCACTGTTTTCAAGCGTAATGTAACTATCAACATGTTCTAAACCAGAATTAAATCCACTCATCCCCTGTTTCTGTTCTCCATTCTCTCTCTACACTCCTTTCCTTGACTTTGCTCCCCAGAAACACAGAATTGCTCTGTGTGTTCTCTCCATGCCTTTGCTCATGCTGACTTCTGAGCCTGCAGGAGACCATCCCCTCCTTTATGGCCCCAGGACACTTGTACAACTCCTTCTTCAAGAGGTTTGCTAGTCACCTCCTCAGAGATACCTTGTCTTCTCTTCCTTTCCCTTCCTCTTTTTCTTTCCCGACCTCAGGGCTCTTTCATGCCAATTTCTATCCCTGTGCTCACACACTGTGTTTCTCTAATGACCTTCTCCAAGAGGCTGAGGACTTCTTGAAGTTCAGGAAGCAAGTTCAAGACCTCACCTATGATCTTCTCCTTCACCCTTAGAATGCAATTAGAAGCCGGCATTAGTATGCTGAGTTCACAGACTGAGAAACTGAAGTACTCTACATCTAGTTTCAGAGCAGGAGAAAAAGCCCAGAACTCTTAAGGAATTCTCTCCAGAGCTCTTCCTTCTTATCATTTGGGCAGGGGGCAGATTCCTCATATCTTCCATAAGCTTTGCTATAAGCCTGGGTTCCTCCCTATGCCCCTCTGAAAGGTAACCATGGATACTATTGAGCTGGCACAAAAGCTTTCAGTTAATGGAGACTACAATTGGTTTTCAGGATGCTTAGAGGGTTTTGAGGGGAGGGGCAAAACCTGGAAACAGTTTCAAAGGTAGAACTTTTGCCTCAGGCCTCTCCCTGGGCTGGGTATATTTCAGTTGGGGTGGATGCTAGTGGCCAACAGAACCCCAAAGGGGTGACAGGGCTCTAGCCCTGGACTAGAAGATTAACCAGCTGTGTGTGGACATTCAAAGACAATCCCAGGCGGTTACTCTTCCTGGAAAGCAGCCACCCCCGCTGTGAATCTGGAGCGGTGGGCTGACTCCAGCGATGCCAGCAACAACGCGGGCTCCTGAGGTGATCCGGGCTACAGAGCCTGGAGATAACCGGTCTCCTGCCCCCAGTCAGGGGGAGCTTACAGTAGGGCCACGCCCATACCCACATCCTTGTCCCAGGGGTGTTCTTCTCCTTCCAGTCCAGGTCCGCAGGCAAGCGAGGGAAATTCACACCCAGCAAGTCTCGAGGAAGGACCTTGTTTCCTCACAGCCCTTACTGACCACTGGGCGGGCGTCCACGTGCCTTTCCCGACCCTAGGAGTTCCCGGTATTCCCTCATATCTATTTTCGAACAAGGCACGCCTGGAGGTGAAAACTGGGGAATCACACTCTCTCCTAGACCGGGACTGGGCTGGGTCCCAACTTCCCAGTTCCCGCCCGCAGTGTCACACCTCTCGAGGCTGGACCGAAAAAGCCAAACCACACACAGGCTCAATTCCGCTGGGCGGAGAGTGGGTGTGGGTCAGGGTCAATGAGGGTGTGTGTGTGTGTGGCCAAGTCTGTTTATTTCCTGAAGTGCAATTATCAGGGGAGAGAGGAAATAAGAGAGATGGACTTGGGGGCGAGAGGTGGCGGCAGTTTCCTGGCGCTTTGACGTAGACTCGAAGAGGCGCGGAACACTCCCACTGCTTAAGAAGAGGCACCGTAGCCTCCAGGACGCTGAAGCTGAGGACCTGCACTCTCTCGGGAAGCAGTCTGAACATTTTCTCTCCACGCACTCGAGGGAATCCAGACAGGGCTGAGCGGGTAAGTGCGGAGGGCGCCCTTCTTCCATCTGGGTGTAAAGGCGTGGAGTAAGGAGGCTAGTGGGACACAAAGGACTCAGAGGGTCCCTGGTAGCTCTGCCCGAAGGAGGGTGAGGCGGTGGAACCAGGTGCGGGCTTGAAACGCGCGGAGCTCAGCGCGGGTTCGTAGCAGGGCGCACGGAGGACCCCAGGGTTGAGGAACTTCCAAGCTCAGGAGGACTCTCCTTTTAAAAGAAGGGAACCTGCCAGCGCCAGCGTGAGCGCTGTGGCGCCAGCAGACAGGGAGACCCGGTAAACGCCAACTTCAGCACGCTGGACAGCGTCCCGCCCTCGTCTTCCACTTAGCACTGACATCTTGGACTAGTCCCAAAGAAAAACAATCTTCAGGGCACTTAGACTTTGATATTTTAGTTCAGAAGAGGGCATATTAAATGTAAGTTTGTTCTGAGAGATAGGCTGTGTAAATGATATATAGAGGAAACATTTTTGAATAACCTTGTATCTCAACATGCCTCTTCAAAACAGGAACATACATGTTCAAATGATTTCTTCTGTGCAGAAGAGAAAGATTTCATTTTATGGTGTGATCATTAAATGTTTCATGAGCTGTGCCCTGCTTGCCTTCATCATACTAACATCTGAATGGTTTGGAAATATAAGATAAAAATGAGTGAGCAGTACATGCCCTCCTGTGTCTTCTTTACCTTAGATTTGTTTAAGTGTGTTATACATCTTGTAGTCTGTGAGAGTCAGGTAACTTTTTTTTCTGGGGAAAATTTAGGCTGTTATTATTATTTTAAGGACACCATTTCTCATTGCACTTTTCTAAAGTGTAATGTAATAATTTCAAAGTGGTATATAGATGCCTTGATTTTATTGCAACGTCTTGATAGCCCAAAAAGTTGAATGAGAGGCAAATAATTTTTGTTAAAATTTTTAAGATTTATAGTAAAAAGAGAGAAATGAGAAAACACTTCTTTATAAAAATTATATCAGAATCATAGGACGTTTTAGGTGTTTGTAAAGTGTCTATTGATCCTACTCTGATGGGTTAAATATATGTCCCTTGGTTCACATACTTTTTAACACACTATCTTGTGTTTATTTTTATTTACTTCACTTTATAACTCTTATGCCTTTTTTAAAAATTAAAATCACTATGAATAAGAAAGCATTCAAGAGTAAAATATATTCAAATTCTTAATTGCATGGAAGTTCTAGATTAAGAAAGCTAGGCTAAATTACGATATAGAATAATTAAAGACATGCACAGGATTTAACATGTTCACTTATGGCTCTTTAAATTATATCCCTCTGTACTAAGGAAAATACATTCCCTTATTCCTCTTACAAAGGAACACATTTTAGGAATACATATTTCTTATTATCTATATCTTGGTTTTACACTAGCTGGCTGGAAAATGAAACATTTTAGATAGAACAGGGCTTGTGATACGGGAGGGAAGATAGGACTTTTCCTAGAGACAATAATAGTGTTTCTTTTGCTAGCACCAGGGTTCTTAAAGGCGTAATTATTTTCTTTACTGAGTGGAACACAAGCAGGGACTCATATGAGATATTTCCATCATGTGCATTTTCAGGGTCATGGCTGATCCTGGGAACAGAGGAGGGATCTACCGCCCGTTGAGCCTCACCTGCTCCCTGCTCATTGTGGGAATGTGCTGTGTGTCTCCTTTCTTCTGCTATAGCCATGCAGACCTGCTGGCTCTTAACCAAGCTGATCCCCAGTGCTGGGAGTCTTCTTCAGTGCTCCTCCTGGAAATGCGGAAGCCTCGAATTTCCAACACTGTTTCAGGTTTCTGGGATTTTATGATCTATCTGAAATCATCTGAGAATTTGAAGCATGGGGCACTGTTCTGGGATCTGGCCCAACTCTTCTGGGACATCTATGTGGACTGCGTTCTCTCCAGGAACCATGGCTTAGGAAGGAGGCAATTGGCCGAAGAGGAAGAGAAGATCTCAGCTTTGCATCTACACCACTCAGGGAAAAAACAAGGTGGTCAACCCCAGGTTCCAAATCGTGAAAGGGTCAATCAAGTATGGATGTGTTGAATTGTGAGGAAGAGGGAAATGGCTTTAGGGGAATCCATTGCCACATGTATACTTCTCAGGGTAGACCTTAAAACCACACAAGGGATAGTATTTCACTTTCTTTTGTATTTCATAGTAGCTGTTTATATCAATGTATGGTCCTCATCCTCATACATCATATGAACAGAAGCAAGGAAAAGTCAGAAGACAAGTAAGGAAAAGCACGATTCCCAAAGAAAAATAAGGGCATAAACGGATGCCCCAAAATTAATAAAAATTTTTTCCATTAGCTTGAACACTGGGAATTGTAACCTGTGTTTATTTGCTATGGAAGTGAGAAGATTCAACTATAAGCCTGGAAATATTCACAACACATATGCTATTGCCCCTTTTAAATTTAAAACAAACAAACAAACAAACAACACATTGCTTTCATGTAAATGGTAGACCTCCTTGAGATTACTTAGCTGAAGTGAAGAGCAGAAAATCTGTCTGGCTTGCAAATTTACTCCTCATTCCTTTTAAAATAAATCTCAAATAAGTAATTAACTTCTAGCAAGCTGAATAATTAATGTTTGATAATTTTGAACTTCCTACAAATGTAGAGTTTTCACTGAAGTAAATACCATATTCGAATACAGTTTTCTCTAAGGGCACTAGAAGTGATATCCTTTATAGAATCAGAATGAGGGAGAATTAGCCTCTATGAGTTAAGCTGAAAGATATCTTAGCCTATTCATATTGTTCTTATTCCTTTTTTGGTGTTGCTTCAACCCATCAGCTTCCAATGCTTGTAGCAAGGGCTGATTGAATAGTAGTGACTCTGAGAATTATTTATGCACCAGTGGAAAACTGAGGCATAACTAATTTCTGCATTTGTACATTTTATTGTGAGAACTGTTATATATTCCTATAACTATTAAAATAGCGATTAACAGTAACAGTTTTAAAGCAACCCCTTCCCAAAATATTGTAGAGCCTTTGTATATCTGGTTCATTTTAATCTCAGTAACTAAAAATTCCCATGATTTGCCAATCCAAAAAACCAGACAAACCACTGCTATTATTTTATAAATTTATTATTTTGGCAAGTGTTATTGTACCTCAAACCAATTTCTTGTTTAGAGAAAATATTCTTTCAGCAGCTTAGCTACTAAAGTGGAAATACAAAATGAGTATCCTTAGATGTTGGTTTCCAATTACTCAAGTTATTCATAGTATAAATGAAAATAATAATATTTGTGTTAAGATAACATAAAAATTATATATATATATTATATATATTATATATATATATATATATATTCCTTCTCTAAAACAGCTTTCAGTTCAATTTCTTGCAGCAAGGTTATCAGGATAGTCTGAGATTACATGTAATTTTCTGAGCAAACTGCGACATGGCATTTTCTTATTTTTTTAAAAAAGTAGATTTTTCTTCAGCTTTGGAAGCCGCTTCCTTCCTCTTGCTACAGAGTTGCTATTGACCCAGCTGGTGTGCAAACTGTAGCTGGAGTTGCTATGCAAGTAGCAAGAGTGAGCATTTCACTTTATTAGAGTTATTTTAGTGTTTGAAATAAACAATTGTTTGTAGATCAGGAAAAAAGCCTTTCCATTTAGTTTGTATATTTATAGTCAAAGAAGGTCTTGGGTCAGGAAGACACCGTGTCTAAAAGTTAAATAGTTGCAGGAACATCAAGATTTCATCTCAAGAGGCTTGGTAAAATCTCTAGTGGCTCAACTGGGCTCTGGATGTACCTGCACAAATTCTCCACTAATTTTTTCATTTGTTCTTTGGAGATTTGTATCCTACCAGGTAGAGATAGTGGCCAGGGTAAAGAAGTGCTTGTCTCTATTGTTCTCCAGAGAAATCACATCATCAGAGCAGAAGGAAAGAACTAAAATAAGTGCCTACGTAATATGCAAAAGGTTCTGTTATTTTGGTCTCTTCAAATTAAATAGTTTAAATACACTTGAGAAATGTTGATATAAATTGTGCTTTGTTAAAAACATAAAACTTATGTATAATTTTTATGTGAATATATCATATTTGTTACGATTGGGTCATAACAAATATAAAAATAGATATATAAACAAGGAATATCAAACAGCTGTGTAATTGGGCAAGTTAATTAACTTATTTAGCCCTTGGTTTCTTCTCCTGAAAAAGAGGGATATGGAAAGAACTAGATAGTCCATAAAGTCTCTTCAGTTTCTCCATTCTAATGTTATGTGACGCTATAAAAAGAAATTTACAAAAGACGTGTATTTAATTACGGAAAGACTCTGGAAGAGCTTTACCCCAAGGACAGCTTACTGAGCTGGTGATGGATGACCTGGACACGGTGGCTATTTACAACAATGATCAGCAGGAGCAGAGGAAGTCTAGGCATGATCATACGAAAGAAGTCTAAGGGCTAGAGATACATCATTTGAGAAGGCTCAAAAAATTATTGTTATTTAGGCTAGAAAAATATGAGCTAATAAGTGAATGCTAAAATATTGGAAGGTGTGAAGAGGGTGTACCAGGCTTAACCACTAAAATATGATGCATTATGTGAAAGGAGAAGAGGGAGGGGGGGGGAGAGAGAGAGAGAGATTGATTTAGAAAAAAAGGTAGGCTGATGATAATTTCCAAACCAACAAATAGTAAAGTTGAGGTTAGCATATGCTTTAGTAAAAGCTTTAATGCAAATCAAGAGATTATGAAATATCCTTGTGTGTGTCAAAAATGACGGCCTCTTCCTTCAACAAATATTGCTCTGCCCCTGAAACAGTTTGCATGTTCTAGAAAAACTTGTCTTTGCTTTCTCCATGACAGGAAAATTAAAATTGAGATTTATAATTTGATGGTGTTTGCAGTCGTTGTCTAACTAGCAGGCAAATGTTCATACTGCTTATTTTTAAAACGCTAAGCAGAGAAAAAACAATGTTTCAGATATATAAATAATTAGATTCACAAATGCTCGATTTCTCCTTTATTTCAAGAAATTTCCTAAGCAACATGTTCAGAAATTACCTATTTAGAAATCTATTCTGAGGGAACATTAAGCGATGTAGTCAATGATGCAGGATGAGGCTCTTCACTGCAGTCTTATTTATAGTAATGGAAAATTCGAAAATAATCTAAATGTCCCATGATAGGGTAGTGATAAAACAAATTACAGTATAAAGTATTTATGCATAAAACTAGTTATTTCAGGAAGATTATATCATGAGAGGTTTTAAGTTTTTTCTTTATGTTTTTATATTAAAAATTAAATAATGACCATTTTTACTTTTTTAATCAGAAAAATATATCATAATGTATCATAACAAGGAAATGTATTTTTTATAATTTACTTAATTTATGTTATATTAACAAACTGCATAGGACACAAAACTTTGCATACACACCTCTGCAATAAATATAGACAGAATTTTGACAGCAGAATGACAGAAAAAGTAATTTTTCCTTTTAAAACTAATATATTGATATTCAATTAACCTGAAAATAATTTGGTGACCTAAAGATTCATTCGTTTTCTCTATTTACAGGTGCATATTCTCAGCAACTAAGAATCCCTTCCCTAAAGAAGAAAGAGTTGATTGAAGATTTGCTAAACATGCACATGCACAGGGGTGGGTCTAAGTTCTTTGGAAAAATGACCAGTGGCCTGAAAATGAAGAGAAAATAAATCTAACCTCAGAGCTAACTCAAATCTTAGAATTTTAAAAAATATATATTTTTCTTGACTACTGATCACTTATTTACCTGAAATGGTGGAAATGTCCAGAGATAAATATTAAGTCACATTCAGAGTACTTAGTTTCATTCTTTTAGGCTGCTAGCATGTTTCTTCAAGTGATGACATTACTGCCTGATCATTTCATTGCCTGAAAGTTCAAATAGCTTCCAAAGATGAGTAGGGAATGAGGGCTACTCAGATTCTTTGTATTCATTTTGATCATTTGTTTGGGGATGCTTGAAATCGTTAATTAGAGTACCATACATTTAACTTGAATACGTTGCATGACTTCCAAGCCATTAATCACTAGATTGCTTACACAATATATTAGTTACCAGTTTCTGATGATCTATAATACCTGAATCTTGTTGGAAAGAATATTTTTGAATATTTTGAACTGAATGAAGAAAAAAAAACCCCAGAACAAAACAAAAAACTGGCAAATAAAGCATTCTCTAATGGAAACAAAATTAATAAAAGCTCTAGACCCCAAGTAACGTTATTGAAGTCTCTTTATTTCAATATCTAATGTTACAATGAATGATAATCCAAACTCTAATAAAATAGCAGTAAGTATAAATTTTTCCCAATTAGTATATTTTGTTTGATTAAATATTAAAACTTTATAATTGGTTATACTTTGCATCGAAAAGGAAGCTAAAAGTAAAATGAAAAGCTTTATAAGAAAATAATATAAAGACAATATAAGAAAAAATATGTGGTTCATAGCAGAAAAATCCAATTAGCAAATTTGAGTTCTGGACACATTGCTATTTTTACCTCTAATTACTCTCATCTCTCCAATCACGATGACTGTTATAACCAATCATTGACAACCAGTTTAAATTTCATATATGTTAGCAATCCACTTGCTTTTATCAGGTCCAAAGGAAGCCTCAGTAAATGTTTTCACTGATGATATAGGCCCTCCGTAAGCTGAAAATTTTATGTAACGGGTCCTGAGAAGACACAGAGGACCAGAGGACCAGTCAAGGCCTTCGACAGGGGAAACAAAATTGGGGAAGGAACTGGGAAGGGCCCAGACTCAGCAATACTCGAATAGGAGAATGAATACATTAAAAGCTGCCACTCTTGGCTAAGATCTTTACACGGGCTCAGGTTTTGCTTTCATGGCTACTTTTTCCAACATCTTTCATCATATTCTTAAAAACATCCCATAAACTTACTACTTCTTATAAATCATTGAAAATTTGCCACTCATAATGCTTATAGTGCCTGACCCTTACCACTCCCTCAACTTGGTATTACACAACAAGGTCTACCAAATTTTTCTATAAAAGGTCAGACAGCAAATATTATATGCTTTGTGGGCCATTGGTCCCTGTCACAATGAATCAATTTTGCTTTTGCAGAAAGAAAGTGACCATAGACAATACTTAAAAATGAGCATGGCTATGCTACAATAAAACGGAAATTTGAATCCATTCATTTCAAGTGTCACAAAATATTATTCTTCCTTTGATTTTTTTTTGATTTTTTTCAATTACTTTAAAAAATATAATAACAACTCTTAGTTCACAGCCTGTACAAAACAGGCAGTGGGCAGGATTTTGCCCATGGGCCATGGCTTACGGACTGATGCTCTAGGGCATGCTTCAAACTTGTAAGGAACAAGCTGGGATGAAGTAAGGAGAGTGAATATGTTGAGCAATAAAACGTAATAGTCGAAAAACAAATTCAAAAATATTAGGATAAAATTGAACAGGGATACCCTAGTCCTAATCTTATCCAATTGGACATCATTTCACTCCGGAAACAGTACTAGAAATTACATATGATAAAAATAAAAATCCAAAGCCTCTCTAAATGTAACGTAGACTGCACATCAAGATAATAGGTAAAACAACAAAATCATAATGATATTTATTGAGAGAAAGTACAGGCTCAGGAGCTGGGTTCAAATCTGTTTCATCAAGTACTAACCAAACAACTTTGGACGAGTTACTGACCTTCTTTGTGCCTCAGTTTTCTCAAATAATGAGATACCAACTTGCTAGATTTGTTGTGAGAATTAAATGAATTAGTAAGGTGCTTAGAAACTACGGGCTCTAACAGGTAAAGAATATTAACTATTACTTTGGACATTATTAGGTTAAACATCTCTACCGTAATCATACCTACATACAAAGGAAACATACAGATATTTTGGCCAAACACATTGAGTTTGAGGTTTTAGCAAGACATGTTCATGTTTTAAAAACAAATTTATTTTGAGATAATTTCGATTCACATACAGTTGTGAGAAATAATACGAAGACATCCTGTATACCCCTTCATCCAGATTCCATTAATGGTAACATCTTGCATAACTATATATAATACAACTAGGAAATTAAAATTGGTAGAATCCACATGATTTATTCAGATTACACCAGTTCTGCATGTACTCGTGTGTTGTGTGTGTGTGTGTGTGTGTGTGTGTGTGTTTAGTTTTTTGTAAGTCTATTCTCCAGAAGGAGAATCCAGATTGAAAATTAGGTCATCATCATTTCAGTAATTTAGATAATATTGAAGATGGTAGTTGTCTGAATTTATGTAGATTACACATTTGAATATTATTACCAATGATTTCGAAGTAAGAATGACCCACTCACAAGTGGACACTCAGCACATCTGGATTTACCTTGCCTCTTTTTTCCATTTTCCTCTACCACACCTCATTCTTAAGGCTTCACTCTGAAGAACTAAGTAAGCCACATGAGTAAGGAGATTAAAAAATAAAACTTCTCTTCAGGCTTCACTCCATACTATCAAGAGAGAGGGTAGAAGGTGTAATTCTTTTAGTACAGATTCAAAAAATACCTTACATCATCACCTCGTGGAGCCTTTGAGACTGGACTCCTTTTTACTTCAAGTCAGGCAAGGTGATTTGATAAACAAGGGCAGAGAAGGCCTTGCACTCTCGCTCAGCTCCACGATACAGATCCACGTACGAAGACTGTGGGTCTGAAATCAATGAATGGAAGAGTCCTTTAGAGAAAGTAACTTTAGGTTCCCAAGCTGATCTCAGTAAAGGTCCATGACAGAGTAGAACTAGAATCCATCTTTCCTCAGTTCCTGATGACAATGCTCTCTCTCTAAGTGCACTAGCAAAGGAGATGGCTATTATTTATCAGGATCAATTTACTAATACCAGGTCATGGATTCTTAAAGGGCATTTACCAATGACTCCAAGCACAAAGCTGAGAAAGGCCACTCTAGAGTAGTGGTTTCCAAACTCTTGTATATAACAGAATCACCTGGAGAGTGTTCAAAGAGATTGCTGGATCCCATCCAAAGTTCTGATTCAGTACTTACAATGGTTAATTTTATGTGTCAACTTGATTGGATTATGGTGCCCAGATATTTTGTCAAACATTATTCTGGGTGAGTCTAGGGGATGAGGTTAACATTTGAATAGGTAGACTGAATAAAGCCAATTGCCCTCCCTAATCGAATCAATTGAAGGCCTGAATAGAACAAAGTATGAGGAAGAGAATTCTTTCTGCCTGACTATCTTCCAGCTGGGACATCAATTTTCTTCTACCTTTGGACTAAGAATGAAACATCAGCTCTTCCTAAGTCTTGAGTCTGTATTTATTATATGTATATAATAAAGAATTATATAGAGAGACAAGAATTATATATATATATACAATTTACATTAATTGTATATATAATTATATTACATATTATAATATAATTCTAAATTATATTATATCTAAATTATATGTATTATATATAAATTATATATAAATTCTTTATATATTCTATCTATATCTGTATATCTCTATCTCTATATCTGTATCTACATCTATCTATATATATATCTCCTAGTAGTTCTGTTTTTCTGGAGAACCCTGACTAATATAGTATACCAGGGCTGGGGTACAAGAAATTGCATGTCAGGTAGGTTCCCAGGTAATACTGATGCTGCTGGTCTAGGACCACATTTTGAGAACTTCTGCTCTATAGCTATGGTTCAAATGGTCCATATAAACTATTGTAATAGGAGTTGTGCTATAGAAAGATGTACAATTTGACAGTTATCAACCAAAAGTTTGATATGCATAATTTTTACCCTAAGAATTCAATTTCTAGGAATTGAGTCTACAAACATACTCACATATGACTGCAAAAATATATGTTATAAGGATACTCACCAAAGCATTTTTATTATAATAAAAATAGAGGTAACATAATTACATGCCAATAAATAAATTATGGTATGCTTATCCTACGGATGTTATGCCACTTTAAAAAATGTCATTGCTCAATATCTAAGATATATTGTCAAGCGAAAAAAGCAAAAGTAATTATAATCTAACTTATGTTGAGGAAGTAAAGACATACATATATGCAAAGAAAAAAAATTGCAGAAAAACTAACTAAACTGTTTACAGTGGTTACCTTGGCAAAACAGGTGACAAGGAGTGAAGGGTATGATAATAAATTCATATTTTAAAATCTTTGCACTTAGGCATTTTGTTTACAATGAACATGTCATATAATTGTGTGTGTGTGTAATTAATAAAAAATAAAATCACAGGCAGTGAAACCATGGAAAGGCTTATTTTGTTACTTATACTTTAGTTACATGATTTATATTGTATCTCCATCTGTGCATTTTTCTGTTGGACACAGAGGAGAGTTTTCATGCCTTTTAAAGCTCTATCTATTCTCTAACACTGCTCCAGAATGACAAGGACCTTGAATAAATAGTACTTTAGTGCCTGAATAAAAAATCTTGTCCAGAGGCAAACTTATTTTCGGATATTCTGTTTCTCAGCCCACAGTGATAAACATTTAAAACGGCAATCAATAAATTGGGAAGCAATAATTCATTTCATACATGGGAGTTTTTCTCATTGTTTAGTTGTTTTCTTTTTAAGTCCACTGAAATGTTAAAAATAGCCAGAGATATGCACCTAGCACCTACCATGTTGTTTGGCATATATTTGGAATTCAGTATATAGAGGACTGAATTAACATAGCGCATAGGTGAAGGCCTAATGAGATATTAGATGAAAGTATCTGTGAAATCACCAGTCCAGAGGATATCACAATGAGAAAATAATTCACTTGACTGTCATTAAAAATCTATCTAGTCTCTGAATGAATCAGAGATGTAGGAGTAGGCTCTCAGAATGACAGATATAGAGGTTTAAAAGTATTGGGTTATCAAAATCTATGATTACTTTTCTGAGCCCAAGTCTTCATTACAACAATAATTAATTAAGCAAGCCAATAGTATTTAATATCTACTCTGTACTAAGACCTCTTCTTAGAGCTCCAGATGGTGCACGTTGATTGCCGCCCTGATTTCTCCATATTAATGTCTCTCAAGTATTTGACACTTAATGTGCTCAGAACAAAACTCTTGATTTGCCCACCTCCACCTCAGCCATTCCTCATTTGCAATAAATGTATCACCATCCACCAGGTCAAGCCACCATCACTTCTTGCTTAGATTACGACTGGCCCTTACGCAGTTTCTTTCCTCACCCCATGCCCTTCTCCAAGCCACCTTCCACACAATGCCAAAGTGTTTCAAAAATATATATCTGTCCCTTTCAAAATAAATGCCCATCATCCAGCACAGTGCTTGCACATAGTAAGTGCTTGATGACTATTTGTCGCATGAATGAATGAATGATGAATAAATGAGTCATTTTTTTCCCCGCCTTCATGGAGATTATTAAGATTTCACACCCCTAGGATTACCAGGCATCACCTGAGACGACTACCTTCTAAAAACGAGTGAGATAAAGATACAGTGCTGCACTTTTCTTTCTGGGGTTGCTAAAGCACTGTTCTTAATTTTTTTATAATTTGCTAAAGTTTAAGCTTCATTTTCCAATTTTTTAAAATTGTAGTTTAGATGATGGCTCCAGCTGGGGAAGAAAAGAACAGGAACAGTCCTTCAACATCCATACCTTTAACCAGGTCCCCCTAATTCCATCCCTCCACTCCCTCACCTTCCCTTCTCATCCTTGAAAACTACAGTGGCAAATAGATGGCAAGAGGATATGGGAGAGAAGCTGGGAAAAGAATTTCAGAGATGTACACAGCAAACTTTACACAAAATGGAGAGAAAATAATTTAATGAGAAAGTAAGACCAGAGTATTATGTCCTTTTTTTTTTTTTTTTTTTTTTTTTTTGGTCAACAGAGAAGCAAATAGTAGTGTTAGATACTTTTCAAATCTAATTCCTTTACTGCAAGATTGAACAAATTGCTGCTGATTTTAAAATCCTACACTTGGGAGTTAAAGAGGTTAAGAACCCTTTCTATATTATTTCTCTTTTCCATTTCGTTCTCATAATCACTTGAAATCCTATTAGCTGAGATCTTAATACTGAATTACCTATTCAGTTAATGCCAGCAACTGCCCCCAAACTGACCATCAGACTTGCTGTTCTGGTCTTATTATGCCTTAAGTAATATAAAGTTCATTTTAATTTCCAAAATGTGTTGACTCCTTAGTAAAGCTCCAATCTAAAAAGGGGAGTCAGCTACTGGGATAATCACAACACTGGGTGAATATGTTGACACTGTCTGAGTACATCTTAGTGTGTTACAGACAGTTGATCTTTCTAATTTTCCCAACAATCCTCAAAAAAATAAATAAATAAAACTAAGAGTAAAATGATCAGAACTTCCTGCTGTTTTCTGATTCATCCATGATAAGTATAGCAATAAAGCTACGGTAACCAATGCCTTACTTTAATTTTTTTACCTGTCTACATCTTCATCAGTGTGGTTATCAAATTTCTGTCTCTGATTAAATTTGGGGAAATTCTGGTAAGCATGCATAAATTATGCACAAATTATGGCATATATTTTTATAATACATATTGCCAATGACTAAGTAGAATTTAAATATAGGATCATATTCAATACTAGAATGAATAAGGATATAAGCTTAATAAGAAATATTTGAGTAGTAACAGTGTTTAATAAATGCAAATAGAGCCATGAAAGTTAACACAGATCTTACGCCTAAAAGTCTCAAAGAAATAAGACTAATATAAAATAAATAAGACTATAAGTTTAATCTTATCAATTAGCGTTTGCTAAATAATCCCCAAATATACAATAATCTAATAACTAAAAGGGAAAATGTACATCTTCCTGCTAATGTCATAAGAACTTTTATATAATGATGCATACTTTCTGCAGAAGCATCTCAGTGATTCTATTTAAATTATAAATAAAAGCAGTGGCAAATTTTTGAGACTATATATTTTATGTTTTCTATAAGATTGAATAATGCTAATTGCATCTTTATGCATCATCTGAATTTAGAAATAAACCTTACTTTTTCATGATTTTTCCTTGAATGATATAATGAAAGACCTTGATAAAGTCATTTAAATAAGATATGCATGAATCTTTTACCTTTAGGTATCAAAATGCACACAATGTTGGGATATTTTCTTCCAAATATGTGTAGTAGACCTAGTCTATGAGTAATCTGAAATGAGCAAAATAGCCGGCTATGTTTGTAATGGTTGAACTAACATAATATTTTAGAAATCAGCAGCTCATAAGCTCGGTTGGAGAAACAAAAACAAAAAATAAAAATGAGATAAAGATACCAAATACTAAATGAATTTCTAGAATAAAAGCCAAATTTTTATGTGAAATTTTTCTGAAAAGATCAAATGGATATTGACTTTGCTTTGAATACTTATCATGGCTCCATTGATGTTTAGAGGGAAACACAGTAGGTGCAATTTGTGTCAGCCTAAGAATCAGGCACAAGGAGTTCCCATCTTATATTTGTCTCCGGTAGTCTGAACATACTTCTGGCATCATTGTGGTCTGGCTTTCTCTAATGCAAGAATTATAATAACTCCCATCCCTTCACAGTAAGATTTTTAGAATCACCAGGTAGTTATCTGATTGACTTGGTTCTACAAAGTTCAATGTATAATTGACATTATGTACCCATTTTATAGTTCACTGACTATTATGGGCTGAATTGTGTCTTCCTCCCCAAAGTCAGTATTGAAGTCCTAACCCCCAGTACCTCAGAATGTGACTCTCTTTGGAGATACACTCTTTAAAGAGTTAATTAAATTAAAATGAAGTTATATGGATTGGTCTTAATCCAAAATGAGTAGTGTCTTTATAAGGAGAGGAAATTTGGATAAGAACATGCACAGAGGAAAAATGATGTGAAAACACAAGGGAGAAGACACCATCTACAAGCCAAAGAGAGAGGCCTCAGAAGATACCTTGACCTCAGACTTCTAGCCTGCAGGACTGAGAAAGTTTTTGTTCGTTCATTGATTTAAGCCTCCCAGTCTGTGGTACTTTGTTATGGTAGCTCTAGCAAAGTAATACATCAATTCAGAAATATTTTGAGAAGTCCTCCTCCAATGAAGAAACATGTGAGAATGTTATCTTCTGTTTTATCACAAGTCTCGAGATGATTATTCCAACATGAATATCTTGGCTTTCTTAAAAAGGAAACGGATATAAATACTGGTATATTAAGATAACAAAACACTCTATAAATAAGACAATGTCATTCCAAACAGAAGAATAACTGTAGAAAAAAAGGACTAGAAAAAAGAGCCTTCAGAATTTAGCAATGAGTCATAACTTACAAAGAAAGTGATACTACTTATAACTACTTATAACATAGAAAACTTAAGTAGTCTTGAAAAAGAATTACTCATTACTCTTACCCCTCTCTCCATTTTAAAATGGCAACATCAGGTTGCCCAGTTACATATTTTAGGTCTATTGATAATAATAATTATAATAACAAAATAGTAAGCATTTATTGAATTCTTATATATGCCAGGTAGTGTACTAAAATCTCATATGGTTTATCACCTTTAAAGTTCACATTAAAGTTTTCAGACTGATGTTATAAAATCAAGTGTTTTAAAAGGCCCGAATTCCTGGCCATCACTCTCGTTATTGTGAAAATCTTACCTGATGACATTTCTAGAGTGAAGGTATCCGTAAGTTTCGACAATAATTCTTGCAGCTCCTCTTCCTCCAGCTCATCCTTTTCCTCGTGGATGTTAACTGTCATTTGCCTTTCCTGAGTGGGTGCCTGAGTAGGACTGCATATACCAGCAGGGACAGTTTGGGAGGTGTCCTGCAGCAGTCCTTCCTGGGAACTGGATGGGGAGCGAAGGGTTTCCTTTGAGGTCTTTGGTGCTTGGCTTTGTGGCTTGGTGCTTTGCGTTGAGCTTGGCTGTAACATGGCCTCTGGTGATTCTGAATTCGGTAGAGCATGCTCTGCCCTTGCGCTGAGTTCCATGACTGGGGTTAAGAAGAGGTTTCTGTTCAGAGCCATCCTCAGTGACATTCTTGCTCTGGGAGGAATCTCCTCCCTTCCAAAACCTTTCAACCTTTCCTTGGTCACCCTTGGAAACCTTATTTTGAAAGGAGGAAGATGAAGGGTGGAGTGGCAGCAACATTACCTGGAAAAAGAAAGCTTTATTTATAAAGACATTAACATCTATCTTACTTTTTTCATAAGTGCATTAAATTTAATATTGTAATAGAAAATTTTATTTCACTAGATTTAATTTAGTAATTTAATTTAATTTATAAGATTAATACTTTACTATTAATTTTATTTTATGCTGTCAATTCGACGTCGACCTAAAGTTGTCTGTCAAAGTTAAGACAGCTCAGATATTAAAATATCACAGGGAATAATCACAAGGAATTTGGAAAATATTTAGGTTCTAAAATCTCAGGCTATGTTATTCAGACTTGAGTATTTGGCAAACATCTTCTTGAAAAAGAATGAAATGCAAATGTCACAGTAAGGAAAACCGTTAACAATATGTGTTGCCAATTGTAACAGTTGACATTTTGAGCAAAAATTAGAATTTTGGAAACCTTGCATCCACTACCATGAGCTTCATAGCTTTCCAATTCCTAAAGAGTTTTCTGGAGAGATTAGCTGTGATATTAATGAATGTGTTGGGGGCAGGGCAGGGAATAGGTCATGTATAATCAGATGGGCGAGCGTTAGAAAGTTCAGCATAGCTCAAGGAACTTCCAAATGACCAGTGTATGATGTTTCAAAATCATACATGGTAGAAAATTCACTCAAAAACACAATAGAACATTGCATTTTAATGAAACAGAGTGTAAAATAAATGTGGGTTCAGATTCAATATTACAACTATTTTTTTTAAGAAAAACTTCTATCACATTTTGGTATAGTAGCAAAGAAGATTTCCAATGATCTAAAATGGCTATTAAAATATTCTCTTTTCAACTATAAAATCTGTGCAAAGCCAGATTTCCTCGTATTCTTCAACCAAATCATCTTGCAACAGATTGAATGCTGAAGCAGTTATGAACATTGGCTATCTTTTATTAAGCTAGGTATTAAAGAAATTTGTAAAAAATGAAAAATAATGCCACTCTCTAAGTTTAAAAAAACATGTAGTTACTGTTTAAACATGTTGCATATATAATAGATTTATTATTTTCATTTTTTAATTAGTCAATAAATTTATTTTTAAATCACTTCTTAGTCTTAATTTTGATTATGGTAAATAGTGATAGATATAACCTACAAAAACTCCTTGGAATCTCCAAAATTTTTTAAGAATGTAAAAGGGATGCTGAGATCAAAAAGTTTAAGAATCAGCGCTGAAAGGAACCAACTACTTTGCCCCAGGCCTATTTTCTAAGTAGTACCTTGTTTCTAAATGGTATGGGATACTATTCTCTCTTAATGGCACTAATTTCACAAAGCTGGAGGATATAGTCTGGAGGCTGAAAGTGGGAGTCAGTTGAGGTATAGAGAGAAAAGGAAAAGGAAAGAGGCTGATCAAAGTGAGGTGTGAAGAAGCTTCAGGCTGCAGCTCTCTTTTGGCTAGAGGATTTGTGGTCAGACTTCAAGATGGTCCGGATGGCTGGAGTCTCCCACATTTCGTACCTGTAGATCTTGTCCCATCTGCTGTAGCTTGGTCCAGAGATTATCCTGGTTAGCTCTGAGTTCCTGAATCTTTGTTTCAAATCTGCAACTTTTTTCTTCCTGGGAGGCATATATGGCTTGCAACTTGTCTCTGTATCGGTTTAACTGTTTTTTAAAGAGCCTGGAAAGAGGCAGGTCTCAGTGGGTTGTAAGGGCAAGAAGCCAGCACACTAATTAGAGCCCTAGCAAGTTGTTAGCCAGGTCCACTCCGTGGGAGAAGATGCCTGAGAAGCCTGTACCTTGGCTATTATCTAACATCGATCAATCCTGTTTTCTGGAGTTAAGGAGCTTGAGTCACCCATGTAGTGGGCCTTCAAATAGAATACAAAACCCACTCAAAGCAGGTTAATCAATTGCAGAGCAGAGTACAGAGTAATAAACCGGTAACTAATGAGTGACTGATATGATACTCTTTCTTTTAATGTGGTCTGAGACCAAGTTGCTTTTCAAATAATCAGTTAGGTGATGTTGGCTGTCAATGAACTTACTGTTAACTATATATCTCAGGGCTTTTTCATACTATTTGTTCTAAACTTAAGAGATAATCGTAGGACTTGCATTTAATCTCTTAAAATTTAGTCTTTATTAATTGCCCTAGTGTTCCAGACTAACACATATTAGTGATCTGAGGCTGTTGTTCTGCTTATTAGCTTGTCTTTTCACATTATATCACACACATTTGAAAAGTATGCCTTCTACTATTTTATCCAAATTATTGATAAAACCAATTATGCAGACAAGAACAGGAGTAAATCCTTCACATAGATTTTATTCATTAATCAGCCTTACGCTTTGGTATACATTGTGTTGATAAATACCTTAGGTATTGGGTTGATGTACATGGTGGGAATGAATTATATAAAAGGGAATAACTTTGTTTAAAATAATTTGCTTGAAATAATTATTTTCAGAATGATTTTAAAGAGTAAAATTTCAAAAGTTTCTTTTTATTTCTACATTTTAGGTTTTCATATTGCCTGTTTATTGCTATACTACTTTCCTTATTTTATCTAATTTCGTTTTCTTATGTCATGAAAATGATCAAAATTGCTTTTAACATTGAAATTACTGAACTACTAAACTAATTTTTCATACATTTATATTACAAAGCACATCTCATCATGTGTGTGTGTGTGTGTGTGTGTGTACATATATATGAAATGTATTGAGCAGCTACAAAACACCAAGCATTGTGCCTGAAAACAAAGGTCTTCCCTCAGGGGGAACTTCTTACTGAGGAGCCAGGAATTCTGTCTTCTAAAGAAAGGACAATAGGAGACAGGACCTCAAGGAATAATTAGTCCCTTGAGACACAATAAGAAGTTGGTAGCCGGTTTCCAACAAACCTAATAAACCTGGTAGAAAGTTAAATGCTGTAGGAGAAAATATACTGATTCCTTTAGAAGCAGGCAAACCATACATAGAAGATGCACCGAGAATCAGTACTTCACTGAAAATGCTTAACAAACTTTCAAGGAATAAAATCGAGCAATTGAAACTCAAAACTGAATATAATTAGCCAGGTAAATTTTGTTATGCTTAACTACTCAAATAGAGCCAAAGTCCTCCTTTAACTTCATATTGAAATCGTAGGGTTTCTCTGTTTAAGGAATATCTTCCAAATTAAAAAAAAAAAAAAGCGAGCGTAGTAAAATCTTTATAGAGAATTTTTCTAGCAAAGCAAAGGGAAATGATATCTATTTGTCTCTGCTGTCAGTATCTGTACACACACATGGTTCCTACCTTCTTTCTCGATGGAGAGCATTAATGGATTCACGAGTCTGCCACAGTTCATTCCTAATGCTGACTATGGTCTAGAGAAGCAAGAAATAAAAAAGTTTTTGAATTTAGGTTTGAATTTAACCCACATTTCTAAAAAGTCACCATAAGAACATGGTAATGATTGTTTTTTTTTTTTTTAAATACAATCTATTTCTAAAAATGACTAGTTTGGGGGTTATGTTTACATACAATGATGTAGATATTCACATGCTCAAAGAATAGTCACATAATCTCATTTTTACATAATAGTTTTAAAAAAGATACTTAAACACAACAAAGAGTTTTAGGTTTAAAAAAAAAAAAAAAAGCTACAATAGTCTTTTGTCCAAGTTAGCTTGCTGCCCAGAACATCTCCTTCCCTCAAGGCATCTACAAAAGCAGCTGGGTCACTTTGCTTCTCTTGGCCCAGGAAATCTTTCACTTCTACCTCCTGACCTCTATGTAGTTTCTTGTCTTTTCATTGATTCCTTAGAGTCATCACTTCTCTTTGGATTCACCAAGTGTTTGAATTTATAATGGTCAACTCAGGCCTCCTTTAGGATTTTCCCATTTGTCTCTACATCACACTCTGCTCCCTGAACAGCAAACCAAGTGCAAGTCTTGACCTGAGCCAGCCTGGCCCAGGCTCTTGGAGCACCATATATTAGTCTTTGGTTCCCACACATCTGGATGGGAGATTGGATTTCATTATTCTGCATTTATAAGCAGCTGTGGCTACATTCCATGGCTTTCTCCCTTCACTGAAAATGATCTGAATAGGAGCTGGCTACCTTGGGAAACTTTATCCATAAGAAGAGCCTGAAGGAGGAAGAAGAAAGAACAGGAAGAAGAAACTAAGCTACAGACTTGAAGTTACAGTCTCTGGCTGGTGCACACTCTTTATGGGCCTCCTGAGTGACCTGTGCCTGTCTGCCTCTTCTTTCAAATAGTCAAACAGCTTTCACATGCCTAGCACAGCCCTTGAATCAGTGAACTTTATATTACTAATATCAATGTTCTCATATGGCACATATTGTTCTGAAATTGAGAAACATATCAGGTTAGCACATATGGACCTATCATGGCATATTCATAGAATAGATACCATGGTATATTTAGTCATTCACAACTGAAGGACATTAAGCTGTTTCCCATTTTTTCAAAATTATAGGCAACATTGCAGTGAACAGTGAACCAAGATGTACGTGCCTCCTTGCACGTATATGTACAAGGCTCTCAGGTTTTAAGTTAATAGATACTAGTCATTTGCCCTCATATTTAAAGATGTATGTACATAGAATATGGCTTGCAAAGGTCTGCTCCAAACAGATTATCTCTGGGGAACTAGGGACTAGCATTTCAAATCCTTCTTATGAAAAAATTTCATTAGGATTTTTTAAAAGTTTCTTCCTTCATCTTATTTTTCTTACCTTCCTTTGTCATCTCTTTCTTCTAAATTTCTTGAACATTTTCCTTATGCATGGTTAAACTAATATTCCCCTTTTCCGCCTGCTTTTTAATAACATCAAATCTATATATACGAGTGGCCAAGTTAAAAGCCTGTGGCCATAAAAAAGTTTTCACCTGTAAGTTATATTAAGAAGTTTTGGGTAGAGACTTTATATTTATGGAGACTGGAGTAATTTAAAAATATCAAAGTTGAATGCAAAATGGGCAGAAGACCTGAATAAATATTTCTCCAAAAAGGAAATACAGATGGCTACTAGACATATGAAAAAATGCTCAAAATCACTAATCACCAGAGAAATGCAGATTAAAACCACAATGAGATATTACTTCACACCTGTCAGAATGGCTATCATCAATAAGTCAAAAAACAACAAGTGTTGGTGAGGATGTGGAGAAAAGGGAGCTCTCATACAATGTTGGTGGGATTGTGAATTGGTACAGCTGCTATGAAAAACAGCCTGGTGGTTCTTCAAAAAATTAAAAGGAACTACCTTTTGAACAAGCAATTGCATTTCTGGGTATTCGTCCAAAGCAACCAAAACGATAATTCGTAAAGATCTATGCACCACTATGTTCACGACTGCTATTCACAATAGCCAAGATATGGAAGCAACCTAAATGTCCATCAACAGATGATTGGATAAAGAAGTTATGGTTCATATATAAATGGAATATTACTGAACCATTAGAAAATGAAATCTTGCCATTTGCGAAGACATGGATGGGCCTAGATGTTATTATGCTGAGTGAAATAAGTCAGACAGAGAAAGACAAGTACCATATGATTTCACTTATATGCAGAGTCTAAGTAACAAAAAGAACAAACTAAATGAAAATAGACTGACAAATACAGAGGAAAATCTGGTGACTGCTAGAGGGAGGGGTTTTGGGGTCTGGGAGAAAGGCGTGAAGGGTTAAAGAGATCCAAATTAGTAGATGAAAGATGTTCATGGAAATGAGGAGTATGGCATAGGGGATGTAGTCAGTACTATGTATAGAGCTAGACATGGGTGGTAGAGTAATCAGGGGATTGTTTCATAAACTATGTAAGAGTCTAACCAATGTACTGTATACTTGAAACTAATAAAAAATAAGTTGAATGCAACTTCCCTTTTGGATGTACCCTTAGGAACAGTCCCCTCAAAGCTAAACTTTGTCGACTAAGGCAGTGAATAATATAGTTCATTGGTTGCATATCAGAGGTGGCATGTGTTGTTGGAGTTAGAATTGCCCACAGGTGAGAGAAAATTTATGTTGTTCGGCTACATGTAAATGAGGATAACTTGTGTCTCCTTAAGGATGTCACTATTGAGTTTCTAAAGCATGCCACAAATGAGCAATACAAATTATAATATAATTAATTGTGTCTACTGCTGTTGCCATTAGTTCATAATTCTTAGCTGGATAAAAATCTTTTGATGTATTTTACCCTTGCAAACATCAGAGTGAACCAATCTACCCTACTCTTCAGGAAAAACTATGCAATTGATTATATAGTAAATAGGCCAAACATTGACAGTTAGTTATGCATTTTGAAAATATTATAGATTTTCTTAATAGATATTTGGTTTAATTCTTCTGATATAAATGTGAATTAATTATTTTGGAGTAAAAGTTGAACAGATTTAAGTTATATTAAGTAGAAATTTGAATATTTGAAAAATGATAAAATGTTAAGTTTAAAATACCTTTCTTAACTAATTAATTTGAAGATATTGATAAAATAGATAATTTTCTCAAGAAAATTAAATTATCAAAGTTAACTTAAGAAAGCATTAAGAGACTATTAAGCTTGAAGAAATAGAAATTTTTATTTAAATTTTATAAAGGTTCCAGTGTCCTAGGGTTTTACTCTTGAATCCTAGCAGTTGTTAAAAAAAATAATTCTTAAGTTAGATAAATTATTTCAAAGTCAAGAAAAGATGAAAAATGACTGTAACCATCAACACTTAAATGCTCAAAACTGACAATGATATTACTGATGGGGGCACAACTATTTTAACTGATATATTGCAGTTCTAAATTTTTTTTAAAAGAGCAAATTAAATTGAAAGTGTATTTAAAGAATAATGTACTACAAACAAGTATAGCTTTTATTTATAGCAATGCCAGGAATGTTTACTATCAGAGACTCTATTAATGAAATACTTCCCATAAGGGATAAGATGAGATAATTTCAATTGATGCTTAAAAGGGATTTAAGATGAATAAATTCAAAATCATTATTGATTGAATACCAAAAAAAAAAAAACTGTAAAAGAAATAGGAAAAGAAAATGACTTCCTCCACATTAAAAAGAATCTCAAAGCAACAACAAATAGCATAATATTTAATGGAGAAATACTAGAGAAATGTCCCCCATTAAATCTAATTTAAGTAAAAATAAGCCACCCCATTATCTCTTGCATTATTCAGTATTGTTCTGAAATATCTGTAGTCTTTCTGGAATAAAGACATGAAACAGAAATAAGAGGTTCAAATATTGTAAAGAAAGAGCCAAAAATATATTTTTTCCCTAGACTGCTTAATTGTCTATCTAGAAGCTAGAGATTCAAACTAAACGAATATTTGAAATTATTAAGAGTTCAGAAAGTTTCTCTTTACAAGATAACCATTCAAAAATCCATAACTTTTTAATATGCTATCATTGATAATAATAATAATAATAATAATAATAATAATAATAATAATAATAGATACAGTGAGAAAGGTCTTTATTCACAACAGCAACAACAACAAACACAAGATACGCAGGGTACCCTCAATGAAAACCATGTAGAATGATAGGAAGTAAGCTTGTCTTGGAACTCTGACAAGACCCAGCATGCTCTGATGCTTGGGGGCATCTAGAACAAAGATAGCAGTTTAAACTAGTACAAAGGATTGAGAGGTCATTGATAAAAAAAGAAGAATCTATCTATCTATCTATCTATCTATCTACCTACCTACCTACCTACCTACCTACCATCATCTATCTATCATTTATATAGAGAGATACATATCTTACAACTCAATAGCAAAAAACCTAAATAACTGATTAAAAAATGAGTTGATGATCTGAATAAACATTTTCCCCAAGAAGACATAACACATGGCTAGCAGGTGTATGAAAACATGTTCACTATCACTTCATGAGGGAAATACAAATCAAAACCACCATGAGATGTCCCCTCACACCTGACAGAATGGCTATCATCAAAAAGACAAGAAATAACAAGTGTTGGTGAGGATGTGGAGAAAAGGGAAGCCTCACACTGTGGGAATGTAAACTGGTGCAGCAACTATGGAACAGAGTATGGTGGTTCCTCATAAAATTTAAAAATCGAACTGCTGCATGATCCAGCAATTCCACTTCTGGGTACTTATCTGAAGGAAACAAAAACACTAACTTCACCTCAAGTCGATTGCAGCATTATTACAAAGCCAAGACATGGAAGCAACCTGTGTCCATCGATGGATACATGGATAAAGAAAATGTGGTATACATAAACATATATACATATATCATCTGTATACACACATAATGGAATATTATTCAGCCATAAGACAGAAGGGAATCTTACCATTTGGGTGGAACTTAGGGCATTATGTTAAGTGAAGTAAGTCAGAAAAATACAAATACTGTATGATTTCATTTATGTGTGGAATAGAAAACACAAACATGGAACTCATAGATACAGAGAACAGATTGCTGATTGCCAGAGGTGTAGGGTTGGGAGGAGGTGGGTAAAATGAGTCAAGGGGATCAAAAGAAACAAACTTTCAGTTAAAAAATAAATATATATTTTGGGGATGTTATATATAGCATGGTTGACTATAGTTTAGAATACTATGCTCTATATTTGAAAGTTACTAAGAGAGTATAGCCTAAAAGTTCTCATCAAAAGAAAAAAATTGTTAACCGTGTTGTGATGAATGTTAGTTAGACTTATTATGGTATTTTGCAATCTACATATATTGAATCATTGTACACCTAAAACTAATATAATGTAATATGTCGATTATACCTCAATAGAAAAAAACAAAAAAAGGAACTATCAACATTGGGTTACTTTTTAAATGATGTGAAAGATCATAAGGAAGTGTAGTCTGGATAGAAAAAAATAAAAAGAGAAAACTTGTTCTATAATATGTTAATGGGTATCATAAAGATAAAATAATTCAAATAATATTTATATGTAAAGATAAAATTAAAAACAATCAAGCTGAATAGATAGCAGTAAAAGACATTCTAAAATGGCAAACATTTTAGTATATACTAAAGAAACCACTACACAGAAATAAAGAAAAAGACTTATTTAAGGTTAGAGAAAATTGGCTATTTAAGTAAAAAATGGGAGTAGGGGGAATTCTGTAACTTCCTATCATGCATCAAAATAAAAGGTAGATTTAAATGTTAAATGTCAAAAATAATCAAACTATGTTAAAACACATTCAGCTAAAGAGTTTTTTAATCTCTTAATTGAGAAAAATTTCCAAGCATAAAACTGAAAATATTCAGAAAGGAAAAGATTGATAGTGTTTTTATAAGAATTGAAAATGCCTATATAGCAAATCGCATTATATTTAAGACTAAAAGAAAATAACTTATAAAGACAGGTTTCTGATAGTCAAATTTTAAGTTCAAATATATTAATAATTAAACTGATGCATCAGTAAAAATGGGCAGAGAACAGACAGAGAAAATACAATTGCTCTAAACTATGTGGGGGAAATGAGTTTCATTTCACTCTTCATCAGAGAAATGAAATTAAGGCAAAGGTAAGATATTATGCTCATAAAATTAACAAAATTTAGAATATGATAATAGTCAATATTAGCAAGGATCAAATGAGACCATTACTTGAATTCCTGTGAGTGTAATTTGATATATCCATTCTAAACAGTAATTTTGTAATAAGTATAAAAAGTTTTAAAATGTTCCCATTTCCCATTTAGTGATTCCACTTTAAGAAACATATTCTAATGAAATAGTTGGGACCATGTACAAAGAACAAGTATAAGGATTTCAATAATGAAAATTTAAATTATAGCAGAAATTAGAAATAACCCAAATATCCAAGAGAAGGTGTTAAATAATGTTAAGTTCATTTAAATAAAAATTATACAACCAGTGAGATGTTTTTGAAGAATTGTAATGACAATGGAAAATGCTCACAGTGTAACTTACTCTGATAAAGAATTAGATAACCACTAAATTTTGCAGTAGGATATAAACTATATTAAAAATGTGAGCAGGAAAAGAAGTACATCAAAATATTAACAGTGGTTATATATGGACTGATTATAATTTTAAATTTTTTGTTCATTGCTCTTTTTCTGACTTTTCCAAGTTTTCCATAATACATATGTAGCACTTTATGACTGGAGATAAAAGTTATTTTTAAAAATGTTCCAATTTTTCCTTGATCATATTAACATCTTGAAAATATTCTCCAAACTGAGGAATAATTCACCAAGTCCCACTGCCATCATGACAAAATGGTCCAGGTTAGTCATGCCTGAATAACAGTTCCTTTCCCTTTAAGGAGACTCACCTGGTGATGTGGCTGCTGTCGTCAGTTTGCTGAGCCTGGGATATAGTTTGAGATATTCGTTTAGAGGCCTCTGCAGCTGCTGTTCCCACGGGTCCGACTGGATTCACACACATTGGTACTTTAGAGCTATTGTACTGAATGGCGAGCCTGTTACAAAATGGGGATTTTTTTTTTGAGAAGTTGTAATAATTTTTGATGAACAGGTATGATATTGAGGAGAGTCTTTTTAGAAAATGCTAAACCAGATACTAAATTTACTATCCAAAAAACAGCAATAAATTAGCACGACTTTTTTTCTGCGCTCTTTTCCAACTACTTGGTTGGTGAGAGCCAATTAGCCAATAAGAAAAATGAAAATTCTAGCACCTCCCTTCTTGACAATCTAGAAATGAGAAGGCAAAGAAATTCAGGGATGACAGCAGAAAATTCCCCAGTTCATCTTGTCCAAGTCAATACGAGGGGTTCCAAGCATAGGTGTGTGTTTATTTGTCATACCTGAAAGGACAAAGAATATAGCAGACTAGTTTAAATAAGGTATGTTCCATTTAATATAATTGAATTTAGTTTCCTACTTTTATTAAAAAACTGTTTAAAGCATCTTCCCATCGTGAGTTATTGCAGATAAAAAAAAAAGATTTTTAGAGAAAGCAGAGAACTCCCTGCTCACAGAGACTTCATGTCTAATAAACAGACAATTATATAATCATTTTTTGACCTAACGTGATTATTTCTACAGAATGCAATGTGAGTACAGGGAAAGAAGTAATTATTCTGTAGTAAATTTAATTATGTGTTTAAGGGGTGGGCATTTTAGGGTAAAGAAACAGAGTAACCCGTAACTTTTTCACTTATCTTCGGAACGACACACTCTATTCCTATCCCATCTTAGATCATTTTGATACCTTGGGGCTGTTCAACACCATTTTCTGTATTCATACAAATATTTACAAACATCAAAATACACACTGAATTTGTTTTGAAACAAAAATGGCATCATTCCATACACATTATTCTGTCACTTGCCCCTTTCTCTTAATTATGATGATGAATGCCCTCTAGTGTAAATTGGTTGTGCTAAAATTTGTTCTGTTGTATGTCTGTATCATATATGTTCTACCATTTTCCTACCAGTGGACCCTTAGGTTGTTTTTCATTTGTTGCCCTGCCCTCCAATGCTACGATGTTTATCCCTATTTACTATGTAGTGGTACTTTTATTTCTGTAAGATAGAGTTCCAAAAATGGATTAAGGGCTAAATCGTGTGTTTATTTTTATGTTGAACAGACACTACTCTTCCGAAGCCTTTCCCTCCACATGTGCACCTAGATTCAATCCCCTCCTGACTGCCAAATGGCATTGCTCTGATAATTCTCCCTTCTTGCACTAAATTGTCAAGTTTTCTCTCTAAAATTTATTCTCTTAAGTATAATAACATGCTGTTAGTTTTTTCATCATAACAAAACATTCTCTTCAGTCACTCTACCACCCGGACTATCTCTTCACTCCCTGTACAGTAAAAGTGCCTGAAAAAAATTATGACTTAGTATCTTCAATTCCTCATCTCTCATTCTCTTTCAAACTGCCTCTAGAATAATTTTATTTTCTACTACCACTGTCCTCTAGTGCTCTTTTTGAGGTCAGGAATTATTTCCTCATTGCTAAATTCAAAGGTCAATTCTCACTGACCTAGCAGCAGTGTTTGACACAGGAGACCATGCCTTCTTGGAACACCTTCTTTACCTGTCTTCCAGGATTCCTCATTTTCTCGTTTTCCTCCCACCTCATTCATCACTCTTTCTCAGGATCCCTGGCTGGTTTTTCTTCTTCTTTCCAACTTTGTAATGTGAAATATCACAGGGCTTATTCCTCAGTTCTCCTTTCTTCTCTACACTCTCTCTCTTTGGTGATCTCGTACAATCTCATAGCTTTAAAAGACATCTATGTCAACAACTTCCAAACTTGTATTTCCAGAGGACCTTTTCCCACATTCCAGACATGAACAGCCAACTGCCGATTCAACATCTCCATGAGGTTGTCTAAGAGACATCTCAATCTAAGCATGTCTTCCTCCACAAAACTGTATCACTTTAGTCTGCCCCATATCAGACACTAGCAACTTTATACTTCTTCACCACGTCCATATAGTTTAGTATAGATATAAGAATTGACCATGGATCTGAGGCTGACAATATAAATTCTATTAATTGGTGCAAGTAAATGAGGAAAATTACTATGGGACAAAGTTGGTATTTTAATTAAGTGGGAAAAAGAGTGGCTATTCATTTGAAAGAAAGCAAAGCTAGACATTTGTTAAAATAAATTTCAAATGAATTGAAAATTTAAATCAAAATAAAAATAGAAGCATTGAAGAAAATTTAGAAAAACAGTTCACATAACCTACTTCTACTTTTGCCGTTTAGTACATTCCTGATGTCTTCCCCTTCATTCCATTCAACCACCCTGGCCTCCTTGCTGTTCTTTGGACTTGCCAAGCTCACTTCTGCTTCAAGCAGTCTGTCTCTTCAACTTACAGTATGCTTTTCTCAGATACAAGTGTGAGTTGCTCCTTCAGATCCTTCAGGGCTTTGTTCAAATGTCACCTCTCACTGAGACCACCCTATTTATGACTAGCCTTCTTGCATTGAGGAACACTGCACAGCATTTCAGAACTATGTTTGGGGCCATTTGTGATCATAAAATCACAAACAAAAAACAGAAGTGTAGAAAATATGGCACAAAATAGACTGTGACAAGCACATGTGTTTGCAGTATGAGAGCTGAAATAAAGAAGAGCATCTCTCCATTCATTCTCAGCTGGGCATCAGGCAACTCAAATTTTTTTGCTGCTCTGTGCATGTCTGCAAATGACCAAAACAGCACTTTGTGAGTAGTGCTTTTTGAGGTTACAAATATATTTTTGTGAGTAGGTGAATTCATAAATATGGAAAAAATAATGAGGATCAATCGTATTAATTTTTAGAGCATGTATATTCTTATGCTAGTGCTTTGGTATGTTTCTCCCTTTGTTCAGGTTTTATTTTCTGCAGTTAGTGAAACATTAGTTTTCTTTATATAAGTCTTGTATCTTTTTTCTTTAGCTTTTTTATTCCTAGTTTCTCCTTAAAATAAATTTTATAGACATTGTAAATAGAATTTGAATAAAATTTCTAATTGATTATTGCTTGTACATAAAGAGCTATTACTTTATGCATATGTATTTTATTTTCTATCACTTAAAGCCTATTAATTCTAGTAGTATCTAATAGAGTTACATTCTTGGGGATTCCCAATCATATTAGCTGTAAATGAAAGTAATTTTGTCTGTTCTTTTCTACCGTTTTAATTTTCTTTTTTATTATGTTAGCAAGAACTTCCCAAAATATTTAATAACAGTTGTGGTATTTGGCACCTAGCATTTAATTATGTTTTTGTAAGTGAAAATATTCTCAGTGTAAATCATTGTAAGTAAAGAAAGTGAATTCGCGTCAAAAGAGGGGAGGCTTATTGCCATGAATAATATTTGCTGAATCAATGAATGAATTTAATATTATCATTTGGCAAAATCATTAATCTCTTAGAAGATGGCCGGTACTAATGTGATAATTGATATCAAAGATGTGTTTTTGCCTGTTGTCACGTTGTAAAATGGCAATATTCAATACTTTCAGTTACTTCTCTTCATTCAGCAACTAATCGCGAAAATCTGAAACTTGTAAATATCTAGGCTAAACTAGACATTTTTTCATTAAGAAATTTTACTTTGGGGAGCAAACTCTATTGTGTACTCAGGTGGACAGAATATATCATTTTGACATTAAAGAACCCTCGAGTTTTACATAGAGCTTGCAATTCCTTACTTTCCCCCTCTTCTCTTCCCCAAATACTGCTCTGGAAGCAGAAAGAACAGGTTATCCCTCTCTCAGGTAAAAACTGAGTCACATGCATAGTTGCTGAGGACAAGGTTTCTGTGTTTCTCTGTCTCAGGCTCAAACGTCTCCTTCTAAGACCATGTAATTACTCCTGTGACTCTCTTTCATGCTTCCTTGTAAAAGCGCTCTTGATCCGCCTTATCTTTCCATCCCTTCATCATGCATCCATCAATTTTATTATTCAGTTAGTCATTCAACAAACACTTCTTGAGCATTTATCACATTCAGACATTATTATAGATTCCAGAAATACTACTGAGAACAATATATAAGGTTCCTCTCTTCCCACCACCCATGGAGCTTACATTATTGCAAAAAAAACAAAACAAAACAAAACAAAACAGAATAATACAAGGAACATATGTATGATGTCAGAGGCTGATGAAGTGCTTTAATGAAAACTAAAGCAAGGGAGGAGGACTGAGAGTGCAGGAGTGGAGAGAGCGGCTGCAACGTAAAATGGATGGTCAGGAAGGGCCTTAAGGATGAGATGACATTTGAACAAAGACCTTTGGCAGATATTTAGGAGGCGAATAGTCAAGCCATTCAGAGGAGTCGTCTGGGAGTACCCATTCTTTAAAGTAAAGGTTTAAGTATTAAGCGAAGGGTATCTGGCTTCGCTTAATACTTAAGCAAAGAGAAATGTGAATAAGAGTATGCGTTCATGTCCCAACTATGAGAATGTAGGAATTTACATGAGACCTCAAATATTCAATAAACCTGGGTGACTAACCAACATATTTTATGGTTACTCTGCTAGGGAAAGATGAAAGAAATGGCTTGAAGAAGATAAATGAGTTAGAACAATGATATTTTTACTTTTATATTTAAATTCAAATTCTTTGTGCTATATTAAAGAAATACATCAAGATGATATCTAAAATCTCTAACTTTCAGGATATATTGATAACAACCTGATAAGTAAAATTGACAGAGGCATAAGAAAAGGAATCTAATTGCAAAGTTAATATGTACTTTTTCCAAAGAGTCATAAAAATATATTTAAAACATACCAAATTATAAAGTGACAAAATGACCACAAAATAGAATCTGGCATTGAGATGGAAATATGCTGGTGTATATCTGACAAAAAATTAGAGAATTACAAAAGAAATTAATAAATAAACCAATTTAAACTGATCTCTTCTTTGACTCCCAGTAGATAAAAATAGGAATAAAGGAATGATTCTGGTATCTTTTCCTCTCTAAATGTTTGATGATTATAAACCCAATGGAACAATATTTTTTCCTTTACTTTCTGCAGTTTTAAATTATGAAGAAAAGGTTATTTCAAAAATTAAGATGACTTTTGACATGACATCAGATATGTGACGGGTGGCCTCACATATTTGTGATGGTGGGGTACACTTGGGATGACCCTCTGAAGCACAATTTAGTATTCTGAATTATGAGAATTAACAAAATTTACAACTTATGACCCAAGATTTTACTTGAGTAAATTTATCTTTATAAAATGTTACAAATATAGGAAGATACATGTCTAGGCACATTCACAATAGAATTTAGGGGGTAAAAATTTGAAAAACATAATATGTTAAGGGATTATTTGTGAATTATGGCACTTCCTTATAAAGATAAGAGTGAAGCCATTAAAACTGACATTTTGGAAACGAATGGCATAAAAATGTTCTCCATTTAATACAAGTGAAAAGAAGAATGAAAAATTGTATCTATAGCATAATTTCATTTTTGGAATACTAAAATGGGACTAGCATTGATTTTTGAATGATGGGATACTGAGTGTGTTTCCTTTTTTTTAAAAAAATTAAGTATTAATTCTGTGTTAGGCTTTGAAAGGAAATCAACAAAAAGTTCAAATGGAAAACGAAGTTATTCAAATACTCTAATATGAAAAATCTCCTGTGTCTGTCCAATGCCTTTAGTTGAAATCATTCTGAAAGATTGGATGAACCCCCTGAAGGCATTTCGCCTCTTGTTTCATTTTATAATAAAGGTCATTTCTGCAGGGGAAAAGCATCTTAATCCCTCCCGCCTTCCCCTCCTCTTGCCCTCTTTAGGAACATCGGCATTATGAAAGCTGCCGCCTATGCTTTTTACCCAGGCCCTGGGCCGTTACTCCACAGGACTGTCACTCAGTGACACTCACCTGGCCCGAGCGTGCTCAGCCATGTCCTTCGGGTTCACCTGTTTCAGCAGCCACTGTCTTCTCGCAGCTTCTTTCCTCCTGGAGCACCCTTGGAGCAGGTTGTTTCTAAGGGTCCTGAGGAGCAGTTTCCTGTTCTCCTTCGCTGACATCTGCTGGAATGGCCATTACCAAGGGTGTCAGATCAGTTTCAACAGGTCTTCTTTCTTTATTTGGACGGACTGGCCGCCACGAATGTTTCTAAGATTATTTCTTTTATGTTTACATTCTCAGAAAAATCACTTTACTTCCTTACTACCTGAATTTCTTCACTTTCTCTCTGTCCACAGTACACATTGCACAAGTTTTTCAATTAAATATCCATCAAGTTCTATAATAACTATTCTTCCTTAAAGCAACCCTGTAATGTAGGATTTTAAAAGTAGAAGGGGATATGAAGGAAGGCTAAGTCCTTGGTTGCTAATACTTGAGTTGCGGATTCCTTAGAGAATCAGGTGACCCCCATGGATTTATCTCCAGAAAAATGCTCATACATTTAATTCTGTGTAATTTCAGTGTATTCACAGATCTTCTGAAATTCACCCATGAACTTTATATTAAGAACCTCTGCCAAAGGAACAAAGAACGAATGAGATGTTTTACTAAGATTTTCAGCACTTGAAATCTAATGTGTAATAACAAAGTGACCACATGGTGTCAGTCTAAGACCGATAAGCCCTTTTTCTCTTCAGGCTTTTTGACTAGAAACCGGAAGCTGACAGGCCAGTGAACCTGAGGATCAGGGTTGATAAAGTTTAGTAAAGTAATGCCTGCTGAGAATTACTGGGCAAGAATCAGGCACTTGCCTATTGCGGACCATTCATGCTAAAGGGAAGAATGAGGGAAAACTGTCCTTGGTACAGCTAGTTAATCAACATCTGTTGTGGCATTTGAGGCTGATGTCATCTGTGTGGAGACACTGATTCTCACCTAGAGACTTTGTGATGAGAAGAAAGTGTTCTTTCTAGAAAATTGTAAATATTCTATGTTTAAGATTTACTATTCCATTTCTCTTTCTTTTTAGAAAGATCTAAATTCTCCGCTGAGTATTTAAATTTTTCTTAAGGAAAAAAAAAAAAAAACATTTGAAAGGCAGCTGCAAAGTCTTAGTTTTACACTCTTCCAGGCAAAACTGAAATAGTAATCTTTCTCATTTTCTCTAGAGAAAGAGTACCTGAAGTTTAGGATTTTTAAAAAGACATATTTAAAAAAAAAAAAAAAAAGAAAACTTCTCCCCAAATGGACTAGCAACCAGAAGACTTGTCGCTTCATTTTTACGAAACCAGAGCCTTTCCTTTTTAACCTCTATCCAATTCCAAAGCTTCACCCCTCTCATACCTCAGATATTCTCTCGTACACAGTATGGGATCGATGGCTTTAGACTGGACTCTGGACTTTTCTTGTCTCCAAAATGTTTTATTAAAATCTACACTATAAAGGCAACATATTTACATTGAGAGATATTTAAAGTTGACTTTGCCACTTGCTTAGTGTTAAATATTATAAGGTATGGAAGGAGCGGAATCCGTACTTTAACCAGAGGGAAAGTGTTTAAACTGTTGTAGCTTATACTGAGATGATTCGATAGTTTGGATGTTGGATTAAATGTTACCTGGATGCAGTGCTCAATCACAGCATGAGACTTCTGGTGGGATTTGCTGTGAAGACCAGATAAGAAACACACCTGGCAGACGTCAAAGTTGAGACACTTCAGACAGCGGTATCTGCCAATAAAAATGGAAGTGAGGCTGATATCACTGCTAGTGGGTGATGCAGAGAAAGTAATAGTCAGGCGGAGAATGAACACCTTGAAACAAACAGGAGACGTCTGAACCATAAAGTGAGTATAAAGCTTTTCCAAACGTTAGGGATGGTAAAGGACTCTGATGTGTTTATTTAATCAAAGAAATCTTCTTTTGATAGTATTTTGATAATATGGCATTATATGAATACAGTTTTATCCAACAAACTATAGTATAGAAGTCTCATTCATCACCTCCCTCCCCCCCCAAAAAAATATCAAGCACAGTATTTGTGTACTACAATTTTTAAGACAGACCCTTAAGTCTGCGGCCACGTTGTGTGTAGCTGCACAACACAAATTTTGAATATTTTGAATTTAGCTGCTGACTGAAACAAAGAACTGAGAGGTTTTAATAAAGTTTGAACTCTGAGCGCTCTAAAAAATTTGCAAGATGTGATGATATTGGACCTACGTTCCTGCATAATGGTGAGGAAAAGAAAGCCATAAATAAAGAATTTAAAATAAACTTTTGTCATTTTCTAGAAGTCTGTCTGTAGGATCGAAAAAACGTGAATGAAGGGGAGTTCTTCTCCAGTCAAAGTGTCAGGGAATGACCACCACTCCTAAGTGTCTTAACACACCGATGATGCAGGCTTTCTTTTATAAACAATTATAACCTTAAATCTCCTGTGGTCGAGAAGGAGAAGAAAGGATCCTAAGACATTCCAGTAAGGAGGGATGTCTCATAACATTCAGGGATACTGTGATTATCAGGGGAGGGCTGGCAAGACCATAGTCATGAATTCATAAGTTTTAAGGATATTGGAGTGGGATCATATTTTTGTAAAAGATCGGCGATCTATACTTTTATTCTGATATTTTAATTTTTTTTCTCCAACTGCAGTGTGTGTGGCATAAAGCTCCGCCCCATCAGAGACAACAGTCGGTGAGGGCAAAGTGGCAGCTGCTCCTTTCAGATGTACTTTTCAGCTAACTAGCCACAGTCCCAGCCAGCCCACTTCTCTCACTGCTTGTCTTGCCCCGTAAGCATGGAAGCTTGCAAACCCTATCTAGAAAGAAAGAAAGAAAGAAAGAAAGAAAGAAAGAAAGAAAGAAAGAAAGAAAGAAAGAGAAAGAAAGAAGAAGAAGAAAGAAAGAAAAGAAGAAAGAAGAGAGAGAGAGAGAGAAAGAAAGAAAGAAAGAAAGAAAGAAAGAAAGAAAGAAAGAAAGAAAAGAAAGAAAGAAAGAAAGAAAGAAAGAAAGAAAGAAAGAAAAATATAACAAGGTCCTATTGCTCTTCAAATTTCATATCTTGCTGCAAAGAGAAGACGTGGAGCTTGAGGTACTAACTAGCAAAGTTAGGGAATATGTAATTATGTGCCAAATGAGAGACATAGAAAATAAGTTTTATGAGGGATAGAGGACAAGAGATCCCTATGGGCTGGTATGGTCTGAAAAGTGTTCGTGGAAGACGTGAGGCTCATGCTATGCATAGAATGCTGGTATGGAGATTAAAGTGAAGGAAATCTTGGACAGAAAGAAGAAGAGGTATAAAGCATGTGGGCAGCAGTGAAGAAGGCTGTGGGGGCAAGTCGATCAACCAGACCTGCTGATAACTCTGAGGAGCAGAGGGACAAAAACTTGGAACTCCCCAAGGTAGACGGCAGAAGGTCTTGAGAGCCTGACCAGAGTTTGACGGCATAGCAGGAGAATGTAAGTGTCATGAGATCAGCCAAAGTATCATTCAGAAAAGTGAAACAACAAGACAGGTTTATGAGAGAGACATCAGTTTGCACGTTGACCTGTTCACTGCCTATCTTCCAGTCTTGTCCTTGTTTACTGCTTTACCACAACACCTCCTCCCATGGTATGATATTAATAAATAGTGTTGCATGGCTATAATAGCAGCTAACATTTTTAATCACTTACTATGTAGCAGGCAGGTACATGTATTGACATATTTAACCTCATGGAACATCTTTAAGGGAAGCTACTATCATTATTCTCATTTTACAAATGAAGGACCTGAATCAGAGAGAAAGCACCTTGCACAGAGTTACACAACTATTTGGTAAGTAGCAGAGGTAAGCTCTTGTCCCAGGGATACCATCTGAATGAAGAGCCAGCTATTTTAGCCACCGAGGCAGGAGGCTGAGTTTGACTTCACATACCACCAGTATGAGTGCCCTTGAAAAGGAAACTTAAGCTCACTGTTTTGGAGGATATCTGGCCCATGGTAGGTTTTTAATAAATATTAGTTGAATAAAGTTCAATGAATGACTTGGTTTCTTCACCAGGAAAATGGGACCAGTAAACTTGGCTTTGCAAAGTTTTTACAAAGCTTGGAAAATTTTCAACATGCATAATTGGGAAGACATTCACTTCTTATGTGAAATGTGTAATACAATAGAGTATTTTATAAGGATTATTTCATCAGCCACCTGTACTGGCTGCTTTATCCAGCATCACCGCATGGTTGCAGTTGACGCACCTAGGACAATATGTTGACCTAACCTTGCGTTAGTTCCTCTAGGCTCCGAGCTACTTGCAGGTATATGAGAAAGGGTGCAGTGTGGGTAATGAGATTGGTCTGTTGTTGATGCCTTTAGCAACAGAGAACCACATCCCCCCCCACCCCCCAATCTTATTATCTCAACCCTAAACAGCTATTACAGAGGGTAAATGTGACACATCCTGCTAAAATTGAATCGTGGGCTCCGGAGCAATCTCTGCTTTCTGTGCCTTCTCTCACTTTAGAAGGTCAAGCCTTGCTTTATTCCTGCTACCGCCAGGTCTGCAAACACGTTTGCTCTAAAATGGCTTTATTAATCTCACTAAAACTAAAAGCCTGAGGGCTATTGCTGGAGTTTACTAGAGCCAAAAACAACAGGTTCAAGGTTACTATAATACATTCGAGCAATTTCTAATAGATTCAGAAAGTTACAGTGAAAAGAGACTGAAAGCATCATTAGACCCACCCCTTCTTATTTCATTTACAAATAAATTGAGGCCCAGAGAGGTTAAAGGCCTTGCCCAGATCACCCAGATACCTCGTATATGAAAATACATATGACCTTGGATGTCTAGGAGGAAAGATGGTTCACGTGGAGGCATTTCTGTGAGGAATCTTAACCTCCTTCTCAATATATAGGGACGTAATCTAAAACTTTAAGTATGGCACTGCTTCCCTTTGTCTTCTGCTATTTTTCTGACTGACATGAGCGAGTCATTCAAACTCTTTGAAATTCCTTCATAAAATAAGAATAATAATATCTGCTTTACGTTATACATAATGACTTTGGAAAAACATTTCAATGTAAAAGTTATGTTTCATATAATTGCAAAGTGACTTCTGTACCTGGCCCAGTGTTGGACACACAGTAACTGCTTAATTAATACTTCTTTATTGGTTAAATGATTATAATATGCATATAACATGATGAATAACATTCATGCTCTGTCACTGTCCAAAATTAAAAGTTTATTTTTCATTGTAGTGTGGAGATTTCTTTGGTTTGGCTTACTTGGTTTTCAACAGTTCCGTCCACTTATGCTTTGTTGTTTAAAGTTCACTTATTTAGAAAGAGTCTTTCATGAGTGAAGTTTCACTGTGTCCTCAGAATTATTTGCAAACCAAATGTTTTTCTTGGCAAAATAAAACTTGGCTTCCAGGTTTTTCGTGGGGTCAGCAGATCTATTTTACATCTGTGGGGAGCATGTTTAAGGTCTGCAACTAATTAAGATTTAAGAGGATGGGGAGAGAAGAGGAACTGGGGGAGCAGGAACCAGGCCCTGAGTCCTCACTCCTCCTGCCCCTTCTGGCCATCCCTCCCTTTGACTTGTTTTAGCTGTGTAGGGGTCCAGAACGAGTCTCCCCAGAAGGTACCACCCTGGCATGTACATTATTTTGAGCTGAAAACACTTAAAGCTCAAGAAGCAGTTGTTGGTGTTTATCTCCCCCTTACCTGCCTAAAGGAATTCAGATAGCAAAACCTGCTTCAGAAAGGGAACCCTAGCATAGTCACCTTAGCAAATATGAATTAAGTATGGCAGACAGGGAGGGTCCAAACAAGTGTTTGTTAGAGTCCCCTCTGTGCCCCATTGCTTCTGGGTGACCACACGTTTGCTCCTTCTTATCTACCTGTGAATTGCCTGCACTGTCCCTTTGAAATTTCAGATGGCTACCTTGATCCAGAATGGTAGATAAGCCTCAACTGCCCAGTGTGTCATTAGGTTTCATATTCTTAGGGAACTCCTATCTGTGCATAAGTAAAAATTTGCCCATTTTCTTCTGTTAATCTGTCTCGTGTTAAATTGATTATAAGTCCAGCCAGAAGAACTTAGAAGGGTAGAAGGAGAATTATTCTTCTGCTCCTATAGCTACCTGGCCATCCCAGCTCTCAGTCTTCTCACGTCTCCAGCCCCTACACCTGTGTGCACTCACCTTGATATGGTATCTCCAGTTTCTTTTCTCCTCCCCAACTCTTTAATAATAATTCTAATTTCACTTCCTTCTTGTTTTATTTATGGAAGACTTAATGATATCCTTTCCCTAAGATGGGATTTTGGCTGTCATCCTCAAAGCTGTGGAAAGGTGTGAATCTCTCTACTTCCAAACCTAGCTTTCAAATATGCCCTTTCCTCTAGGCAGAGAGATCTGGCGTGAGCTGCTCCCACCAAACCTCATCATTCCTTTAGGTCCAAGAAATGTTCTCAGTTCTCTGCACAGGGAGGCAGTATAGCATCATGATTGCAAAGCAGGGACTCTGGATTCAGACGGCCAGCCTCTGCCACTTGCTAACCATGTGAACCTAAGCAAGTTATTTAGCTTCCCTGAAAAGTAAGGATAATAGTACCTACCACCTTTTAGAGAGCTGTAACAAGTTTTAAATTAAATGATCTATGTGAACCGCACAATAGTCATGTAACACTTAATAACTGCAAACTATTATTATTGTTATTATTATGGGTGGCCCTAAAGAATTTTAAAGGGTAGTTTTTCTTTTTTTTTTTTCCTTTCTTTCTTTCTTTCTTTCTTTCTTTCTTTCTTTCTTTCTTTCTTTCTTCCTGGTAACAAAAGATAAAATTCTTTCCTCTTCCATGAATAAAAATATCTACTGGTTAGAGTGGATGTCAATTGAAAAATTTAATATTCCATTAACCATAGAAAATAAAATAATTATTATCAACCAGGATCCCTAATGTAGGAAATTACTGACCCCCCAAAAAGCCTCAACTGAGCTCCAGATGTGAGAGAAGGACCAAAAAAGGAATCTGGAGAGATACAACTCCAACTCTAGAGCCATTTGGAGAATGACTGTCCACGTCATAGTGGTGAGTGATTGTACCTCAGTCCCGTGATTGGGAAGTTCCTGCAGATTCTGCACCGAACAGGGTGAGTGACCATTTCAGTGGCTGACAGTCGGTAGCAGGTTGGGAGCCACAGCAGGATGGGAGGCTCAGACTGTAACCAAGATAGGAATTTCTCTTCTTTGATTGCTGAGCTCAGCACCTGAAAAACAATGGTGTACTTTGTTGTGTTTCTAGAAATGATGTTGGTCTCTAATATTGGTGAAAATGCATTTTCCTCTTCTTTTCTGGCTCTGTTTCTGTCAGGTCTGCTGAAAAAGTTCATGACACGAAAAGTCAGAGGCAAGTTGACTTCCTCAATCGTTACCTGGGTTGTTGTGTGGAGTACAGGTCTGTAATTTAAATCAGTCAGCAACTGTGTCTGCCCCCCACCCCCCCCCGCCCGCTCCCAGGGACATTTGCATGGCACTCACCCCTTGGAAGCAGCTACGTGTAGCTCTTTCCACAGAGCACAGAGCACGACTCTCACCCACTACAGTCGGGATCTGCAAGAGGCAAGAAATCCCACATCTGCTGTTACAAAACGGAAAAACGTGTGGACGCCGACATCCGCACTCCTGAGCGGCGGTGCGTACAATCATGGAGTCACAAGAATTTGGCGTCTGAGACTGGAGGAACCGTCTCAATCTAAGCAAACAAGAAATGTGTGGATTTCGTGCAATGTATAGACAGAGACAATAGATGAATAAGCGAGAAGTGGAGCCGGGAGGAGAGAGGGGAGGAGGAAGAAAGTTTGGTAGCTGGGGCAGTGAGTGACAGCTTCCGTTGCTTCTTATGATCCCTTGTTTACCTATGAATTACAGAAACAATGATACTGTATTAAAATTCAGAGTAGTTTTAAGAACCACCTTTCCAAACACGTTCATGTCATTTCATTTGAACAAACACCAGTTTCTGAGGTAGAGCAGTAATCATTATCCTTGTGTAAAGGTGATCGAGACTTAACATATTGGTCAAGGTTATAAATGAAAGCGAGTTAGCTACAGAATTGAGATCTCATTTCAAGACTCCCTACTCTGCTGGGGGGTTCTTACAAAGGTCTGCCACACTCCAAACTTACATCTATTCCAATGGCTCAATCTCGCTCAATAGTTTCCATCTTTCAACCACAGTTACCATACGGAGTTTAGCTAAGGGACATAGGATCCCTCATGACTGCCAAGATGGCCAGGGACTTGGCTCTGACATTATCTATATGCACATTTATGTTTACCTGTCACCTCCATTTATGCCCATTTGGTCGTGGGGTCCTACTTTCAGTCTGACATCTTTTCCAGCACAGCCTGTCAGCAGGCATTGCCTGCAAACTCAGAAGTAATTTCAAAGACCCCCTGCTGAGTCCATCAACTCGAATAAACATTCTTCTAATCAGGAAAGTGGCACTTAGAACCACTTTGCTGACAATTAGCCAGGCAGAAGTCAACAAACATTTGCTTTATAGTGACAAGATGGCTTGTACTTTAAATTGATAATAACCCCATCACCAGCTGAACATAAGAAACTATTCCCTATGTTATTTTGCCTTTGTCTGAAAAAATAACTCATTATCCATACATTGGCCTGTGAATGCTGGTGAACTAACTGGGTCACTTATTTAGACATTGTCCTTGAGCCCTAAGAAAGGGGTTTAACCTAATTTGTGAAATAAGGAAAATGTATCAGTTGAGATTGACCTGCCAGCTCTGTGATTCTGACACTAGTCAAAAGAAAATTCACGGCTGTAGTGGGTTTTAACCTACATTTTTGGCTTTAAGCATGTGCGCAAAAATTTTGTAGATTAATTTCTCATTTGACTAATTTCTTGCAGGTGCTCTGTGGAAGAATTAAACAGGGCTAGATGACACGCTGGCGCAGGCAGAACACCACTTGAAATGATAATTAGGAATCTCCAGGGAGGGGTTTGCACCGCCAAGTGGGACCTGGAATTGTATATGGGACTCTATCTCTGAGTTCTTAATGGAAGTCAATGGGATGATAATTTGCTATGCAAATCTCCACCTTCCTAACAGCATTCTCCTGCGCATACTAATGCATTGAGGGAGACAGCTCTGCAGGAGCTGCCATTTCAGCAGCTCATTGACCTCAGCTGAGCCTGGAACAAGGGCAGATTTGGGGGGCCTGTCGGATGGTGTGCTCACCGGAAGACAGCTGCAGTAGTCAGGGAGCAAGCACAAGGATTTGGACCGGAGAAGGAAAATGGTCCTCGGTCCATCTTCTTTCACCACATTCACCCTCACAGGCCAGTCTTAGAAGTCTGATTGTATACGTGGACCGAACAGGTCTCCCGCTCGCCCTGGCTCCCCACCAGCTCGAGTCCTGAGATATGGGGATTGTCGGGGTAGTGCCATCAGTTCCTTTGCTACGGTAGCTCCTTGAGACGTGCCTGCGAGTTAGCAGAAAACTGGGATCCGGCCCCATGCGCTACAGTCACCACCAGAACAGCTCTCAAATAACTACGCCGGATGTTCTAACCTTATAAATTTATATACAACACCATTGCTCCTTGAAGAAATACAAGCACTTTAAATATTGTTTGTAACTTCCAGAATAAATTAAACATTAATTATTATGACCAATAGGAACATAAAATATTAATACTAAGATCAAAGCAAAGCAGAGGTAATTTGGGATAGGGTTTTCCAAACCATACCCCCTGTCCTAGAGTTCTGACATCTCCTTCCTTACCTATTTCTTACCCCCATTAGGCTGTATCCAGTGCAGAATCCCTGATCCTGAAGGGTACTAGAATGTGCCGCCCCAAAATATGTCTCTTTGACATATGAATTATAAGCTAAAGGCCACTGAGAACCGGAGGTGCAGGAAAAGCTCTAAAAATAGGGCACGAGTTTTGGGGGAGGGTAAAGAAAAATATATATTTATAAAGCAAATTTTCATTTGCCAGGTGTTTTCCTCTCTACCATGAAGAAGAGAACTCTTAAGAACAATAATCAATGGAGGAGACACAGACTTAGATCTGAATAACTCACCTTACCAAATAACTTTTGTTCACCATACTTTCTCTGTCACCATTTCCTAATTTGCCTCCCTAACTCAGAAGCCCAGCACCCTTTTTTCTTTTATTTAGATTAAGGTGGCATGAAAGCACTCATCACTGGGTACTCCCATGTGTATGCACCATCCATGCTAATAAACTTGTTTGTTTTTCTCTTGTTAATCTGTCTTTTGCCAGTTTAATTTACAGGGTCCTAGCCAGAGATTATTTTTCCCTCCCCTATAGCCAAGACCCAGGAGAAAAATGACAGAAAGTTATTGTGGCTTCACAGTGTAGAAAACCAAATGTGGAGATCTCACAGAGGCTGGAAGAACAGAGATAGCCTGAGAACGAGGGTAACGACAATACTAAATTTGTACACTTTTAAAGCATAAGAAATCATGGAAATCTTAACTATTTGAGTAGTCAGCATTGCATTTCATTTATGCTTTCATTAAACGTTTGTTGAAGGCCTTAGTGCCACACAGTTTTCAAACCATTGGAGAGATAAACATGAATAAGATGTTATTCTTGCCCTTGAGAATCAGTCCCTTGGGGAAAGCGTGTATCTAGGTAATAATTGCAACAGAATTTGACAAGTACTACAACAAAATTATGCACAGGGCGTTAAAGAAGCTCTTAGTGAGATGACTAATATTTGAATGAACTTGAATGATAAACTATTTGCCAAGTGAAAGGTGTTACAGATAAATGGAACTGTGTAAGTCGGACATGAGAAACTTGGCATGTGTTGGCAAAGTGAGGATTTTGATATGCAGAAGTGAAAAGGGTGTAAGGAGAGTAAAGAAAAATTAAACACTGTGAATAAGCACAAGAAACCACTAGATATCATTTCAATGGAGATTATCTGAACCTATGGAGATATATATACATCATTGCATTTGACAAGGCTATTTTACAACTGTAGATATTAAAGTTACCATGTATAAAACTGATCAAAATGCAAATAATTCTTATCTACAGACATGCAAATAAATTCTGTTCTGGTTGAAGAACAATTCTCACCTTCCCTCAAAAGGCATTTTAATATTCCTAATCTCTTGGTTTGTCTGTTTATTTGGGTATCACTTTCAACTAGTCTTACTGATATCCTCTCTTAATGCATAAATAAAATAAAAATTTGAACACATGTTCATTTTATATTTGTATGAGAATCACGATTTTACCCCTTTTTGAAACGAGAAGGATTGGTTCAATCGTGAAAGCTTTGCTTAGGATGCTAAAGAGTTCAGGCTTTATTCTATAGATGTGAATGGCCAGTGAAGAATTTTAGACATGAGGGAAACATGCATATTTTGGAAAAGTCACTGGTTTTATTGTGGAAGTAGTGTTGGAGAGAGGGGAGGCTTGAGTTGGGAAAGCCGGCTAGAAAATAATTGCAACAGATCAGGTCTGTACTCGGATAATAGCAGCGGCTATAGAGGAAGGGAGTGCTTGGAGAATTATAGTAAGGTAGAAATCGGATTCTTTAATAACAAGTGTGGCTAATAACTGGAACAAATTGAGAATTCTTAAGTATTAGAGATTTACCTGCTGTAGATCCGTTAGTAGGTTTCTCAAAACCTTCCGAGTCATGCGTGCCGCAGAATCGTAACCTCGCCTGCTATTTTCTGCATAGAGCTGGAAAAGAGCTAGACACATAAGGAGGAAAGAAACCTTACATTTACTTTCTCGCAATGTGTCTTTGAAGAGTATGTGCTTTGAAGTCTAAGCAGTTTATTTGTGGGTATGAAAGGGAAAAAAGAACGTTATATTTATTTTATTTTATTATTAGTTTCAAATATACAGTACACTGGTGAGACATTTATACAGTTTATAAAACGACCCCCCTGATTGCGCTTTCTCTCCTCTGGCTCTCCCCCCCGCAATTACATTAACGCTGACTGCATTCCCTGTGCTGTGCTCCCCGCCCTCGTGACCATCTATCAGCTACTAATTTGTATCTCTTTAACTTCTCACTGCTTTCTCCCAGCCCTCCAACCCCCCTCCTCTCTGGCCGTCACCAGATCGTCATCTATATTTGTGAGTCTGTTTCTGATTAGTGTGTTCTTTTTGAGGAACGTTATATTTCTTGATTCTTGGCTTTCTGTTTTGAAAACTCCCCAAACTAGATCATTGGATAACTACTGACAACCTATGCACATTTCAACTCCTCGATAATCCAGCACAACGATGATGAAGACCACGCGGTTAGTAAACAGCAGTGTGAGGAGAGTCCCGGTCTTTAAAGGAATGATAACCACTGGTGTCTGAATAAACCCTACACAAATATCAAGGATAACCAGGTAATGAAGAATTAGAAGCATAGATTGACATCTTGAAAATTCCGAGTTGTGCTGAGTAAGTGCCAAACAAGAGCCGTGTGGCTGGGATGCAGGAGCGAGTGAAGAGGAAGATGTGCTGGAGATTTGGAGAGCGCTATGCCTCCCTCACACACTGAACACTCCTGTGTGTCTTACCACTGTATTTTGTAAGAGGGCTGTCTCCTGACAGGGCAATCAAGGCAGCGGCTGCAGGTACAAGCTTGAGAAAACCAGTTCCTGTGCTGCACGGCAATAAAACACAGACACGAGAATGAGAAAGGCAGGGTTTTTCTTGGTGAAGTGGTTTATTAAAAACCATAACTATTAACGAACGTTTTTGACGTGGTGTAACAGTTCAAGCTTTTCTTGTATCTAGATGTTTCCCTGTATCTAGAATTTGACAGGACTAAGAATTAAATTAAAATATTTTATCACTCACTCATTCATTCATTCATTCATTCCTTCACGTGTTCAACAAATATTTATTGGGCACCTCCTCTGAGCTAAGCACTGTACTCTGCACTGGGGAGACAGGGGGCCACCCTGTCTTCATGGAGCGGGTAGTCTCGCTCCCTCAGGACCCACACGCTTGGAAAACAACAGAGAGACAGGTACCAAAGGCAGTCAAAAGGAGCAAACATGACACGAAAGGGACGCCACCAGTTTCCAGTCTCTCCCTCGGATCCTATTTGGCTATGCAGGTTCCAAATTTGCAGAACTAGTTATCACCGGCAGGAGGCCTGTTAGAGGCAGGCACTGATGTTAGAAATGCAGTCAGAAGCTCAATCTCGAAGAAAGCCGAAATCATGAAAAAATGGCTTGAGAACATGTTTATATATTACTTGTGCAATTAAAAATAAATAAATACTAAACCAGAAAAGGAAACATTATAGGGAATTTGCCAGATGGTTTAACTGTACTTGTCTCTGTGCAGCAGGTTTGGGGGCGATATTTCTTTTTTACTCTACATTTTTATGTTCCCGAAATTCATATGTTGAAATCCTGCCCCCAATGTGATGGAATTTGGAGGTGGGACTGTGGGAGGTGACGTATAAGCTTTCTTATACGTCAAGCCTCAAGCAAACATTAGACAACACCGAACAGTCAATGACCAGCACCAGCTAACCACCACTCTTGAGGTCACAGCCTAACCTCCACACCCTCACCTGTCGTACATGGTTGTGAGAAGGCTCAGAATGCGTTCCGTAGTTCTGGGATGCACCTGTCCTCGTTTTGCCACCCTGACTCTCTGAAACAGCTCCTGGAGGGCCTGGAAAAGCCCCTGCACGGAGAGGAGGCTCTCTCTTGCTTCCCAGAAACTTTGGCGCAAGAGGACATGCTGAACCAGAGAACTGTCAATTAAATCCACTGTAGAAAGCGAATGAAGAATTGAGTCTTATTTTCTTGATGGGAACAAAAGGCTTCAAACAAAACAAATGTTATCTAGTGTTTAATGAAGACTGTTTACTGAAGACTGTTTAATGGCAGCTATTTCCTTTCAAGGAAGTTAGATATGACCCCCATTTTGACATGTATCTCTTGCGTATAATTGAGACATTGCTATTTTGATAGTCAATTTGATTTCGGAAAAGTACATCTGTTAGTAAAGCATAGTTGTAACGTTATCACCAGTATAACCTTTATGGTGCTGCTTTATAAAATTAGTTACAAGGAAGAAAGGTGAGAGAAACTTGAAAAATAGCCTCGTGGTAAAAAGTTGGTGAAAACATTCTTATGTTCTTAAAGTGGATTGAGAAAATTGACCTTTCCTGTTCAAACATAGTTTTTTTCTGTCTGCAGCCTAGCTTCCAAAGGAATCTCGCGTGTCAAAATGCAATTGCCTTCGTTAAAACACCAGGTGATCTTTATAAAGGAGAAGTTGTCGAATTTGGTATCAGACTTTACGTCCCACCCTTGCCTCAGTAATATCTCTTTTTTGGATCTTGGTTCCATTAGTAGTATTATCTGGAGAAGGCACTGAATAAAATCCAAACTGCTTACAAAAAAATAATGGTTTATTTCTTTCTTATATACTTTTACCACCTCTTAAAATTTTTACAAAGCAATGAATATAAAAAAAGAATGAAATAGAACTAACCCTATGGCTTCCTGCAGACAGAGGGTGACAGACAAAATGAATAAACACCCATTTGTGTCATCTGAGGGATGGGGATGTCAGTGGCACCAAGAGCTGCTGGCATTGAAAACGCTTCAGTCTGTGAAGTGATAAAATCCTGTGCTTTTCTCTACTTCATAAATCAACCACACAGATAGGAAATCAAGCAAGCATAATAAAATTTTTTATTTGTTCTCTGATACTGCTTTTAAGGAGGGAATTTAAGGAAGTGAGAAGCAGTTTTCAAAATGTGTCTTTAATAAAAACCTGGCTGTAGGTGGTGGAGGCTGCAAAATTATAAAACCTATCACCTCGCCCTGGCATGCTGCACGCAGGGCAGTCATGTCTTCTGCGGAAACTTCCGAATCACAGCAAATCAGAAATAGTGGCGCTCATTAATCTCACCACAAGATTTGCAGTGATGCTCCCTGGATCCCGCTGCCTGGAGCTCATGGTATGTTTTATCTCTGTGTTAGGGACAGTTTTCTTTCCAAATTTTTTTGGACATCTTTTCTAGAACTTTTAACTGTTAATTTTGTGTCTTGTTAATATTTCTCATGAGCATTATTTATATTTCCTGTGTGTGATGTCAGGGATAATAAAAAGTACAGGCAGTGCATCCTTGAGTTAAGTTTTTTTGTACCCATCCAGACATTAATGACGAAAGCTTATATAAACATTTGATGCCAACTTTCTTTAATGGGAGAAATTCTCCAGGTAAAGAGCATAATCGAGGGTAGATTTTTAGGGAGCATGTTCTGCCTTTTGTTGACCCTTTCCTGGAATAATAAATAGTAGTTATAAGTGAGTTTATTTGTTTACATCAGTGATTAAACAAACATTTTTTTTTTAAGCCAAGAATTCTTTCTTCAGAGGACCCTTATACAGAAATGCAGTGTAGAAAACAGAGAACTGCAGAATTGTTCTGTTTGAGGAGATGGTCTTTTCGTTTTTTCCGGCTTTGCCTATACTTCCTTTCTCACCCTGCTAATCTTTTCATGCCTGCATCACAAGCACGCACACTTTGTGAAGCACAGTTTGAATATCACTGGTCTATGTAACTTGTGGCAGAAAGCAAAATATGAAAATTCAATCTTTAGGAGAAATGTCATATTTATAACACAGCTTCTTTTAGGTCTGATTGTGATGATAAATGTCATAACTCATTTCACATGAAATGATTTTTTTTAATGCAAAAGAACTTATTAGAAATCAATAACTTTAGATGTGCCAATGTTTCTTATTTTTCATAGCCAGGACCCAATTTATTTTATTTTGGGGAATTTTTATGGGATAACTGTTTTTACTATATTTTACTTTATTTTGCCTGGATAACAATATAGGAAAAGAAAAACATAACATTTAATCAGATATAAATTTAATGCAAAAGAACTGTTCCTTGGGAATTTTTGAGATAGTTTTAAATTTTATGGCCCAAAGACTATTCATCTGAGCTTACTTTTGCATGTTCAGAGAGACATAAGAAGTACAAGTTGAAAAAAATGTATTTATGTGGTAGAAGGAATTCAAAATGTCCATACTTAAATCTACAAGTGCAGATTCTAAACTAACTTACTTTGTAATTTCATTTTGCCTTAATATTGGTACTTTGAAAAGGAAGCCAAAAATTTTTGCAGAAACCAAATAGGAAAAAGAAATTCTCATCCAAAAATCGTTTTCTATCTCAGCCAGTGAAGCTATCTTTGGGTTGAACACACATGATGTCCCCAACCCCCTCCACCTTCTTTGTTACAAACGGAGGAAATGCACAGATCAAGACTGCAGTCTGGCAGCCACTCCCATGAATTTTTGTCTTCTTTGTGCATTTCGCATCACACATCAGGATCATATTATTTCAAGTGTTTCAGAGAACTGTACTTACATTGACACATGATTTGCAATGATTGTAATTTGAAGGCTGTCTATAAATGGAATTCTCAATACTATTAAGAGCGTCTGTAAAGAAAACATGAAATAACATGGATCAATATAACAAGAACCATCTCGTTAGATAAATCTCCCATTCTGGAAGGAAATCCTAAGATCACGTAGCCCCACTTTATTTTGTAGGCAAGGAAATTAAGGTCTAGGGCTCTCTTTCCTACCTGGGAACAAATTATAATTGTTTCAGTATCTGAGGCTACAGGTGATCCTAGACTGACCGTCTGAGCCCACCGATTTAAGGAATCCACCAAAGAGTAAGAGTGAAGAGTACTCCTCCACGAATCTGTCCACTTTTTATGTTAAAAGGAAATGGTCTTATAAAACAAATAGGATTAAAAAAACTCTGTAGAATATAAACTCAACTTTGTTAATATATTCTAGTCATATGTACACACATGTGTTTATAAAAAAAAATGACTCAAAATCTATCCTTCATTCAACAAATATTTATTGAGCTCTTACTTTGTGGCCCTGGCATGATTCCTGGCCCTTGAAATATAGCAGTTAACAAAACAGATAAAAATCCCCACCACAAAGAGCTAATTTCTAGTGGCATTCACATAAGTATTTCAGGAACAGAGGAGGAAGAGACACCGAAGAGCAAGAATGAGAAGGGAAAGCCAAAGAAACCAGGAGCTACCAATGGTATAAAGGCCAAGGAAGGTGAGTTTCAGATGGTAGAGATGAGCCAATAAATACCTCAGGACCTGGAAGCCACAAGGTAATCACCTATGGACTAAAATGTAGCCTCTGCTGGTTAGGATTAACTTGATTATTGAGAGCTTCGTAAGAGCTGTTTCAGTGTGGTCATGGGGTTAAACATCAAACTGCACAGGACTGACCGATAAATGTTAGGTGAAGAAAAACCATGAAAGAGGCCGCTTTTTCAAGATTCTTAATCTGAAGGGAAGGCGGGAGAACCGTAGCTGGAACAACACGTAAAATCAAAATTGTTTTTTGAAAGAGAAACTCTGGAATGTAGGCATGGGTCGGGGAGGAGGAGCCAGGAGAAATGATGAGGTTGAGGATTCAGGACGTGGGGTTCCAGGTGATCCTTGGTATAACGAAGTCCCATTTAGAGGGAATCTAGTCCCTTGGCCACCGGCATCCATCCACCTTTCTTTTACTGAATCACTTGCCCTTGAACTTAGTCCATAAAATTTTAGTATGTTGATTCCATCGCTCCTATTTCCATGAGGGACATGTGGCCCTGGCCTGGCCAGTCAACCAAGGCCTCGTTGCCCTCCTCAGACATGGACACATCACCAAATTCTGGCAGAGAACACTCCAATGAAACTCGAATCAAAGACTCTTTGTTCAAGTTACCAGGGAAGGAAACGAATTTTTTTTTTTTCCTGTTGGACTTGAAGTTGGAATCTTGGGTTGAAGCAGCAGTTATTCTCCTGTCAGGGTGTGTGAGCATGAAACTGACACACGCACAGGAAAGCAGAGAGGAACTCGGAGATGGAGAGAAACCACATCCTGGAGACATTTTCTGGGCCCAGGGCAAGCTAGTCTTGCCTCGGGTAATTAATGATATAAAATAATAAAGCCTCTTTGAGTTGATTTTTCTGTCAAAAGCGACCAAAATATTGCTAACTAATACACGCCCTGAAGGGAAGACAACGGCTGGGGGCAGGGGGGAGGGTACACAGGTGAAGGAATAGCTTTGGCATGAAGCCTGTGCTCACTCCCTGAGAGGGAGAACAAAAAGATAGGATGGTGGTGTGGGGAAGAGTGCATGTCAGCGGCCTGCTGTTTTCCTCATGAAGTTCGGGTCAAGTTCACTCAGAGTGGTGAGGAGGTGGCGGAGCGGAACACTTGAGGTATGGTGGAAATTTGGAATTGTTACAGTGGCAAATGAAAGAGGAAACCAGCCACACACTTTAGAAAGAATTGCCACACAACTTTGCTTCTCCAATACGTCCTGTAATAACAAATTTCAATTAAATAGAGTGTATATGCTTAATGCTAACTTGGAGGCAAGGTTTTACATGCAGGTAAGCTTTGAGCTCAGGACTTACTTGTATTTATTATGCAGATGGAAAGATGCCTTGAGGAAAATAAAACTAGTTTCGAATTTAATGTCAGCCGCTTACCATAAAACTCAGGAAATTGGGAGAAAGAGGTATGTATGTTTGAAAGTGTTTGAGACTATTAACACAGCCAGCTCTTTAGCCTTTGCTAAACAGACCCTCAGCAAAACAAGTAAGGGACGGCTCGGTTGGATTTCATTGATTTAAACATATGTAGCAGGATAATTTATGGCAACATTTCTTTCTTTCTTGTTCTTGCAGCAGTGGGAGAATTTAAAAAATAAAAAGGCAGTGTTTCCATGTCTTTTCTTTTGTTTTCCAATGTCTACACTCTTTTCACTCCTTTAAGAGATCTGACAGCTTCTTTGTGTTTGAAAGGTCACCCTGAAGCCAACCCCGCTCCAGCCATAGTGTGAAAAGCCCATCAAAATATTAATGCCACTCATGGAAATGAGAGCATTGGGATCAACACTACTAGAATTTCATGGACTAAAGTCAGGGTGAAGTTGTTCTTCCGAAGCAAATTAGGTGCTTTGGTTCGCCAGCAAGGTGAAAGAGTACTGGTGGCTAACAGAATGGGTTCCCTCTGAGAGGGGCTTTGGTGCATGAAATACCACGTGGATCCCCACGTCCTGAATCCTCAACCTCATTGTTTCTCCTGGCTCCTCCTCCCTGACTCATACACACATTTCTAGACTCTCCTTCGCCTTTGAAAACAATCATGATATCGTGTTGTTATAGCTATGGCTCTCTCTTTTTCCTGGTGGGGGAGAGAGGCTAGACAAGAAGCTGGGAGAGGCTTGCCTGGAGTTGGAGTTTGGAGGTCATTTCCAGGTCTGTCTCTGTACTAGTTCCCTGAACAGAGGGAATGGTTGCATGGGGCAACCAGACCAGACACTAGGCATGGCAAGGATCTCTGTGTCTAAGCTTGACATAGAGTCCCATGTATTCGAGTGGACCCAAAAACCAAAGGCAAAAGCATAGCAAGTGGCAGCCATGATGGCAGTTCAGACCAGATGGTCTGAACATTTCAGACCAACGTTCAGGATAAAAACCTTAGAGGATTCTGTCTGTCTCAAAGGGATGGCTTTCTCTTAAACTTCACTTGGTCTGAATTTCATACCAAGCTACAATTACTTTATTTTGGTTTGCAAAAGGATATTTGCTGCCCTTGAGTGTTGTGAAGTAAAGTCCTATCTGTTACACCTATGGGTATTGAGTGCCCGGCACTGTGTTAAACCACTGAGTGGATCATGGCACTGAACCCTATCAGACCCATCATGGCACTGAGCCCTATCAGACCAACCCTGTCAGAGGAGTTGGAACACACCAAAGGCCCCTCCCTGAACATATATTGATTTGATGATCAATATATAATCCTAAGTTGAAATACCTACCTCAGGTGAATGTGGGCTATACCTAAAAATGTCACCAAAACAAGCAATCTTGTTTAAAAACCCTCGCCATCTTTTGTTTTGTTTTGTTTTGTTTTGTTTTGAACAGGTGCAACCACATCAAAGTACCTACAAATCACTTTAAATCTTTTGTTATTTACTATTTCCTTATATTTTAAAAATGCTTAGTTTTCACAGAAGAGCCCAAGGTTAGAGTATGGGAGAAGTCAGAAACACCTCTGCCCTATGTCCAGAGAAGTAAAACAAATTGGGAGTAGGGATAACAGTCTGGAAATAATTTATAGAAGTGTAATGCCCAACATTTTTTTCCTTCTGGAAATTTGTCCAGTTTTGTGTCCTGGTTCCTCTCAGATGCATCAGATGAATACAGAGAATCCGCAAACTAGGGACTCCGCAGGTTCCCAGATGCTGCTCTTGGTGGACGAGCGGTTCTGTGGCTGTTCTACCATCTGGCCCATCACACTCCTGTCAAATTATGTTTTGCAGTGTCATCTGATGAAGTTATGCAGCATAACACAGCAAGCTGTGATACAGTACAACGTGGAAAATGAATGTGTGTCCCAGGTGACTCACCACCAGCCTTGTTTCCTCAAGGCTTCTTTTTTTTTTTCACCCCCCTGCTGGTAGAGAAAACTCAAGAAAGGAAGAAATTGCTGGGCATATCAGGCCCAAAGCTATAAATAGAGTAGTTTTAGAAGCTTGAAAAAATAATAATGCAAGCCACATATAGTCTTGTTCATGGAAGCATTTTGACTGGGAAATATGTTTTGCTTTAAACAATTCTTTATTTTGTAGCCAAATCAATATGTGTCATTTCCTACAGATACTAAGAATGTAATAAAACCTCTTTCAACTGTCCATCATCTAGTTTAATGATCCAGAAGTAGATATTTCAGGCCAGTGGTCCTCAAAGTGGGGTCCCAAGTGAGCAGCATCACCATTGACGAGGAACTTATGAGAAATGCACATTCTCAGACCCCGACCCAGACCTACTGAGTCACGAATGTGGAGGTGAAGCCCAGCATTTTAAAATAAACCACCAGGTGATTCTTCCTTCAGGGAGAAAAAATTGGGCTTTGAATGGATTATCTCTCTACTGCTCTGTGTTAAGCTTCTTAAAATGAGGGTCTAAATTTGGGATACCCAAAGATAATTTGAATTACTCATAAAGCTGTTTTAGATAAATAACATGAACGATTACAGAATTTTATAGGAAACATGTAAAATTAACAATCTAGATTTTAGCTACAGGAATAAGGCTGCAACTAGAGCCAATAATAAAAATGTCACAGGCATGTCCTGGCCCTATCCTGGCATTTAGAGATGTTGGAAGAAAGGGGAGTTTGTTTCCTCATATCCATTTATCAAATATTCATATGGTGACAGCTGTGAGACCATTCTTCCAACTTTGGGCCCATGTAGTCTAGTAAACTACCCATAATATGAAAATATCTACAATGATATTATTTTGGGGAGGCAATGCACCATTTTATTTATTTATTTATTCATTCATTCATTCATTCATAGTAAATTTATTGGAGTGACATTGGTTAATAAAATTTATAGGATTCAAGTGTACAGTTCTATAATATACCATCTGTATATTGAATTGTATGTTCACCACCTAAGTCAAATCTCCTTCTGTCACCATGTGTTTGATGTCCTTATTTACCTCCCCCTTGTTCCCTCTGGTCACCACTAAATTGTTGTCTGTGTCTATGAGTTTTTGTTTGTCTTGTTTATTTGTTGCTTTTAGTTTATATCTCACATATAAGTGAAATCACATAGTTGTCAACCCTTTCAGTCTGATTTATTCTGCTTAGCATGATAGAGAGATGCCATTTTAACAGTAAACTGTGATGATAATTTAAAAATAAGATAAGTCACTTTTTGTAATTAAAATGTAATTATATTGAGACCACGCCTATTGTTAAATTATTTTTGGTGCTTTGGAGACAATAGACCAAATACTCTTAAATACATTATGAATTTCTGTTTAGATGAGAAAGTCTTTTTCATTGCTCAATAGTTTATTTTTTCAGCCAGAAATTTGCCAAATATCTACTCTGCTACAACTCAGAATTCTGAAAATACAACATCTGTGCCTAATTTTTTTGTTTACAAACTGTGCTCAGAAATTTGACAATAATACTCACCTTGTTTATCTGGGTCCATTTCAAGAATTTCTTGTAATAACAGATGGCAAGGAGATCCTCGTAACTGAAAATAGTATTTTAAGCGAAATTTTGCAGTGAAAGGGTGAGGATCTTGAAGCAAAAAGACAATGAAACAAAGTCATTTCACCAGTGGAATAAGAATCTGAGGTGTTTAGAAAGACTCTGAAGTCCGTTGGGAGGATAAAAATAAGAAACATGGGGGTAGAGTCTTCTTATACTGGTCTTATACTTTTTATACTTCTGGGAATTTAGAGCTGTATTTCAGAAACTGAGAACAGACAGCTCCTGAAACTAACGCTGTGAATACTTAGAACTTTTAAGGCATTATAATTTTAGGAGTGAACTGAATTCTCATATTGAGAAAACGTAAATTGACTTAAATTTTGAAGGACAAAATTTTAAGCTCTTAATGCTTAAATTTCTAATACTACCATGCTAAACAATTCTACATATGAAATTTTGGAAAAATACTATTAATTTAAATGCCTCATCACACACATGTGCGTGTATATGTAGAATTCATTCAATATTCTATTTTAAAAAGAGTAATAAATTAGCTATCTATTGTTTCATATTGCAACTATTGTTCAGACTTAATACATACGTATATATATCGGCTTTCAACAGCAAAAAAATGAGTTATGCTATAAGAAAAGCCAATACAGTTCAAAGAAAAAGACTTTTTTTATAATGAGCAGTTGAAAACTGTTTTTAAAAATTACATTGTCATGTTAAATTTATATAGTACCCCCCACCCCCTTCTAATGAATAAATTGACGCACAAACTACAGGACAAACAAGTAACATTTTACAACTGAAGCAAACACTGATTACATTCGTTCTTTAAAAATATGATAGCAATAGTGATAATTCCAGACTTGTAAAAACTAGGAAGGTTTCAAATATATTTAAGCAAGATTTGTTTTGAAAAGTTGTAGTAAGTTTGCAGGAGGGTCTAGTCCTGTCCCAGCCACGATGCAGCTGGAGATACACTCTCTCCACCTCCCCGCCGGGTCCTTACCTTTCTTAGTTTCCTTGGAGAAGTGTTTTAGTCAAACATTCTGTAGAAACTACACAGCGGTTTTGGAAGAGAGAAAAGCTGAGAAATAACAGCTTTCTAAATGTGGTATTCTTAAGGACAGTGCGGATCTTACCCCAACTGCTCAGTAATTGCATGCAAAATAGTGACATTGAATCTACACTGTTTTTTAAGGGCTCGTAGAAGTGCATTCATTAGTAATAAAGATCTTGAATAATTTAAGGCCACTCCAACGTCTCTGTTTCTAAGGGCTGCTTCCGTATTAATTTCATGTAGAGAGAGGTGAGTAAAACATCTGGGTGCTGTGGAGATCAGGGGTTGTCATAGAGATTAGGAAACAGTAAGAAGGGCTCTACCTCCCAGGTAACAGCCAGCTTCCAAACCATCCCAGATAAGAGGGACTTAGGAATATAATCTAATTTATTTGACTAATTCTTTTACAAATAATAGAGGCATGGTTGCACATTTCAAAAAAGCATCAGATGTCATGTGAGTCTTCAAAAGGATAAAGATAATCTGTTACAAGGGCACATTTTCTCTTAAGTTGTAAATCTAATCTGAAAATGTGTTTTTTAAGAAGCTCAGATGAAAAACAAATGTGTTCTAATCCTAATAGTGTTTAAAAAACAAACTAGGTCGCATGAACCAAATGTTTTAGAACTTTACAGCTAATGTCTTTCAAAAAGGTTAGAACCCAAAACACAGGCGTATTACTCCATGAGCAGTATCTAGAGAACCAGAATGGCCACGAGTATGTGGTCCCAACTGAGGTACCTAAAACAATTATGATAAATGTTCACTAATCTACTCCAGAATGTCCCATAATAATAATCTGTGGAAAAGTGAGTATGATATCTAAGGACAGCCAATTTGCTTCCTTTCCTTTTGAAAAGTATCGGTATCGCAGTATTGGCTTCTTAAAAACTGAAACTTCGGACATTAAAAAAAATGAAAATTGATTAGTAATGGGGCACAATATGGTCAAGTGAAAGGGAGAAAAATATTTGCCTTTCTCTGTATAAACCTATTGATTTTCTGGGAACAGATAAGACTGTGTAGGAAGAGAACACGTTTATCTCACACAAAATCTATACCTGAGGGCTGCAGACTCAAAGTTGGAATCATATTTAGAATTTTTATATTCCATTATATCTGCATCAAGATATAGCTGAAGTATTGGTAGTAGGGGGAGGTTGGAATGTTTTCCTGAATGCTGCCATGCTGAAATTTGAGCAAATCTCTGGCATTATGTGGATCAAGAATCATAATAGTAAAATAATAATAATAAAATAGAACAATTATAACAATATGCTGTCATAAAAGTTATTACAGCATAGTGACTGTAGTCTCTCTTCTCTCTTCCTCTCTCTCTCTCAAAATATCTTGTACTACACTAACCTTTTCACACATGGGAAGCACTTTATGGCTTCTCTTTGGCATATCTGAATTGCCAGTATCACTACTCTTGAGCTTTGGGCCATCATTAAGGAAAATAAAGGTGACTTGAACACTGTACTGTGATACTGTGGCAGCTGAACTGATAACCAAGTTGGTTACTAAATGACTAATGGGCATACAGCGTGTAGACGCTGGACAAAGGAATGATTCGCGTCCCTGGAGAGACGGAGTAGGATGGTTGTAGGTTTCGTCACGCTACTCAGAATGGCATGCAATTTAAAATTTATAAATTGTTTATTTCTGGAATTTCCCATCTAATATTTTCAAACCGTAGTTGACCGTGGGCAACTGAGATCGTGGAAAATGAAACGGTGGATAAGGGGGAACCACTGTACTTTCTTCCTGCTGCAATTCCATATCTTATATTAAGTGGGTATAGTGATAAAATCAATTTGCTCAATTCACCTATGGGAGTCTCTCCTAGAGCATCTTGGTCATCCTGTAGCAGTTCAAACACCCAATAGTTCATATTCATGCTGGAAAGTATAGTCTGTTGGGGATAGGGCTCAATTTTCTGACAGTGCCCCTGAAGAGGAGAAACTGCCCACGTCTCTGTAGCTCCTTCCTAGATGCCCACCTATTGGAGAAGCAACTGATTATCTGACTGGTCAGGGATTGACATCTATTGGAAAAACACCATTAAGGGGCAGGATACTGCCTTGAAAGGGGATGTGTGTTCACGGTTGTATTCTCTGTTCCAGCTTTTTCACCTGGCTCCAGCTCCTAACTGATTGGCATACCTGACTTGAAGGGAATGGAACAGGAGGCTCTGCTTGGGTTTCTTGGTCTCAGTTACACCTTCCAGTCTACCTCTTCTCTACCAGAAAGAAGCCCTGCCTACTGAGGGGCACCCGCCACACGCCCAGCTGTGGGTAGAGTGCCAGGTGTCTTCCCATCCCATCGCTGTCCTTTATGGTAACACTCCTTTGGTGGAGGCCCAAGGACAGGCAGGGGAAATAGTAGAATCAGGGCACGAAAGCGCAACCAAAGTCCATAATACAGACAGACATTAAGATTACTTCACAATGACATCAAATGAGGTGCTGACGGTGGAAACAAGCAAAAATCAGTCACGGTTTTGAATCATGATGGTATAGAAGCAATATAGGAGCATCTGAAATTTCACTAAATTTTCAGAAAGTAGTAGGCTATACATTGAGTTATTTAAAACTACAAAGAAAGCACAGATATCAGCAGTTTTTAACACGACTCCTGGGCTTTCAAAAGTTCCTAATTGGCATTTGAAAAGGGTCCTATTTGAAAATACATGAGCGCATATTGGTTTAACTACTACTATTTTAATAAAAGACTTAATTTTTACTTAAACCATGTAATTATATGATAAAAATATATGCTTTTCTCTCAAAATTCAGGTCACATCTGGTATCAAGAAACAGAAAATCATTCAATCTAAGCTAAAGTAAAAGTGTGATTTACTGTAAAAATAATTATGTCATGCAAATCCAAGGGAAGTCTATGACACCTAGGTCTTATGAAGGCAGTGAACCTGACTAGCTCTGAAGACTTCACAGGCAGGAGTTTGTGGCCTTCTCTAGTTTACTACCGTTACTATCACTCAGACACCAACTTACTCACCCATTTTTCTCAGTTCAAATTTTTTTAGAAAGCAAAAGAAAATATGGTTGTTTCTTTGTGAGTAAGATGTGTCTCTCCTAGACCAATCAGTTGAGGCCAAGATGATAAGGAAATCTGAGCAAACATGGGCACCTAGGCCCATGTCTTAGGTACGGCCTGCAGGAGGAAGAAGGTTCTCTGTGAAGGATGTACAAGTGAGGACTCAGTGAATGACAGCTCTATTTTATTGTAGTTCAAAAACATCAATTGATACCAAATCGTTTATGAGAAAATACAATAATAAGCAAACATATGAGTAGATGCCCAAAATAACTGAACTCTTGACTTTTGTGTGTGTGTGTGTGCTGTTTTGTTATTTGCGTAGCATAATATTATCTGAGACTGAAGTAAAGCTTTCATATGATTCTTCTCTAAGGACAGACATTCATAGGTCTTTCTATATTTATGAATACCAAATAATTTTATAGTTGGTCTAATTTGATCTGCTACTGTTCCATAGTTTTGCCTTCGGGTTCTGTAAAAAGAAGAAAAACGACAAGATATAACGATTTAAAAATACAATAGTAACATTTTTTTGAGTTAGTTTTTCTCTTGTCCCACTTTCATTCTGTTTACTGGATTCCTGTATTCAATCTGATTCAACAGCTGGCAGACTGTGCGTGTGAGGGGGATCCTATGAGGGAACTAGAACCATACGACCATCATTAGACCGTAATCTATTTCTATGAGTAGTCACTCTTGGATCCTTTGCTTCTCATTTTGAATTTTGTTTGCATCTACGTTGTCTGTTCCATTTCCTCTCTTTGTTCTGCCTTCCCTCTATGCACCAATTCCAATAGCCCCCCCCATTTTCAGAATGGAAGAAGGTGTAATGGATTTGTTCATTTTATTGGACATTTAAACAAATGTGGAGGTGTGAACAATGTCCTGAATGGTCAACTACAAAGAAATCTGCATCAGCCTTGTTTTCATAAAGTATCACGACAGCTCAGTTATATACACTGAAAACCTGGACACTCAGATGTATCTATGTCCATTTCCTTTCTTACTCATCTGAGGGGAGGATTTGGTTGTCACTGTTCTAGTCTTGGTTATAAAAGTAGGAGGCGAATTCTAGGAGATTCAGCAAGCACAGCTGATCCCTGGGGATAGGGGAGGCGGGGTTGAAAAGTATGGTATCACAGGAACATGGTCTCTTCTGTCCAGTTCCACTTATAGATTAAGAAAAGACTAGTTAATGTTTTGTCTACCACCTACCATTTATGGGTTCCTGACTGAGTGGCTTTCAGCGTTGGTTTCAGAAATCAGATCTGCAAAATCCACTGCAGTAAATAGAGAATTAAGAACAGAGTTTTTAGTATTTAACGAGCATTGCTTGTCCTGTTCAGCTGTTGCTTTTGGGTTAGGACAGAGACTCATGGACATGGACTATAGACTAGTGGTTACCAGAGGGTAGGAGGTGAGGAAGGGGGTGCGTAGACAGGGTAAAGGGGGTCAAATATGTGGTGACAGAAAGAAAGCTAACTATGGGAGGTGAACACACAGTGTAAATATATATACGCCTTACTGTTAAAGTGTACAGCTGAAACTTATTGGATTTCATTAACCAATGTCACCATTAAAAACAAACAAACAAATAAATAAAATTTTTTTAAATTGTTTTAATTTTAAAAAAAAGCACATTATATTTTGCAGTTATTTCATTTTCTCCTATCTTGTTCTTTCTACTCCAAGTTTCTCTGAATGCCTTGCTCTCTTTGAAGTTGTAATATACCAAGCCACTGTTATATAGAGTTCAACCCATGACAGTGGTTTATCCATACCCTTGTGGGCAATAGGAGCAAGTAGATATCCAGCCAAACAGCCCAGTGCAGCATATTTCTACCAACCTCCCTATAAAGCCTTGGTTCCTACAACGTAAACCACTGGGCAACTTCTCAGTGCTTGCCAGCTCCCTCCCATACAGAGAGTTTCAGGTAAAGAAGTAGTAAAAATGGAAAAAGTCTAGATTATTCTTTTTTGGATAAAGGATTTATATAGGCAGATTTAACAAATAGAGAAGCTTCTACATAATATTAAGCACACAAATATTAACAAGCAATGTGTAAATATGTTTACATATATATCATGTAAATATATTTACACATGTATATTTACATATATATCTATATATCTATATCCATCTATAGCTAGAGAGAGAGAGAGAGAGAGAGAGAGAGAGAGAGAGAGAGAGAGAGTTAGTTCTCAGATTTTTTCTGTTAAAGAGAATTCTAACTTGGTCTTTTCACTCTTCTTCTCATCCACCTTCTGAGGAGGATCCTGACTTGCCAAGTCAGCTATTCTGGATTTTGTAATGAAGAATAGAAAACAAAGGGAAAGGTGAGAAGGATGAAACACAAGAGGCTAAAGCTGAGGTTAGAGTATTTGGGGAGAGTTTGAGGTTAAATACGACATGGAAGCAGTTTCAGTATTGAAAAATATTTTGTTGACATTTTTATTCCCGCCCCCCAAAGTGTTTATGGAGCATAAGAGAAGAAACAGAGTTATTTCAAAATTACTTCAATTGCTGGACTATGTTCTGACCACAGCATTGTTCTGAGACTGGACAGCGTGAGTCATGACTCAGCACTACAGAGATTGTTTACAACTCAACTGACTTACCATCTGACATAATTAGATCTTTTTCTTCCTCTTGGAGTACAGAAGAATTCATGCTATCTTTATGTTCTGAAACCAAAACTGATAAAACATGTTGGGTTTAGAATTTAACAACCTGTGATATGTAAGTCAGTGTTTTCAAACTTTCTTGACCATGATCCACAGTAAAAAAAAAAAAATGTATTTTACATTATAGTCCAGTACCTGCACTTATGTGCACATAATGAAACAAAAAGTTACATGAAACAATATTTGCCCTTTTCCAAATTATTCTTACCTTTTTCAAAAAAATCTGTTCTTCGCCACCTCCTACTTATCTTTTTTTTTTTTTTTCCTATTCTAGTTCATTGGGAAAAAAATTCTGGTCTCCCTACTTACCCTTTTATTATCAATTTCATCCTCGTTCAAAGAAAAATGCTAGTTATTAAATTCATTCATGACCCACTAAATTTTTTCACAACTCACCTAATCCACAATATGGAAAATATAATGTTATATTTGACTCTAATGTTCATTCAACAAAAAGCCCCCAAACAACCTGAAATTAATTCCATTTTCTCCACCTTATCACCACTAAACTTCTTTAGTCTTTATAAGATTATAACCTAGTAGAGGGTTAAAAACCTAAATTTTTAATTAACAACTTAAATTGTTCTAATACAAAGACTCAGGAATATACACTCTACAACTTGGCTTCCTTTCTCCCTCCTGGAAAGACGCCAGTCACTTCTTCCTGATAGATCTTATTGTGTTCTCAGATCTCTCACAAGAGCCTTAGGGACATTGGTCCTTTTCTTAAGTATTGCATCAGTTTGAGTATAACACCAGTTGGGCGAATGGCATAACAGTGCTTTCACTCAGATCCCTCAGAGATACTGTCCATGTAACTGAGCGTCTTACATATATGTCTATTCTGGCTGGCGTTGAGTTTACCACACTCTTCTGGACAGTGATTTGAGTTGTTTGATCATCCTCTAGAGGCCCAGGGATAAAGCAGATTAGTCCACTAAGCCTGACCCCATCTATTTTATGCTTTGTCCTGCCACCCACCAGCCATATTGCTGAGCTCCCAACCAGCCATTCGGCCAAATGACAGATGCCCCCTACCTACTTTTTCTAGCTTTACTTATCCTTTTCGGATCCTCTGTTCTTGCCTAGCTACCCAACTTACTGTCTTCTGAATATAGTTTTATACTGCCTCAGGTTCATACTTCTGGTCGTGGCTTGATCACCTGAAATGCCTCCTTTGCTTACCTTTGCTTATGTTTTTCTTCTGGTAAGATATCTTTCACAGTCTCTTTCCCACCCAACCCTCCACTTGCACACCTCCTTTTCCCTTAATTACATGAGTAATTCCTACTCATCCTTCTAGATTCAGTTCCTATTTCATGTCTTTGTGAAAGTTTTTCCTAACATTCCCAGTCTATATGTCATGAGAGACCCCCATGTGGTCCCATTATTCCCTAGGCCTCTCTCTTTCATAATACTTATCTCTCAATAGAATAGTTTTTGATTCGCTTTCTTATGTCCCATGCTAGATGGTGAACATGTTGAGGGCAAGAACAGTGTTTGATTTATGTTTATAACCCTAGCATCTAGGACTGATATTTTTTTATTGTGGTATAAATATATGACATGAAATCTGCTTAACAAATTTTGATGTGTACAGTACAGTATTGTTAACTACATGCACCTTATTGTATAGTAGATCTCTAGAATGTTTTCATCTTATGTGACTGCACTAGCACAGTTTCTAAATAAATGCCCATTTGATTATCTTTAGCCATCTCAGGTCACAACTAGATTTCAAGATATTATTAAATTTTCTTCATACAGTATGAGGATCTTTCCTTCTAAGTTTCTAGATTACTTATTATTTAAATACTTTCCTTTTGACCTATCTTGTCCTGTTTTATTGAACCTTTTAATTCATTGCATATCTTGGCATTTCCCTTTTTATATTCTCATGGGTCCTCATCCCCTACCCAGATGTGTGTGTGTGTGGTTATAATTCCTTATTGTATCCCCAGCGACTAGCACACAGAAGGTGTTCAATGAATATCTGGTAATTTCCTTCAAAGATTTTAATAGATTTTAAACATTATCTTGTTTTTTAGTATAGGATGATGGTGATGAAGGATTCAACTCCCATTTTATGGCTAATAGGTGATCAAATTCCTTTGTATTTTAGTGGAAATTCTTTGAAATCTAGTGTTAAGCCTTGAATAAAAAGGGTATTTCCTTTTTTCAATTCATATACCTACCGTCTGAGACACTTTGAATTTCCTGGTTGTCATTTGTGGTGGATAAGATGGCCTTTTTATCTCTTTTGGTTGAGCGAGTTTCTAAAAGTCAGAAAATTAAGTATTAAATTTAATTGAAAAGATTAAACAATCCTCACACATGAATCATCTCATTGATATGTTAATAAGCAGAGATGTCCAAACTCTGCAGATTCTGATTATTTTCAATGCTCTGATCTTGGAATTTCTGAAACAGTGTTTTGGGCAAGGTCCAATGGTGACAGAGTCAAGATCAATCAATTCTATACATGCCTTGACCTTTATTAATAAAAACACAGCATGAAATTAGTTCATTTTCTTTCAGAAAACCCTCTGTGATGAAAGTGTTATGGGAAATTTAGGACTACCAGTCAATGGAGTCAAATGTACAATGACTGCTTTATAGCCCATTATCATGAAAGGAATTTGCAGCTCTACTTGGCCTAATGCAGGAAGCCATACAGGGGGCCTCTAAATTCTGAGAACAAGAGTTTGCATTAAAACCAACTGCTCATAAGATTTCTATGCCTTTGCCCTTCGCCTCCGCTCTGCCTTTGGGCTTTGTTTGGTTTGGCCCACTCTTGGTGGCTTGACTGCCAGCCAGAATCAAGTCTGAATTCTCAAAGCCCACACTTTGCCCATAATCTCTTTTCCTTGTGGCCCCTATGCCCTTCTTTCAATTTCCAGCATCTGGCCTCCCTAAAATTTATCTGGTGTGGACCAAGGGCAGTCCTAGCCCCTGCCAGGTTCTTCTTACCAGAAAACATTTTAATTGGTTGGAATCTGTACCAAACTGGCTGTTAAATATTTTCAATATCGCCCCTGCCTGGAACTTTTTGAAATTTCTTTTTATTACTTCCTTTTTTAAATCCAATATAGACCCCTTTAGTCAGTCTATCACATCATCAGCTTTCTTGCAATTATCCTCAATTTCTTTGCCTCACCTTCCTTGCTTCCCAAATGCTGAGTAAAATAACAAAACTGTACTCATTTTCCATTTCCATATTCAATGCCAATGACCAGCTCATCTTAGTCCCCATTTGGGGTGCCAGTAAAACAAGAGGCATATGAGAAAAAAATATGAGAAAATAAAGCCTTTTGGGAGATTATTTAATATTCCAAAAAAGTCATAATGGGAACACTCAGAACTTTTTTTAGAATACAACGTAGTGTTATTTGTATTCTAACTGCATTTATTCTAATTGCAGGGGTGGCGGTTCACTCTAATATTTCAGGGCTTACTACAAATCATGCATCTAGGTTTCCACTCCTGCTTCCAGGCAACCAAGCACCTTTGCAGGGAATCACATAAAAGTACATTGGAATCACTACAAAGTCACGGTTTCTAACTTCCCTGAGCCTTCAGCTCTGAAAAAAAAAAATTGTGCTTTTCCATTGTCCCTCTTTCCTTTTCTTTTAACAGTTATTTCAAACCTTCACCTCTTTCTTTATGACCCTAGACTTTCCTCTAGTCTTGGGACCTAGCCTAGCTGCCTATTTTGCTCTGAGTCTCCCCATCCTACATGCTTCCCTGTATTCACACTCATCACCTCTTCTCTTGTCTTGGACCTCAGTGGCAGGGATGCTTCCTGTTTGAAGCTGATCCTGTGCTCTGGAGCTTGTTTTCAACTGCTTCTTAAGGATCTTTCTCCTCATTCCCCTCTATCTTCATCCTCTTCCTCTCCAATGGTAGTCAAACATTAATATCCATCAATCCATAGATGACTATGCATCGTTTTTATATTTTTGGATGTGTGAACCATGCATATGGAACAATATTCAAAAGGCTGAGAGACTGACCATGCAGTGAAGAACTTTTCCCCCAGCTTTCAGGTCCTTCCCCAGAGACTCACCATGCTTATCAGCTTTTTCTGATAACTACCAGTTGCTGATGACTCATCTCCAGCCCAGCTCACTCACGTGGCCTCCAGAAACACGTATCCATCACCCACCAGATATTTTTACTTAGATGCTTCTTGAAAATCTGCTCCTTCTCCTACCTTCCTTACCTTAAGCACAGCCTCCTAATTATTTTCATGACTAAGTACACACAGCAAATGACAAAGACAATAGAGGCAACTAGCCTGGGGATTGAAGCTGCTCCAGACTCAGCCCCTGGAGCCAAAGAGGTCAACTGCCGTACACAGCCAACCCCTCTGTGGCTGACTACTCGGGAAGCTCTGTCTTAGGCAATGACACCACCATACATCCAGATGCCAAAAACACTGAGGCATTCTTGACTCCCTGGAGCTCTCATTTATCCTCTATCTCAGATTAGTCCAGTTTGGACAATTTTATTACTTTCAAATTTAGCCCCTTCTCTACATCCCTATGGCTGCTTCCGGGTTAAGGCTTTCATCATTTCTCTACCTGCAAAAAAACTGGTCTTACTACTTTTGGTCTCTTCCTTCCAATTCATTCTTCTTATTTGAAGAGTGATCATTCTAAAATCAGAATCTCCTCCTGTTCCTCCCTTGCCTTAAAGCCTACATTGGTTTTAACAAGGTAAGTAACCTCTCTGCCTCTTGACATTTCTCACCTTGAACTTCATTTTCCAGATAAAAGGAATTGGCAGTTCTCAAAAAGTTCTTTCTTCTGTGGCTTTGCATATGTTGCTCCCTCTGAATGGAACGGCCCTGTTATTTAGCTTAGCTAATGCCTTCTTTCCTCTTGTGACTGGGTTTAGATATCACCTCTTCCAGAAAGTCCCCCATCAAAATCCTGATGGGGGATTCTCAGTGTTCTCATAGCACCCAGCACCTTCCTCTAGCCCACAGCACTAAGTACACCAGCTCCACAGTGAGACCGTGGTTACTAAGGCTAGAGTCCCCCACCCCTCCCACTCTGTCTCAATTCTGCCCTCTTTATTCCACAATATTGCTCTCATCAAAGTCACAAGTGACCTTTATATCATACATCCATTGGGTACTTTTCAGGCCTCATTTTATTTGTTTCCTTGGCAGCACCTGACTGTGTAGGCCAGCCCTCATTCCTAAAACACTCCTTTTCTTTATGTCTTCCCTGACATCAGACTTCAGGTTTTTGTCCTGTCTCTCTGACAACCCCTTTCTCATAGTCTTCTGTCAGCTGTGCCTGTGCTACTTAACCATTAAAGGAGAAGTTCCTCCAGCTGTCTCTTCACACACCCTTTCTAGACAATCCGTCATGCTCATGGCTTCATATCTATTTATGAGGCAACTACTACCAGTTTGACAACTGCAGTCCAGATCTTTCTGAGCTCCAGAAAGCATGTCATTCTTCACCTGATATTTCAGTTTTAGATATTCCGAAGGCATTTCACAATCAAAATGTAAGCAACTAAACTCATTCTTCTCTGGCTCTGTGCCCTTCCTTTACCATCCAACACACATATTCTCTATCGCTTTCTCAAATAATGTTCTATTACCATTTTTCCCCTATCAGTAAATCCATCCCATTGCTCCACCAGAAGCCTGAGTTCTCTGTTAAACCCCAAAGCCAATCTGTCATCAAGTCTTGATAATTCCACCTCCTAAATATCTCTCAAAATTCTACTGCCTCTAGCCTTGTCTGCAATCATCTCTTCCTTGTGTCACTGGGCCACCCTCTTAATACTAGTTTTTCTGCAAACAGTCTAGCCTTGTTCCAATCTGTTTTCCAAACTAATTGCAAACCTGATCAGGTCACTCTCTATCCAGAAGCCTTCCGTAACTCTTATCTCAACTTCATGGTTTTGTCTCTCAGTTTTGTCTCTTTAGGCTTTAGCCACACAAGCTTTTTTTTTTTTTTGTAATTTTTCAAACAAGCTGATAGATGTCTTCCTGCCTCAAGTTCTTTCCTTATATCCTCAGGCATAAGCTCTCACAGCTTAGCATCCTTAGTCCATCATCCCTAAGATTCACCACAGCTGCAGTCACTTGTATAATTTATGATCCCTTGATGGACTGTGTGTTCCAAAAGAGCAAGAATAGGTCTCTTATTCACCCCATATTTCTAGCTCTTAGCCCTGGCTCACAGTTGGTACTCCATAAATATTAGTGAAAGGGAAGAATGCTGGGCTCTTGAAAGGCACTTGACTAAAGAAAGCTCTTTGCAAAAATAAATTTATTTCTATGTTTCTATTTCCATATTTAAGATGAGACTTTTTTTTTAAGGCAAAAGAAAGATGACAGCACTCCTTGTGAGTCTATGACTACAGAAAATGTCATTAAGAAAACAAGCTAATTGAAATTTATTATATTTTAAAAAGCTATCTAAACAAATATAGTATTGTGGGGTTGAACTTTGTTCTCCAAAAGATACGTTGAAGTACTAGTTCCTGGTACTTGTGATCTTATTTGGAAATAGAGTTTTAGCAGACATAATCGAGTTAAGATGGGTCGTACTGCATTAGGGTGGACCCTAAATGTAATGACTGGTATCAATTACAAGGAGAGAGAGGTTTGGAAACATAGACATAGGGAAGTCAGACATGTGAAGGCAGAGGCAGAGATTAGAGTGATGCAGCTACAAGTCAGGAATGGCAAGCATTGCCACTAGATGTTAAAAGAGGAAAGGAAAGTTTCTCTCCTGGAGCCTTCACAGGGGCCACAGCTCTGCTCACATATTTTTTTGTTAATTAAATTATTAGGGTTAATAAAATTATGTAGGTTTCAGGTGTACAATTCGATAATACATCATCTGTATATTGCATTGTGTGTTCACACTTTGATTTAGGTTTTCTAGTCTCTAGGACCATAAAAGAATAAATTTCTGTTGTTTTTTTAAGTCATCCAATTTTTTCCTAATTTGTTGTGGCAGCCTTAAGAAACTGATATGTAAGGTATACACAAAATTTATAAGATCATAGTGTTTTTAAGATGTGATTTCGATGTCATTCTGATGAGACGTTTTATTTCAAAGGACACAGTGAACTTGGCAGTTTATTTTGTCAAAAATTCAGTTTAAAGGTAATAAAATATGGATTGTAGTTATATATATTAAATAGTGATTCAGTTTTAACAAATATTTTAATAGCAGCCCAATAAAACAGCACATCTAAAAGATTACCTGATTGATATGGTTGAAAATACATCAGATCTCCCAGTGCAACAAGTTTCTCCTGTTGAAAAATTTTATAATCAGAGAATTAAATGATCACAATTACTAACTTAATCATTATTTAATAGAAAAGCACTTTGATTCCTGATGTTAAAATAACCAACAAATATTTTTAACATATCATAAATAAGTAGTGGTCATCTGCTAATTTCCTCAAAACTTGTGTTGGCTCCTTTTTGTTTTTGGACTACGATTAAAATTGAACCCAAAGAAAAACCAATGTATGTCTTGACCTAGGGGGATCAGTTTAAGGCCATTATTAAAACCTATTAGAGCCAGTTGCCTTGTATCTATTATGACATTACCTGAATTAGATCACTTGTCATTCTGGTCATTATTTGTTCACTTATTTCAATATCTTTGAGATTTGTAAGAACCACCCAAGTTCCATTCTCAAATTTCACAGGCATAGAAAAGACAATCCCTTCAGGAATACCAAACTGACCTGCAGTGAACAAACACAAAGTAAAACAAAAGCACTCAGAAAAGTAAGTCATAGTTATTAAGCATTGTAGAAAACAACAGAGCATATGATTTTTAATAATGGTGGAACTAAATTTCTGGGAATTCCTCCCCAGGAAGGACTGAAACATTTACTCTAGAAGTACTGATTGAGTATCTGTCCAAGTTCTGACAATCCCCCCGTCTGTGTTTCTCTCAGAAGGAAGAACCACTGTTCTTCTTTATCCCTTTTGTTCTGGGTTCAGACTCCCTGCCTCTGCCTGAAGGGCTGATGCAGTCTTGTTCTTCCATCTTTTCTGAGTTCCTTCTGTCTGCTTTTCCTTGTTCCCCTAGGTAGTCCGTGAGCCCGAGGCCTGTGTCCCCCTGGCCTTCCTTCCACTCTGCTAGCCTACTACAGCGATCACAGAGCTAAGGTCTAAGGACTAGGAAGGGAAAGAGGGAGCAGGAAAGTTGGTGATTTCTTCATAGCTCCCAGTTCCCAGTTTGGATATGCTCCGAATAAAAAAAAAAACACACACAAAAAACTGACAATACTTGTTACTAAATGAGCAACATTCAGATTCAGATCATTCAGATAAAATTGGTCCCACCACCACCACTTTTTGTGCCTTAATCAAATAAGAAAATTATGCTTGCCATTCTGTTCATCAAAAATGTTGCCACTAGGGCAAAAAATTGCAGATAGTTGGGAAACTAGGATCTAAAAAACTTTTCCTCAAAGGGTGTCCCAGTTTCTCTGTTCACTTTCTATTTGTTTTCTCTGTAAAGAGCCAGCTTTATGGGCGTACAGCACATGAAGGCTTACCTTTATGGTACAATTTAACTATACAGTACAATGATCACTTGCTCCTCATCCCCAATATTGTATTGTTTGAATTCCTATAGAGATTAATAACATTTTCTACAAATAAAGATAAGGTTTAAAAAAGGTTATATACTGAAAGGTAATATACTGATTTGAGTTCACACATCTTAACTTCAACTGAACAATATTCGCCAAGTGTCTACCCATGAAGGAGCAGCAAGAAAACCCAGGCAAAGCCTTACCCTCAGGGCTTACACACTCCAATGGAGGGAACATGCACAACAAATCATACCATCAATACAGGCAGGTTGTAATATGCTTTCTGATGGAGGATCACAATGCTATGTGAATATAGAGGAGAGACAGAGATTAATCTGACTTGGGGGATTTGGCGTGATTTCCCTGAGCTGCACCATAGTCATAGGAAGAATGGGGAGGATGGTTGTCTCACTAATAACATCAGGAATATAAGGAACACAGTTATGAAATTGTGAAAACACAGACATTTTAGAGACCATGTAAGAGACAGATAGGTGGGGACTCAGAAGCAGGAGCACAAGTCATACATGGAGGTTCTTCAATATTACAAGATAGGAAAGACCCAGGTTTTACCTTCACTCAGTACTCCCAAGGACACGATCTCTCCAGGTGGTGAGCCGTGGTACCAGTATTTCAATGTAGTGGCTATACTGTGTGCAGCTAAGATGGCTCCAAATTGTTTTCCTGTGGCAGTCAGCTCTTCAAGAGTTGCCACAAATTCTCTGTTTACCCACTCGCTATAAGGGGAGAAACAATTTTACAATGGAGGGAGGCATGAAAATGAAAAAGATTGTTCCCCGGGTCAGCAGATCTAAGTACAAGAAATCATCTCCACAAAATAGAAATATGACTTCCTGTGTCCTTCTTTCATCCATAAAAAGTGGATTGAAAAGTAATGAAATAAAAACAGAAAGGAATCCCAAAGTTTCAAACTAAAAATGTGATCATATACACATGGAACACAGAAAAGTGGTCAAAGGGTATGAGAACAATTACCTCTGTTACAAAGAATTTATTTTACGTAGATGCTATCTCAGAACCAGTGGTATCCTTCATTTTAAGTAAAATATTATCATAAAACATGGAGTTATTCACCTTAAAAACTAGGGAAATAATTATGTTTTTATAGTTTGAAGTTTAAAGTCAAGGAATAGTCCAAAAGCTAAATGCTGCCCTGCTAAGCTACCAGGATATAGCTCCATATGGCACAGCCCCCACCCAGGCAGCAAACACAGAGGAACCACGCTGGCCAACTTGGAGACATGCTCTTTCTAGGGACGGGCAAAGTTCCTAAGGCCCGAGGAAGGGAAGGAGAGGGACGGGGAGTGGAAAGGAAAGAGCTGCAGAGTTTTGTAAAATGCTTCAAAGGTGCTCTTTCCCCTTTCTCTCCTCTGCCCTATCTTATATGGTAGTGTTGACAGTGGTGGCACAGTTTTAAGTGTTTACCTATGGTATTGATCCATTTACTCTTCCCAATAACCAGATAAGGCCATACTATAGAATTCTTTCCTCTTTGCAGATGAAAACACTGAGGCATAGAGAGGTTAAGGCACTTCTCCAAAGTCACATGGCTATTAAGTTTCTACCTGAGAATCCCAACCCAGGTGGCTTGGTTCTAGGGACGGTTGTACCCCTTGCCACTTCTCAACTCTGCCTCTCCTGGGGAGAACAGCCAGCATGGCCTGGACCTGCTCATCATCTTCATTTCTTGTTCTTAAAATGTGTCAACCAATTTCAACCTGGATACATATCTCTTCACATGAAAAAAGATTCACTTTATATACACTTGTCCTTACATTAAATAAGATTCACTTTATAAATGCTTGCTTTAGAGATCACTTTAATGGAATATGTGAGCTGCTTTGAGAATAATCTGAAATAAAAAAAATTCATAATTTCAAAACCAAATAAGTTGAGGGGTGTAGATTGACTAGTTCTATGTTTCTTAGAGAGCATAAACAGAGATGAGTGTGAACAATACCAAGTTATTTTTGTACAGAGAGTTCTAAGATGATTTAAAAGATGATAATAGCTATTAAACAGTTATTCAACATTGTTAGCATACTTAGTTTTAAAAATATACAGTACCTATCAAAAATCAAGCTTAAAACAGGGCGTGAAAAATGAGGAGGTCCCCAAATAGCACTCTCATAATTGTAAATTTTGGCTTTTCTCAGATCGACGTAGCTATTTCCACTAATATTACCCCAAATTATCACATCTTTGATGCCTATGAAGAAAAAAAATAAAAATTAATGTAACATTAACAATTTTTAATGTTAATATAAATAATTGCCTACATCTTATTTTAGAATTGGTCCTTTTTCTCTAATCATCAGGGAGTGGCAATCCCCAATTGCATGCTAGGAATGATGTGGGCATATAACTGAAATCAGGGAATACTGAGGTGCTTCCTGAAGAAACTGCGACTGAAAATCACACCACTGGCGTTGGTCCTCACTTTATTACTCTACTTGCCTTAAGAGAACTTATTTATCTGCTCTGATTCTGACAAAAAAAAAAAAAAACACACACAAAAAACAAACAAACAAAAAAAAACCAAAAAACAACCATCCTTGATTCTATGCTGAAATAGAAATTTGGGCAAATCACTTGACTCCTGGTGAGTTTTTGTTTTCTGCAGAATGAAGGTGTTTGTAATAAGAGGACCCCGAAGAAAATCTTAATTAACACGTAGTTATTGCATTCAGCCTCTATGTACGAGGTGCTTTTAGGAAGCAGGCTTCAGAGAAAGACAGCCAATCCTAATCCTTACAATATTCTAAGGGTGGAGGGAAGTAGGTGAGAAAACAACTACTATAAAAAATGATACATACTTTGAAGAAAAATAAGAGGAGGAGTTAGACGAGAGAGAGGAATTGGCATTCTTAATTGTAAATTTTCTAGGAATATTGCAGCCAAAATGAAAAGAAGTAAATGCATTTATTTATTTATTTCTTATTTCCTTAGAGACTTTTTTTCTTACAAGATCGCAGCACTTCCTATGGTGAAGCTTAAAATCTTTTCCTGTCTCCTCTGTGAAGTAAGATTGCTGTTGGCCTTAAAGTAACAGAATATCCTACTGACCTGCCCTAGGTAGAAGGAATGTGCTTTTCTCAGATAACAAAAAGGCAGTTTAGGCAGTGACACTGGTGCTTGTTCAGAGAGTTTGTAGACATTATTCTCTGGACTTTGCTCTCATGGCTCGAAAAATGGCTGCAGCAGCTCCAAGTATCACACCCACACAGTTGTACACAAAAGGGAGCAGTAGGGGAAGAATGGGACAGAGGCATTCTCTTTTTGCCTTTTCAGGGAATGAAATATATTTTCCAAGGGACTTCAGGTAGACTACCTCACTCCGCCACCCCCAGCTGCAAGAGAAGCTAAAAAAAATGAGTATCTCTTTGCACTTTTATAACAAGAGACGGGCCAGGGAAGAGAAGATGGTGGGAAATGGATCTTGGTTGTCGATCACTGGTGTCTACTATCTCCTCTGAGACTCTGTCTCTCATCAAAATGACTCAAATGTCCAACTCCCACAGAGTTACTCATGTGCCCTTGGTGCTTCAATTAGCTTCATGTTGTAGGAAGGAAGGGAAGGTGATTACCTGGTTTGGAGCTCATGGGATCCCACATGGGAACCCAAGTAAGCATATAGTAGGCTTTTGTTCTAAAATCTAAGAAGCCTTTTAATTTCACTGGGCATCATTTTTTAAAAAAAATCAGCTTTAAGGCTCTCTATACTCTAATGCCCTAAATTACGCTAGAGAAAATTGCAGTGGACATCTGCTGTTTATTTTCTTCACCATCTTTTCCTATTTTTCTTCTTTAATGGCATCCTGGTTTTTCTTTAAATAACGATCATTCCCCAAGTTCTGTCCATATAGTTCGCTGGGGCTGTCCTCACCCCTCAGGTCTAACAATAGGCAGGAGACCCAGATTCCTGGCCACAAACTGATTCAATGATGGGTGTGTGGCCAGGTCTGGCTAGGAGGTATTAGCCTGCTACTTCAAAGAATCAAGAGAGAAAGCCCTTTCTCCTGGGGTACAAAGCTATGAACAACAAGCCTGGGGATGCACTGGCCTTTTTGCTACTCTTAAAGAGTCTGCCTGCGAATCAAACCAACGCTGAGAAAAGCAGGCAGAGTGATAGGCCTGGAGAGAGCATAAGCTGGCCCTGACATCATCATTTGAGCCCCAGCATCTAGCTATGCCTGAAATAAGAACTACCTTCTGTACTTTCCAGTTACGTGAAAGTTCTCTATCTGACTTCGATCACTTTGAGTGGCCATTCTGTCACTCGCTACATGGTCCTAATTAGGCCAAAGCAAACTGTCTGAAACACAGTTATGTGCGAACTAAACTCAGGATATCCTCTTGGCATCTGAAATTTTCCCTGAATGGTTTTCCTTGATGGTGTTTCTATTTCACATCATTTATTTCGTCAACTCTGTCTCTGCTGTTGCTGCTTTTCTTTTGCTACTCCACTGACAATTCTATTTGATTATTGTACCTCTTATGTCTCCTTTTCTTTTGCCAACTGTTTTGTGTTTTTCTTTTTTTCTGCTTCTTATATGGTTATTGTTCTTTGAGTACTGCGGGCTTAGAATTTATGGCACCTGCAGACCCACAGGAGAGCAGCTTTCTGGTTGAAAGGCAAGCCACCCCCGAAACCTTATTTTAAATCATGTAGCACTATCTCTTTTTGACACTTTCATCAGTGTACCATAGATCTTTTGTGATAAATCAGTGTCTACACATATACATAGAGGTTGACAAGAGATGAAATGATTAGAAAATGTTTTTCCTTTCCTACTGAAATAATTTTAGTAACAATTTGGCTGAGAGATATGCCCTGACCCGGGGTAAGGACACTACAGATTTGTACGCAAGAATACCAAAAGTTATGGTTCTAGGGCTTCATTGTAAATAAATGGATAATAGGGCTCTTGCTATACTGTGTTAGGGGCTCATCAAAGTCCTTCACAGCCCTGATTGGAGCATTCTAGGCTCACATTTCATTGTCTTCCCAATTGCTTGAGAGAATGCCTGGTATCTCTTTGCATTCTCAATGGACTCTGTTGTGCCTGCTCCATCTAAAGGCACAAATAGCTAAAAATTTGTCAAATATGACAGATAAGTACAGCACCCACTTTTAAATATAACATTCCATTTTCTGATCCAGTCTCATCCTCATAAGATTTCTGACATCGACCAGCTAAAAGATAATAGGAACAGAAAACTGATCAGGCTTCATAATAGGTATGATAAGCTCACGGGCAAGTTAACATCGTTGCAAATTGATTACAATATACCAGGTGCTGTTCTAAAGCACTTGAGAAATATCATCTCATTGAATCCTCACATTAAGTCTAGGAGGCAGGTGCTATTAACATCCTCATTCTACAGATGAGGAAACGGAGGCACAGTCAGGTTAACAGACTGCCTAAAGTCACACAGTTAGGAGTGAGGTGTAGCCACTTTACCATAGCACTAATTATTTTTTAAAAACACTGATTACCTTAGTTGACTGTTATTATGGGAAAATGGAATATTATTATAAATCTTATATGAAATATTTGCTTGTTAATTTTTATAATGATGAACAAAGTCAGACAGTCATGGAAAACCAGTTTACAAAATGTCTGCACGGGAATTAATCACACAATAAGAAGTTCTTCGTATCTGCTTCATACTTCCTATTTCAGATATCCAGGAGGTCCTACAAGGTACCGTGCTCTTCCTAGCTGCTTTGAAATCATATTGTTTTAAAACAAAAAACACAGAAACAGGAGTTCACTCACATGAAGAGGTTGTTTTCAGTTTTCTGGCCAGTGCAGCTTTGGCTTCGCCTTCCACTCCCAGCGCCACAGCGATAATATTGTGTGTGATATTTGGGGCGTATCTCATAAGCAACACTGTTTTAAGATTGACGAAAGATTTTCCGCCTACGATAACTCTGACAGAATCATGAGCGTTTTTCTCAATCAGGTATCCGTAGAGCCTGCACAGAGGGACTCTGCTCCGGATGCAGTCTTCCAACGTGTGCACCTCCTTGTCAGTGCGGTCGTCCAGGATGATGATCACGTGGGCCTGGCGGAAGGCTTCCTCCACTCTCGTGCAGATGGAGACGCTCTGGAGTAAGGGCGACACCAGGTCCCACATCTCTTTCACCAGGATCTGGAGATCTTCTTCTGTCTTCTCATCGTCAAATAGAGTGATGCTAATTTTGTGTGCATTCCAAACACTTCTCCACTGGTCAAGATGGGAATTAGGTTGTAGCAGGAAGAGAGGAGGCACTGATGACAATGTAGAGCCAGATTATGAATGGTTAAATCTTTTACCCCTTTTAAGCTTTTATTCTTATCAGATATTTCTGCACGTGCATTAATAGGGTGATTTAATATTTTAAATAGGCGCACACAGGTGCATAGACATTTTTTCATCTTTTGCACTTGCTGTTGCTTCTTTTTTAAAATTGAGCTTTATTGAGGTATAACTGACAAATAAAAGTGTGAGATATTGAAAGCGTAGTATTTGATATGTGTATACATTATGAAAGGAAGCCCCCCTCAAGTTAATTAACAAGTTCATCACCTCTCATATTTACTTTCCCCCTCCCTGAGAACACTTAATTTTTAAGGCTAAAAATCAAAAGTAGAATGAAAAATTCTCAAATACTAAACACTTTGCTCTGGCAATCTGAAAACAATCCTAAAATGAGAAACGTACCTTAGGCATAAGAGGTTTTTCAGATAAAATAGAATATGCAGAAAGCAAAATTTCAAAGAACTGTGTCATACTACTCTAATTACATGTTTACATTTTCCCTTAAAAAGATAAAGAAATAACAGGTTTCATTTAACCACAGCTCTTTTCTATTTTATATTCTTATCTACAAAGCAATGCCATTTATTTTAAATTCTCAAACATTTATTAAAACAATATTTGCACAGGGTTCTTTCTGTTTGAGCAAACCAACTAATTCCTCTTGTACTTTGAGAGATAATAACGTTGTGAAGACACATAAACACAATTGCATATGCCAGTGAACATCTCTGTGAAAGGCAATGTGCTGTGTACTTCAAGGTATTCACAGAAGTCTGCCTTCCCGACCTTTGAATCTTGTAATAGGAGTGAGATAAGCACATAAATAAAGTACAAAGCAGGGAGGTAAATGACAAAGAGAGATACACATGAAGAACTAAGGGAGTTCCAAGGAGGACGAGCCTCAGATTCCACAGCAACTTGCTTAGAGCACTGATGTTTTTTGGAAAGGACTTATCTTTTCCAATCTTTGCTATGGAGTCTAAGATCAACACAGTCTAGGTATCAGTATCAGTACCCATAATTCAGTAAGTATTTGGGTACTCTATACATAGTTTGCTATCAACCGAGAGTTGTAATGACTCCTGAAGAGAATCTGGAAATGCATCTGAGCATTTTTGGTTTCCACAGTGGGCTTGGGAAGGGGTACAATGAGGGTTTAAACAGTATCTGTACCATTTTAGTCCATTAAAAAATGCCTATAGCAGATGTTATCTTTATGAAATCTGGATGTTTTGTTCACATAAGTTCATTACACCATTCTCGGTTATTTCCCATATTTAAAGTATTTCATAACATCAATTTCTAAAACGAGAATCTCTATTAGGATACATACGCGTGTAGAGAGAAGGGCAGTGTGAGAGACAGACTGAAGCGTGGGGAATGGAAAGGGGAGTGAGAGACAATCAGAGAGACAGAGAGAGAGAGAGAGATAAAGTGACAATAAAGACTACAAGTGCCCGAGACTGAGAGCAATGAGGAGCAAAACTGAGGAGAGAAAGGAAGGAACAAGTGAGGAGGTGTGGGGATACTGAGAATGAGTATTTAAGGAGGAGTGAAGACACTTCTAGCAGGTGGGAAAGAAGGAGAGAGCAACAGTCGGTGAGATGGGAGGGTGGGGAAAAGGAAAAGTAAGCAAGAGAGAGGGAAGGAAAGACAGCAAGTCAAACATCAAGAGAAGAACAAGAATGAGAGCAGGAAAGCAGTATGAGACAGTATGAGGGAATGAGAGCTGGCTACAAAGATGTCAAAGTAAATAATACCTTTGCTATAAAGGATCTAAAGTTCATACATGGGCTATATTGGGGGGTATATAGGTATAGCTATATGTATATCTATACATACAAATCTCAGACTTGACGTTCAGATATTCTTTCGTTGTGGAGTTAATTGCACATTATCTTCCTTTCTAAACGTGAAAAGCTAGTCTCATGAATCCTAGGTTTTGCTATCCCACTGGTGATCCAGACGTTCAAGGGCTCGATAAGCTGTTTCAGGGCTTCTTTCTCCCGCTCCTCTTCTATATGTGTCATCAGGTTTTCTTGAGCAATTACCTTCATCATCTCAGTCGTCATGCTAGAGGTGACACCATAGTAAAGCTAAAGATTGGGAAAGAAAAGTCAATGCCAGAGAAAAGATAATTAGCTGACAATGGCTATAATGGAAAGTTCTCCTTTAAGCCAGAATGGAGTAAAAAAAAATTGCTGAGAGAATACCTTAGCAAGCAAGACATCTGAAAAATAAAATGTGAGAGAACAATAATGTTTTAAAACAGATACATCAACTTAATTTATGTACCTGGGCGTGCTCCAGGAACTCATTATATCCTCCCAAAAGCAAACCCTTTCCTCCACGATCCAACAGCTCTCTCCAGATGATAGGGGATTTTTATGATTCCATTTATTCTTTTTACATAAATCTTTCAGCCATTCCTATCAAAAGATATTACAAGTGAAGTCACACTTTGTCTCAGAACTCAATTCAGTACCTTAGAATTCAAACACTAGAATGCTAGCTTGTTTTCTACTACCACTGCATATACATAAAATCTAACTATCTTAAACTGTAACATGTAAATATAAAAACAGTGATGAGTTAACAAAGTAATCAAATAAGAAAGAGTAGTCTTCACATTTGTTGACCAAACAAAGGTACCAAAAGTTGTTCTCTTTGCTGAGGAGACCTAGGGTGCGAGTGTTTAGCTTAAAGAGAAGCCAAGTCTTCCAACTCAACTGATTTGAAAAAAATTCAACTAATTTTTCCTTTGTTCTTCTATATGTTCAGTCTTAAGGCTGTAAAAATTTGATATTGCTTTCCAAATCTGTGAATATAGTTTATATTGTTCAGATTAAAATAATAAGCTAAAAGTTATCTGAAGATTTCTGATAATATTTATTAGAAAAAAAGCTTAAATCATTATCTGGTTTGTGTAGACCAGGCCCTTCAATGACAAGAGCTGACTAGAGAAAAACAACCACCATTCTTACAGGTAAAGTCATGATGGTGTTCTTGTTTTTTGGAGGCACGTATAATGAGGCTACTTTACAAAAAAATCATGGATATGAATTTCTCTTGCTGATGTTGAAACATCTCTGCCTTTATCCCACCTTCAAGAAAACTGTGCTGCTGTGAATATTCCACCATCGTCCCTCTAGTTACAACGTAGTCTGAACCAGGGAGGTGTTGTGCCTCCACCCAAGGGACCTTCAGCACCAAGCAAAACCAGGGAGAACATGTGTAGGAATGGACCCTGAGGGTGCTGAATCACGAGTGGAATGTAAAGTAGGAAGGACAAGGGAGCAGTTATCAATGTGAATCGCTCTTCCGCAATTCAAGAGTGTACACCCTCGCAAAGATTCAGAAGACATGTTGTTAGAATGGCTCTTGGAAGCTTGGAGAAAGTGATGGCTCACATGAAATGAAATAGAAATGCCAGAACTGCCATGGAAGACAGTGGAAGAAGAGACCAAAAAGTTTAGAAAAATGGGCATGCTAGAGTGGATATGCTACTGTGGGAGGCTGGAAACCTACTAGTCAACTATGTTTTCTAGAAGGGCCTGGAGGACACTAGATTCACCCAGTGATCAGCATGTGTTGGTGAGAGGGGTCTCCGTATCACCGAGAGCCTGGTGTGGCTGTCCATCCTTGGCCAGGGCTGTTAAAGGACATGCTGTTACGAGCTGGATTCCAGGGCCACTGGGATGACAGAATCTTGAAATAAAAGAGGCCAGGGAACAGTGCCCACCAGAAAAAAAATCTATTGTGAAAGAAGCACTAAACAATCCAGCAGTTAGATAATTATACAACTGAAGGCACAATGGACTCATGAAAGAGATAGCAGATAAAAAGAGACAGCGTAGATAAAAAGCTACTGTTCACCAAAGCTGATGTAGCTATCATTGCTGCGAAATGTTTAGTGTACTGACAACAGAGGCCAATGCTGGCCCCCAGATAATGGCACTATCCCTTGAAGACACCAACCCACCTCTAGGAGGCAAGTTGATATTATGGGACCCCTTCCACACTAGAAAGGGCAGTGATTCATCTTGACTTGAATCAACATATATTCTGGGTGAAGAATTATCTTTCCTGTTTGTAGGGCTTTGGATAGCACCTTGTTTAAGAGCTTATACAATGTTTAACCTACCAACATGGGATCTGCCTAACAGCACTTTAAAGCAAGGGACCCACTTTAAAGGATGTGTGGCACTGGGCACATAACCAAAGGATCCACTGGCCTTTTATATATCACATCACATAGCAGCCTGATAGAGGGATTGGAACAGTCCACTGAACATGCAAGCATTGGCCTAGAGACCGATACCTTGCAAAGATGGGGCACCATCTTTCAGGATGCAGTAAATACCATAAATCAGGAGAGTGATTTGTTCCAATAGGTAGAATGCATGAATTCAGGAAGCAAGGGGTGGAATTAAAAGTGACCCCGCTTACCTTCACTTCCAGTCACCCATGTGGGGAATTTGTGCTTTCCAAACCCCACTGCCCTAAACTCTATGGTTCTAAATCCTAGGGCGGGGGTGCTACCATCGGGAAGAGTCCCATTAAACTTTAAGCTATGGCTTCCACGTGGTCAATATGAGCTACTGTGGCAAAGAGACCAGCAGCCAAGAAAAGGAGTTACCATCCTGGAGGAGAGAATCAGCCCTGATGATCAGGGGCATGTAGGCAAGCTACTATCTGATGTGAGCAGGAAGAAACGTTTGTCATCTAGGTGATCCACAGGGGGACCTTTGGTACTGTCTTGCTCAATTTTTACAGCAAATGGACAAGTACAGCAGTCTCGTTCTGAAAAGGGAACAGAGACTAGGGCTCAGGCCCCTAAGGATACAGGTGTAGGTTACCACATCTAATAAATCACCTAGACCCAAGGGGTGAGGGGAATCTTTAATAATAGTAGAAAAAAAAAGTGACGAGTGTAAGTTATGACCCTGAAACGATGTGCAGTGGAGATTAGAGGTCATTTGATAACTTACCTCTGGTAAAGTTTCCCTAGGGAGAGATGCTGTCCCCATATGGTGTGAGTTTATTACGCAGGGCATGTGGATCTAAAAAGTACAACTGGTGAACTGTCACAAGTCCTGTCATGTGCAGTCCAGAGTCCCGCTTAGCGATCAAGGCACTCAACCCCTCAGCCACCAGGTGTACTGGCTGCTGATGGCTCAGTGCCTAGTCTCTCTCCAGGAATTGCTCTCAGCCAAAGGAATTCCCTCGCCTAAGATTAAATCCCAGTCTAGGGCAGCCAGTAGTCAGCGACTATTAGCTGGGGTTCTATAAAAGCCCAGCTCCCTTGCCTGCATCTGAGACATCTCTCAGAGGCCAGCTTCAGACTTTCTTGTGTGATAGGCTGAGCCCTCTGTTGCAGCTGTAAGGTAGTTCAGCCTCTCCCATTGCTCAATCCCACTGCCCTCATTCCTTTCCAGGATGTTGTTCCCAAGAGCACCCCCAGTCAAGGAGTCTCCTTCACCCAAATCCCTGTCCCTAAGAAGGGTATTTCAAATAAAAAAGGGCCTCACTTCATTAGAATCAATATGAAGGAGAACAAAATGTTAAAAATTGCAATATAAGTTACTTGGATCCTTGGGAAAAGAAAAACAGCCAAATTTATTATACTTATTGGTTAAGGCCTCATTTGTTCTACTGGGCATAGGGGAAAAATAATGTTTTGAGACTGATAAGTGGGAATTTATTTTATTAGTAGAAAAATATCAGTAGTACATGAGCATTCATTACTGGAAGCCTATCTCATACATTAATATTACTCAAATTAGAACACATTTTTTGTGCATGTGCAAGTTTAACAAATTATAAAAGCTTCTTACCTCCCAAACATGAGGATGCTGCGTGATTTTATGTACCCGAAAATCAGGAAGATTCTTTTGTAAATAGTCTGCCAGAAGTTCTGCTTTAGCATAAAATGGGCAATCTGCTCTACCTAAAAGAGTTTGAATTAGCAATGTTTTCTTTGATCATATAGAAATTATCATGTAAGTATTTGCCATGTAATTACAGAATTAATCATATAGTTATATTTCATAACACAGAGCTATAGTATAAACTGCCACCACATAAACTTTTGATTCTTATTATATTAGTAAAAATAAAACAAATTTTACAGGAGGTCAGAATTTTAAGTAATCAAATGTAGAAAGGAAAAAAGACTATTGAATATTCATTCTCCTTCAGTACTCTATTAGAGGCTTCCATGCTACAAATTAAGTGTGAACTAAAAAAAATGAACTATTGAACTATTCATTAGTAGCCATGAAAAGGCAAAGTGTGAAGTGACAAGTGCTAGTAAAATCACATGTGGATTTAATGTGTGTGCAGGAAGCATGGGGCGGGGGGGAGGGAAACTGAGGGAGAGAGAAGAGCCTGGAATAACTTCTACTTTCTGGCTTGAGTAGATGATCCTGACTTACTAGAGAAAAACATGGCAGAGAAATTTAATGACAGACAAGTACAACTGAAGTTATCTGCAGTATATTATGTGGATATGACCAGCAAGTAGCCGCATGTATACATCTAAAGTGCAAGCCTCATGTAAGTGTTTAGGATGCAAATTTTGCATCAATGCAGAGGAAATTAAAGCCACTAAAGTGCATGAGCTTGGGTATCTGATAGGCAGGGGTCAAGTGCATAACCCTCTTGATGGTATTCTTCCCAATTACCCCCAGTTATCAGTTCTTCAACCTCATGGAGACTTCTAAGTCATCAACTCCTCTCAATCTCCCCCTTGTCTAGTTCAAATCCATAGTTTATGAATCTAAAACATTCTGACTCATATCATAAATTATCTTGCCTCACAGTTCTCTTAGAAAATCAGCTTGATAAAAGCTCTTTACCTTGGATAAACCCAACTACCTGCCTTTTATGTCCTGGATTCCAACTGCTAGGCCCCCCTGGAAAAAACATGGCAGAATCAAGCAGAGAGAAGCCATTATAAATTCACGGTCACCTCAACTGGCCCTGAACTTTGCCTGGAGATCAGTTTCCCTAAGCAGCACTCTTTCCTGTTCTCCACGAAACTTGTCCACTTCTCTCTAACCTTTTTTCACAGCTCCAGAAAACAAGAGACACACACTGCTCTCTACAAAAATGAAACCAGTTCACACAAAAAGACACCAAGTGGGAAATCCCCAACCCCCTGCTATCACACCTACAAGTCTGTCTGCATTTGCACATATCCTTTCCTCTTTCTCCTATTCAATGAAGAGGGACCCTACTTCTTGTCCAGGTCTAATCTTACCACTTCTGCTCTGAATACCACTCTATTCTGCCTTCAGAATTGCCACTAATTCTGCTCAGTTGGTTATACCTTCTAACATCTTATCCCTGTTCCTAATGACCCTGTTCTACCATATTTAAATATACTTGTTATATTTAAGTTTTTCCTATCCTGAAAAAAAAAAAAAGCCCATCTCTCCCTGTAGCCATTGCCTTACTGAACTGTTCTATTAAAATTCTATTCTTTTTAACTAGAACCTGAGAATTTTCTACACTTGTCCTTACCAGTCCTTCACTTCCATTTATTTCTCACCCACTGCAATCTGGCTTTCCCCATTATTCTCTAGAAGGTCACCAAGGACCTCCATGTCACTAAATTCAGTGGATACTTTTTGATCCTGATCCTTGGCAGCATCTGTCCCTTTTTTTACCCTTTTGAAACACTTACTATGCTGTGGGCATTCTTCAGGTTCTCTTTCTACTTCTCTAGCCACTCTTTACTATATTTCGTAGATTCTTACTCCTTTATCAATCCATTAAAAAATAAGTATTCTGCAAGGCTCTTTATCATCATACCTTACAATATTCTTCCTGGCCAATCTCCTCTGTGCTCTTGTTTTCAAGTGCAATTTGTACTTCCAGTTCAAACCTATATCCTTATTCGATCTATACCCTTTGTATTTTTTTCATCTCTTTTGGAATGTCCTACAGGCCCTCAGCATGTCTATAACAGATTTTGCCACCACTCCTCCACTAAATCTGCTTCTTCTATTACCTTCGTCATGTCCATTTATGCAGTCATCTAAAAGTATTAAGAGTATCCAGAGTATTAAGCCTACTCTTCTGCTTTTTGCCCCAAAGACTCCTCATCTACCTCGTTATCTAAACCACTGCTTGGGAATAATTTAAATTCTTACTTCTCCCTTACTTGCCTTCCTCCACCCAATTACACATCTAGTTCTTTTGATTTTGCCTCCATAACAGCTCTTCAATCCACTCACTTCTTTCCATTTCCATTGCCTACCAGCCTAAGCCAGGCCACCATTATCCCCTTCCTGGACTGGGCTCTTTGCATCCAGTCTTTCTCTTCCCACAGGGTAGAGATAACTCTCAGATAAAATGTAAATTTTGTTAGGTTCTCCCCTTCTAAACATCTTCCATGTACTTTGGATAAAGTCTAAAATACTAAATATGGCTCAAAAGAATATTATTTAACTCTGGCTTCAGCCTATGATACTCTCTTCCTTGTACTCTTTGCTCCAATCCTCCTAAGCTTACTGTATACTATCAATTGTCACCAAGCTAGCTCTCCTCATTGCAACCCCAATCCCTACTACCTATGCCTAAATGACTCTCCTCTTTTTTATCTCCTCTCTTCTAGGTAACTCTTTCTCATCTTTCAGGTCTCTGCTTTAAAAACACTCCCTCTGAAAAGCCCTTGCCTAAGTAAATGAAGTCCTCTGCCACTGTCACTGCTCCTGTAGAACCCTGCCCTGACACTGCCACACATGCAGTGTACATTGTAAGTTTTTTTTACTACTGTCTTCCCAGCATAGTCAGTGCTCAAAATATTCTGAATGAATAAAGCAGCAAAGAAAATAGATTTCCAGGCAGATGGGAGATGTCAATTGTGTTGAGGTCAAATAAGACAAGGACTGGACAGCTTCTATAAAAGTCAGCCGTGACTTTGGTGAGGGCCATTTCCCAGAGGCAGAGGTAGAAGCCGGACTGAGTGGAAGGAGGACCTGGAGACAGAAGAGCATTCTACTTTTTAAAGAAACTTGCTGAGAAGGGAGGCAGGTACACTACTAAGCTGCAGTAAAAGTCTCTTCAGTACTTTTCTGGATGCAAGTTGTCACTTCCAACCCTTCCCCTCCATTGTTGACAGGTGAGCTTCCTAAAATGCAAACCCACTAAAAATACTTTCCCGCTTTAAAATTTTCAATGACTCCTTATTGCTTTCAAGATACAGTTCAAACACCTTTGCATGGTGCACTTGAGGTGCAAAGATCTGGCTGCAGCTCCCATACTAGCCCAAGTCCAGTCACGTCCTACATATTCAGACTGTCCCTTAGGCTGTAAAACTTGTAGTCCCTGCGCCTTTATCTAGAATAGCCTCCCTATCACTAACTTTCACAAATCTGCTCCTGTAACATCTCCCAGAGCCTTGGGCACACCCACAAATTACTTGTTTACATGCTTCTGTACCCTACGAGCTGGAAGTTCCTCGCAGGTCGGGATGTATCTTTCACTCTATCTCCAGTGTCCGGCGGTAATTCGCACAGGGTCACTGCCCAATAAATATCTTTGAGACGCACAAGAAAGCCTGAGGTGGTCCATATGGAGGCTAGAGTTGCTAGAACTGAAGGCAGTTAAGATCACTGTCAAGGGGCCATAGGAGACGAGCGGTTATCCGTGTTTTCAGCGATCTGCGGGCGTCGCCAGGATCTCTCAGGATCACTCACCCGCAAGCACGAATTTGGTCATAGCGAAGCTGTCTTCCCCGCCGCAGGAACAGCGAGTCCGCGGTTTCCTGGCAACCGCACCGCCAAGGGCTTGGCGCAGGCGCACTCTAGCTGAGCGCGGGGTCTGGTGCCCAGCAGAAAAGTTCTGGTTGGGGTACGCGATCATACATTGCCTTTAAAAGCTGTGGGGTCTCCCCATGTGGGGTCTCCGCAGTTTCTATCCCTGCACTTAAGAAAAGAAGTCATTATCTTCGGTAGGCTTTTTTTTCTCTTAAGCGAACCTTCCTACAACCACCGCGAACAAACCATTTTTGACCTATGAAGGATCCGTCAAATCTCGCGATACGAGCAGCTCGTGGGGACGCTGTCATGGCTGCCCCCTATATATAACCACCGGGTTCTGACCTAAGGTGAGTGGAAGACGAGTATAGGTGGAATGGTTGGTGGTACTGCACTTTAAACTTACTGCCTTTCGGAGAACGGTCTTGGGAGTTGCCTGGGCATTAAGTTTAGGGAGGAGGGTTAATACTGGGTGGCCCAGCTCCGAAGAGACCAGCTCCTGACGTTGGTTCTGAAACCCGGTGTGACTGGCTGGTCGTCTCTTCCACCCAGACGCAGGCCACATGAGAACGTCAGTTTAGTTTGCTGGTTTCTCTCGGAGCCTTTCTACCCGTTCAGGTCCCCATTCTCAATAGTGAGGGTTCTACTGTTGCTAAATCCTTATGTTAAAAAGTATCCATCAATGTTAAACCCTTAAGTTTCATTGAAGAAATCTCCGAGGTAATGGTAACATAAAATCCGTTCTGCAAAGGAATCTTGGTGGGAACATGTTTCTATCAGAAATACACTTCTTTTTTTTTTTTTTTTCCTTTAACTCTCGTTTATACAACGACTCTTTCCAAAGTAACCTGGCTCCTTTAAAACTGCACATTGTGGTAGAAGTGAAGGAAGCCCATACTGGAAAAAGTTTTACCGTTTTAATGCAAATCTTTTATGTCTCTATAGGTTCCCAGTTTAGTCCCTATTAAATGCATTTTATTTCTTTAAATAAAAGTCTTTGTTTTAATTTTTATTTCTTTCATAAGCTCTTCCCCTGCAGGAAAACAAACAACAGCATGTGTTCTCTTTCACAAGTTGAAGCGATGTTTATGTCATATCGACAACTCTTAAAGCCATTTGAAAGTGTTTCACTGGATAGCAAAATGAATAATAGAGCAGGTTCCTCTTTGTGGAAACTCAGACAATGCAGTACTTTAGTACTAACAAGCCGAACTGTAAGGCTGTATCCTGTGGGATTTTGCAGGCCGAAAAGTGTTTATTCGAACTGGAACCCAAGAAACCTTTTAAATAACTTTGATAATAGAATGCAATCATATATAAGATACCTCTTTCAGGATGCCTGGATTTCTAAATCAGGAGATTATCACTTTCAAACAAAAGGCATAAGCACTCAAACAGTCCTTCCAGTTTACAAACTACTTTGTCCTAGAGGACTATCCTTTGACTCAAAACAGTCTCGTGTCTCTGATAATGGATTGAAGAAAATGAACTTTGATCATGAAGCTTCCAATGACTATGTTCTCACCAAGGAAACAAAATCAACCCCTATCAACTACAGAAAACTGTCTCAGGAGTGTAATTCCCTGAGTGACGTGTTAGATACATTTTCAGAAGCACCTACATTTCCTAGTAGTAACTATTTCTCAGCGATGTGGACAATTGCCAAAAGGATGTCTGATGACCAGAGGCACTTTGAAAAACAACTGATGTTTAAACATCCTGCGTTTACACAGCTGTGTGAACATATGATGAGAGAAGCCAAGGTCCTGCACTGTGACCACCTGCTATTCAGTCTTCATGCTGTGGTTAAGCTTGGAATTCCTCAGAACACTCTTCTGGTACAGGACTTTGCTGAGGGTGGTCCAGGTAAAATCAAAGAGAGACTTATACATCCTTTTAGTTGGTTTGCCTATCTTGAAAGAATGAAAGGAAACAGATGTACCCTCCTTGAAAGAGACTATTAGTGGAATGGTAGTTTCCTTTATATTTATTTCTGCATATATATGATTTGGAGACCATAAATATAAATGATTTAGAGATCTTTTGCTATAGAAATTTATGAAATCTTGTTCCATTTTTTTTCTCTAGAGTTGAGTGATAGTGAGTGATAAGCTAAAATGAGAGAAATAAAATACACATGAAAAGTTGAGTAGTTGAAGGAAGGAAACAGGGGATGGGAACTAATTTTATTGAGTACTTATACCTTTTACTTGTATAATCATATTTAATCCTTCAACAGCCCTAAAAAGATGTTACTTCAGGTTTGCAGATGAGGAAACAGACTTAGTGATGTTAAGCAAGTTGGCTAAAAGTCACACAGCTAATGGTTTCATTCATGCAGTAAACATTTGAATGTCAACTATGTATCAATTACTGCACTTGTCACTAGGAATATAAAGATTTAGAAGACATGATTCCTGCCCTTCTAATCTAGGAGAAAGATAGCTATTTTGTAGGCAGTTACAAAACAACCAATATGCATTTAATGAGTCATACATTTGCTGTTTTATAGGTATTGTACACAGCACAGGAAATATAATTGTGAACAAAACAATGGCTACATAACTTTCAGTGCAATGAAACAAAAATGTAGTCTTAATGAGTGTATATAATGGGCTTTCAGCCTAGTCAGGAGAAGGCCTCATCATGGGAAGAAGAGATGGGGAGAAGGATACAGGATTAGTGTTTGAGGCAGAGATACGTTTGAAAACTGAATTACCTCATGTAATTCCAGTATAGCCTTTTGAAATAAGTACTGATCATTAGTACTGATTAGGAAATTTAGGCTTAAGAGAGGTTAAATAACTTCCCCAGGGTCACATATCTGTTAATGTTACTGTTTGTGGTTACTTGATAAATATTTGCTGAGTGAATAAACAAACATCTACTCCAAGGTAGAACTGGGATTGAAGCCCAGTAGGAGATGATGTCTAAGCTGAATCCAAGGAATAAACAGCAGTTTGTGAGAGGCTGATGGCAAAGGGTGTGGTTCAATCAGAGACTTGCATGTTCATCCCAAACAAAAGTTTGGCAAGTTTGAATAGCTGCAAATAGTTCTATGTGGCTGAAATGTTGGAGTTGTGTGTTTGAGGGAGTGGGGAGGAAATTGTGTATGTGGTGGTCAAGGAAGAAGAGGTAGTGGAAAGATATGAGGCTGGAAAAAAAGGATGAATCATAAAGAGCCTTTTAAGCCTAGCTAATGAGTTTGGATCTATCCTATAGGCAATGAAGATCCACTTAAATATTTTAAGCAAAGGGTCAATGTGCTCAATTTTCCACTTACCATATGCATGAAAAATGATTTGGAAGAAGGTTGAAATTGGGTGGAAGAGCCACTTTTTAGATTCAGACAAGAGAGTCAGTGTTCCATGTGATGTCACTGAAACTACAGCAGATGTGATGAGGGAAGGATAGCTTATGAAAGTAATCATTCGCCTTTTCAAAGTGAACACCAGACTTCTAAGCTCAGTGATCATAATTAAATAATTTTTTTTAAGATAGGAATTTCCTGGGGATGATCTGACATAACTCCTATCCTACTATGGAATTCTAGAATATGGTTTATAGGTATATGAGAGTGTTTAACTTCTTACATTACTGTGATTTCCATGTGTTCTCCGCCAAGAATGTGCATTGTGTGTATGCGTGTGTGTGTGTTTAAACCACAGAATATCCATGTTTATTTGGTAGACTGTGTTTCCTATACAGTTATTTTAAAGTGATTATAGTAAATCATTTTACCTGGTCAGTGATGCTCTTACTAGATTTTGGACAGGTATTCATATCAGCATGGCATCTGTATTGGTTAGCAGTGGATATTGGAATCAGAATATCTGTATGTATGATTGTGTCTCACTGACCTGTTGGAATGTTGTACATTTTTAGCTAGAGATGAAAAGACAGTATGTCATCAATGCATTTGCCCTACAAATATAGCCATATAGCCTTTCCTAACACAGTAGATATTGGTGGCATGTTGTATATTGTTATGAAAACACTCGTATGGAAATGAGATCTTTTGTTTTAATTCCAGCCTTATCTATTTCATTTTTCTTTCTTTCTTTCTTTTCTTTTTCTTTTTACTTTTTTTTTTTTGCGATTTAACGTGAATTGTTTATTTCTGGAATTTTCCATTTAATATTTTCAGACCTTGGTTGACTGTAGATGACTAAAATCTCGGGAAGCAAAACTGCAGATAAGGGGGACTACTGTACGATATTACATAAAAGAGACAAAATGGCTACCAGGCTCTTATAACTTGGCTGTAACCTAATTGACAGTGTCAAAATATCTATTTTATTTCATTTTTTAATATCTTCTTTAAAAAATCTTTTTACATATTATTAAAAATTATTGGGTGACACTGATCAACACAATCCAGTAAGTTTCAAGTGTACAATTCAACAGTATGTTGTATGTATATTGCATTGTGTGTTTATCACCCATAGTTAGATTTCTTTCTGTCACCACATATTCGACCCCTTCTCGCCCTATCTATCTTCCCCTCCCACCTTTCCTCTGGTAACCACTAGTCCACCGTCCATGAGTCTCTGTTTGTCATGTTTATTGCATTTAGATCTATATCCCTCATATGTATGAGTGATATCATGTGGTTTTCAACTGCTATCTATCTTAATTTCGCTTAGCATGCTTATCTCAAGATCCATCTGTGTGGTTGCAAATGGCAGTTATTTCATCTCTTATCTGAGTAGTAGTCCATATTGTATATGTACCACATCTTTATACAATCATCTATTGTAGGACACTTCGGTTGCTTCCATGTCCTGGCCACTGTTAATAATGCTGCTATGAACACTGGGGTGCATATTTTTTTGGATAAATGTTTTCAGGTTTTTGGGTAAATACCCAGAGATTGCTGGGTCCTGTGGTAGTTCAAGTCCTAGTTTTTTGAGGAATCTGCATAGTAGCTGTACCAATTTTCTCCTACCAGCAGCGTAGGTGGATTCCTATTTCTCTACATCCAGCACTTGTAATTACTAATCCTGTTGATGATAGCCATTCTAACAGGTGTGAGATGGTATCTCGTTGTGGTTTTGATTTGCCTTTCCCTAATAGCTAGTAAAGTTGAGCATCCTTTCACGTCTGTTGGCCATTTGTTCAATGTCTGTTTAGGTCCTCTGCTATTTTTTAGTTAGTTTGTTTTGTTGTTGTTGTTGTTATTGAGTTGTATGAGTTCTTTGTATATTTTGGATATTGGCCTTATTGGAGCATTGTTTGTAAATACATTCTCCCATTCGGATGGTTGCCTCTTTGCTTTGTCGATGGTTTCTTTTGCTGTGCAGAAGCTTTTTAGTTTTATATTACAGTCCCATTCATTTATGTTTGTTTTTACTTCCCTTGCCTTTGAAGTAAAATTCATAAAATCCTCCTTAAGTCCAAGGTCCATGAGTTTAGTACTTGGGTTTTTTTCTATGCAGTTTATTGTGTCAGGCTTATATTCAGGTCCTTAATCCATTTGGAGTTAATTTTGGTGTGTGGTGATAGACAACAGTCTATTTTCATTCTTTTGCAGGTGGCTTTCCAGTTTTCTCAGCACCATTTATTGAAGAAGCTTTCCTTTCTCCATTGTATGTTGTTGCCTCTTTTGTCGAAAATTATTTACCTCTGTAAACGGGGGTTTACTTCTGGACTCAATTCTATTCCACTGTTTTTCTGTGTCTGTTTTTCTGCCAATACCATGCTATTTTGATTATTGTAGTTTTGTAGTATAATTTGAAGTCAGACAGAGTGATGCCTCCATCCTTGTTTTTTTCTCAGGATAGCTTTGGCTATTTGGGGTCTTTGGTGCTTACATACAAATCTGATGATTTTTTGTTCTATTTCTTTAAAAAATGCCAATGGGATTTTGATGGGGATTGATTTAAATCTGTATAATGCTTTGGGTAATATGATCATTTTAACTATGTTGATTCTTCCAGTCTTAGAGTGCAGAATATCTTTCGATTTCTTTGTGTTTTCTTCAAAATTTTTTTTAAATAATGTCTTTTAGTTTTCATTGTGTTGGTCCTTCACATGCTTCATTAGGTTTCTTCCTACGTATTTTATTCTTTTTGTTGCAATTGCAAAAGGGATTTTTTTCCATTTCTTTTTCTGACAATTCATTATTAAAGTATAAGAATGCTATGGATTTTTGAACATTGATTTTGATTCCTGAAACTTTACTGTATTTGTTTATTACTTCCACTAGCGTGTTAGTGGAGTCTTTAGGGATTTCTATATAGAGAATCATGTCATCCGCAAATCGTGACAGTTTGACTTCTTCATTTCCTATTTGGATGTCTTTTACTTCTTTATATTGCCTGATTACATGTGCTAGGACTTCCAATATTATACTGAATAATAGTGGTGATAGTGGACAGCCTTGCCTTGTTGCTGATCTTAGAAAAAGGTTTTTAGTTTTTCATTGTTAACTGTAGCTGAAGGTTTGTCATATATGGCCTTTATTCTGTTGAGGTACTTTTCTTCTATACTTATTAAGTGTTTTAATCATAAATCATGCTGTATATTGTCAAAGGCTTTTTCTGCATCTATTGATATAATCATATGATTCTTATTCTTTATTTTGTTTATGTGGTGTATCACATTAATTGATTTGTGTTTGTTAAATCATCCCTGCGCCCCAAGGTGAAACCCACTTGATCATAGTGTATAAGTTTTTTAGTGTGTTATTGTATTTGATTCGCTGGTATCTTATTTAGGATTTTTGCATCTGTGTTCATGAGAGATATTGGTCCGTAGTTTTCTTTTCGTGTTATCTTTACCAGGTTTTGGTATCGGGGTGATGTTGGCCTTATAAAAGAAAGAGGTAGTCTTGCCTCCTCTTCAATTTTTGGAAGAGTTTGAGAAGAATAGGTGTTAAAACTTCTTTGAATGTTAGGCGAATTCACTGGTGAAGACTTCTGTTCCTGGACTTTTACTTTTTGGTAGGTTTTTGATGATTGTTTCAATTTCCATACTGCTGATCAGTCTATTTAGATTTTCCAGTTCTTCATGATTCAGTCAGTCTAGGTAAGTTGTATATTTCTAAGAACTTGGCCGTTTCTTCTAGGTTTATTAAATTTGGTGTTATATAATTTTTCATAGTATTCTTTTATGATCCTTTGTATTTCTGCGGTATGTCATAACTTTTCTTTCATTCCTGATTTTGTTTGTGTCCTTTCTCTTTTTTCTGTAGTGAGTCTGGCCAGGAGTTTCTCAATTTTATTAATCATCTTGAACCAGCTCTTTGTTGCATTTATTTTTTCTGTTGTCTTTTTCTCAATTTCATTTAATACTGCTCTAATTTTGATTATTTCTTTTCTTCTGCTGATTTTGGGCTTCCTTCTTTTTCTGGTTTTTAAAGATGTAATGTTATGTTGTTTATTTGGGCTCATTCTTGTTTTTTGAGATAGGTAGGCCTGTAATGATATGAACTTTCCTCTTCTTACCACTTTTGCTGTGTCCCAAAAATTTTGGTAACGTTGTATTTTCGCTCTCGTTCTTTTCTGGTAGCTCTTGATCTTTTTATTTCTTCTGTGACCCAGCCATTCTTCAGTAGCATATCGTTTAATCTCCATGTGTTTGTGGCTCTTCCTGCTTTCTGGTTACAGTTGATCACCCGCTTTGAAGCATTATGATCAGAGAATATGGTTAATATGACTTCAGTTCTCTTGTATTTGTTAAGGCTAGTTTTGTGTCCCAGCATGTGGTCAGTCCTTGAGAATATTTCATGTGCACTAAAGAATGGAAAATCAGCTCTTTTGGGATGAAAGGCTCTGTAATGTAGATTATGTCCAGTTGGTCTAATGTGTCATATAAAGACGTTATTTCCTTATTGATAGTGGATATTTAGGTCTCCTGCTATGTTAGTGTTTTGGTCAGTTTCTCCTTATAGTTCTGTTAGTAACAGTTAGGGAGCCCCAAAATATGTAAAGCCTTATCCATTTTTGTCTGGTTCTGACTTGAAACTTTGTGCCTTATTAGTCATGTAATTTTAGCAAAAGATTGTACCCCTTTCAGCTTGTTTCCTCAGATGTGAACACAAATACTTTTATGAGGTGTGTAGACTCATTGTGATTAAATTATAAAGCACTAGGTAAGCCATGTTTTTACTGTTCATTTTCTAAATTATCTCCACTTTCATTTCTGGGAACTAAATTAGTACCCTAACCCAAAGGACCTGAAAGAAGGATCTTTCAGCCTGGGGCTCCCCTTGAGACCCAGATAATGGTGGTAAAAGGTAACAGCAGATGTGGATCAGAAGATTTACAACAGGAGTTACAGTTTGAAATCCAAGAAAGAGTATAGGGAAATTATAAGGACACAGTTATTGAGGCTTCTTTATGGGTGGGCAAATTGCCCTCTCTACTCCAGTAGCTTTTATATTACTGCACTTGTTGTCTTCACAATGACCTTGAGTCCTAAGATGTGATAAAAAGTTTTGATAAAAGTTATTTCAGAAGCAGAGGAATATAATCAATATCAAATAGATTTTCAGTGATAATGGCAAATGTAAAAAAATGATGCATAAAAGAGTGTGTGTTGGTTATTTGGAAAATTCACTATGTACAACATTTTATTTCTTAAAGATGCTGTTTATTGAGTACTGACTCTAAATGAATTATTGAGCTGAGACTTAATCCATTAATTAGAAGTATCAGTTTAGTGGTTTCATGATCCATAGTATTTTTGTAATTATATTTCAATAGGAGCGTATCAATGAGTGTGATGAGAATGTCTTTCAGTTTTGTCAACTGTTTTAGAGGCAATGGAGCCATGCAAGAATGTGGATGCCCTTCGAGCAGGATTGCGGTGAGAACTGTCTTATGCTTTCTTCATGTGGCAATCTCTGTTTCTCTAATATCTTAAATCAAAAACGAAGATGAAAGCTGAACTGTTGTTTGTTTGTTTGTTTGTTTTGGTTTTGGGGGAGACTTTGATGTTAGTTATAGTCTTTAAAACCTTAACAAACTTAAAAGTCTAACTCTGGTCTACAGCCATGCCACCCTGAACAAGCCCGATCCCATCTGATCTCGTTAGCTAAGCCTGGTTAGTACTTAGACGGGAGACCATCTAGGAAGACCAGGTACTGTAAGCGTAAAAACTAAAAAATAAGGGATTGTAGGCTGACAAAGTCTTTGTAATCTGTGAGGTCAGTCAAGGATTGCCTCGCCTAAAAAAAAAAAAATTTTTTTTAAATTCTAAGTCTAGGTCAAGTAAAGGTGGAAATAATGCTTCGTTTAGAGTCCACCATAAAAAAGGAAAGCTACGAGTAACATCAAAATTCGAATTTAAAATATAGTACTGATGTGGGCTGGGGAGAATTGACAGGCTTTCATTTCATAACAGTTATTTGGGCACTATGTGGCCATCACATGACAGTGGCCTGGCTTGGAAAGGAGTTTGATTATTCTGATTTATAAAATTGATGCAACTGATATAATGTCATACATCAGTGCGGATAATATTAAATCCTTTTTTCATTAACTGTGTATTGGGATATCTTACTATAGCCTGATACGATTTGTTCATTCATAAAGGTAGCAGAATAATGTGAGAAGAAATAGTGCTAACCTGGTCCAGGATCTTTCACTAACTACTTACCCTGTCTTGGGCGGGTAGATCATTTCTATGGGCTTCATATTTCTTGCCTAGAAGTAGGAGCTGGGCCAAATGACTTTTAAGATTTCTCTTTTGGTTTTAAAATTCTAGGATTGTGATATTTATTGTGTTTGATGACAGGATAATAGTTGATCAACGAATTTGGAAAATAGAACATGTCTTCACATTACAAGCTGTGATGAAATGTATTGGAAAAGATGCACCGATTGCTCTTAAAAAGAAACTGGAGGTAAACACTTTCTGAGTATCCTCTAGTGGGTGAGATTTGAAAAAATATTTCTTGTTGCCTGCTATCACTTCCTAAAGTCAATTTTTTAGGAGGACATTGTTGTGCTTTTGGGTTTAACTTTGCTAAAGTAAAATAATAAAAGCAGACTTATATTTATCTCTCTATATATATATACAAATATATATATTTAATCTATATATCTGTTGGAGTTACTTTGCTCAAACTTTATCCTTTTTATTTATAAGTTTAATTTATTTTGCCACAAATGATAAATTAAATTTAATCTTGTGTTTCTTCAGATGAAAGCCTTGAGGGAATTAGACAGATTTTCTCTTTTGAATAGCCAGCGCATGTTTGGGGTACTAGCCACCATGAATCATCGTTCTGTTACACTTCTTAATGAATGCAGTAAGATGGTCATAGGTAAGGAGAATTTTTCTTTCATGATTTTTAGGATCTGACCTACTGTTCTGCACTATATTTGGTTTGTTTTAAGAACTTGGCTATTACCATTTCAAAATATCTGATGGTTTGTTTAGATCTAAATTTTATTTTTGTCTGTAGTTTTTTTTCTTTTCTTTCTTTATTTTTTTTACAAAATACAGTGCTTTTTTTAAAAGAAACAAAAGTATTGAGTATAGAATATCTTGGATCTTACATTAAAACCATCTGGTAATTTTTGTTTGTTTTTGTCATTCATTCTTAAAGGTAATATTCATGGGTGTCCTTTTAAAAATATTGATCAACATACTGCAGTCTTGCAAAGATCCCGATACCGTAATTTAGATCTTTTCAAGGGAATAGCAGATTATGTGGCTACCACTTTTGACATCTGGAAGTTTAAACAAGTAAGTCTGTTAATAGTTTAGAATAAGCCTCAGATACTTTTAAGAGCATATTAATTCATTTAGCATTCTAAGTATTTCTTTATCAGCTTTATAGCATTTAAGATAACAAAATATTCTAATGCTAAATTGACTTTTGAAAAATTAGGTCCTTATCATTTCTCTTTTGAAATTACCTATTTGATATTCAATCTTTTGACCATTTTCTCTATCTGAGATAAAAATTATATTGTCCAATGTTTGCTCTTCTTTGTTTTTCAAAAGGTTGTCTGGTGCTTTGGATTAGGATTATTTCTGTCTTTCTACTTTTTTTCATTAGATTTAGTATAATAAATATGGGTGATGTGACAGACTTATGCTTTTTGAAGAATAAAATGTCATTACTTAATGATCATGTCTATTTTCTATTTATGAAAAGTTTGCTTGTTTTTTTCAGAGCATGGGCCTTTAAGTTCAGGGACTGTGTTAGTTTTATAAACCTGAGTGAAGCAGCTGGTAAAAACTTATTTTTGCAGTTAAGCAGTAATAAACTGTTAGATCACTAGGTTCACTGTACTTTGGAAAGTGAGATGAATATTGAGTTTGCCATGGAAACTGATTTTGGGAAGAGAAGTACTAGTCATGAGAAAGACCAAGACAGAAATGAGAAGTGAACTGGAAATTTTAATTTAATCATATTTTTTCATCTCTCTTCTCATTTATAGCAATTCATATTGACCATAGAAATATTGAGTTATCTCTTGTATATTAGAATCTAGAAAGTATCTATGTTTGGAAGGAGAAGCAGTTCAAAATTGAGTTGGTAATTTTTAAAAACTTCAGATAAGGCATATTTAAAGTAGTTTTCAGATATGTTGTATGAAAAGCCTATAGAAAAGGATTTATTTTTAAATGAAATGGAAACATGGAAGCTGTTCTATACCCTGGTTCTCTGCTTTAAAAAGAGGTTTCTTATTAACTTAATAACTGATTCAAAATTATGGAAACAGAATTCGTGAGGGAAAAATAATTGTTCCTTTTTTAGGGAATAGTCTCAATCAGGACAGTTCTATTGCTGTTTAAATTTTTTGAGATCTAAAAATATTACTACTAGAACACTATAACTATTAAAAAGTTTTCAATTCACTTTTTTTTAAGGTTCTTTTTCTCCTCATTTTATTTGAAAACCTTGGCTTTCGACATAGTGGTTTGATGGACTTGTTTATGAAGAAAGTAGTAGATGAACCTGGCTTCCTAACATGAAAAACACTGTTTCTGTTCTTCATGTGTATTCTTCTCTCAATCACCAACACGAGTACCAGCCCCAAAGTATGTACTTGTTCTTTTTTTTTTACTTTTTTATTGCCACATAACATACTTATGGAAAGGATTACAGATCATCATAAGGTCAACGAAATATTATGAGAACACATCTATCACCATCATAAGTAAATAAAACATAGTATTATTTATAGGTATAATTAGAAATTAAGCAGTATTCCTTAAGTTTTGCAGAATTTTTATTTTATTTTTGCCATTCATTGTCTTGCTTGTTCCTTTGTTTTTTTCTGATAGATTTGTTAATTCAGCATAGGAGTGTTCATTTTCAAACTCTCTCAGTTTATTCCCTCAGATCCTGAGTTCATTGTTTGTTTTGGTCCCAAACTACTGCTTTCTACTCTTCATTTTCAACCACAACCATACACTTCTACTACTAAACACAAAAATTCTTCAAACATGCCAGCCTCGTTCATACCTCTGCTTTCTATCCAGAACATCTTTCCTTCTCTAGATCTGTTAGGTTAATTAAAAATCAGAAACACATAAAATATAATTTGTTACAAGAGTGATTAAAAATACAGACCTTGGAGACATCTTGCTTAGGTTAGGTTTGAATCCCAGCTCTGCCATTTATTTGCTGCTTTGGCAAGTTACTTATTCTGCCTCAATCTCTCTACCTGTTAAAATGGGGATAAGAAGTAAAAGTTATTTCTAATCACATTGGGTTGTTATGAGGATTAAATGAGTTAACCTACGTCAGCTTCTTACAACAAGAGATAAGATTTTCCTATCTTTTTTTTTTGGATTTCTTAAAGCCATTGGTTCTGTGGCACCTCACCAGCTCTACCATGACCTTTTCTTTATATTTGAAAACTGACTTTTCTTTGTTGCCCTGAAGGTTCCTAGAAGTGATGGCCAGTGCTCTGACTGGTTATCTTCACCACATCTCTTCTGAAAACCTATTGATGCTGTGTGTTCATTTTGCTTGATGAATCATTTTCCTCTGGCTCCTATCAATCAGCTTCTTCAAAAGGACATCATCAATGAGCTACTGATATCAGGTAGTGTATCAGAGCATAATGGTGACTGAAATAGGGCCGTACCACTGGCTACCTCATGTTCTGAATGGGGTCTTAATTGGATTAGTGTTAGAACATGCAGAATGCTACTGAGGAAAGGACTGATAATGGTGAAGTCGAAGGTCAGTGCTTCGAACCAGCAAACCTGGGGAGCCTCCTTTAACGACAGGTCCTAACTAGAGAAGGCAGGAATCAAAAACACATCATCATCGTTGGTTTTATGTACACTTTATGCTCCTGTACAAAGGCTAAATGCTCATGTCATTCTTTATGCCTTGATCAGAGGTGTTTGTACTTCCTGATCCTTACTTGTAACATCTGAAGCCAAGATAAGTCAACTCTTGCAACTATAAATACTTTGTCACTCATGTCCTGTAAGGAGCGCACGGCCTGTTAGATCAGGAAACCAAACAGTTACCAAAGTAGTGAACTTATTTACTCTAGGAACCAAATTAATTGTTGACTTTTGGTATTTAATGTCAAACCAGGAAAAGCAGTATCAAGCTAAGTATAAAAATTTGATGATGTAAGAATAGTTTAAATTCTTTTAAAAGCAACATTACGAAATTCCAAAGTTGAATTAAAAAGAAGGTACACCATGTGCTGATTTTTCAAGCAATCTAATGTGGGGGAAGTAGCCTGAAACACAGGTGGCCTGGATTCCAGTTCCAGTCTTGCCTTTAGTTAATCATGAGGCATCTTAACATTGCTGGGCGTTTCCTCATCTCTTCAATGAAGAGTTTAGTCTAAATCACTTTTAAAAGATATTTTAAACCTTAAATATTACCAAGTACAGGGTGTCAATCTACATACTGTGGAACTAAGGAGACAGAGAGACTCTTACTGATAAACAGATAATCAGAAATATAGGTACATTAGTACAATTTCTTAAATATGGCATTAATATTTCTTCTTCCTGTTTTCTTTTTTTTAGGTGACCTGGAGAGGAACATTCACAAGCTTCATATTTTGACAACCTGTCTAAAGCTCGATGATGTTCCCTATTGCAAGGCCGTAGACCTACCCCTGCCACTGCGCCATCCACACCATTACAGCCAAACGCGAAGGTCGCTGAGGCACTCCGCAGCCTTCTGGGAGAAGGATACTTCTCAGAAAATGTACAGTTGCCATATAATTATCATATTGGTATGAACTCGATATGATTTTCTTCTATTCCATTTTATTTATTTCTTTCTTCTTTTTCCTGACAAAGGGTTAGGAGCTTACCATGGCATTTCAGTGTCATGCAGCCTGGCTCCGGAGCGGGGCTTCCTGAGTGTGGGTTCTCACTCTGCTGCTGACGCACGCTGCGGCCGTAGGCACTTAGCAGCCTCCCTTTCCCTGTGTGTGCAATGGCACTAGTAGCAGCACCCATTTCGTAGGGTTTGTGCGATGAGTAAATGAGATTGTACATGTAAAATTCAGACCAGTATCTGGCATATGGAAGCTCAGTATATTTTAGCTGCTGCCAGAATCATTACTGGTGGTAGTGGTATATGTTTTAAAAGAGAAAATCACTTGGTGATTTTGAAGTTTGAAAAGTTAATATCAATTCTTTTCTTTCAGATTTTGAATTCAAAATGGATACTAACAGGAGTCAAGTGCTTCCACTTTCTGATGTGGATGTGGTAACTTCTGCTACAGATATTCAAAGGTTGCTTACATATTTTCATTCGCTGAGCTTTCTTAATTGAAATCTTAATTCTCAGATTTCCTATTAAATAGCAGTAACAATATTAAGACCTTATATTTGTATGCAGCTTTGTAATGCACCAAGAGACTTCTCATCCAGTAATCTACTCCTTAGTCGTAAGTGTGGGCACCATGGTTGAAGATAGCGGATGGCAGTTGGGCCATTTAATGAATAGGCAGTTTTTAAAAATTATGTTTTACAGTAAACAGTTTAAGAAAAAAACATAATTGAAACTATCAGTCCAATAACAAGATAATGTAATAGAAGCCATAATGGATTAAGGCTTCTACCAAAATCAGATACCAATACATACTTTTCTCTACCACCAAGACCACTATAAAGGTAGGGAAACTTTAGTTTTTCAGTTAAACTGCATTGTATCTTGGTGAAACAGTATTGAAGTTAATCATAAGTCGTTTCCTTGGCCCACACACTACAAATAGGGTGTCTCTGGAGGTGTGTGCTGCTGCACCCTCGAGGATGTCCTGCCTTTTAAGCAGATGCATCAGATTATGTTGCACATATTCCGTGTTCAGTCAGCCTTTCCGGAAAGGCTCTTCTCTGCCTGTGGGGCACACAAGGATGAGTCAGACATGAATTCTGACCCCCAGGAACTTATCTTCCCTGTTGCTTTATAGGACATGCTCATAAATATGCTGGAGAGTGGTACTAAAAAAAATTCTGTTGGGATTCAAACTCTTACCTGCCCATTCCTCTCCATTCACATGTAACTATAACTTTTTCCCCTTTCTTAGTCCATCTAGCTTGTTCCTTGGCTTCTTTTTCAACTGCTGTCTTCCTGTACATGTTACCTATCTCTCCTCAAAAAAGGCTTCCTCTGTCACTGAAGATCATTTTTCTTTTCCCATTACTGCACTGTTCTGGCATAATAATATAACATAGCGGTTCTCAACCTAAAGTACTTAGAAGTAAGGAATTTGAGCATTCCTTTAAAAGTATAAAATTCCTCTTATGTTATCTCAGGTAACAGCTAGTGTATAACAAAGACAATAAGGATGCAAATGTCTTTTTTCCCCCCACTGAACCTAATCTTTCCAAAAGCCAAGAACAATGAAAAAAACAAATTACACATTTCACATATTTGTCACACATATAGATTTTATCTTTTGAACAGTTTTGCCTTTTTTTTTTTTTTTTTTTTTTTTTTAGTATTTTCTTCTTTGTATTTGGTCTCCCAATTCTGGGATTTAAATGCTTGGAGACAATATGTACAAAGAAGAGCATTAACCATTCAGTGCTAGCTACATCAATACTACTAGTAGCGTAAATAATTACATTTAGATCAAAGATTAGCATTACATAGGAAAACCTTAAAATGGGAGCTTTCATATCTACTATTTTTCCTCATCGAGAATGTAGCCATCCTTAAAGATGGTTTAGGGATGACTGTGTAAAGCATTATTATAAGCTTTTGGCTACTGGAGCAGCCTTCACATATCAGAATACCTCCAGAGGCCAAGAAGCAGAGAACAACTGATACAGTAGGGAGAGGCGAGGACCGCAGTTAGTGGAGAGTTCAACTTTACACTCTCCAAAGAGCAGAAAGACAGCAAGATAGTAAATGGTTATCTCATTAACTAGTCTTATAGAGTGTATTTTTGCTTGCAGAGTAGCTGTACTGTGTGTTCCTAGATCTAATTACTGTTTGGATTCAAACCACCCCAGAGGATTCCTTGCTATGAAAATGCGGCATTTGAAAGTAATGGGTTTTCATGTGATCTTGGTAAGAAAAATATGCAAATGAAATACTCTTCAGTTACTGATGTCCATGCTGCCAAGAATGTTATGGTTAAAGTTGGTTACTAGGACCCTAGAGGAATTGTCAGCAATATTGGAATAAGTGTTTTAATTATTTTCTTTGAAAAAAGGACATTTCTGGTACATGATTTAGCTTCTGCTTAGCTGATTACTATCATTTCTTAGGGTTTTATAAATGCTACATTTGGTCAGCTTTGACCCTTTAGTTAAGAGGAAAAATATAAGTAATATATTTTTTTATTTAAGACACATGAAACTATGTTCAATTTCCAGGTTATCATGAACAAGTGAAGAAAAGATGTTAATTAAAGCTTTGTTTTCATGGGCCAGTGAGGCTGTCATAGGATGTTTGACACCAGGAAGAGCTAGATGGTTTTGTAAGAGGATGGTTCTTCCTCTTCCCTCTTATGCTTCATTTTGATTCTGAGCATCACAGCTTTTCTTGAACAGCCTCTCCAGATGTCTCTGTGTGAGCAAAAACTTTATGAATAAATTTTTATTTATGTTAATGTTGGGATCTATCTAAATGCCGCTTATTTGGTCCTGAGCATAATGTGAAATGTAAACATTTGAATCTTCATTATGGTACGTTAGTATCCAAAAATGGATTATGCATGGATACTGAAGTGAAGATGGCCCGTTTCTCTTAATGGGCTACTATTTAAGACTTCTTTTTTTCATATTGGCTATTATATATGTTCTTGGGAAGATTATCCCAAGAAAGGAAAGAATTTTTGTACCCTTTAGAGGACCTTTAAAGTTTTTACAATTTTCCGTGTTAGAGCTTTCTTCAACCCTAGCACATAATCTTACTAAGCCTTTAACATATGAGTAATTATAAGATAACATTTGCTTTTAAAAAGTAGTCAGCTTGAGGTTACTTTAATATGCGTGGATCTCAAAACTAGCTTTTATTTTATGTGTCACGTGTTCTTGCAACCTGATTATTTTCCTTTTTCTTTGATAAGGTCAATAATTGGAAGATGGAAAAGCTAGAGATGAAGGATGCAGTCGCATATTTGAAGTCTGAAATCTATTCAACTGAAGACCCTCCTGCTACTGATATTAATTTTCAAAGCACATGTTAAAGTAAAAAGCAACTTTTTCATATTAGGAGACATAAATTTGTAAAAATAATTTAATAAAGACTACAATTCAGTTGTCAATAGAGTTCAGCTGACTTTTAGAAAAGGTTAGTGCTAAAAGGAGGCTTAGCAGTCATTTAATACACCTCCCTCATTTATGGATGAGGAAGTTAAAGCTCAAGGAATTGGATTTTCCTGGAGTCTCAGGCACATCACTTGCTTCCCACATCATTTCATCCTCTATTGCTCTTTAGCTTGTGTCTCAGGAAATCTGGATGCTGGTTCCCGATTGACATCACCCAGTTTTGTATGTGTGGCCAAATGATTTATTCCTTATAAACTTCAGAGCAAGAGCTGAAAATATTCTGTTATTAAACTAAGGTTCATTCTCCAAATGCTAAGTGTGTATCTATTTCTTCTAGTGGCTAATTATGACTCATATTAAAAGGATTGGACAAATTTGTGAATACTTGTAACTACCTTTTGGGGAAGCAGTTTTCCTGAATTTGTACCAATTGTCAAGGCAGATAAAAAGGCATTCCTGTTTTAGTAGTTTTGCTAGTATTAGCATTCTTCATTGTTTTGTGATCTAAGAAATTGTTGTGAGACTCAAGGTTCAGAACGAAGAAAACAGTTTAATAACATGTGACTTCTCAGGATTATTAATATAAATAAAGATCTCACGCTGGGAGAATATGCAAATATTCTCCTTTTCTGGTATTTAATTGAATCTCAAAAAAAAAAAATAACACAACCCTAGTTTGATTTCATAAGCCTATTATACAATGAGAGAATAATTAACAAAAAGTGAGAGTTACAAATCCAGATTCTGACTGCTCTTGATCGAATCACAAACTCTATCTTAGTTCTACGACCTCAATTTTAAAAGAGATGACACTAATTTATTTTACTGTATTAAGCAACTGAAAGAGTGAATATGAAAGATAAGTTTACATTTATATATGGCTTGCTTCTGTAGTCTTATGCTAATGTTGGCCACCTTGTGAAAGAAATTATGTGATTGATTGTAAAAGACTTTATTTTTTATGGGTTTTTTTTTTTTATATCTAATTCTGTCTTCTGACTTTGAGCTTTTTTGTTTAACATGTTTGGAGCAATGTTAAGATTAGTTTTTTCTTTAAAATGTTAATTTACATTATAATTACATCAGGTATACACAGGTAAACATTAAGTCAAGGGGAAAAATTGGTGATATATTTTTGACAAATATCTAAAGAGATCCTATAATTTGATAAGAAACATTACAAAAAATAAGTAAGCAAAGAGCTGATCAACATGAAAAATTTCAGTCTGCTAGTAAAGACATGCACATTCAAACATGAGATGTTGTTGTCTTTCAAGTCAGTAGTTTTTTCTTTAAGAATTACAGTGCTGACAAAGGTGTAATGAGGCAGGCACTCACATATGTTGCTGGTGGAATGTACTTTGTGGCTCTGTCCACCCACCTACCCCCCATATTTTAAAAAATGGCTTTATTGAAGTATAAACAAACTGCATATATTTAAAGCATACAGTTTGATAAGTTTTAACAGATTATATATGTATAAATATATATAAAAAATCCATGAAAATATCACTACAATCAAGATAACGAACAAATCTACCTTTGCTAAAAGTTTCCTCTCTCTTTGCCTTTCCTTTGGTTCCCTGAAAACCACTGATCTGCTTCTCACTATGGAATATTCTTGGCTACATGTGTGCAAAGCCTTGAAAATACTGATATTTATTGACATTAACCAGTAACTAGATTTTTAATCATCTTTGTGCCTGTAAACTATAACTTGATAAATATTTGCATTATTCCTACATTATGTGTAAAGGGTCTTATCACTCCATTGATATTTCACTGCATAAAAGCCAAACACTGAAAACTATATAAATGTTCATCATTATGATGATGAGCTATATAAATGTTCATCATTATATGTACCTTGTAAGCCCTTGCTGCTCAGAGTGTGGTCCACAGACCCATAGCATAAGCATCTGAGCGAACATTAGAAATGCAGAATCTTGGGACCTATCTCAGATCTACTGAACCAGAACCTGTATTTTAACAGTATCCCTGGTGATTTGTATGCTCATTAAAAGTTGAGAAGCTTTGTTCTAAAACATAGTTTTAATATGATCTGGATGTGCCATAATTTACTTAATGACATGGGGAAAACTCTACAATTATATCAAATGGAAAAGCAAATACCAGGCTTCAGATTTTGTTTGTAAAAAAGTGCAGTTTAAAGAATGTAAAGGTGCATAAAAATGAAGGAAAGATAAAAATGTAGAGTGGCATTTCTGAATAATAGAATTCTGAGTGATTTTAATTTACACTTAATTTTTCATACTTTCAAGAATGAACATATCACAATTAAAATTGCCCCCCCAAAAGCTTAGTTGATCCTAATTAATTTCTAATGTTTGATTCTCCAAACAGCGTTTTAGCCATTAAGGATAACCACTAAGAGCTTAATATACATTCAGAACTGCAGGAGTTATAAAGAAGACAGAGATCCTCTCAAGTTGCTTACAAGATGCTATTATTGTGTGTCAGAAGGTAGCTTGACATATGAAAAGTCCTAAAGAATGCAAGAGGGGGTCAGAGAAGAAAGGGGTCCTGGGTTGGGTTTTCAAAGCCAGCTGTGCAGAGAATGAACAGGATCTGGCAACATACAAAGGGAGACAGACCATATATAACCTGAAAATTATGTCTTCCAGGTTTTTTATGAGATTGAACAATAAGGTGGTGCCTGTGGCAAATTCTGATAACTAAATTTTAAAAGGGAAAGTGATCAAGAGCATTATCCTCTGGTTAATGTTAATGTAGCCAGTAAATAATTTTCTTAGATTTACTGTGAAATCTTGTATATGTATCGCATGTTGGCTCATTCTACTCCATTCTAAGTCCTGCTTTTTATATGCCATGGTTCCTATAGAAAATGACAGTTTTTGTAGCACTAAAGCTAGAGAGTATTTTTAAGTGTTTATTTGGAGCTTAGTAGAACAAAATGTTATATTTCCTTTACATGCTATAATAAAAACTAAAATCAGAAAACCCCAGAGTATTCAGGAAGATTTTAAATATTAATTTTGTGTAAAATTTCCAAATACATTTTTTTTTGCAATTTTTTGAACTTATTTATTGAGCAGCAATAATGTTTAGACACCATGTTAAGAGCTGGGCATAAGACAAAGAATAAAACCGGTCAAATCTCTGCCCTCAGTGTGCTTGTATTGTCATGACGATGTAGTCAATGCATTTCTGACGCTATGTGGCATCTACTCGGGAATAAAATTCATAGGCCTAAGTACAGAGAGATCTGTCCTCAGCTGTGGATTTCTGGGAGGCCTGGGTGGTTTTTTTGTTTTTTGTTTGTTTGTTTGTTTGGTTTTCTGGAATGGGCAGAACAGGTCTTTATTTTTATTTTTTATTTTTTAAATTTATTTTTATTATGATGTCATTGGTTAACGAAATCCAGTAAGTTTCAGGTGTATAATTCAACAGTAAAGTGCATATATATTGCATTGTGTGTTCACTGCCCATCAACTTCTTTAATGAAATGCTTGATCTTGCTTTGTAGACATAACTATTAAATATCAAGTGCTATGCTTGAAATGGCTATATGCACTTTTCAATCAGGACGTTTTAATGATGACTTCTTTAAATTCTTAATAGTCATCATGACAAGAAATGTGTTTATAAAGTAGCTAATGAAGCAATTTCAAACTATTTTTAAAACTCCAAAAACTGACAATGATATTTAGAGCCTAACATCTTTTTTTTTTGTCATTGACAAATGTGATATTGATATTTTTAGTATAATACCAATGGATCTCAAATGCAATTGAATTTTTTTCATTTCAAGTATTTCCCAACAATGATGAAGTTCTAATTTATGGAGTGCATGTGTGTATTAGAGCAGTCCCCCTGAAACTTGTTCGGACCTCTCTAAGCAAATAAATGTAAGGAAACATAAGACAGATTTGGGGCAACTACCTGGAGCTGCACTTCTGAGCAGTAGCATTCCCTTAACCCCAGGGACTGCACCTTACCATGAAATTATCCAGCAGCTAGAGTGTCCCTTGTTCACACAAGTCAGTGACTCACTCACTCAGCAGCAGGCTTCTTAAGTAGCTGTCCAGGTGACTATAGACACATCCCTGGCTTCACACGATGCATCACACAGAGCAGCAAAGACCAGATGCCTCCCATATTCTTTATCAGTAGGAGCTGAAGGGTAAACCATCAGACCCCACTCTGGGTTACTTTCTAGGGGACTCTAGGTGAGGAGGTTACTGGCCAAGAGGGCTTTGGCTGTCCAGCATTTTGTGGCTACCCAGAAGGTTGAGGAGGTAGATTTCTTTGACACACTTGTAACCTGTTTGTGCCATGTGGTTGTGCTGTGGCTCACTGGTGGGCCCAGAAAACTGGTCTACACATTTCCCAACCCCCCTTACAGCTTGAATTCCAGATGTGACCTAGCTTCCTCCAAGCCAATGTGTGTGCTTGAGATTAAGAAGGCCAGATGAAATAGAGACCATATTTCTGCTATTTCTGCCAACAGTCATAGAGCATTTGATTTTTCTGGAATAGCAATAACAGAGGTCCCAGGGTGTGGTATGACAGGATATGGGACATCAGTTTTGCTGGTGGTGATTATAGCTAAGGTAATGTGGCTCTGGAATCCACAATTAGGCAACTTCTTCATGATTGCCAGCTTCTAGGTTATAAACAGAGAGAACTGCTCTTTTTTTTTTTTCCATTTCATGTTTTAACTTGGAGGTAATTAAAAAATTCAGTCTGCCTGCTTAATAACTTTTCTACACCTAATTTTATTTTCTTTATTTAAAATTTTATTTATTATGGTGACATTTGTTAACCAAAGCCAGTAAGTTTCAAGTGTACAATTTATATATTTCATTGTATATTGACCACCCAGTTAGATTTTCTTCTGTCATCACATATTCGATCCCTTTTACCCCATCTACTTTCCCCCTCCACCCTCTCCTCTGGTAACCACTAGTCTACTACTGTCCATGTCCATGAGTCTCTGTTTGTTTGTCATGTTTATTTATTGCTTTTTGATTTATAGCCCACACATAAGTGATATCATGTGGTTTTCAACTTTTTCTGTCTGGTTTATTTCTCTTAGCATGATTATCTCAAGATCCATCCATGTTGTCACAAGTGGCAGTATGTCATCTCTTCTTATGGCTGAGTAATAGTCCATTGTATATATGTAGCACAACTTCTTTATCCAATCATCTATTGTAGGACACTTTGGTTGCTTCCACATCCTGGCCACCATGAATAATGCTGCTTATGTATATCTTTTTGGATATATGTTTTCAAGCCTTTGAAGTAAATACCCAGTGGAGGAATTGCTGGATCATATGGTAGATCAATTCTTAGCTTTTTGAGAAACTTCCGTACCATTTTCCATAGTGGCTGTACCAATTTTCAGTCCCACCAGCAGTGTATGAAGCTTCCTTTTTCTCCACATCCTCTCCAACACTTGTTATTACTGTCCTGTTGATAACAGCCGTTCTAACAGATGTGAGATGGTATCTCACTGTGATAGCTGCTCTTTTGGACAGCCAGTTCTGTCCTGGTGTTTGGAGCTTCTGTGAATGTCCAGGAATTAACATCCGAGCACACCGTGTTTAAACTAGAGTGGTTTCCATTACCCAAATACTGATCATTAAAGGTTATATGTATATGGTAGAGCCAAAAATAGAATTCCTTTCTTTAAAACCTTCTGAATTTTTCTCTAAGGAATTACATGCAGGATTAGAGGCATACATCACGTGACATGAGGAATATCCGTGTACACCGCCAGCTGATTTTACACGTGCATCGCCTTCGGAAGGTTTCTCCAGACAGCAATAAAGCTTCCCCGGCAGGTGAAGCTTTTTTTTTCACTTGTTCTCCTTGTCTTGTGTCATGCTTACATCCTCACATGCCCATTTTTCAACTCTGCAACTTTGCCAGTTCCATTTCACCCAACCTCTTTTTCACGAGGGCCCATGTCATCCTGAAGAGGGAAAGAAGAGCATCAAACTTCTGTGCAATTATCTCAGGAAATCTATTCTTTGGTTTAAAACATGCAATGTGAAAGACATGGAATTTACAAAATATATAAATACATATTTTTAATGTTTAAGTTTATACTTTATATATATATTTAATATAAAGATTTCCATCTTGTCATAACTTTTAAGTTAAATTTGACAAATGTCAATGCTATCACGTTTTGGAATCTTCGAGGTGCTTCGCTGTTGCTTACACTCATCAGAAAATATTTCATCCATCTTATTAAACACTTGCCTTGAAGAAAATCAATTAAAGAGAATCGAGGGGCAATTCAAAGAGGAGCAATGTCCTCCTCACCAGCTTGAGGTTCAAATAAAGTTGCATGCATAGCTGTAGCTCCTGCTCCTGCTGCAGGCTGTAGTTGACATGGGGGTCCCACACAGTCCAATCCACAGTCTGTGCCTTTGATGTGCCCACTCTCTACCCAGCTGCCCCAGTGCAGAACTCTGCACAGCTCACAGTTTGGAGAATGGCATCACTCCCTCAGTGTTTTCCCAAGGGGGCTCCATTCTCCATAACCATTTTTCTAAAAGCACTCCCCCAGGCCAGAGGAGTTAAATCAGAACAGGTTTCCCGGTATCAGCCTGTTTTGCCCAATAATTATTTCTTGAGTGATCTTGGGTGATCTTGCTTTAAAGAAAAACAGAGGCAACCAAGCCAGTGCTGGTCACATTTTTGAGAATGTGGATGTAAAAGTGCTTGTGTTTACTTGCTCATTTTTGAAAAGGATATATGTACGACATGCATTTCTAAGACGCAGTATCTCACATGGCACTCTTTCTTTGTCCAAGAAATACGAACCATGCAAGACATTTCTCAAACCCACATTTAACTGTGGTTTTTATATCAGTGTGAGTTTTTTATTTAAAATTATTTTAATTGTGGCAAATTACACATAAAATTTACCATCTTTCTTAGCTCTTTTCAAGTGTACAGTTCAGTGGCATTAAGTACAGTCACACTGTTGCACAGCCATCACCACCATTCACGTACAGAACTCTATTCATTTGTAGAACTGAAACCATACCCATGGGACAATAACTCCCCACCACCTCTCCCTCCGACCCCAGGCGACCACTATTTACTTTCTGTCTCTATGAATTTGATTACTCTAGGCACCTCATATAAGTGGAGTCATACAGTATTTGTCCTTTTGTGTGACGGCTTATTTTGCTTGGCATAATGTCCTCTAGGTTCATCCCTGCTGAACCTGTATCTTGTATCATAATTTCCTGAATAATATCCTATCGTATGTATATACCACATTATTTATTTATTCATTCGTCCACAGACACTTAGGTTGCTTCACCTTTGTATCAAAGTGTTGTGCTTCCCCCACCCCCACCGCCCCGCCGCTGCCAGAAACTGTTATTCCCGTGAGTGAAACCATTTTAAATATTAGTTTCTCATTTCTAGAACATTTTATCCTAAAGATTATATATCTCTATCTGTTGTATCTATCATTTATCTTTATCTATCTACTATCTATTCATCTATCATCTATCTATCTGTCATCTATCATCTATCATCTCATCTAAGAATTTTTAGTTGCTTATTTTTACATTAAGTACATGTTACTGTAGTACTAATTTATCTCACATCTTTTCACTGCGGATTTCATTTTTGGAAACAGCAAAAAGTCACCTAGGGAAAATCTGACAAACTGTGTGGGTGATTAAATAACAATAGTAGTGACCATTTATTAAATGCCTACTATATGCCAGGCACTGTACTAGGATTTCACATGCATAATCTCATCAGCCCTTACCACAACCCTGTTTGGTGGCAATGAATAAATATTAGTCTTCATTTTATAGATAAGGAAACGGGTACTCAGAAGCATTAAATGACTTTCCTAGAGGTACACAATTAGGAAGAAAAATAGTCCCCTGACCCCAAAGCTCACGCATGTATCATCCCACCAATATTTCTAAAACTTTCCTGATGATTAAAATCACTTGTGTACTTGATGAAAACACAAAGTCCTGGGCTCTATCCCAGATATCTACAAAGGAGGAGCCTGAAAAAATTACACTGCTTTGCATCATGATATCCCCACCATGTTTTCATTAAACCTGTGACATGCATCTCCAGTAAAGAGATTGTATTGTGCAGCTCACAGATCTGCAGGCAGTTCCCACAACAGACACTCAGAAATTTTATGAGATTAGTCCTTGGTATGACAGTATAGACTTCGAAGTGACTCTTTAAAAGACAATATTTATTTGACTGTTATGATTTAGAACCATTAAAATGAGCAGCCTCACTGCGAGTAGGCACAACTCATGATAGGATAAAGAGAGACAGCATTTTACAGTGGAGAAAGTGTAAGACAGCCTTGGTCTGGGATGTTGGGGATGTCTCCTAAGGTCTCAGAGCGTTGGTTTCTTCATCTGTAAAATGGGGGTGCTAATATCCAATTTTAAGGACTATTGTGTACATTAGAAATAAACATATACACCTTGTCATGTAGTGGGGTGTGGGGGGTACTCAACATTTTCAAAGGAATTTTATAGTGGAAATAGTAAGACACGAATGCAAATGTCCCCTAGGTGGCGCTGCATCATTGTGAAAATGCAAGTGGGACCCTCGTGTTTTTAGAGGTGACTTCCTTTTGGTTTGAATTTCAAATAAGAGCAGGACAGCTCCTTAGGACGTCTGGGAAAAAGTGACCAGGAAGAAAGAGTCTTTTGAGTAGGACTGAGTGTACAATTCTCTTGCACATGAGGCCCCGTTGGGTCTTATGTTTGCGGTAGCTGGAAACAGGAAGCAGGGTCAGGCCAACTTTTTTATTCATTCGCTGTTGGAGCCGTGACTGATTTTGACAGATCGAATACCATTTATAACACTGCCGTGGGGGACAGTTTAGCCTGAGATGTTAGTACTAGCCCTCCAGGAACTAAATATGGGATCCGAGGGATGTAAGGACACCTGGAGGAGTATCAAACATGTATGCTAATGAATTTTAACAAGAATCGTTCTTTATTGTTTTGTTTGTCATTGTGCATTTCTCAGCTACTCTTGTCCTTTCCAACCTCAATTTCTGGGCAACCTATTTTTCTTTCGGCATCAGAAGCGATAGCATCTGGGAAGTGAATCTGATGAATTCTGTCTGGCAACCAACATCCTTCAGACTGCCAGATCCTGGGGGAGGAAACTGAGATGCTCAGGAGTTGGTTCAGGGCCAGATATACCTGTCCTTGAGGTCCTCGTGATGGGAGAAGGAGGTTGGCCAAATGCGGAACTTCTGAAGCTCCACGTCCTGAGTTCATTTCCATTTTGGCAAAATGTGACTTTGGTTTCCAAGGGAAGGAGTTCATATGTATTAAAATGTCTCAGTTGCTAAAGTTGCTTTGTGTCCTCTACTAAAGCCTTCTGCCATCAATCCCCATCTTTCAACACATTTTCAAACGTGGTGTCTTTGGAAGGTAACCATGGCAACTAAGCTTATTCAGAAATGACCGAAACTAGGCAATAAAGGGAGAGGTAACCCCATGATATTTTTCCCTGAAACTCACAGGACACTGTTGACTCTAATAATTGCACATAGTCTGAATGCTGTTCTTTATGTATTAGGCACTGTCCTATTTTAAGACATTTGATTCGCACAACCACCCAATGAGGTAGCATCATAATCATTTTAAACAGTTGACTGAACTGTAGCACAGATGCTTTCATGACTGGTCCCTGGTTGCACAGGTAGTTATATTTGCTGGGCCCTGAAATCAAAGGGCTTCCTCTATGCCCTAGATGCACTGCCTTCTAAGGAAAGCTGGAGAGAAACCTTTCATTGTCCATGTGCAGGTGGTAAAAATGAATCACAGAAATATGGAAATTGTTCAAGGCAATGGCAGAGCTGCAGAGCCTCTGTCTCTGTCCCACTAACTCCTTTCTCCTCTGTGTATCATTAACTCTCCCAAGATGACTTCGTATGATGCTCACAGCAGGTCTTTGTACTTATTGTATCTAGATACAGATGAAGCAACTGAGACACTAAGAGGTCAAATGACATTTCCCAAGATTATAACTATTATAGTGAAGAACAAAAAACCAAATCCATCTGTAATTCCATGCTGCCTTCCTAGACTTGGTGCTTAAAAAAAAATTTTATTCATCTACCTGTCCATCCATCCACTTATTCATCCATTTCATAAGAATTTATGAATGCATTAAGTATCATATATTATGTGTGGTATATAAGTTTTTCAGGATTAATTTTAATTCATCAGAGGTGAATTTTACTATGTATATGTATGGGCCCTCTTTGACTTGAATATCATGGAAATAGTGTTTATGAACATACACTTTTATATGTGAGAATTAATTTTAAAATCTACACTTTATGTGGTATAAATATGAAATCATAAATTTATCTCCATAAGTTACCTAAAATGATGACAGAGAAGATTGTTATGCTTAACATTTGTTGTTAAGTCAAAGGCTAATATAGTCTCAAGAGAAACATGGCCTGTAATTCTAGCTAGAGCCACCTGCCATACAGGGGGCCCAGTGTATAGAGAAGAAGGGTGGGGGTGTCTGGTGGCTTAGAACCATTGTTCACTCAGTGAGGTAGAGCCACGATTCATGGAGCGACACTCAGGAACCTCAATTCAGAAGTCTTTTGAGAGCTTCATGTGAGCCCTTTGAACATGGGGGGGCCTGGAGAGAGGAGTCTGACTCTTGCTGGGAAAGTCTAAAGGCAGGAGGCTACGGGGAGCCGCTTCTGGTGCCAGAGCAAAAGCAGGGGCCAGAGTGAGAGGGCTGTATAGGCTTCCGGGTTTTGCTGGGGGCAGGGGAGGTCATAGATGAATGTTTCCCATGGGTTAAATGAATGCTGAGGAAGGTGGCAGGCTTGAGCCATCCTGAAAGGGACTTCCCAGAGGACTTCCTACCAGGGTGCAGCAAATCCACAAAAAGAGGATCTGTGGGGTCTTCTCAGTCAGCCCCAGAGTGCATTGCGGGGGTCAGGGCAGGGTCACTGTTGTGTCAGAGAGCTGCAGCCAGTGGAAAGGGGGGGGCAGGTAGTCAAGTATCTCTTGAGAACCTCCAAAAGTCCCTCATGTGAGGAGGAACCAGAGTTTGTGTATCTAATACACAAAAGACATCTTCACAGGAATACAAGGTCGCTGTTGAATTGACCTTGCCCTTTACCCCTTGTCCCTCCTCTCCATCCTGACCCTGCAGGACCAGAGGTAACACAGGGAGGGGGCCAGGGAGAGTGACAGGAAGAACAAGATGAACAAAAGCAAAAGAAAAGACTGTTGTTCATTACCCGACCCTAAAGAAGGAAAACTGGGTGGAAGATTATTAATATTTTGAGACTGGATCAGTAGATGGACTTTTTAATACCTGAAATGAGGCAATTCTACTATTCAATGTGGCCAAAGATGCTCCAGGACATGCCTGAGAGGCCTTTGCTGGGTGAGGCGTGGTGGGCAGGGGTGGAGGAAAATCAAGCTGCTTCCAGCCCAACTACTGATCCCGTACAGTCGTCTGGTTTCACCTCATTAAAAGCCTTCCAAATGCGCACACAGATTTCAGAGGAATCCCTGGATTTTCTTTCCTTGCTCCTTCATCCAGCAGCGAGCTCACTCCAGAATCCATATCCTATGTGTGGTTTGTTTTTCACTTCTGGTCAAAAGAAGCAGCCCCCTCTCTCTCCTGCTTGGCTTCTCATTTTTAGTTCAGGGTCGTCACCAAGGAGAAAGGACACTTTTTCCATACACTGCAGGCAAGAGCTGCAACCTCCCTCTAGGTGACTGTGTTAGGCCGTCAGGACGAGGTTGGAATCTGAAGGGGTAAACACTACAATTAGAAAAAATTATCTCTTACAATAAAACCTCCTCTAATACTGCTTATAATAGCATATAATGTTACATGGTGAGGGGCCCAAATAAGATGTATTCATCTGCATTTTCTTTGTTTATTGTTTTATTCATGATTAACCAGCAGTGTAATGATAGGGTTGTAATGATAACAACATGAAGAATGAAAATGTTTGAGGTGCAAATTGCAGGCAAGATGCTAACCCTAGACTGAAAATTTCAGAGGCAGGAAGTCTGTAATTTTGTGTGCGTGTGTGCGTGTGCATGTGTGCACACGTGCATGCGTGTCTGTCGGTCAGTTTAGTCTGTCTGTCTGTCTATTTGTCTTTGGGGCAAGGGGAAGGGGGAGAGGATAAGTTAACCCTGAATAAAGAAGGGGTAGGAATGGCGCAGGTGTTCACATTTTCCACAGGTTACTTTTCATTCAAGGTCACCAGTGTCTAGGGCTCTCATAAGCCTTCTTTCCTTGTATCCCCCACACAAAATGATAAAATCATTACCAAAACTGCAATGATCTTTCCTGCTTCTGAAAAGCCAAATGTATTATTTCGAGAGGCAATACTTCTCTCTCAAAAGTTTCAGAAAATTCTAGCTTCCTAAGCGCTGACCTTGAGTCATCAACACCCCTGTTCCCATCCTCTCAGCTCTGGGACAGGGTTTGGTTCTGTGGCTTTTGACTTTCCCAAGGTTTCTGGACCTGGTCCAGTGAGTAGAAAATGTGTCCTCTCCACTCGAAGAAGTGAATTTGTTTTGCATATCCTCAGTCATGGCAAAACTTTATCTTTTGTTTTGGTTTTCACAAATGGTTTTAAAAGTGCTTCTCAGCTAACATCGGTGAAGTTGATAAACTGAGTTACATCATTTTGGCCAAAATGTAGGCATAAAGGGATAATTTTCATCTAAGATGTAAAAACTAGCTCTGAAGGCAGTTTCAAAAGAAAACCGTACCAAATATTTTGAACAACGACAGCATATCATGGGAATAAATATGTGGTGAGTCTCCCAGGGAAACTATTTTAAGCCCAAACCCAAACATATAACATATAAAATATAATAATAGCCTCTGTCTTTTAAGTATTTTTCTCAACAGTTAATTAAATACAAGTCTCCAACTTTAAGATATATATTATTATGTCCATTTTACAGATAAAAAACCAGACGTAGACTTACTAACCACATGACTTTGAGCAAGTTATTTAATCTTTCAGATTTTATTCCAGAGCCATATGTGAGAAATTACATAACTTTCTACTGACTAAATAGAAGGCAAGTAATTTTCAAACAAATGTCATCAAGTTTTCTCTCATTTTTACTCGGATATAAGGGTGACAATACATAATACATGGGTCTTTGTTTCTCTCTCTTTTGAATGAATTTTGTCATGAATAAGAAAAGCCCCTTCCTCTTTTTTCTTTCTTTTTCTTTTCTTATAGTTTGAACTGTATGGAGGCATGGGAAAGAGAAGAAGAAAGGCATCAGGAGAACAGGTTCCGGCCTCTACTTTATTTAACTTCTCTGGGTCTTGGTTTCCTCATCTGTAGAACAAAGTGGTCAGACAGACCTTGAAGACTTGAGGTTCTCTCTTTTTTACACGTGATTAGCATAAGCCCACGTTTCTAATTCCAGCTTCTGGTCAAGGTCCTCGCTGTTGTCCCAGACCACATTTTAAGCTCATAGAAGAGCAAGCTGTTATCCCAGGACTAAAAATATGCAGTGCTTCATAAATCAAATTCAACATTAAATTGCATTGCAAACATAAAGTTTTACACATTAAGTTGTTGGCGTATGGAATTTAATGAGCTCCATATGCCTGACCTCTGGAAAGAAATAATTTTGGGAACTGTAGCTGTGGAAGAGTCGAAGGGCATCAGCATCTGGTGTAAGTTACTTGGAGTGTTGGGGGCGACCCATTTTTGTGTTATTGCCAAGCATGGGAAGGTAGAAATACTGTATTATCTGTGTGCTCACCTTCTGAGGTAATGCTGACAATCTTCCAAACTTTTCCTTACTCTTCAGGAAGTAGTGGAGTCAAATGGATCCTGACTTCCTTCCTGTAACTCTCCTAGGCTTCTCATGCCCTTGAGGCCATTGGGTGTTAGGTCTGCTCTATTGAAAGCAAGTTTTCTTGTTGGACATGTCAGTGACCTTGACAACTATTTGTACATGTTTTGTCGACTCTGCTGTTCCTAAGTGGCTGACCTAAAACCCAGATCCTCTCCTTATTTAAAATAGTCAGGTCACCTCATTGCTTATGCACTTACTGCATGCTGATAAGTTAAACCCTGAACTCACTTTTTGAGATTCCTTGGTCATTAGTCCCTACCCTTGGCATGCTGTTCTCTGGCCATTCAGAGGTATCACCAACATTTCAATTTTCATTTTTTTCTGAGTCCTTCCACATGCTTTCTACTCTGCAGAATCCTTGCCACCTCTTCTCCACCTGGAAAACTCCTAATCAATGCAGCTCGAACACTACATTCTCTGAGATGTCTCTGCTCACTCGTTGCTGCTTCATCTGTGGTCAGTCTTTGCTAATTCTGTGTTTCATAGCCCTTAGATGCAATTACGGCTAGAAAAGAGGGGTGTATAATCTCCCTCCGGTAAATTAGAGAGCTCTTCATAAGTGAAAACATGTCTAATTCTTCCCCTTATTTCCCAGAGCATATAGTTGGCTCTCTGTCAATGTTTGTTGAATGAACAAATGAAGAAATGAATGAATGAACAGAAAGATCTGAGAGAGGTATGCGTGGAAGCTTGCCTTGCCAAGCAAGGTCTGAGTCTTTTGACGCTTCTCCACTATATTTCTCTGATTATCTTGTATATGATAATTTACGCCTATTGGCATTCATGCCATACTTACATCCTTCTTGAAGGCTGCTGTCTAATGATAGGAAAACATCTAACATTTCTCTGACCTCCGGAAGTTGCTATGAAACAGCATGGAAAGGAATAAACATGGAAACTCTCTAGTTTTCACCAAATTCTGTTGCTCCCAGAGCTCATGAAGCATATGGGTAGACACTTGCAGTCATTTCCTGTTTATAATTTTGTAAATAAATAGATCTCCCAATTGGAAACTAAACACAGTCAATAATTTGGGTCTTCCTTTATAAAACTGGATTTAATTCTGAAATTTTTGTTCTTACCTGTATTTCAATTTATCTCCTAAACTCTCAGACACAAAAACCATGAATCGGCTTATCTTCTTGATTTCAAAACCTGAAAATAAAGAATATTTGCATTTTGGAGATTCTTACTATTGTGGTTATCTGAAATAAAAATTCAGAAGAATGGACAGTCATAGTTTAATGGGACATGGTAGTTTTCCAATACATTGTCTCATGTGATCCTTACAATAGTCTCGTAACTGGACTGGGCAAAAATGAAAACCCTTGACTTATAGATGAGAAAGTTGAAGCAGATAGAGCCTGAGTGACTTATCCAAGGTCACCTGGCTGGGAAATGGCCATGCTCACACCTGAACCAGTTATGATTATATAGGTAACCCCTCCTCTCCTTACAAGTATTTGCAATGAAAAGACATGCACATTGTAGCATGATAGTTTTGACGACCTTGCAAGTTTCTAGCCTCCCAAGGCCTATGATCCATGTTGGAAAACTGGTTACTCAAGAACCTTTCTAGCCCACCGTCAGAGCATGAGAGAAGCGTCTATGAGAGCAGATGAATTTGAGAAAGGAAAACACTGAAACTGGTCCTTTATTTGACTAAAGGCTTGATGCAAATGCAGCTGCAGTTACTTGGAGAAAAAAAAAACATTGTGGGATTGAGGGGTTTTGTTTTGTTTTCTTTTTAAACCAGGCTATCCCCTTTCTCCATTCTCAGAGAATTGCAGACAATGATGAAGAAGATAGTGATTTGATTTATTTGACTAACTGGCTCTTCAGAAGAGGTACAGGTGGTACATGTGTTAAGAACTCAGTTAAAAAAAATGAACGAGTTAAAATTCAGTAAATTGGTGTTCCCTGCTTAGCTTGCTCTTGTTAAAATAATGGAATTTGAGGGTTTAAAACATAGCTTGTTTCAAAATGATGCATGAGTTCCCAAAAAGCTTGTTGAACATATTGCTGGAATAATGCATATGAGATGGTTAAAAATGGAAGCAGAAAAAAAAATCCCCAACACCCTTAGAGGAATTTGCAATTCATAAAGTTACTGACAATTTTGCATTATAGTTGCCATGGTAACCATGCTAGGCTTCTGCTCAAATGTTTCTCAAAAGGGGAAGCAATAGTATATAATAAGCTCTTCAAGTGTAATTTTTTTTATTGTAGTTGAATTAGTGTGTAATTCTTATGTATTTTAGTAATCCATGAACGTACACTCTAGTTATGGTTCTGATTTCTTATCTCCGTATGTTTAAGCAACGTCTGAAGAGTTACTGGCTCCTCGCAATGCTTTGTAATTAATTGTAAAAATAACAAAAAGCATTATCCACAGTAATTAATTATAAAAGTGAAAACAAAAAAGGCATTTCAAACCCCACTGTAGTAAATTTCCCAGACCAAAGCGTTGGCTTGCTTATTGATTCAAAGTGCTTTCAGCCAAGCTTTCAGGCTGCATTCACAAGTCACCCCTTGCCCCTTCTATCCTTTTCGTCAGAAGAATCCTATGTAGTGAATAAATGAGGACCAATTAGACCAAAATAATACTTTAATTTGGCCATTTGGATAGGGAGTTATTTTTAAATGGTAATTGCCTGTGTGTGTGTATGGTGCGCGCGTGTGTGTGTGTGTGTGGTGTGTGTGTATGGTGTGTGTATGTGTGTGCGAGCTCACACGTGCCTGTGCATGTGCTGTGGAACCGATCTAACAGCTGAGTTGGAGTAGTGCATAGCTGGACGTGGAGCTGAAGTTGTTTAGGGTTTGATTTCACTTGGGTTTGTCTTGATAGAGAAGAGATGTGGGCTTTGGAGTCAAACAGATCTGGATTGCAATTCACCTCCTCGTTTTGAGGCCTCGGGCAAGTCACTTAACATATGAGCCTCAGTTTCTTCCTCAGTATGAATGGGATGATCATGCCTTTCTTGCAGTGTTTGTAAGAATTAGAGATAATGGAACATGAAACATTTTGCCCAAAATTTGTCATCGTGTATTAGTTGCCTATTTTTGCTATAACAAATTACCACAAACTTAGTGCTTAAACAACACATATTTATTATTTCACAGCGCTGGAGGTCAGAAGTCCAAAATGGGTCTTAGGATAAAATCAAAGTGTCAGCAGCACTGCCTTTCTTTCCGGGGTCTCTAGAAGAGAAATTTTTAAAAAATTTATTTTATTTTGTTTTATTGCCTTTTCTAGCTTCTAGTGGCTGCCTGGATTCTCTGGCTCCTGGTCCCCTTCCCTCCATCTTCAAAGCCTGCAATGGCTGGTTGAGTCTTTTTCACATCCCATCACGCTGAGGCTGCGTTTCTGCCTCCTCCTTCTGCTTTTAAGATCTTTGTGATTACATTGTGCCTACTCAGATAATCCAAGAGAATCTCCCTATTTTAAGGTCAGTTGATTAGCAAGCTTAATCACACCTGCAACCTTATTCTTCCTTGCCATGTTAATGTAACCCATTAGTGGTTTCTGAGGATTAGGACATCTTTGGAGATAGGGTCATTATTCTACCTACCACACACAAAGCACAAATAAATGTTAACTACCTAATTTTCTATCATTATTACATTTGTAGTATTAGGAACAGGAGTTAATAGAACAGAGCAAACTTGAAATCCAGAGCATATGAATCAAATGTTGGCCTGCCTGGAGTTCTCTGTTGCCTATCTGTTTCTGACAATCACTAATGGTTTTGGGTGGGTCCTATAGTTGGAACTTATGTCTGGAGAACTGCCACTGGGACTGCGTTTCATTTCCCAAGGGTCTTGCTTTTATGTTTTTAATCATGAGAAACTTTATTTCGATAGCATTGATTTTTTAAAAACTGTCTTTTCAAAATGCACTAATTCCTAAGGGCTAGGAACTGCCTCTCCAAAGGCAAGGCTTCAAGGATCCGGATCAGTGTGTCTGGAGATGATAGTGGAAGTTCTTGGTAATGTTCTTCCAGGAGATGGTATCTCCACACTCTAAATTAAGCCAGCCTTATAAGAAAGTGAGGTCATAAGTGGCTCACTTACTCCATATATGCACTGTGAACAGAATAAAAAAGAATAATCTTATGCACAAGAATGCTGATTAGTAAAAAATAATAATAATAATAATTCTAACAATCTTCCACCCAGAACACTGTGACCAAGCGGGTCATGGGAGCTGCATCTCAGGATGTCTCATGTGCTTGGGATGGTTTAGGCGTGAATTTGGCAATGTCAGGCAGATGGCTGAGCAGCCACTCAATCCCTCTTTCCGTGTATGAGTCAGTGAAATTCCTTTTTCACTTTCTTTTCTCTCTCCCCATCTCCTGGGAGAGGGGGTTGCGTTATTGCTCCCACAATTCTCTCCAGAGCAATCAAGCAACTGAAAACATCTGTTCTCACTGTCTAAAATGGATTTATCCCCTATGAGTTAGAGGTGCTCAGCTTCACTCAGTAGACTGTAGCTTAGGGGAGCAATTTCTTAATGTCACCACCACTTTTTCTAATGATTCTATAAGAAGGCCTTATTTTCATCTCCTTTCTGTTAACATTTATATATGTTGAATCAAACTACTTTTTTCCTTCTCTGACTCTTTTTGGTCTCTTTTCTTATCATTCAGATTGACTTCTACCACTCTCATTTTCATAGACTAGGTATTTCCTCCTCCTTCGACTTAGTCAATATATTTTCTCAAAAGAATTCAATGGCGATTCTTTTATGAGAGCAAATAACAGCCCCTTCGAGTTAATTTTTTTCCAATTTGATTGACATAGGAAAGTGTTACTGCATTCCTAGTCTTATGCATTAGCAAAGAACAGTCAGTATGATCTAAAGAATGGGGGCGATTGTCTCTATTCTCAAGAAATTTACTTGTGAGTAAATACCAGAAGTGTACTTATTTATATTTCCCCTACAATTTCCCTCCTTAGGTCCTTTACATTTCTGTGCCATTAACGTATATAATCCCTTCTATTAGAGGAAGGGACTTTGAAAAAAGAATTTATAATTTTGTTAATTTACATTTTACCAAAATTGATCCTCTCTGGAAACACAAACTATCCTTCTGTTACATTAAAGGAGATAAATGTTGCTATTTACTGGTAGTAAGATAAATGGGAAAGAGAACAGATATTCTAAGTGTAACATTGTCCTCTCTTTTACTTGAGAGGAGAGATAGCATCTTGGTCTCTTCGGTGTGCATACGCAATAAATGCAATAGCAGTTCAGTAAGTAAGCTGATATTTAAGTATAAAATAATGTTTTATTTTCTATCCAAAGAATTAATTTTGGAGACTTAACTTGGGAAATCATCTATCCTTCCTCCTTTCCAGTTCTTGGGCAATTCGATTTTCTCCAGTCTTTTTGAAAGACGGCTAATTTGCTAAAGGTACATTTTCTGGTCTTGTTACACTTGAGATCTCATCTCTACATTCTCAGTTTTCTGACTTACGTTGGCAAATACTAGAAGAGGGGCCTTGTGTCAGGCATGGTTATGGCTGAACTAGTAAAGACAACGGGGATTGTAGTGTGGTGAAATTGTTGCCTCTGTGTGTGCAGGCTGACCCATCCTCTGTCCCAGCGCTGTCATTTGCTATCAGTATGGGCAGGTTTCTTAACCGGGGTGACCATAAAAATCATTCCCACCTCTCCCTCTTTGCTACATGACTTTACAATGCTCTTCCATTTTGAGTCTTGTCTCAGCCACGAAACATGCATGGCCAATGAGATGTTGGTAAGTGTGACATAAGCAAAGGCTTGAAAGCACTTATGCAATCAGGCTTGTTCTCATTCTTACCCTTTTCATCATCATAAGAGTGTCTGCGCTAATCTGTTGAGTGATTAGAGACACTTGGGGCAGAAATAAATTGGCCCAGTCATTCTAGCCAAGAACATTCTATTTGAAAGCTCCTTATACTGGGAGATTGTCCAACTGAGACCAGAAGAACCATTCAGCCAAGTCAAGCCAAGATCAGCAGAGCTGCCTAATCAACCATCCTAGAGGCATGAGCAAGAATTGCTTATTGTTGTATGCTACTGAAGTACTGTGATTGGTGGGGCATCAGAGTTATTGTGGGAAAATTGCTTTAAAGACTCTCATCCTCCTATCTTTTCTCCTTAACAACTACACTTCCATTTTTCCTAAGACATGTTGCATATCTGCTCACTTCATGTTCTTACATATTCTATAATGATTTCTTTGGGAGAATACAATAACTGTTTGGGTTATTTGCTTCTGGTGGGTTCATGCTTCTGGAAGACTTAGATTAAAACAGCACAAGTCTATGAGTGTCTGTGAAATGGAGGAAGAGATTCATTTACTTATCTCCCATTTATTGTGTGCCTGAGCCCTGGCTCTGCATCAGAGATGATGCTGGGCTTTGAGGAAGGGAAGGAAGTAAATGCAAATAAGCCTATTTGCTCAGGGCTTGCATTATAGTGGAGGACACTCTTAATGGGTAAATAGACAAAAAGAGAAAAACAACAACAACAATAACAAAAAAACCCCAGCCCAATGTGAAAAGTACTAACAGAGGGATGTGCACAATTTCGTTTATTTTCAAATCTAGAAAGACACGCTTTTGATGAAAGCACTCAATTAAAGAAATGCTAAGATACTATTAGATTATTCATTCATTCAATAAATACATGTTGAACACCTAGTATGGACAAAACAATAAAATAGATGCTTGGAGCCTATAAAAAATAAATTCTTAAAGGGTTTATAATCTAGAATGGGATACCAGTATACAGAATTAATATGAATCAGAAGGAATACTTCTCATTAGGAAAATTACAGAGTGCCCTAAGGATGCTGTAGGATTTAAGCTAGACTTTGAAAACCTCTGATTTATATCTACCCAAGAAAAGAGTTCTATATAATAAAAGGTATCAGGGTATGGCAGAGGATGTGGACCATAGGCTATAAGATTTGAGAAAGAGAAAGTTGAGAGATGCTGCAGAAGAGAATCTAGAAATAATGAAGGCCTAGAGGCCCACCGTCTCTCCTGGGCAGGATAACTCACTGGTTGTGTGGCTCTCTTAGCCAGTTGGTTTTCTCATCTCAAAAATGAATAAAGTGATTCTAGATGATCTATACAGATCCTTCTAGCTTTTAAGACCCTGAGTAAGCTAACTAAATTACTCATCATGTGCTTAAACACATAAAATGCCCAGTATTTTCCATGAAGGGTAATCAGTATGGGTTCAGTTATTGGGTGTCATGTTTAAACTGATACAATGTGAATATTTCATACATTTCGGTTATTCATACATGAATACACTTCGGCCTTAATGTAGCAAACTCAATATGGTGGAAATTCTATTCTTGGAGTGGCTGAATGATTAATCCGAGTGAAGGGGAAAGGCATGTAGAGAAGCTGTATCACAGAGTAGTGAGAGCATCAGACAGACCTGGGTGCGAATGCTGGTGCTGTCACCAGCAATGCGATTTTGCCTAAGTCACTTAACTACTACCCACCTCAATGTTTTAATCTACAAAGTGGAAATAATAATATTGCTTCATTAAGGGAGGTGCAAATAAGGTAATATATTTAATGTTACTTATTAATAGTTCATTATGGATAATATATGAGTGAATAAGTGAGTTCTCTATGTAAAAGTATTCTTCCCTGTACACAAGAGATGTGTTCCTGAAACATTATATTGACTTGAATTTTTTAATACCTCCTTCATATTTGAAGTGTGCTATTTTAAAAGTCCCTGCTATGACTTTTCTTGCTAAACCATTAATTAATTTTTGGATTACATAAAATTCGAATTTATAAAGTAGGGTAATTATTTCCTTAAAGAATGGATTATAAAACTACTCTGAATGTGGGATAAACTGCTAGTTGCCTACCCACTATTCACTTTGCCCTTCTTCCTAAATAAGGCGTTCTTCGAGGCACCAATGTGCTCAACTGAAAGACTTCATTTCACAACGTTTCTTGTATACAGGGCTGACCAATGTGACACAAGCTGAAGACAACAGGTAAGGAATTAAGAAGCGTCTCCCTTTACCCCTTATGTTTCCCTTTGTCTTGTTTGGAATGAAGGTTGGGTGTCTACAGACCAAGATATTTTGCAGCTTGGTCTCCCTGAGGGAATTCCAAGGAGATAGTATGTAAATGGAACATAGTGTCAGGGATGAGGGTTAGGGAGTACAGGGAGGTAGCAAAAGAGGTAGGAAACCAGGTCAGGGTGGGGGGAAGATCAGGCAGACATTTAAAACCACAGTGAGGCATTTCATTCTACCCTAAAAGGGATGAGCGTCCATCTTTGAAAGACCATTGAGATGGCAAGGAGGAAGAAAGATGAGGCGCCTGTGAGTTGGTTGTTTCGGGGAACCAGGTACGAGATGGTAGGGCCAAAATTGAGGGGATGGTACTGGAAATATGGAGAGTAGACAAACTCATGAAATAATACGGCTTAGAACCAATAGGCCTTGACGAATGATTGGCTTAGTGACAAGGAAGATGCTTAAGTTTCTGGTTTGAGATCTGTTAGTGAAAATGTGAAACTCTCATGGATGGCGTATTTGTTGCTTCTTATAATAATCTTAAATGTCTGCTTCCTATTTAAACATAAGCTTGATCAGAATTGGCTTAGTGAGAATTAAATTTCATTGATAAGAAGAATAAGCCATCTGGCTAGTCTCTGACTGGTTGATATCCATTTCTCTGGGTATAATAAAGATGAAACCTCGCCACAGGAAGCTATTACCTGATATTATTTATTTCCTGATAAAAAAAAAAAGGAGCAAATCATGCCTGGACATCTGTGGAAAATGAGTTTCTAATAAAGCTCAGGTAGTTAATGTCGAAATGGGAGTTTCTCTTGCAATGATAAATGTCTGCTCTGTTGAAATAGTTTCCATAAACTCAGTAGATAAGAGAGAGTAGAGATATTGTGTAATTATCAATGAGGCAATAAAGGGATATTTGTTTATTGAGTTTATAATCAACAATGAACTCTACTTCTTAAGAAGAATGAAAATGTCTTGGTGTACCAGTTTAGCAACAGAAGATTTATTTCAGAAAAAAAAATTCTATCTCAATATGTATTTAGTATAATATTAAGTGGGTAATAGAAAAGAATGTGGAGGATGCCACTGGGAAAAATAAACTATGGCATGTGTGGGAGCATAGTGCTAATAGCTCTTAAAACAAATAATGGCATATTGCTGACCATTCGGTGTACACAAAGGGCCATTTTTTTTCTAACTGTTTCGTAATTTTTGCTTATAAAATCCTTCACTGCTAGATTGCTGTCTATATTTGTGAGCTGCTGGAATGTGGCAGCGAGGAGTGAAGTATACCTTTACCTCGACTGCCTGGTTCTTTTTCACCCTTAAACACCTTGATGAAAAGAAAATTAACCGTTTCTTGGCATTGAAGGTCACAACCTCTCAGGACCAGTATGCTATAGATAAGTATGTCACATTCAATGACCTTTCTTGTCTCAGGTGCTCTAGAAGTCATAGGGGTCACCGGGTTCCAATGGGATATGTGGTTATCTTCCACTGGCTGTGAGCCGACACCAACAGGGATTCTCACCTTTTTGGAGATAGTTGTCTAGAACCAGTCTGTATCAGTAAGGGTCAGACTAAGCTGCTATTACAAAGTGACCCAAATGTGCAATGGCTTAAATAAGCTAGCAGTTTACTTCTCTTTCATATAATAATCCAGAGGTGGGGATGAGGAGAAGTCTAGGGTAGGTAGATGGTTCTGCTCTAGCAGCTATCCATGGTCTTGAGTTTCTTCTAACTTATAAGTTTTCCTTTCTTTGGACTGTTGTCCTCAGCTGCATTGTCAAAGCCAGGTCATAAGCATCACATCCTCTTTCCAGCACAAGGGAAAGGGAAAGAGGGAATTTAAAGCAACCAGATTCTTTTAAAGCAACTTCCCAGAAGTTGCGCATCCCATCGGCCAGAATATCATCACATAACCACATCTAACTTCCAAGGAATCTGGAAAATAAAGTCTCTACTTGGATGGCTGAATGCTCAGCTGAAACTCAGAGTTTCCTCGTAATAAAAAGTAGATGGGTAAAATAGTGATAGTGGAGGGCATATGCTAATTTCGGCCACACAGTCCTTTTGACCTGCTTTACTGACTGTCCTTCTCTGCAATGAGTTTTATTTTACAGGGTGTTTGAGGAGGGGTCCCTGTATCTTATTGATGATACCCAGATAGTGACTGTTTATTGCTGAGAGAGAAGTGTACTCTGGGCTCTGGAGACACAAAGTTGGAGAAGATAGAGTCCCTTCCCAAGGAGTTCAGAGTCTATTGGAGAGAAAGATAGATAACCATTGGAAGCCAGATGTTTCAATAGTCGTGTTTAAACAAATACAATTTTAATATTTCATACATTTTACTTATTCATACATGAATACATTTCAATCTCAATGTAGGAAACTCACCATGGTGGTAATTATATTGTCTATCATGTTTACCAAGGGAAGCCTGAGAATATGTTGAAAATTTTCTTACATTTTTCCACACCCTTGTTCCTGGTACATGGTAATTAAGATTTGCTACCAAGAAGTAAATAACAACACTTGAAATTGAATGGGGATACTTTGTTTATTTAACACTTAAAGAAAGTACATTGAGTACATTTGTATCTCAAAGTAGAAAGTTTTGTTTCTATTAAGTCAAATGAACCTCAGAGAATTTAGGTTTTTGTTTTCTTTTACAATATTAAAGTGGTATTTTCCTATAGGCTATCATGATGTTACTTGATAGGTCAGGGCTGGTGAATTGAGAGGGCTTAGTTTTTGGACATTTAGGAAACATGATGATTTGCTATTTGAGAGCCCAGAAGAATCATCTGGGGCCATTCAGGATGCTCTTCACCTTTCTACCGCAGGACTAACAATCATATCCACTTTATGGTTTGGTTATCTATTTTTCTCTCCAATAGATTCTGAAATCCTTGGGGAGGGACTCTATCTTCTCCAACTTTGTGTCTCCTGAGCCCGGTGTACACTTCTCCGTCATCGAGATCTCTTGCCTATTACTTCCACAGAGTCCAAATCTGTCTCTCTATTTCCAGTCTACCACCTTTCCAACCAAAACATGTAGCCGGAGTGTTTTTTCTGAATGAAAATTTTATCCTTTTCTCCCCTACTTAAACTCTTAAAAAGATGTGCCCTTTCCCTTCTCCATGAAGTTCATGCTTTTACCAGACTTGAAATCATTTGTGATCTGATCACTCCTACCTTATCTTCAGCCCTTTCCTCTCTGGTACTGTAGGCCACATAGGCACTGACCTCTTTTTAGTTTCTTTAACATGCCATGTTCACTCTTAACTCCACATAAGACTTTTTCTGTCTGGATGCCTCTTCTCCTTTGCCTGAATAACATTTGTTTGTTCATTCATTCATTCATTCACTTAACAAATATTTTGTCTATTATAGTATTGGCGGGCACTATACTAGGTAGGCATTAAGGATATAATAGTGTATAAAATAAAGTCCTTGTCCACTAACATCAGGACTGGTGCTGTCTAATCAAGATTTTATGTCATTTGTCATGGCAGGCATCCAACTGGAGCTCATTTGTGGATTCTTCAGGGACCCTCAAGGGAAACTTTACTGTGCCCTTTCTGAGGGAAATACACTGAGTGGCTCACCAAATTAAAGGAAAAGCTAAATGATGAGGCTTTGGAGGAAGAACACCTAGGAAAGCTCTAGAATCTCCAGACAAGGAACCCTTGGTTTGGCTCCTCATGGTGTTAGCATTCCTGTGGCTCGTCCCTAACTAGCTTCCTAAAATAAGGATATAATGGAGGGTGACTTCTATGTGTCCTCCTGGTTAAGATTTAAATTTCTGGGAGAGGGAATCTGATTGACCTAGCTATGGTCAAGTACCTACCCTGGATACTATATCTGGAAACTGGAAGAACTGCAACTACTGTTACAGCATTTCACAAAAATGACGACGGTAATTTGGATTATGAGAGCCACGGAGGTGGAGGAAAGCGGAAGCCTCAGGGGGACTTGATGGGCAGAGACTGACAAGATTTGCAGAGTGAAGTGGTTGTCAAGTTTGAGGGAAAAGGAATCATGGATGATGTGCAGGTTTTGGGGTTTAAGCAACCTAAAAGGTGGTGCCATTTACTGAGATTGGGATATTGAAGGAGGAAAAAGACTCGGGTTGGTTGAATTGGGGGACAGAAAGGAGACTGAGCCCTGGGGTACAACTAAACTGTACTTAGAGGTTATATTAGTGGCGGGAGAGCCAGCAAAGGAGGCTAAGAAGAGAGGCCCGGAAGGTAAATGGAAAAATGGAATTTCCCACCATTGTCACAGAAGCAAGATCATACTATTAGTAAAAGATCTTCTCCTATATTGATGTCTGTTCAGTCTTGAAATGCATAATCGTCTTGAGCCATCCCCCAGTTGGATTCAGTCATGCCTTCCCTACATATCCTAATATACCCTATTTAATTCATCCTATTACAATTTTTATGGACAGATCATCCACACCAGATGGTCTGTGTAGCATCACTAACAGCCTAGACCACATGTGTCTCTCTTTGTCATGGTGCTTATTTTTTTAATTTTCTTTTTTAGGTTATAACCTGCCCAGTTTATATCTCTCTTCTGTGCTTTATGGGAGAATTCCCTACGTCTTATGTGTGTTGTGGTCATGTGCTTCTCACTGTTGACTGCTCTAAGTCTGTACTCTGGTAGGAATTTTTATAGATCAAATGAGTATTAGGACTAGATGGATGCTAAGCAACTCTATAATGGCAAACATTATTTTTAAGATGAGGAAGCCGAGACCTAGAACTGGTTATCCTGTCCAAAAGATGTGATGATGATATTTTTGCAACTCTACTAGGCTAACCAATGAACAAGTTAATTCTTTTGTATATCCTGAATATAAACCTGTAGATCAGAGACCAAGAGTCCTAAGTGCCTGAGAGTGAAACAAGATAAGGCGGTTGTATAAGGAAGATGATAACACTAGTTTTGCCTCTTTAATGGTTTTATCATTAGACTCCATGAATATTTTAGTTCATGATAAATAAGAAAATGCCATACAAATGTGAGGCTATATTTCTTTCTCCAGATAAACCAGGTAAATATTGGTCGATTTTCTCAAAGCCACTTGTACTTAAGGAGGAGCGTATTTCATGCCCTAATACCCCTCTGGGTTCAGCTTTTTTGAAGTTCAACACCAGACTATGGCAACACTTACATAAAGTCAAACACTGTTGTGAGTTTAGGCAAGAACTCTTAATGTTTACCGCACACTTCGGTATGGGCCTAGGGGCCTGTCCTTGCTTCTTCCTCTAAGGCAGATATCTCTAAAGGACAAGAGGAGCCTGAGAGAGGGAAGCCAGGCTGGATGACAAGCTTAGTCCAGGGGCAAACTCTGGAATGCAGCAGGACCATCGTAATCCCTCTAGGAGGCAGAAGAATATTAGGCAACCCCAGTCAAAAACTGACAGAAAGCACCATTAAATAAATAGAGGTGACTAACACATGTTCTTGAAATGAAGACAAATGCATTTTAGCTTGATTTTATTTTCTTATTTTTCCTTAGGGGGCCAAGTGGTCCAGAAGTCCCACAAGTGGAATTGCTATTGATCGTGATCATTTACTTTCCATTGAAGAAAAAATAAAGTTCAATGTGTGCAAGCCATATTTCTAAAATTCTGATACATTTGGAAACTGTAGTTTTATTCTTCTAAGTAATTACCAAATACAGGAGAGAAAAAGCTTATAATCAGGGACATAATGTTAGACTTTTTGGCACTTTCACTTAGGACATTCATCTAGCCCAGGAAAAAAAAAACAACAACATTATAAGGTTTTCATTTCAGATTTATTCCAGAGAAAGCTTTTCACTTTCCCTCCCATGATACAGAATCTTAATATAAAACAGACAGGGGCTACTGAGTAGAAAAAGAACCGAATCAGATGGGAATTTAGAGATCTGCAATTATTATAAACAGTGCTCTATGGACAAGGTTAGCATGATTTCTAAGCATCCCCCTCCTTCCTGCCCCCTACTACTTCTGCCTTGTGTGCAGGTGCTGTCAGTGCTCTGGGTGTGAAGGACCAGTGCCAGGCAGGGGAATCTGGCAATGCCTGAGGACAACACTGAAACTTGAACTTTTGGTTAGGGTAATAGGACCCAGACCAACCATGGCCAAATTCATCCTCCCGTTCTTCTCACCCTTTAATCTTAGTATATACATATTGCAAGTGTAACTGTCCAGTGTTAAGAAAAAATGCTCAGTGGTGAGTTTTCATTCTAAAACGAGGTTTGATAAAAGCATCTTAGGACAATCTATAGCCTGAGTTATTCAAGTCCTACATATCCACTAGCACCTATACTTCTAGCACTAAAATGATCCTTTTTGCTTTTTCTCTTTCCTTTTCTATACCCTTTCTCCTTCTTAATTGATTCTTCCCTTCTTCACAATCACACACACACACACAAATGGATTTGAGGTGCCTAGAATAATGTGTGAAAGAGAAAATATAGATAGATGAGGAAATTGGGGTGAAAGGGAAATTGGATTGCAAAAATGAGAGGCGCCAGGGATGAAGTTAACATTTGGAAGCACAAATGATACAGTTCTTTGGAAAGCCAGAGGTTGGCTACAAACTCTGTTCTGAGTTTTTTGAGTAAAGGAAGAAATGGGATGGGCTGCAATAGTTACAGTGTCTAATAGTAAACAAATATATACCAGTCATTCCTGAGAACTTTGTACATTAACTCTCTATGTTTTACTTAACTTGTATCAAACCTTTGACCATTTTTGCTTCTCTGTTCTGTAATAAACTGGAACAAGAAGATAGAGAAAATTATACATCATAGGCTGACTTGAGCTTCCCCCCCCCCCCGATATAGTAGCAGTTCCTACATTCCTGGGGCCCATTAATGAAGATTATAGTTTTGTAGGAATGGGATGGAAAATGAGAAATACACACACACACACACACACACACACACACACACACACACACACACACACACACTTTTTCCCTAGGTGTTTCTCCTCTAGCAAGTCCAAAGACATATACTTAGAAACTGCTGATGTCAGATGTGGTGAGGGGGAGTGTTACATATCAGGTTCCCCATGAAACAGATTTGGGGTAGAGAGAATTTATTGGGGACTGTTGGAATCAGCACCTGCAGTAAGTGAAGGAGGAAGGATACAGCAGAGAGAAAAGTTGGTCTGTGATATAGTCACAAACAAAGGCCGTGGATGATTGCAAAGAGCTTTGGATTTAAATAACTTTGTATGTTTATCTAAATTCGAGTAAGGGAGATAGCCTTTATATTTCCTCATTGACCAGTCATTGAATGCTACTCCTAGGGGGTAGGTGATGTTGGGTAAGGTGGCTCTCTCAGTAGAGGGCAGTCTTTAATGAGGGACTCAGTTATGAGCTGTTAGTTGCCAACCCTCTTAGCAGCTGAGGGAATGAGTATTTCAGTGCTGAAAACGGGGATCTGGGTGGCACAACGCAACAGCTACTATAATCCACCTCTTAAGCTATTCATATCCACTTGCTTCATGTATGTTCCGGGAGTAGCTCATTTGAGATTCTGGTGGTCTTCTTTCCCCAGAGAGCACATATAAGGGGAAGTTTAATAGATAAACTATAGCTCCTACTTCTGTCTGTCATCTCAGGATCTTTTTAAAGCAGCTCTATAACTTTCTCAGGTCAGCCCCTTGACTGCTACTCTGTCCTTGCTGCTCATTGCAATAATTGCACCCACTTTGCTTTAGTTGACTGAGTGCCACTGCTGCCCCCCCCACACTTTATTATTTTGGGATCCAATGATCCCCATGACTACAAGGGGACCCAATTCTGTAACAACATTTCCTACTGTCAGACTTGATCTACAGAAATTGGCCGCCACTTGGATTCCCAGCAATGCAGCTGCCTCTTGCCCCAGTGCATCCTTTATTGCTTTTGTTACGTGGTATGTTTTCGGGGCTTTCTGTGGGTCAGTGTCATCTGGTGGGTTTTACAACTTTATCTGGTATACCCATTATTGCCTACTTTCCTGATGCTTTTGATCTTTCCTTCAACCATATGGTGCAATATTTCTATATTAGTTAGTGTGGGCCATTGCTTTCGCTCAGTTCCTAAGAATTCTCCTAGTAACATATCATCACTGCCTGAGTCTTTGCCAACTGTTAAATTCTACACTACTTTCATAAATTATTCCTTATCTGCCTTTATGTTGCACCACCCCCCTTAATTCTTAAACTTCAGTCCTGTATGTACTCTCCTAGCCCCTGCTAGTACATGTTGTCTAGATCCTATAGCTCCTTTGACCTATGATCCCTTTCTTTCCTTAGTATGCCTAGCACTTCCCTGGTCAAATTTTGTTGTTACTTAAATTTAGTTATTTGAGTGGCCAGAAGGGGAGGTCAGGGCATATCCTGAGTAGAGTTCATGTTGTTCTTCAAAGGCAGAGTCACTCTGCCTTGTCTTCCATCAAGGAGGGATATTAGCCTTTCACAGGGAGGAGTGAGTTCAGAGAAATCTGCAGACTCAAGATTGTCCAGCAAGTCAACTCAGATAACCCCATCTCATGTCTCAGGGTCCCATTTCTATCTATTTGGGGCCTTGAACTTGGCATATCAGACCTGCCAGAGATTTGAATTATTGTGATTAATGCTTCTCTTGTTCTTACAAGTTTTGGGCTTGGTTCTTGACTTTGTTTGCCCTCCAGTGACAGGAGATGAGAATCACTCGATATGCTTCAAGGCAGGCACAGGTTTCACACTTAATTTTGAATTGGTGATGATTACCTTTGTTATTACTATTTCCTTTGTATTTCTCAAATACCTTTTACATCAGACCTACTAAACAGTTCAGTTCACTATCAGGAAAGTTTTGCCATGTTCTAGGATCTATCCATGCTCCCCCTATCATCAGTAATAAGAGTTGTTACTCCTAACTGGCTTGCGCACGATCCATTTCTAAACTCTTAAATTTAAATCATTTTTCTGACTAGTCCTAACATACTGGCGCAGGTCAAGTTCCCTAGGAGGTAGTAATCTCCAGATAGACTATTGAGAGGAGGAGAAGGAATCAGGAGTGGGCACAGGAAGGAATTGGGCTATGTCACATTCATGACCAAGACTCTGGCTGACCCACCCCATGATTTGTTCTGGAGGTGGGGTGATTCTGCATTATCATCTCAAATTGGGGCAGGGGGCTAGGATTTTATACCTCTGAGCAGTCACTGGAGGTGAGCTTAGGTTAGGCAGTCCTCTTTAATGAAGAATAGTCTCTGCAACAGGACTCAGTTGTGGCTGTCAGCCACCAACACTCCCAGCGGCTGGGGAAATGCATCTTTCAGTCTTGAGAGGGCAGAGGCTATGGGATGGCCCAACACTGTGTCCAGTAAAGAACAAAAAGCAAGTTAGTGCTTTGAACTTTCAGTCACTTACATAAAGTATGTGAAGTCTGATTTGTTTGCTGCTATATAGACAAATGCAATATCACATGAGATCAAAATTGAGAACACTCATGTAAATTTAGAGAGATGAAGGAGAAATTGTCGGATGACACTCCAATTATATAAATCCCAAAATTTCTCCTGATGGCAATCACCTCTTTAAAATGCTTCTCTTCCCTCGGCCTAAATGAGATGGAGGTTTTTCATTTCAGTTCCCCCCACGTCTCTACCCTATAAGCACTATAGTCTATATTCTTAGAGAATACAAGAGTCAACAGATGCGTTACTCATCCTCCAGATAGTTGGATTGCAAGGCTATTCCCAGGCTTGATCAATTGCAAATCTTTCCGCTGTTTTAGAGAGAACTGACTGGGGTGGAGGGAGGTACAGAAGTGAAAGAAGAAAGGAAAACAGCACCACATTAAATAAATGTACATATAAATTATGGAATATATTTCAATTTCCAAAATGTTAAAATGTGCATAATTGTGTGCCTCAGTAAGGGGACAGCAGAGTGTGAGGCAGTGGTGAGTGCTATAATAAAATACACAAATTATGGAAAACTCCAGGCAAGGAGAGAACATTCTAGAAACAACAGAAAAAAGCCTCAGGGGAAAGGTAAAATTTTAATAAGGACTTGAAGAAAAAGAAATATGACACACTTAAGAATGCATGTGATTTTATGGTTATTGACCTTTAAAACCTGTATATTTATCTATTCGAACTGGTCTAATCTCGTAGATAAAATCACATTTTACTGTCCCAGTCTTTATTTTAGCTGAGTCTCATAGTATATTAGATTTGTGGGATCTAATTATTGATCCACTTACACTATATTGTTATTTACTATTTCAGTGCTATTTGTATATATATCATATGATGTCAAGAGACCTTACAGCAAAGGAAATCTATTAAAATATTAGTAGAGCGAATGCTGTTTACATGTGCTTTGCTACTTATTAACATTGGCCAGTTGAGTGTTTTAATATCCTATTAACAATAGGGACAAAATAATGAATTTGTAGCTGCTATGATATAGTTACCTCAAATTTGCTGCAAAGCAATAGATATAAAGTAATTACCAGTTACTATCACATTTCACATCTGTGAGTGGTAGAACCAGATAAGGAATAAATAAAATTACTTGATAAAATCACAATATTTTGGCAAATCTTAAAACATTTTTAATTAGAGTGGCTCTTTCTTCTACTTATAGAATTAATATGTGCTCATTGTGAAAAAAATTAGAAAACAGACAAGTGGAAATTAGGGTGAATTATTCACCCATAATTCTTGGTAAGGTAGGAACAGCAATATGGCAATTGAAAATAGGAATAATGCCATTATGAAGTGACTTTTTAATGTTATGATGGAAATCAATTCTCAGATTAAAACACACACATGCGTGCGCGCACACACGCACGCACGCACACACAGCAGTCTAGCTCAAATCTTCTGGAAAATAAAAAGACTTTCCCTCCCTCCCTCCCTCCTGTCTCCCTTCCCCCTTTCCGTTTTGGTCTTTTTCAATAAATTAACCCCTTGTGAATCACATGAAAATACACTTTAACAAGGCTTTTAGGACAAGGAGCCAGAAAGGCTGTTATACCACATGTGAGGCAGCTATGAACATAATCGGAAATTCAAGATGATTTTGAAGCTGGTGTCAGGGCACTATCCTGAGAGCTATTGTTCTTCCCCCAAAGAAATGCCAGACTCTGGCTATGACACTTAGAGTTGTTTTAGAGCCATGCTCTCAGTTGTCATTGTTATGTTGATGTATAACATATAAGAAGATTTGTTGATTTAGGAAAAGCACATCACATATAAAAACAACCATTTATAACCACTTGACCAGTCTATCTTTAAGGGATTTGATTGCATCCACTAAATCTAAAACTAAATCTCCCTTGTGTTAGTTGTAGGTCTGGTCTGTAAATCTTATCGGAAAAAGTTAAGATACAAATGATCAGAGAGGAGAAATGGAACTTTGGGTTACATACCTCTGCAGCGAATACTGATGGCATGGCATAGAACAAGAGCCATGTCCTGAAAGTAAGCCTATTATAGAGGCAGATGGTCAACTGACTATTTGTCATTCACCATAACTTGGTCTAAACTAATTACCTGATGCAAGAAACAGATGTCTAGAAGCCTCATAAATGATATATGGGTGACTTTACAGTATAGCCAAAATTATGGCAGCTATTAAAATGCCACTGAAGTCCAAAAATAGAAAGAAAAGCACATTAAATAATATTTTATAATCAACCTTTTTCCCCTCAGAAATTCAAAGCATCTTATCAGTAGTAATATGACACATGCATATTAGTTACATAAAATAGGGCTGTTTGTGAGACTGCCGTTGGGTGCTTTTATTAAATTATTGCTTCTGTGAACTAAATCGTATCCCTGTGACATGCAAACATAAATGCAGCTCTGAAGATTCCCATGTCCAGGTGGGATCTGTTCTTACAAACACTGTAACATTTGCAGTATCCTTAAAAGCAAACCAGTGGGAAAATAAGGCCTGGACTGAGAGGGAGATGAACTCAGCCTTCTTACTCCCAATTTTGTTGGTTCTCTGATAGATGAACATAGCGTCTGTGAATATCTACAGATATAGTGTCTGTACATTTGTCTTGACTAATTAGGGAGCTCTGATTTAATCAAATAAAATACATTTAAATGAATTAGGTCTTCTAAGTGTTTTATGCTTTTTCCCCCCTTAATATTAAGAAATGTATCTAACATACAGAAAAATAGAGAGCACTATAACAAAGTTACCAACCACCAAGATTTAATAAATGCTTTAATATTTATTAAATTTTATATTTGCCATGCTTGCTTCAGATTCTTTTGGGGGGAAGTGATAGGAAAAACAAAACACTCCAGATAGTTGGGAAGGACTCTTCCAAGCCCATTCCCCTCCCTCCTCAAGGAAAACCCGTATCTTGAAGCCGATGTGTGTCATTCCTTTCCACGATTTTATGTTTGACTAGGTGCATGTGTGTGCACAAACAACATACAGAATCAATACAGAATGTACAGAATAAATGGCACCATTACCATACGTATTCTACAACTTGCTTTTTTATTCAACTTTATGTTTTGTAACTCCTATCGATATTGATACAAGTGGATCTAGATCTTCCTTTTAACTGGTTTAGAATTCCATTATATGAGATATACTATAGCTTCTTCATCCATTTTTTAAACTTGAATATTCTGGTTGTTTCTAATTTTTCTCTGATACCAATAGTACTCTAATAAATATCTTTATACCCAGAAGTAAAATTGTCCATTTATATAATTCATATTTTTTGTGTTTTTTTTAAATTTTATTTTCTTATTTATTTCAGAGAGTTAAATTTCTTAATATCATCTGTTGTTGTTGTAGAGTGCAAATATCTTTTTCAAGTCTGCAGTTTATTTTTAAAGATTGTTTGGGTTCTTTTGCTCCTGGTCAAATTTATCAATCCTTTCCTTTATATTTTTTGTCTTGTTAAAAAAAATCCTTTCTTATTTGATTTAGTAAAGACAGTAACTTATAATTTCTATTAAAACACTAGAGTTTTGTTTTTCATATTTAAATCTTTAATTCATTTGGAATGTTTGGGCACAGTGTGAGATAGGATCTGATTTAATATTTTTTTCCTATATAAAAACCAATTTATTCATTGCCATTTTTGCATATTCCATTTTTTTTCTTGCACATCTGTAATGTCGACTCTTTCATGTGTCAGGTCCTGTGTAAGGCAGACATGACAATGCTCACCAATGCCTGGTTATCCAGTTCATCCTGGACACACCAAGGCTCTGCCTCCCAGCTCTTCTCCAGCTCAGCAGGCTACTTCACTAGTAGTGGGCAATGACCTGTGAGCAGAAGCCATGGGTGTCAATCCTGGGATGAGACTGAAAAATCCTTGTCCCATTTTCCGCTTCCCTGACGAATGTTTGCTAAGATGGCAAAGCCACAGATAGAGCTGCCTGGGTTGTTAAAAAAAAAACCTCATGGTCATCGTACTGACAGTAGTCTGTATGAGCAAGAAGTAAACTAAGTGCTAAGCCTCTGAGATTTTAGGGCTAATTTGCTACTGTAGCTTATCCTGATTAATACACCATGGTTCTGATTTTGGGCTCTCTATTTTGTTCCTTGGGTCCATTTGTCCATCCAAGCACCAATACCACACTGTCTTAATTATTTTAGCCTTATGGGATGTCTTGGTTTTTAATAGGACAAGTCTCCATCCCCCTTCTCTTCCTTATCTGCTTTGACTTTTTACCTTTCCAAATGAGTTTTGAAATTATTATCAAGGGTAATGAAATTGCTGCTGAGACTACAATTAGAATTTTATTAAATATATGCTTTAAGTCAGGAAGAAATGGCATCTTCATTATACTGAGTTTCCTATCCAAAGGCATGATAAATCTACTCCATTTATTAGGTTTAACTGTATTAAAATGCCATTTTTATAGATCAAAAGTGTTTAAAAAACAAAAGTAGACTTGAGAGCAATTGGAAAGACATCATTCATTTTGCTTAGGACATCTCAATATAATCAAGATGTTACTTCTTCCTAAGTTAATTTATAAATTTAATGCAATCCTAATAAAACACCAATACCAAAGCTCCTTTTTGCAACTGGACAAGTTGATTCTAAACTTAATAGGGAAAAATAAACACACAAGAATAATTAGAAAAATCACTGAAAAGGAAGAAGTATGGGAGAAAACAACTCTCCCAGACATCAAAGCACACTCTAAAGCCTCTATGGTTAAAAAAGTATGATACTGGTGCATGAATGACAGATGGAACAATGAAACAGAATAGGAAGTTCATAAATAAACCACCTACATGTAGAAATCTAGTATATGACAAAGGTGGTATTTCAAATTACAGGGGCAAAGATGATGATGATGATGATGATGATGATGATGATGATGATGATGATGATGATTTTAACCAAATGGTGTCGAAACAACTGGATGGCCACTTGAAAAAGATAAAATTAGATGCACTGCTCACACTACACATGAAAATAAACTCCAAATTAATCAAATATCTAAATTTTAAAAAATGACTAGGAGACATGGATGAATTCTCCTATAACCCAGATGTAGAAAAGTCATTGTAACTATGACTCAAAGCCAGATTTAAGTTTTAAAAATCTGAAAATATTCTGTTAAATAACTGGTCAGTATTTTTTTAAATGCCAATGTCATGAAAGTCAAAAAGAAAAATTTCTTACGATTAAAGATTAAAGGAGACCAAAGAGATATGATAACTAAATGTAATGCACAGTCCTGGATGGATATTGTAGTAAAAGAAAAAGATACATTATTGAAACAACAGGAAAAGTTAACTATAGATGGAAGATTAGATAAAAGTATGAATTAAAGATTAAATAAAATACTATAATCTTGTTAAATTTTCTGATGCTAATAACTGTGCTATATAGTAGTTATATATATCATTATGCTTAACAGGAAATATGAACTAAGATACTAAGGGGTCTATCTACTTTCAATTAATCTCTCTCTCTCTCTCATCAATGATCTACCTACCTATTTACCTACCTACATATATAGAGATAGATATTTACTCAGGGTCACGATAACCCTTTAGGTTATTTCCAGTTTCCTGGTATTATGAACAACATTGTTACATACGTTTTTGCATGTGTCTTTTGGGGCACACGTGAAAGCTTTACTTTATGGTATATGCCTGAAATTTAACTGACTGACTGCAGGGTATATGCATTTTTTTACTTTATCGAAAATATGGATGAGCCAATGTACATTTCTGTCAGTTGTGTGTAGGTGTTGCTGATACTCCACATTCTTGCCAACGTATGGGACTGTATGACTTCCAATTTCTGTTAATCTGATGAGTGTAAATGACATCTCTTTTTGTGATTTCAATTCATATTTCCTTTATTTATAATAAGGAGACAATATGTTTATTGACTCTTTGTGTTTCCTCTTCAGTGAAATGCTTGTTTATGCCTTTGTCCATTAGCTTGTTTGTCTTTTTTTTAAGGGGAATTCTAAAGATTCTGCAAGCTAATATTCTGTTTACTGTATGAATTACAAATATCTTCTACCAATGAGTGAATTATTTTCATGTGTTAAATAATGTCCTTTAATGTTCAAAAGTTTTTCACTTTTGTGCAGCCAAAAGTATTAATATTTTTCTTTATGGTTTGTTTATTTGGTCATATTGAAATAAATTCTTCCCTAAGTCTATAAAGAAAAGTTTTATTTGAAACTTTAACTTAAATAGTTTTTTGTGGTTATATTGTGACAGAACTAAATACATATTTCCAATATATATAGCTGTTGTCCAAACATCAGTTACTCAAATACCCATTCTTTCTTCACTAATAGGTACAGTCCCTTTTAATATATGTCAATTTTCCATGTATGTGTGAGTCAGTTTCTGGACTCTCTGTTCTATATTTTTTAAAATTTGTTTATCTCACATCAATACCAACTATCTTGCTATTATTATAACCAGAGTTTAGTATCTGCTGGACAACCTTCTTCTTCTTCATGACTTTCTGGAGTTTTTTTTCCTTTCTATTATTGATAAACTTAGTCCTCGATAAATTTTAGAATAAGGTTTTTAAAGTTTGTAAAAATTCTGGATGAGATTTTGATTGGAAGTACATTGAATCTACATATAGATTTGGAGAGAATTCATATCTTTACAATAGTTTTCTCACCCAGAAATGTAGTACATTTCTTCATTTATCCAGTTTTTCTTATATGTTCTAAGAAAGCATTAAAATTTCTTTACCCAATAATTCTGTTTGTAGTGAGAAGGCCTTATTTCACATCAATTCTACCTGTCATATTTACTAGTAATATTCTCAAATTCTGGTAAACCATAATTCAAATCAATATTTTTAACAGACTCTTCAGGAAATTAATACTCTAATGATCAAGGTTGATAGTTATAGTTATACCCAGAAAGGATTCAATAAAATCTGCAAGAAATTTCAGTTTACTTGAAATTAAGATGGTTTGGGACAATTTGTGAGCCTAACCTGAGACATTTCTTTTTTATTACCCTCTTCCCTAATCTTATTTCTATTACAATTCTGATATTTCTTTTCCATTTTCTGCTATTAGCTTTTATTTTAGAATATCTATGTAATACCTACTTTCCCCTCTAAACTTTCCCCTCTAGACATGAATGCTTTCTTTTCCAATACCCTAAATGCTCAAAAGCAAGGATGTTTCCCCTCAAATTTTTGTCATGAAATTTCACACAGTCATAAATTTTGAAAGAACAGTAATATGGAAACCAGATACTCACCTAGCTTCTATAATTGTTAATATTTTCCATATTTAATCTATCTACTCTATCTATCATCTATCTATCTATCTATCTATCTATCTATCTATCTATCTATCTATCTATCACCTATCACTTATCGATCAGACGATCTAGCTTAGTCTGCTAGGACTGCCATAACGAAATACCGTACAGTCAGTGGTGACTTAAACAACAGAAATGTACTTTTGTGCGGTTCTGGAGCCTGAAAGTCCAAGATCAGAGTGTTATCAGATTTGGTTTCTCCCGAGGCCTCTTTTCTTGGCTTGCAGACTATTGTCATCTCGCTGTGTCCTCACATGGTCTTTTCTCCATGCAGGCATACCCCTCTTGTCTCTTTCTCTTCTTACGAGGCCACCTGTCCTATTTGATTAGGCCCCTATTATTAGGACATTATTTAACCTTAATTACTTTTTTTTTTTGGCAGACAAAGGCTATTTTATTAAATGATTGATTTATAATAGCCAAGGCCACTACGTACAGGTAAGAGAGGTGGTGCTTTATTCTTTAGTCTCTTCTTCCTTGGACAGAGTCTGGCTGGCTTCTTTCTCCTTATCCTGGAGCTGCTCTTCATGGCACTTGTGTGCTTCCTTGGTCTTAGACCTGAGAGCCTCAGCCTGGTTAGCCAGAAATTTCCTGTGAGTCTTGTCTGCCTTTAACTTGAGGATTGTTCCATGAGAATCCGCTTGTTTTTGAATACGTTACCCTTCACTTTCATGAGCAGGCTGTGATACATGTGGCAGTCGGTTTTCTTAGATTCACGGTATCTTCTGAACAGGCAGTGAAGGATTCTCAGCCTCTTCAGTGAAGGGTTCTCATCCTCTCCATCCAGGTTACCTTCTCAGGTATCCAAGCGCTGGAAGTGCCCTTTCACTTACGTATGCCCACTGACCTGCCCTTCCTATGGGCCAAGGTACCTTTCTGGCATCGAGCTCGGGAGTGGACAGTCACAGGCATTCAGATGATCAGCCCATTGTTGATCAGCTTCCGAAGCTGCTGCCGAGAGTTGGCCTTGACGATTTCATTAGTCTCATAGGGGTCCAGTCACACTTTCTTTTTGCCACCAAGGAGAAGACTGGAGGCAAGCCTCTTCCAAAATCTGAGCATGCTTACCACTGCCACCGTAGAGACAAATGCCTTTAATTACTTTTCTAAAAGCCATCTCTAAATACAGCCACATTGGTGATTAGGGTTTCAACATATGAATTTTAGGGAAGGACGCAATTTATCTATTGATCAATCTATCATCTATTATCTATCTATCTATCATCTATCTATATCTTTCTCTCATCCATCTATCTTGTTGAATTTTTTCCAATGTAAATTTCAGCTATCATGACCTTTTATCCTTACTTGATCAAACATGTCTCCCCCCACCCAACTAAACACATTCTTCTGAATAACAAATGCTACTATATCATCTAAAAAAAGAAACCATGATATACTAAAACCAACTAATATCAACTCCATATTCAAATATTCTCAGTAGTGAGTTTTCTACTTCTATTCTCTCTTATACACTTATTAGTCAGTACTCTTCTTGAAAAAAAGAGGGGCAGTGCTTTTAATATCAACTAAGGATAAACTTTGGTTGCCTCTAAGTAGTCTGCTTAGATTAAAGCACAAGTTCTTCCCCTGGGATTCTTAGCCTGGTGACTCAAGGGTACACTATAGGAGTTTGTGAACCTCTAGAAACTATGTATATGTACATTTTTGGTGGGGAGAAAGGCCCAGAGTATACTCAGGTTCTCAAGGTGTCCATCATACCTCAAACAATTGAGAACGACATTTCTAAATTTTCCTGGTTATCCAGTGTCACACATGGAGTTCTCTGTGTTGACTTAGACAAGAGAATTATACCATTTAAAGGTATCAAAATGTTCTGTTTTAAAAAATGTGTATTGTTACTTAAAAGCCAAAGAGGAGCTATCATATTTGAGAAAGTGAAGGGAAATAAATGCAACTATGAATCAGGATCCAGTGTATGATGCTATTATAAAAGATAATGACTTTTTTGTTTAAATAATATTCACTATCTTGATCACAAGTACCATTAAGGGAAAATAGTGACTGAGCTGGGTTCTTTCCTCATCTGTAAAATTAAAACATAACCTAAAAATTAAAGCATCATCTTTTGTAGACAGGCACTAATGACTCTGGGCTGACAGGTTAGTTTAGTTCAAGCATTTCATAGATGATTAAAGTTAATGAGTAAAGTGTAAGCAGGACTCTGCTTAATGAATGTGCTAATTGTTTTTCTTGCTGCAAATATTAGTGCTGCTTTTAACCGCAATATACAGAAGATTAGGAGCCAATTCATTATACTTTGTTTAATGAGTTATATTTATACAATATAATGGCATTGTTAAATGCACATAGTACCTTTTTAATATTCAAAGCACTTTACTAGAGCATACTATTTTAAGCTCAAAGCCATCCTTTGTCAGGAGGGAAGGCAGAATAATATGCCTATTTTGACATGGTGGTTTTGAGCCCAGACTTTCAATTCATGCTGTCTGGATTTGAGTCCTAGCACTGTCATTTACCAGCTGTCCAATCTCAGAAAAGTTACTGACCTCTCTGTGTCTCAGTTCAAAAAGTGGAGTGAGTGATAGTATTTACCTCATGCACGTAATAAGATTACTCACCAGAGTAATTGCTTATAAAGGATTTAAAGCAGTGCCAAGTGTACTGCAAGCCTCATAAGTATGTTATTAATATTAGTTACACCTGTACCCTCATGATCCATTCTCCACAAAGCATCCAGAGTGGTCTTTTAAAACTGAGAATTCCTTCTTGTCCCCTGACTGCTTAAAATACCCTGGGTACTGCCCAAACTGTTCACCATTGTCATGTATAGTCTGGCTTGTGCCTCATTCTCCACATTCATCTCGCTCCGCCTCCTCTGGCTCCTGCATCAGACACACTGGTCTCCTTTCTGTTTCTTAAACACATCAAGGTCTTTTCCACTCCAAGTCCTTTTCCTGGACTTCCCTTCCCTCAGATCCTCAGACATCCCTGATTCGCATCTCAATTTAAGGCAGATTCAGGAATGCAAGACACCTTCTCTATCTTATCTCAATTACACTCTGCCACTGCCACTGCCCTGTTTAATAAATAGAGGAAAAGATTGTTGTCAACCTTGGGGTTCATGGCATCCTATTTTCTTTATAGCACTCATCACATAAACAATGCATAAGTACATACATGGGATATTTATTTATCTGAATAAATTTGTAGTGGTGCAAAAGTCCTTTGGAACTCAGAATCTCTCTGGCTTATACCATAATTCTTTCCAATGCTCTCTTAGACAGTGGTTCTCAAACATCACTGAGTGCTATGCCCATCCTCTGGGTTTCTGATTCAGTTGGTCAGGGAAGATCTCTTTGGGGAGATGACATTTAAGCTGGGGCCTAAAGAATAAGAAGTTGTCTAATCCCATGGAACCTGAAGGAAGAGAGTTCCAGGTAGAGGGAACAGCACATGCAAATACTCTGAGCTGAAGAAAGAGTATAACTTTTGAGTAACAGAAGAAAGGCTGGCATGGCTGAAGCTTGGTGAGTGAGTGGAAAAGAATTCCAGGCTGAGGCTGAAGAGGAGGCAGGGATTGGACTAGGCAGTGCCTGATTGCCATGGGGAGGAAGATAGATTTTATTCTGAGTGCTGTGGGAAAGCTTGGGAAGGCTTTAAGCAAGAGAAGGACCTGGTCTGATTCACATGGTTTAAAATCGATATAAGAGAGCCTTGTAAGGAAGCAAAAATGCAGTAATAGATCTCATTCTACTCCTCCTCTGAAGCAATCATCTACTCAATACGGTCCTCCTGATGTATTTTTTTTTTTTTTTTTACAGCTGCCATAGAACTACTTTAAGGTGGACTGTTGCTATTTAGCAAACAGGTCAATATAGTGTCTGCCTCAATTCCTAGTTTGGAGGGAAGTCTCAAGCTCACAGTCCCTGCTAAGGGAAGAACCCAAGTAATTTCTTATGTGGAGGAATTTCATATTCTGCCTCACCTGTTCTGGACCAGGAGACACACCAAAGTCTCCAGGCTACAGGATGGCCAGCAGTTTGTAAAGTGGCCCAGGACAGGGCTTTGCCCAGCAAGGTCAATGATAGAGAGCAAATCCCTCCAAACAGACGCTGCTTTTTGTAGTAGCAGCAGCAGCAGCAGCAGATGGTAGCAGGACTAGGAGCTTACACACAGAGAAACGTCATGAGAGCAGAGTTATGAGGCAGTTAGAAATGAGCAGAACTGATTGGTAAGCATAAAAGGCAGAGAGAAAATGCCCAGAGCAGAGGGGGTTGCTTGGTCGTGGCAGAAGAGGCAGAAGCCAAGGCAAAAAGATGCTGATCTCCAACTGGTGGAGAGTCAATTAACTTTTGCCTCTGGGAAGTGAAGTGGATGGAAGCAAAGAGGACCTGGTTTCTACAGGGTGCTGCGTCCTCAAGAGTAATCCCTTTCAGGCCGCTCGAGCAGGTCTGCTTTTACGGCTCTTCCCGGGGTCTCTGCCTTGATGGTGGCATTTCTATGTATGTCTTGAAATACCCTTGCTGCTGGCCCCTGCTCCCTTTACACAGGGTAATATCTCCCCCTCCCACTCCCATTCCCCAAGCCCTTAGCCAGAATGAAGCCTGACAACCACACTGCTCTCGAGGATGTCTTGTTTACTGATTTTCTTTTATATCCCTCAGATGTAATAAGATCATAATAAAAGAAACTGACAGGAGCTCAGTTTCTTTTTCACCTCTACATTCAGGTTTAGATTTAGATATACTTTCAGAGAAAGAAGTAAACACTTACAGGCATCAAAATCTGAAATAGCAGTCAAAATGACTGTTAATTCATGTAAAATAACAAAATCCCCTCCTAAAATATAATTTCTATGAATTGAATGTGCTGTACATTTATAACTTGTATACTTATATATGTATGTAAAAATTCTAAAATTTAAATGTAAAATACAATAACATTTTCTCATGGGCGCCAAAGAGATACATCACTTCTCTGTTTAGAACCATTTATTAGCAGTTCATAGCCTTTAGAACACAATCCCCAAATCCTTAGGAGTACACATGAGACCATCTCTACAGGCCTGTTTTTCTTCTCCTTTGTCTCCGGAAATGCAAAAGTTCTGATCCAACTGTATGGAACAACCTACAATATCCCAAATGGCTGCACCATCTCATGCCTTAGACTATTATTACAAAACACAGCTGCTCTGGGAAGCCTCCCTCCAACTGCTGTCTCCTCTAGCATGAGTGAATCCCCTGCTCTGGGCCTCTATCATCTCTTGTGCTCACTTCCTCCTTCATGCTGTGGTAGGTTTCTCCGGACTCTTCTGTCTATTCTGGGCTTGGCTCTGAGCTCTCAGAAGACAGGAACTCTATCTTTATGATTCTCCAATGCCCAGCACAGTGTCAGGCACACAGATTGTGTGGCCCACAATAAATGTTTGTTGAATGAATGAGTGAATATACAAAGTCTCGTGCTGCAGTCTCAGACAGAGGTATGACTTGGGGTTGCCTCAGGAAGATCAGTATTTATACTACAGAAAAGGCATAAGAACCTTCTTCACACACAATTCCTAATAATGCCATGCATAGTGGCATGCTCTGTGAAGTTTCAGGACTTCCGACGCTCCCCATACCCCCGGGGCCCACCTAGAAAGGACCAGTGTCTTGTGTAAACCCTTCCTCTCTATGTGGCATAGATGAGGGGATTAAACATGTCATCTGTTAGTGTCTTCTAGTCTCACTAGAGTGTGCCTTTGATTACTGTTAAATCATCCACTTGGATTCTTCCCCCTTCCCATGGCTGATTCTTCCTCAGCCTGTGGGTACTAAACTTTACATTTCATCTCCTCAGAAGTGTTTTCTCTGTCTCAGGGCAGTTTGTCTATTCCTTTGTGACCCACAGCACAGTTTGTACTTATGTATTTATTTCTTCATTGCCTCTCTGAGAGCTAGATGTGGGCCCCTCAAGAGTACATACGGTCCCGTTCTCTTCACCAGACACAACGCGGTAAGGCACTTTGCTGGCACCTGGTGAACATTTGGCAGGATGTGTTTGGGATGAATTACCCTCTGAATAAGTATCATACTCTTAGTTGGTATGCCCAGCTTTCAAAAAAATTATGTAATTTAACTCTTGAAAAAGAAAATCGGAGATAGGAATTGTTATTATTATTTTACCAATAAGGGGATAACCCAGACTGACCTGATCAAAGTAACAGGCAGTGATAGGAATAAAGGCTTGCACCCAGGTTTTCCAGCAGAAGGTCAGTTTCTTTTTCACCTCTACAATTATTCTTTAGAGAAATTTTTAGGAGCACTAACATCTAAAAAATTTAGCCCAGTAGAGCTTGTATTGTCACTGCCATTAGTGCACACTAGGGAAGAAAAAGAAAAAGAACAGGGCGGCAATGAATGGTGGTAGAAATGACCCAAATATCTAATTGAACATGCTACTTATGTTTTTTTTTCAAGTCATTCTAGGAACCTAATTTATTATGAAACATCGAGATCTAAATCCATAATTCACACAAATTCCCTGTGGTCTCACTTTTATGCCATCTCATCTTCAGAAAGCATTTTCTGAACTGAGTTGATAAGTGTGGACACTGAGGTCTTATCAGTCCAACAAGAGTGAAGAAAATTCAAATATAGAATTCAAATCAGCCAAGACTTTATTGGGTGAGAACCAATCAAATGAGGTTCATTATACTAGTTTTCAGAAGGCCCTTTCAGAATAAACACTAGCAAAAATTTCATCTTCAAAACGTACTTATTTGTACATATTAGTGTAAAGCACCATGACTCAGAAATTATAGTTATAATATCTATATATTATGACAACCACGGCTATAAGAACACATGGAGATAGTGCAAGCCTCTGTGGATTTTGTTGAGCAAACAGCATTGATTCATGTCTTTGAATTAAATGTTGAGAAATGTCTATGGACTTTCTCTTTTGATGTCATATTGTCTGCTAAACTGTAGAAATAACTTCTTGTATATTCTCATAATAAATTCAGATGTTTAAATGCAACATTCCCCAAATGGTTTTAACCACAATCTACAGTGAAAAAAAGTTATTACTTTGGCCTGTGGTAGGAATTAGAGAGGCCAATCACAGGAAGAGGCATTGGGACTGGATCTTGGAGGATGAAAAAGAACTTCCTGGATGATGGACGAGATTAATGTGTCCCTGGTAAAGGGACAGCATGAACAAAGACTCGGAAGTGAGATATATTCTCGGTGGATGCTGAGAGTTTATGGAATTTCTGTGAGCATGGAGGACAAAGAGAGAAAGGTAGAAGGCAGGATGGGGAAGTAAGACTGGGGAGGGAGGTTGAAGCAAGGTCAAGAAGAGCATTATGACATATTAAGCCGTTTAAGTTTCATTCTGAAAGCAATTGGGAAGTATTTCATCATATGAAAAGTGCTTATAAAATTAAAGACAGAGGTCAACATACAAAAATATGAACTGAAGCAACTCTCGCAAAGTTAACAACTAAACATTCATCTCTTTACTCCTAGCATTCAGCAGAGAAAATGAAGAACAGAGGCAGACTTTCTTGCATTGTTAACGTGATGCTATGATGGTTTTAGCCCATGATCTACATCTGTAAGGTGAGCCAGAATGCTGAAACACAAGGACACGTTGGGACGTGGTTTAGGAACTCAGGATGTGGAGTTGAAAACTGGATTAGCCACTCCAAATTTGAAGTCTTTGGTCTGACATGACCTGGGGCTTGGTTATTCTAACTGTAAATGAAGAAGTAAGACTAGAATCATGATTTATAACAGTGGTTGGCAAGTTTGTTTTCTATAAAGGATGAAGTCATAAATATTTAGGATCTGAAAGCCATATAGTCTCTATTGCAGCTACGCAACTCTGCCTTTGCAGCTTAAAAGCAGCCATAGACAATACATAAATGAATGGATGTGGCTGTGTTCCAATAAAACTTTATAAACATGAACATATGAATTTTATATAATTTTCATATGTCATGAAGTAGTATTCTTCTTATAATTTTTCAATAATGAAACCCACTCTTAGTTTGCAGGCCATAAAAAACCAGGCGATGGCCTGGATTTTAGCCCATGAATCATTGTTAGCTAATCTTTACTTCTAAATGCTTTGTTTCCTTATAGGAAAAATGTAACACTTTTTAAAAGTTCAACAATAGCATATTTCCCCATTTTTTTACATATAGTAATTCATTTTTAAATATAGTCAACCTATATTGTCAAAACTTATGCTGGTTGTAAGAGTGATTGCCTTCTGATAGTGCCGAAATAAAATAACTTTTTTCATACTATCACCATGGTCATAGAATAGTTTAAAAAGAAATTACTTCATCATTTCTTATATTGTTACTCAGAGGGACAAGAAGGTATTTTAAAAATACATAATTAATATTTTTAAGACACTGTTTTTAAAAATGAAGAAGGGTTGAATAGATATTTACATACTGATGTTCATAACAACATTATTTCCAATAGGCAAAAGGGGGAATAACCCAAATGTCCATCGGCGATGAATAAATAAACATAATGTGCTACATACATTCAAACAAGTATTATTCGGCCTTAAGAAGAGTGAAATTCTGAGACATGACACAATGTGAATGAACCTCAAAGACATTATACTAAGTGAAATAAGCCAGACACGAAAGGACTAATGTTGTGTACCTCCACTTATGTGAGGTACCTAGAGGGATCATATTCATGGAGACAGAAGGTACGATGGTGGCTGCCAGGGACTGGGGGCAGCAGGGGGCGGGAAGAAGTGGTGGTGGAAAGTTAATGTTTAATGGGCACAGAATTTGAGCCTGGGAAGATAAAAAGTTCTAGATGTGGATGGTGGTGATGGCTGTATAGCAACGTGAACCACTTAATGCTTCTCAAATTGGTGCCTTAAAAGTGGTTAAAATGGTCGATTTAATGAGATATATTTTACCACAACAATTTAAAAAAGGAAGACAATGAAACAGTTAAGCTAGTATCACACAAGACACAGGAAAAATGGAGACTAGGCAGGACTGTGACCTGGTATACTTGTAAGAAATCTGAACACAAAACGACCATGGCAACTTTCATGTCTGTATTTCGAGCCTCCTCTATATTACCAATGTCTGTTTTTTAAATAGAGCACATAATTTCAGAAAATCCTCTCAACGTTTTACAAAGGAAGAAACAGAGGTTCGGAGAAGTTTGTTGTCAAGGAACCAACAGGCAGCTTGCAAACCCATGCCTATGCCTCCAAGGCTAACCCGTGATTGTGCCTCCTCCTTGAAATTCTGAATCCACCCATTGAATAAAGGCTTTTCAGGTAATTAATGTTGCCGTCGTTACCTCTGAAGGAGAGAGGGCTCAGATAACTGCACTTCCTGAGAGTCTGGGTCCACGGCGCAGGACCTGTGTGCTGTTGGTTCATGGAAAGGCCAAAAGGTTGGTGCCATGTGCTGGCTGTTGATGCTGCAGGCCAGGGTGATTTCTGTCTTCACTCTCAGTAGAAGGGCTAATCTAGCCTTGTAGCCCACAGATTCCCACCTCGAACGTTTACACAACACCACTAAATAATAAATATGTGCATGCTTAATCTCCCCCACTTGACTGTAAGGGCAGGAGCTGAGCCTGTTTAATATTTATATTCTCCATAAGATCACCCTGTGCAGTGCTTTGTACCAAGTAGGCACTCAGCAAATATTTGTTGAATGGATGCATAAATGAATGTTAAATAATCTGCCTTCAGATTTTCCTTTTGTTTCAAATTTTCTCCTCCATCTGACATATGCAAGTGCCTTCCATGTCCCTTTCATAGATGTTACAGATGCCCTCAACTATTTTTTTGTGTTCTTCTGGCTCGCTTCTTCTCATCACTGCCAAAACAGACTGGGGGCCAAAAATAGAACCTCCTTGACAACTTAGCAGAGGACTCATGTCCCGGATTCCTAAGGTGGTGATACTGATTCTGTTAGAGCAGAATGAGAGCTTCATGACTGCCACACGCTTGATTTTGCTTGACATTTAAAAGGGATAAAAGATTTCCCTACATGGTGGTTAATACAAACACTAATCACCCCTGGAAGGTGGGGTTAGGAACAAATAGAGGAATATCACAGCTTGTCTTAAGGATGCTTAAAGATGTCTGAAAAGGAGACAGGATTCTGATATCCCTTTTTCTCTCTGTCTCTCCCTCTCTCCTTCCCTCCACTCCTACCTCCTTTCTTTCTTGTTTTCTTTCATTCTCTTTTTCTTTCTTACAATCTCTGGTTTATGGCAGGATCAGTGACTCATGTGTGTTTTCAAGCCAGCGCATATTATGAAGACACAAGACAAGAATGTGTATAAACACATATTCTGCCATAATGCTGATTCTTTTGTATTACACTGGGGAAAACCCACAGCAACAGACACTGCTTCAATCTAGCATTATCTCTAATCCATCAGGGATACTACAGGATGGTAGGAAAATAGGACAGATTCAGAGATAATAATAAAAGGGATCATCTAAGTGTTAAGAGATAGTAGTAAAATCTAAACAGTTTCCATTTATGGGGAGTTTGCTATGTGTCAGGCCCCATACAAATGACTTTACATATTTATCTCTTGAATTCTAACTACAACACACAACTTCAGTGTGGAGGGGTGGGGAGAAGGTAGGGGGATGCAGTGGGTAGGGCCAGGCTCTGGAATCAGACCCCAGGTCCTGGTCCCAGCTGTGGCCTGGCCTTTCCTTGCTACAGAGAGAGAACAGTTCTTCCCAGATATTTAGCATATCCAGCCTTCGCTACTGGACATGTGACCTTCTAAGCATGATGTCCCTCACTTTGCTTCCACTTCCTCATCTATGAAATAAGGATTATTATGGGGCTTAACTTACAGAGCTGCTATTCAATGAGATAATAAAGTACACTTCTTAAAACGGTGCCTGATGTGGAGCCCATTGTCTGTGAATATTAGGTTTTATGACCTTGAGGCTCAGAGAGGTTGAATAACTTAACAACAGTCACTCGATAAATTTATATCAGAACAAGAATTCAAACTCAAACCTGAGTGATTTCAAGGCCCCCAAATATTAACCACTTCCCTGTAATGGTAGTTCAGAGAGCAGTCAATCATGATGGATTACAGGGAATGTGAGGAAGATTTACAGAGAACGTGAGAGGGCTTGAAGGATGGAGCATAATTTATTGAAAAATAAATGGAGACCACGTTTTGATGGAGAAAGATCTCTTGATTAACAAAACGTCCCTCTTTACCAACTGCTACCTCTGGGTTTACTTTCTTTCTTGCCAGCCAGACTCATCCTCCCTCCAGTGAAGAAGCAGCAGCAGCTGAAATACTCACTACTGAGAATGCTCTGAAGGTCAAAAAATGCTTTCTGCCCCACTCCCTGGAATCTCCCAGAGTGTCACTCTTGATCTTGGCTTTGTTTGCTCTATTTTAGGTTTGACTTGCTAATGTGCATGTGACTTTAGGAAATAAAATCTAATATTTTAGCACTTAATTATATAAATATTTTTTTTAGCTTAGAGACAATATTTATAAATGTGGCAGGAGAGGTGTCCACCTCTGTTCTCCATGGGAGAAAGAACTAGGACCCTCTCAAAGTTAAGGAAATAGAGAGACTATGTGTATATGTATATGTAAGTGTATTTCTTTATCTATATCTACCTATGTCGATTTCTATATTTGTATCCATACCAATATCTATGTCTATATATCTATACCTGTATCTGTACCTGCACCTATACCCCTATCTCTCTCTATCTATCATCTCTTTCTCTATTATCTCTATTTCTACCTCTATCTCTATCTCTATCATCTCTATTTCTATATCAGGATGCAACAGAAGTTTAGGGAACACTCTTAACATTACGAGTTACAGGAGACTGGCTAGCAGGAATTTAATCTTTGTAATTCACTTAGTGTCTAATTACATTTTATATTTCCAACCTTGGGTTCAGCCATGATGGTTTCCCTCTCCTTCTTCTTCTTCATCTTCTGTTTCCAGCGTCTTTAACAGTCTGTGAGGAGAGAGAATGACTGGTGGGTGATACACAGAGGAGGAGAGACCTTGGAGGAGGGGAGGTCAGCAGGCATTAGGAAGACCAAGGGACTATGAGGGAGGCTCCATGCAGCTGGAGCAGGGAGGAGGAAGACCTTGCTGCTGTGAGCTCAGGGATTCCTTACATAGACTAGGAAGGCCAGTCACTGAAGCACGTTATCCTCTGGTTCTCTATGGAGAACTTTACTTGCATCTGAGGCAGAGAAATGACTAAACATTTCTGGGTTTCCCAGTCTGTGTTTGAGACCTTTTTACCAGCTGTCAGCTGGATTCCCCCAATAAGGAAGACTGGGTAGTGAAGACAGTCCTAAATGAACCCATTTAAATAGTTGATAAAAAGGCCATTTTAATTACTAACCAATCACCCTTCCTGCTATTTAAGGGGCACATGTTTAAGTGAAATGACTAAGCCATTTTATGTACTATTTAATTTTCCCTTATCTCCCAGCACAATCTTAGATCTCTAGAACATTTTTCTACCTTACAAAATGCCTGGAAGTACAGTTGAAAATCTCGTATATTTTTGTTTCTAATTTATGTCTTATATTATGTCTTATATTTTGTTTCTAATTTATGTCTTACCTTTATTCAGGGTTTCATCTTCACTTACCTGAACCATTGCAATAACACCTTATTGGTCTCATGTCTTTCAATTTATTTTGTAACTAATGCTGAAATTGTCTTTCTATAATCACGAATCTACAGTTGCTATTTTCCTGCTTTACACCATTACTGGATATTTTTCTTAAGCTTCATTTTTGTTTTTGTTTTTGTCTTTGTTTTTGTTTTTCCCAATGAAATGGAACATGGAATCCCAATCTATAAAACATTGAAACCGTCCTGATCTTCAGTGGAAGCAGGGTTGGGTGCAGGCAGAGCCTCTGCTCACTCAGCCTGTCTTACAACATCTTTACCCCCTTGACCTTTAGCTCAGTGTCATCCACAGCATCCCTTGGAACCCGTTTTGAGCATGTACATGCTAAGCGCATGGCCCAGCCTCTTCCAGCATCCTCTTCAGCTCTCTTTCCTTGCAGCTTTAACTCTAGGCACTCATTACTGCCTTTGTACCATCTCCCTCCTCTCCTCCTCCTGCCACCCAATGATCTCCTCTCATCCTTTGAGAAGGAGTTCAGATGTCGCCTCCTCTAAGAACCATTCACAACATCCCCAGAGAAAGCTGGTCATCCTCTGTGTCCATGGCTCTTGCCGACCATCTTTGTTATACTGTTAACTGCATACTTTGACAATTCCTATGTGCATCTGTGTTGTCCCTCATTTGGCTGCCAGAGAGGCCACATCTTACTGTGTTTGTTTCCTCACATCTGTTCCTATCAACTAGCATAGTGCTTGTCCATAGCAGACTGCAAATAATCATCATTGGTTAAATGGAAAAAAATCGTGCACCAAATCCGAGTCAGAAACAAAGAGTATCTTGAGTCCATTGACAGCTTAGAAAATTTGGTGAAAATAAGTTTCATTCTTTGTGAAGTAAACTAACATTGTGGTTTCATCATTTAAACTACATCATTGAGACAAAATAGACTTTCTAAGCCACACTGTCAAGATGTCCAGTGTCAAATGAAATTGAAGAAAATGGTTTCCTAGCATTCCTGAGAAATGACCCTACTTCTCTCTCAAGGCTCAGCTCACACACTCCCCTCTCCCTGGAGGACTTCGTTGGCATCTCAGTAACATGTTTGTCTCTCTTTGTTTAACTCTTCTAACGATGACTGTCGCTACCACATAATTTATCCCTGGATTCCCTACTCAGGATCCAGTCAGCAGTTTGAGCTGAAATCTGCTGTTCCATGGAAGCAAAAGCTGGGTCTCGTGGCTCTTTGTACTTTGTCTCCTATGTTAAGCAACAAAGGACTTGGATCTCCAAGGACTCTTCTTTCAAAGCCTAAGCCAAAGGAAGAAAAAATTATTCAGGGGAAATAAGGCTTGCTGAAACATATGCCATTTGTTATTTTGAGCACGTGGGTCTTCTTTAGAAGTCTTACAAGAAAGTAAAGATTACTATCCAAATAAAAAGAAAATTACTTAGCAGCTTTCACATTTCAAGGATGTGGCAGAATTTAACTAAGGGCAAAAGATGTCTTTGTAGAAGGCCAATAATGCGCATCATTAGGTATGCAAAAGAAAGTGTCAGGTAAATGAGCTGTAAGAGGAATGCTCTCTTTTTCTCTGGTAGACAAGGAGTGCTGGGAACTAAGAGAGAAGGAGAGACGGAAGATGGGCATTTTGCAAGGGATAGTATTCCCTAGCATTATAGTGACAGGTTGGGGCCCAAGGCAAGAAAGTGCTGGTAAAAAATTTCCCCCAGGGGGAATGGATGAAGAATTACAAGTACAGTGTTCTCTTGTATTCAGTTTTCAGTTGTTTATTATCCCAAGTGATGCTAGCCTCTTCATTATTCCCAAATATTCAGAAAAGTCTGTTGTGCACAATGGCTTTTTTGTTGGTGGTGTACATTGGAAGAAATGAGGAGGAAGGTGGCAGCACACAGCCTGGAAAGAGGAGAGTAGTCACAGGAGAAGGGAAAGTAAGCAGGGATCAAGAATTCAGAAGAAGCAGGAAGTCTGGGCGAGAGGTAACGAGGATGGCAATAGACTTGAGGGAATACCATGGATGCTGGCCATATCCAAGTTCATAGATAGGGACTCAATCCTTTTTATTTGGACATTAAAGGAAAGGATGCCTCCTTTGCTTTTGGGCTACAAAAAGAATACATAACAGAATGTGTACAATCTCTTACTAGCAAGAGATTCTTCTCTCCAATAGCAGATCTATTTTAGGACCTCTGTAAGACCTGGGCATCTTGCTTTTAGAGGGCTGATGTCACATTTGTCACATTAAATACAATACAGTACTTTGTTGTAAAAATGTGAAATCATTTTTTAATTTTGCTTTTGATATTATGTTTCAATATAATTATTAATTTATATTTTAGTGTTTAGTTATTTTGAAATGAATAAATTTTTAAGATCAGATCTTAAACATTTTCATGGACTTCTGCAAAACTTGTGAGCCTTCAGCCCTGTGCTTAATATAGCTAATGGATAAAATGTTCATACATGAAAGTAAGCTCTTTCTTCCAGAAGTTAAGCCAATTCCCACAGAGGCATTATCAGCTTCCCTTGATAAACACAGATATTTAACTCACACCTGCAAATGCTTGATTTAGACCCTGATTTTTCAAAAAACTAGCAAAACTAGAAATAATTTTCAGTGTAGGTTTATCTATAAGACTTTGGTTATCAATTGAGGTCTCGTTTCTAATTAAAAAACAAAACAAAACAATGCACACAGTAATTAGTAAATTAAAACCCTCAAAGCAAACCTTGAGGCCTGATAAGAACTGTAATTTTTTAAAGTGTTTTCACATCAATAGACTATTTAAAGTACTGGTTTTATAGATATTTTTCCTTTTAAGTAGAATTCTCTTAGCTAATCGGATGCTGAGTGGCGTTGCCTTTAATTTTATCTGGCCAAGCTTCCCTCCATCTGTTTTCCCAGAATGCTCTCATTCTCTCCTCCAGATGTTTGGCATAGCTTCTCAACTTGATGTCTATTTCTTCTTGTTCTCCTTCACCTCACATGAACCTTCCAAGTCATAATTCTTTGGAAATAGACACAGGGAGCTTTATTTCAAATTACCATCTTTTACTTAAGGAGTTCCATCTCAAAGGTCAGTACAAGTCAAAAAAAATTTTTTTTTTCTCATTGTAAAGTTTCTTAGCTGTGTATATTTAATAAGAAAGAAAAAGAAATAAAGAAACCAGAAGTACAAGATTGTTAAGCAACATTCCTATGTTCGCATAAGCCAGAGACTCAGGACTAGGAATTAAACAAGAATTTTACTTCTCATTCTTTTTGACATTCGATTTACTGCAAACTGAAGCTATTCTATCAGTCACTCTCCAGCTTCAACTTTGATCAATGCCTCTATTCAATAGGGGGTCAAATACCTGAAGGGAAGTAAAAGAATTCTCTGGAACATATGGCAGAGAAGGATCATTTGTGTGTGCTTGCTGAACAGACGAATGGCTCGCATTGCCTGCCCTCTCTCTGTGTCAGTGTTCGCTGCTGCTCAGCTGATCACAGATAATCTTGTGCACTAGCTAATCTGCTCCTTCTCAAAGCAAACTAAATGAAATCAAAAGCTTAAATATCTGGAAACTAAATTATGATTTTTTAAAAAAAAATCTAGTCGCATGAAAAAAATTTTCTGACGAAGTGTACAGCATGTTAGAAAAATTCTTTTCTGCGACCACCTGCTGATATTCTATTTTATAACTGGAGAGAATACTGCCTTATGTCCAAAACTTAGATAGAATTAAAGCTTTTTCACGAGGAAGAAAAAAAATACCATCAACCTCATTAAGAACTTAGGTAGTTTCTGTGGTGCAAAGAAATCTGCAAAATAGAAAAGCTCTTCTTCCTGTCACTTGAAGAATAGTTTCTTTTTCCTAATGTCTCACCTTTACCTTTTGTTCTTCCATCCTACTGCCCACATCTGGGTGAAGTCAGCACAAGCTCTTGCCACACTCGGGCAATGGCCTCCAGCATACAGCTCCTTGCTTCCAGGCTCTCCTGGATCCTATCCATCTATCCTTCCAGAGCTCTTTGTAAGGGGAACCACATATTTGTTTAGAAGAAATAACTCACAAGGTTTGTTGGGGAAAAGACAAAGTACCAACGACCCATCCAAGGGCATGGGTAGAACTATCTTGAGAGAGACCATAAGAGTAGCTTCTTGCCTGTGTCAAAAGGAAAGGGAACAGAAAAACAAACAGCAGGGAATGGAAAAAAGAAGAATGCACTTGGGTGAAGGCAGAAGATTTCCCTCCTCAATGTAATCTTTCCCCAGGACCTCATTCTTCTTTAAAAAGTTACCATCTCAAAATATTTGAAGGTAGTAGATTTTTGTGGAAACCTAACGTGGAGTCGTGCATCCTATCTACATAGATATACACGGCCCAGGAGCATGGAGATTGGGAAATGAGAGGAAATAAACAGAAGGAAGATGGGAATGTGCACAGGGCTTTTAATAGACACAGGCTGTGACATTAAGCTCTACTCAAAGCTCTCAGAGCATGGGTGAGCCAGCTGAGTTTTAGGTTGGACCGTGAATGATTCACAGTACCTGTGGAGTTGACTTTGAACTTATCGGTCTGACATTCTAGCCTTGTGTGAGCTTTCTTTCTTTGACTAAATTTCAGCCTCTTTCCCAGAACTCCTTTCAATTTAGCCAAACTGTGTTGGTTCTTTTTCCATGAATATGAATATTAAATTCCAGTATCACCGGGTACAACCTGAATGATCTTAGGATAAATTATTTAGCATTTCAGAATTTCAACCTATTTATCTGGAAACTATCTGAGGATAATCTCATTAGAGTTGTTTCAAGAATTAAATATGATAACGTGTAGACAACAAGTCTGTAACCTGCTTCTCACACAGTAGACACTCAATGAGCTTTATCTTCGACCCTTTCTTTTCCCTTTGTCCCTTAAGGGATTTTTGCTTCGACTTGTCCTTTTACCTGGGTTGCTGTCCCCTACCATGTTCAAAGTCTACCTACTTTGAAATACTATATTTTATTACATAATGCTTATCATTCTAGTTATTGACAGCTCTCACCTCCTATTGTGGATTGCGAATATCCCCCAAACATTCATTTTTAACATTTCTTATCGCATCTAAAGAGGTTGCAAATAGTTTATGTTCCATAAATATTTACTGAATAAATTCTCCATTATTGTTTACCAAAACGTTCCACATGATTTTCAGTCATAAACAATTAATTTAGATTTATTCCATTAAAGCCTCAAAAATAAGACAGAATTTCTCTACTAAATATTTCTCACTCTATTTTCAAGGACCATATTTTAAATATTAAGGCATCCCTTGAAGATGCCTAGCACTGCCGAATTCACAACCAGTACAATGTTTTGACACAAGTCAATAAATACAATTAAATATAACTTATTTCAAGCGCCACACTAATACAGCAGGCAAATGAAATCTTTTAGAAAAGAGCTGCCAAACATTGGATAACCTGCTAATCTAAAAACAAGGAGACGTTTCTTTTCACCACCCCTAATTTAGAGGGATGGCGGGTGTGCCGTTTTGCGTTGTTGCTTATGTTTTCAATTGAGGAATAAACTTACCTGTAGCCACTTAATCATCAGAGCCTTTGGGAAAACTTCATCGAGAGGTCAATGTTTGCTTTGCCTCCGTCTTCCTTCACATCTCCATAGCATATCGGCAATCTCAGTGATGCACCACTCTGCTAGTAATTCGTAGGGTATGTTCAGAACCACAGATCATGGCTGTTAGACCAGATGTTTTTAGTCCCTCACTGCAATTAAATTCCAACATAGCACAATTTGAAAGAGATCAGGAATCCACAGTTTTAATTAAGATATTCCTGAGTTTGCGCCTTGGAAAGTCAGAAATTGCATAATGTGTCAGAGTGGACAAGATTCTTTCCTTTGAGAAAAAAAAAATGCCACTTTAAATAAGTTACAAGGTATACACTATGGGAACTTCTGGAGTGAGACAGGAAGTATGGGATTGAATGAACTATTTGAACTCTCAGCCAAACCTGTCTTAAGAAGAATTTAAAGGGCTATGTCAGGGGGTCCTAATACTGGCTGTACATTATCATCTGAACAGCTTAAAAAGAAAATCGCCTATGTCTGGGTCCACCTGCAGGGCTAGTATAAATCAAGAAATAGAAACACTTGTTTTTGACATCCTTGTCTCCACACATAAAGAGTTACCTCTAGACAGTTGCTATGGTAACTGTGATGAGAGTGTTCTTAGGCATTACAAACGAGAGCCTAAGGTATCTTCAGCTGGACTAGAAACAGGTGTCATGTGTAGCATGTTCAGGAGGGTCCAACAACCGAATTAGGCAATACAGAGGCTTTCTGCTGTACCTGTGGTAAGTTGTCAAAGGTTCCTAATGGCATCTTTAAAAGAAATGCAGGAAATGATCTTTGTTATGGTACTTGCCTAGTGTACCTACCTACCAAGTTAATGAGAAACGTAGCAACAATTCACCATTTAATTTCATATTTTGGTACAGTCTAGGTTAAATAAACAATAGGTTGTCTGAGTTTCTTATTTTTCAATAGATTTACTTTTCAAATATATTTTAATAGATTTTCAATATATTACAGCATCCAGACCTCAACTTTTGAATAGAGGCAGAAGAGATGGATATCTTAAAAAAGAATATGGAATTAGAATTTAATATTTAGCTAATAATTGAGCTCCATCAACTATCTTTCTCAATCTAGTTTATGAATTAATAGCCAGATAATGAATTTTTTTTTGCTAAATCTGTCAATCCAGCTTAAGAGCTTCATTTTCCCTAAGTAGTGTGCTCCTATACCCATTGTTCATCTCTATTATAGTACGTGTACTGAATGCTTGCATATCTGTCTCCTCTATTGGACCTTGAGCCCCAATATGTTAAGGAACTTGTTTTAATCATCTCCAAATCTCATGAACACTCAATTATTGTGCATGTTTCACGCGTATGGAGTGGAAGTGAGAACACATGGTTGTTACCAATTCCCTACTTAAAGCATTGAACCAACATGCTTCTTTTGACTATCTCCATAGTCTGGTATCCAGTTCATTTACCTGTTATTAGTATGTGTGAGAAGAGTTCTAATATATTCAAACTAATTTCATGTTTTGAAAATTTCCACATGTACAGTTTTTAATCAAGTAGAATCTTGGGATTTTAGACCCTGAAGTGTCATATCTAATTGTTACATTTTCATGTTCATGTCTTCAGTAATCATCTAGAAGTGATATTATGGACTGACACTCAGAGGCTGTGTGAACTGAGAATCTACATTCTAAAATCATTCCAAATCTTACTTGCTATCCTTTCCATTTGTCTCACATCATCTGGGGTGTAGAAGGTGTGAAATTTTTAGTTTTATATACCTTGAAGTATTGAAACCAACCAAAGAGAAACTAGAATAGGAGTTTTATCATATTATGTCTACATGTAAATTTGTAAAGTTCTACCCCATTCAGAATAGAGAGGTTAGGAACACTTTTTAAAGGAGGAAGAGGTGATATTAAATTTATCAGTGCTTAATTATCTATCATATAAACTAGAGAGAGTAAAGAAGAAATCAGAGTAGAGAAGAATCAGAAATATTCCTTTCAAAAATAAGAGAACTCTTCCAAACAGTTTTTACTGGAGATTTTAATTTTCTTTTTCCATTTACAAGTGGAATATTATTTTAAGATTTGCCTATTAATATAAAAAGAGAGGCAAACTCTACATATAATATCTTATTCATTTCTCACAACATCCCTAATAAAGTCAATATTATTATTGACATTTTACAAATGAAAGACTAGCTTTTCGGAAGTAAATTGCCCATGGTCGTGTAGACAGTAAGCAGCTGACCTGGATTAGAAGTCAAATGTGCTTGACTCAGTTTCTGTCCTGACCACTCTGCCTATGACTCCTCAAAATGTGGTCTCGACGATTTGATAGTACCTTTATGTATTATATGTCAGCTACCACACTCTATGCTCTACGTTCCTTACCTTTGTTAATACTCGCCATGAGCCTGTGATTTGGATATTATTAACTACACTTCAGAGATCAGGAAACAGGCCTAAGTTACTTGCCCAGGGTCGTAGAACTCAAAAGGCAGTCAAGTTATTAGACACCATTCATTCTTTCAGCTCACGTTTATTAAACACAGCCTCTGTGCTGGGCATTGAAGGATCAGAGTTGGACAGAGAAAGAAAGATAATTTCTATTCTCAGGTATTTTAAATATTAGTAAAATATTTTTTGAATAGAGGTGTTGACTCATGGAAAAAGAAAAAAAAAGAACAGAACAGACATTATCAAAGCATTAAGATTATTAGGGTCTCTGAAATTTGACTTTAGACTCTCCAAAAGATGCTTACACTCCAGCACCTTCCTGGAACACTCTTTGAAAATTCCTGAATTGAGATTAATCCATGTGCTTTCTAGGAATCTAAGAAGAGCCACTGCTTTCACTCAGGGGCTATGGTAAATCACTGGCTTCCTTTCCAGTCTCCTTGGGCCCCACACCTGCCAGGTCCCTCTTGCAGGGAAGAGCTTCACTTCACCTGCCGATGTGCACCTGCCCACCTCACTATCATTCTGTTTGTCTTCCATTGCCAGGTAGCTCCAATGAGCAGTTTATCCATCAGCTTCCATTTCCATGCTACCCAGTTCATCCTTCAGCCCCTGCAATTTGCCATTACCCTGACCCCAAATACTGTAAGTTCAAAGGTCACCAGTGACCCCTAGTTACTAGTGTAATAATCTTTTCTTAGTTACCTCCACCACCTTCCAATTATAGGATCAAATCCAGATTCCTTCAACTGGACTTTCCTTTCTCTCTACAATCTGGTTGGACCAAAGTTCTGTGTTTCTCCCCTATGACTCTCTGATCTACACAGCTACACTTCAGCAAGACTAGTCTACTCCATGTTTCCTGGAGCCATTTTACACATTTTTGTGTCAGGCAGACATAGCAGTTGTTTTATTAGGGGCATAAAATATGGATTAGAGCACCAATAAAATAGAGGCCTACAGGATAGAAAAAAGTAAAGCTTCAATTAAATTATCTAGAATTTTTCTATTATAAAATCTAGAAGGAAGCGATTCCTCATTTCATTTCAAACATGGATGATCTGTACCTTAGAGTTCAGGGTTGTGAGTGTATTTTTTAATAACATTAGGAGTGAGTTAGATGGTGTACTTTTCAGTACTTAGTACTTGAATCCCTTGAATGCTACTAGGTATAAGGACTCTAGGCAAGTTTTCTAACACACTGAGCTTCAGTTACCACATATATAAAATGAAGGAGATTATAGTATCTACTTGACAGTATTGATTAGAGAATTAAAAGAAATCATGCACATATAATGCTTAGCATAGAGAAGTTGCTTAGGAAGCGCTAGTTACTGTACGGGCTGCCGCTATAGCTGCTCATGTACATGCCTCACTGTGATACTAAATGTATTAGAGTCCTGTGGCTGCTGTAACGAATTACCACAACCTTGGTGGCTTAAAACAACAGAAATGTATTCTCTCACAGTTCTGGAGACGAGAAGTCTGAAGTCAAGGTGTCATTGGAGACTCGCTCCCTCTGGGGACTCTGGGAAAGAAACCGTTCCAAGCCTCTCTCAGCTTTTAATGTTTGTCAGAATTTCTTGGTGTTCACTGGCTTGTGGCCACATCACTCGAATCTCTGTGTCTGTCTTTATATTGCTTTCTCTTCTGTCTCGGTGGGTCAAATCTCGGTCTCCCTCTTATTGGGACACTTGTGATAGCATTTAGGGTCCCCCCTCAAAATCTGAGATAGTCTCCTTATCTCTAGATCTTTACCTTAACATCTGCAAAGACCTTTTTACTAAATTAGATAGAACAGGATTTGGATGTGTCTTTGGCAGCTATTATTAGCCTACCAAATTCGAGGCTCCTTGAGAGAAGTAATCCATTCTTTCATTTTTATACCACCCACAGTATCTAGAATTGTGAATAGAGGATGATGAGTTCATAGGTTTTCATAAGTTATTAATAATAAATGCATAGATAAGTAAATTATCCAAGAAATTCATGCTTGGAACAATGTTGAGAGTGTTAGTGCCTAAGGTCTGATTTTAACAAAGCAAAGCAGGGAAGGCATCCAGCTAACATCCATTGAATAGAAAGCCTAATATTAAATATATATAATAAGTAGTTCAACTATTAATTAAATTATTAGAAAAGAAGTTATGGTTCATACATATCATGGAATATTACTCTGCCATAAAAAATGAAATCCTACCATTTGCAACAATATAAATGGACCTAGAGGTTATTATGCTGAGTGAAGTAAGTCAGACAGAGAAAGATAAACACCATATGATTTCACTTATATGTGGAATCTAAGGAACAAGAAGGATAAAATAATCAAAAACAGATTCACAAATACAGAGGACAATCTGGTGACAGCCAGAGGGAAAGAGGGGTTGGATGGTTATGAGAAAGGGGTGAAGGGTTAAAGAGGTACAAATTAGTAGTTGATAGATGGTCATGGGGATGGGGAGTACAGCATAGGGAATGCATTCAGCATTAATATAATAGCGAGGTATAGAGCCAGAGGAGAGAAAGAGCAATTAGGGGCATCATTTTATAAACTATATAAATGTCTAACCAATGTCCTTTATACTTGAAACTAGTAATGATGTAATTTAAAAAAAAATTTTTTTTAAGTTTCCAATTTAAAAAACTATAATGTGTACTAAGCTATGACCCAGGCAGTCCAGTTCTGCCCTGATTGGTTTCACTTTCAGGCGCATAGCCCACAAAGGGATTCCAATGTTTACCCACAATTTTATCAAACATTTAAAGATCCAAACACAAGTGCTCAATGACTCTTACTAAAATCTCCTGTTCTCTTTTAGTCTCTAGTCCACTCTGAAACAATTGAGCCTCTCATTTGACTGCAAAGAACGCTTCCGTTCATGGTGTCCCACTGTGTTGTCCCTCTCCACAGCAAATGTACCTGCATCCTCTACTTCCTTCCCTCCCTCTCACCCAGGGAGCCTGGGGAGGCATGGATGCTCTATCTAGGCATGGGGGAGGGGGCGCCTTGGAGGACATGGCAGTGACAGCCTCTATTTGGCGGAACCATCTGGCTTTTACTTCCTGCTTCTTTATAGTGCTCACTAATCACAGAAATGTATGAGCTCTCCCCTGGCCATATACACAGTATCTAGGAATCAGATGTTTGGCAAATAGCCCACTGGGGTCTAGTCAAAGTAAGATGAACAATTCTTCAACTAGTGTTAGATTAAAAAGACAGAGTCCATTTGTGTGTGAAAATCCATTTTATATCTTAGAACCTTAGAAATCACAAAAATGGACCATGGTAGGCCCTATACTTTTCATTGCCAAGGAGAAAATTCAAAATAAAGGCTCACTACTGAATGGATTGCTCCGTCAAAGGAGAGCCATGGCGCATTAAATTCAATAAACCACTCAAGCTTCTGATCGAATATATTATGGGAACACTATAGGCTACAGTTTAAAAGATTAGTCCAGGAAGAAACAATATACTACTGTTTTGGCTTTTCTTGCTGGCAGTCTCAGCTTCAGGCACAAGACGATGCTACCTGATAGTTGCCATGGTAACCATGCAAGTGTTCAGCTGGAGCATTTTCAAATGAAAAAATAGAACATCGTACATGAGTTCGCTGTTTAAAGAGACAGAGGATGGCCAGCAGCTTGGAAAATAGGAGTCCGTGAGCATAAATTCCGCAATGTCAGACTCCTGATTGTTGTGAGGCTAGATGAGGCTGCCGCCGCCTGCCTGCTTGTGGGTGTTTACAATCGGTGGTATCCTGAGTAACTTTCAGGAGGGAAATGGGTGAGAGCTGCATTTGGAACACTGTGGTTGGAAAGGACTCTGTCCTGTGGAGGCTCGGGCTTACTATCTTGTCTAAACTGTAGTTCTCTAATGTCTTATAGAATCTACCACGTCCTCTACCCACAATTGTGTATATATCCACTCGATGTATCGGTGATCTGTCCTGCCTCTGCCTCCAAGCTCTGCACACAAATTCTTTGTTGTTTGTAGCTTTTGAAAGATTGAGGGATTCATTCAATGTTTATTTAATGGTCCTTCCAGCCTATCTGAACGTTGCCCTACAAAATGAGGTTCATGCCTTAGTTCTGCCTGCAATTGCCTCACACCACAATCACTACTTGCTCTCTAGCATTTCCTGCACTTTACCACCTGTATGCTTTATTTTCAGCGTAGCTGCTTTATTTTCTATCAGTTGTCATCTCCCTGAGCAAAGTTTGCAAACTACCCACATGGGCAAGATCTAACCTTTTGCTGGACCCCTAAATGTTTAAAAAAACTAAACCAACATTCAATTGGGATTTCACACAACATTCCTGATTCTGGCAATTCTAAACCCTTGTTCTTGGTATGGTAGCATTGGCTAGAGATGAGGAGTTTCTGCCCTCATTAGAGCAAGGTCGTACTGCCTCACCTGCAGCTGTGGCTGTGTTACTACAATTACTTACCTGCCTGGCTCCTGCAACATCTGAAAGAACTGCCCTTCAGGATAGAGACAGTATCATAAGTTGTTCCTCCCTCTATGTTTCTAATATATATATATTTTCTCCCAGAGCCTCGTTCCTTCACTTGGCAGGTGAGCAGTATAGATTTATTGGTTAAAATCAAAGGCAATATCATTATCTGATGGATATTTACTGCTTACTCAGGTTCTTCTCCTCAGATAAAGTGAATCTGAGTTGCCTGTGTGCTTGGTGATATGCACAGCCTCATAACAAGAAAAGTCCTGCAGTGAGAAAGCATTTCTGGTAGTGAGACTTTCCCTAGAGGCGAAGTCCCAGTTTGGGAATCTTTCTTTAAATAGATTGAAGGGAAGACTGGGCTCTCCTAGGGACCTATGCCATAGCAGTTGCTGCAGGGCTGCTTACGGGACTATTCTTATGGTTCCCACCGATCATCCATCCATTTATCTTGTCAGTCAGTCAGTCAGTCATTTCATCAATGTTTACCAGGTACGTTTTGCAACCAGGCATTGTGGAGAGTGCTGACCGCAAGGAAAGCAGTCCAAGTCCCTGTCCTCATGGCACCCATCTAGTCCAGTGCACTTTTTCTTTTTTGGACCCAAAGGACTGAAACAGCTGCTAAATGAACTCATGACCAATAAATCAGAGATTAAATTGTGGTTGACACAAGTCCAATAGGAAGGAGGAGGAAGAGGAGAAGAGATGTTAAATGGCCAAAACATAGATGAAAACTAACTTCTCAACATACAAGGAAATAAAATTTAAACAATAATCTCTCTATAACTACCCAATTTGGCAAAGATTATTTTTAAAAGATCCTGATGCCAGTTGTGGAGAATCTGTGAGGCAACGAGCACTCATGTTTCTTTCCATGGGAGAGTAATTTGGCACAGTCTTTTAGAGGACAACTTGGCAATCAATGTGAAAAAAAACTGTAAATATTTTTTTTTTGGTTTAGTTATACAGTTTTTAAGACATTCTCAAGAAATAATTTAAAATGTGCACAAAAATAGTAGTGAAAAACATGTCAAAGGAAACAGGCTTAATTTTGGCACAGCCATACTATGGAATGCTAGTCAGCCATAAAAAAAAAATAACGTAGATTAAGATACCTGCTTGGAAAGATGTTTGGGAGTATACCACTAAGTGGGTTATCAGGGTTTATAGCATGGTCCCGTGCGTGTAAGAAAATCAATTTACAAGCACATGTCGACATATCCATGTCCAGCAGCATGGATACCAAGGTTCGATCAGTGACTATTTTTAGGTGGTAAGATGATTATTTCATTTTTCATTTTTTTATCCGTTCATTTTTTCTTACCTATATTTTTATTTAAAACAATCTGTATGTTTATGTAAAAACCTTTGGATTTGCTTTTTAAAAATATTGTGGCATTATTGACTTGGTTTTAGCTTTCTGAATCATTACATGACACTCTGGCTCTTGCTTCCCTGAACTAACGTTGCTTCCCCCAGGGTGTTATAAAAATCGTCCTGGATTGAGAGCAGGCAGACATGAGTTTTAGGCTGAGTTCATCTATTAATGTGTCCAGGATGTGTCCTGAGGCAAGTTACCAGCTCTCCTGGTCTCAGCATGATGATGACAGAAAGAGCTGAACCCTGAGGTCTCTTCCAGCTGTGACATGCCATGCGTTCTTATGCATTCACCTTCTTCTTTAGAGACAGCCTGTAACCGTAACCGTTTCCAGTCTACGGGAGAAAGAGTCTAGAAGGTAAAATGATTTTGCTCTATTAAAAAGTGTGGAATAAACACCTGCCTAACCCATTTTAAGAAATAATAACATGACATTTATAAACCACTTTGCACAGTGCTTATGAATTCTCTCCCTGGAGGCTCCGCGTTTGACTAGAGTTATTCTAGTTATTTACCTGCCTGCATTTGGTAAAGCACTTGCAACTTTGAGAGGGGGAATGCTTCCTCCTGAGATTACTGTGGATTCAACATCACCTTTTATGCCGATGGTGCAAAATGTGTTAAGATGGGTTTCTCTGACACGGAAAACTCCCCTTCCCCAAATCATGCCTTCATTTCATCCCCTTCTTTCTTCCCAGATGTATCTGCGGGCAATAGTCCTTCCCAAAGGCTAGAGTTGGATGTCAGAGGTGCAGCTTCACCCCCATGAAGAGAACTTAGGGCAGCAGGACCCACTATGAGGAGGGGTCATTCTTCTCTGAGAATAAAAATTTTGAGTGGCATTTGATATCTCTTATTTTCTGCAAAGTAATTCCAAGCCTACTGAATTTCGATTCCACATTTGAGTTCATCTCTCAGTATATAACAGAATTCCTACTTTGGGATGTTGCACTTGATGACTTAGCAGAAAAATGATGAACTTCCCAATGCATACCCAGTGTTTTTGAGTTACTTCTAGAATATGTAAGTTGCTAGGTAGTCTTTTCCATATCATATGGGAAGACAAGAACCTGATATAACACGTTATTTTAATTTTCGAGCATTCCTGATAAGGAACCTTGGTTTCTTTTGTATAATTCAATCTAATGAAGAGGCACAAAGAAATGTCTAGGCAATAGCCAAACTAAGAAGAAGCAGACCCTGGATCATACTAAATATCACAACCCATAGCAGCCAGGTCCTATATCCTAGTGTCACGAGGGGACCTCATTCTAATACCCACAAGCTGGGGGCTGCTTAAGGGTCCTGGCCTTGAAGTCGAACACACCTAAATTCACATTTTCACTCTGCCTCTTGTTACCATTAAGTCTGAGGGAAAATTTTTTGCAGAAAACTCATCTATAAAATGTAGAAGCCACTTCATTAGGGTTGCTGTGAAGATTAAATAAGATCAGTCTGTCAAGGATCTAGGGGGTACCTAGCCCAAAGTAGATATTCAATAAATAGAAGCCATAAACATTCCCATGAACAAAATGAGTGTGTAATCCCTTTTGTGAGGCATATCCCATATGTAGTATATTGGATGTGAAGCAGAATAGAACATGAGCTGAGGGGAAATAGATTAGAATACAAATAACTGTCACAGTGAACACTACATACCTTGTAGTTTTTTGTGATGGTAGAATATTAGGCAGAATAAATTATGGTTATCCACAGGATACTTTTAGAATACAGCCTGAAGAAGATAAGATAATGTTAAATGCACATATTAGAGATTCTTCTTTTTGATGTTTTAACATTTATTGGTTTGTTTAGTATTCTTTTTTTTTTTTTTTTCAGCTGCAAATCCCTATTTGGAAAAATCCTTGTTGAACTGGCCCTTAGTGTAACCTATCTTGTTTCTTACTAGTTGTTTATACATTTCTCTCCATTACTAGATTGGATTACTTAATTAACTTTGGTTATTCCTTTAGTAATTCATTCTGAACACTTATCAAGCTCCAGACCCTGTGCTAAACACAGTATGGATGCATTTCCTGCCCTGAAAATACTGACAAATAGAGAGAGAAAGATGTGTTAGCCTTGTTTGAAAATTTTTCCTTTCCTCCAGCCTTCGAAGGAGAGCCAGCTGCTGAATTCTCCCTTGTTAAATAGGTTCAAAATATGATGACTTAATTTATAGATGCTATTGTAGATGTTCCTGGTACAATTGAGGGCCTCAAGTTGGAGAACTGAATTCCAGGAATGGAGGAAAAAATATTCTTCATGGGGAGAAAAATAGTTACAAGGGACTGGAACTATGTCATATTTGTATTTCTATTCCTAATTCTCTGCCCACTTTCCAGCACCTATCATAGTATCTTAGACATGATGTCCATTGGACTTATTTGAGCTTTTCCAGGTTCTCAGAGGAATCTCTCCTTTGAACAGGTAGCGATTTCTCTCTAGGAAGTCAAATGAGATAAGACCAGGAGCTATGGGCCAAAGAGGGGAAAAAAAAATCCATGAGAATAACTTTTAAGAACTAATCTCTGGGGGGAAAAAAACTAACTCTGAAAAATGAAATGAAAGTGAATTTAGAGTTAAGTAGCCTGGAGCATGGATTCTGAATTTGCCATGTAACAGTTGTGTGAATTCGAATGAGTGACATAAACTCTTTGATTTTAAGTTTATGTGCCTTTAAAATGAAAGCAGAGATACCAATGCCACAACACGAAAGAAGTATACAAAATCAGTTGGCAAAGTTTATGGAATTCAGAAGACTCTCATTAAATTTTAGTTTTTCTTTTTCATCCAGAAGACAATCCAGAATATTTTGACTAACACTCTTCTCCATCCCTCTACTTGGCTGATTGGCAGAGGAGAATCTACTTCAGATATTTAAGTCTTGATTAAATGATTCCTTACTTGGTCATAGTTCAATGCTAATACCCTTTAATGTGTGTTGCTTTTATCGGCTGGGATTTTAATTAATTTTAATTTCAGATTTCAATAACAGTTTTCAGGATCGCTTTTAGCAAAATATACCACTGCTTATCTAAGAACAGCACATCTTTTATCTAAGTGAGATAAGCACTCAGCTTAAGTATAAAACGGGTTATATAAAGTCACAGAAACTTTTACATTTGTATCAACAATTAATTCTCCGTAACCATGTTGGATCTATTGGTGGATACGCCAGGTAAGAGAGAACAGGGAAGTGGTGACAGTATTCTCCAGGGAATGAGCTGTGAGAGGAAAGCACACTTTGAAGGTGGGAAGAACAAAGAGGGAAAGGTGTGTTACAGAAGTGGCTACGCCAGGCCTGCACAGAATCAAATGAGAAAGCTCTTGAGTGTATACACTCACTTGGCTTCTTTGCACTGAGTCAACTTGACAGTGCATATAATGCTATATACACCTTGAAATTATTATTATTTGTTCTCTGTTTTAAATGGGAAGTTGAAGTTTGACAAAATCATTGGACTAGTCCAGATCTCATGCAAAGCAATTGGTTCAGAGCTGTTAGCACAACAGATTTCTTGGTCCATTGAGAGTTTGATATAGTAGGGGAATATCCTTGTGATTCTTTCCATTTTAAGCTCCAGACAAACTGCCCTTTCTGGGTCTTTAGCTTGTTTCTCTGATTACTTTCCAAGTGTCTCTCAGGAAAATTTTCCCTCAATTCAGTGCTCCGTTCCAGCCTCTTGCTTTCTTGCTTCTATTCCTCTTGCTCTATGACAGTTTTTTTTTTTTTTAATACAGCGTATTTGAGAAACCACATCATATGGAGATCTCCTAAATTTATTGTTCTCCACTCTTCACTCTTTTCTTGGCTGTCTACTCAAATTTCTCCCTCATATTTTTGCAGTAATATTTCACATAGTCACTCTTTTCCTCTAACTAGTTGTCAAAATATGCAACTGCTTCCTCCTGAATATTGTGAAAATCCACCCTATCAATTTCGAAAGGGAGGAAAAAGACTTTATTTCCAAACCCCAAATCTTTATTCACCATTTAGGAAATAGAGTCCCTGGTCAACTGTGTGTGTGTGTGTGTGTGTGTGTGTGTGTGTGTGTGTGTGTGTGTGTGTTTTCTCTTGATTTTACAGCTCCAACTTTCTTGGCTTGTCAGCTGAGCTGGGGCAGCCACCAACACCATTTCCATTACCTCCACACCACTGCTCGCTCTGGTGTCTTGTCCAGGCTGCTGCAGTGGACACAGCCCAAAGTAGCGTACTCGATGCCTGCAGCCATATCCTTCCCTGCGAGGGTCACTGGGAGGACTTTCTTGGAGGGTGGGGACCTATGGAGGAAGCCTTCTCTTCCTTGCTCCTTATTCTTCCTTGCCAATAAAATAGACATTTCCAGCCTGTCTGAGGAAGAGGAAGATGTGTTTTTCATTTTAATGGCCCCTTCCCACAAAAAGAGAATGGTATTTCTTTGGCATGATGGTGTTGAGCATCTACTGGTCTGCTGTCGGGTAGAGGTAATGTATGAAAGGGTGTACATTGACAGCCTCATTCCCTTTGTTTCCATTAACAGAGCCTTCTGCATTCAAAGGGGATGAGCCAAGAAGAGGAAATGTAGGAGGGAAGAACAGTTCATGGTTGAGGCCAGGCTGGAGGAATTCAGCTTCATTTTTATTGTAGTTCTCTAGAACTACAGATTACTTCCATTAGGAAAGACAAAGACCCTTTAGATGCCCAAGGAGACTGGACAGTAGTGTGCGTTAAAGAGCAAAGAGGTAACAGGTTTTCATCCACCATAAGAAAATGCTTTTAATTTCTTCCTTTAGACTTCAAAAACATAAGAAAATTTTTTTTCAAAGTAGGTCTATTATGATCAAGAAGTTCTAAACATCTCTCTGGACATACAGTAGATGGTTTGAGGCATTTGAGGCATGGCTTGCACTTTAGGTATTTTTATGGAGGATTCATCATGTAGGCACGATGAGTTTATTAACTTAGTCTCTAGCTCCTCTTCCTTCCCCAGAGGCAGGTTGGTGGGGCTGAAAGTTCCAAGCTTCTGATCATGATTGATCTTTCTGATGATAAGCTTTCACCCAGGAGCCCGCTAAGAATTGCTACATTAGATGCTACTATCATTCAAGAAATTCTAAGGGATTTGTGAGCCCTGGGTAAGATGCTCCCATCGCTCCCATTACTCAGAAAATTACTAGGGTTTGGGGAGCTCTGTGTCAGGAACTGAGGTCAAAGATCAAATATTAGCAGGAACTGGGGGGGGGTGCAGAGACCAATATATTATTATTATTATTATTTCATATTCATTCTTACTCTAGAGCTTTATATATGTTGCTTCCTCTGCACTAAATTATATTCCCACTCTTGACCTTACACCCCTTCCTCCTGACTAATTCCTACTTGTCTTCCCTCATAGCCCTTCCTAGACTATGCCCTGATATAAAGCCATATTCTTACTTTTTTGTAACATTCATCACAAAATATTGAAATGACTACTTTCCACATCCTTCTTCACCACTAAAATGTAAACTCTAAAAAAGAGACATGTATATTTTATTTTAGCGTGTCTTTAGTACCTAGCAAAGTGACTGGCACATACGTAGTAGGCATTCCAAAAATTTTTAATGGATGGGCTAACAAAGTACTAGGTTTATGGGAGTGGTAATGGTGACAGTTAATCACATGTAGGTTTTCTAGTTGTTTGCTATATTTTATAATCTGGGTATCTAGGCAGAGCTTTCATGTGATTTTGATAGTGTTTGCTAAGGGACCACACTTTGAGAAGCAGAACTAAACTTTTGGAAAATGTACAGAAATAAAACACTGGGGTGAAGATCCTGAGTAGGATAGAAGTGAAATGAAGCTGAAGAGTCCCCATTCTTCCAGATCTGCCTGCTTTTCTCCCTACCCTTTAGATCCTGGGCTCTTCATCCTCCCCTAATCAAAACCTACTTCTTGGAAAGCATTCACACTCCTGGGTTAAACAGCAGAAAAGTTTAAATGACTGTTTTACTTGTTCAATATTTTTTGCATTTTTTCAAGGAAGAAAGCCCCTGTTTGTTTTGAACCAAAGGAACAGAACTCTACTTATGTGTTGTCAGGTTGAAGAAGCTAGTAAGGAAACAGGAGACCATACTCATAAGTAACCACAGACTTGACTCATTTAGGAAGCAGAGCACCGAGAATGGTGCCCAGCACTGGGTAGGTGCACAGACATATTTGTTCAATCGATAAAGTCAGATCAGTAGTATATCCCTCAATGAAAACAAAGTACACAAATTGTATGTAACAGAAAATCTGTGTCATTGTGGGTTTTCTGGGGTTGTCTATGAGACTCATTAGAGAAACAAACAAACAAACAAATAGATGCTACCTAAAATGTACTTGCTTACTTCTCATAGAAAAATTAAAAATAAAATGTTAAAATAGGCATTGTTCTGGCTGAAAATGAGCACGTTTGCTGAATGATTCGCTTTATTATACAGCAGAAATGAGCAGAGAGAATTTATTTGGGGGGAGCCATTAACTATTGGATGCTTGAAATTAAAGTAAGAAGAAGTGTGAATTTCTGTGCCCAATTCCTTGCATTCTCTTACCATTAAGAAAAGTTTTTATCATTTCAAAACATAGAGATTTATAGGCTCTGATTTTTGGAAACTTCTCTTAAAGCTGTTGGTGCCTCCAAAAATGGGTGATTGGAACCTCTCCAGAGAAGGCCTGCACTGTGGGTGACAAGAGCTGTCGTAGCCTTTATACAGGACAGGGAGGACAACATGCTGTGTTCTTGAGCATTTATTACTTTAGTGAGAACACCACCATTCTTTACGGTTACCTACATGAGCTACTGAGCAATGCTGATGGATGGCTGAGGCTCACACCCTGACTCCAATACTCCATCAAGGTTAGATAGGCTCTACTTTGCTCCCTTTTTGGTGGTCTTGTGTTTGCTTCACTCTTTTCTGTCTTTTATGCATGCTTCTATGAGACACTTATTGATATCATTATTGCTGAGTTTGGGCATGCTTCCAGAGGAGCTTGAATTTGCTCTTACTTTTCCATCCAATAAATTCATTTAGGTATGAAGAATTCTGTAGACTCCATCCCTAGTTGGCAACTATCACATTTCTTAAGAGAAGAAAAATCTTCAATTTAGTTGGAACCATATTTCTTGTGCTGGAATGGTTTTAAGACATAAAATATATTGAACATTTGGGCATGGGCCTTGATTTTTCAACATGCATCTTTCATGTGTTAGGAACTGATGATGCACATTTCCACTCCCACCCTTCCCCCCCCCCAGGATCTTTTTTCTTAAGTATTAAATTGCCTACTCAGATGCATAAAGTATCCATAACTTAAATGGATGTGCTAATTAGCAATGGAAAAATTTATGGACATATATTGAGAAGGAGGGGAGATTAAAATCCTATTTTATTTAAGTATTTTATGTTTACAAAAAGAAAAAAATAAGATGAATTGACTTTGTCTAGCTGACCATTCAAAAATGAAAGGCATTCATGCATGACATGAAAAAGGAGAGGAAAAGCTGTCTTTTTTGTGCCTCTCTGGTGGATATTCCACACTGGTAGTTCTTAAACCTGCCATCCATAAGGCCCTGAGAAAGCTCTCATGGTCAGCCTTTGCCCTTGCCCATACCTCTCTCCGTCACCTTAACATTTCTCTATCCAACCATAACCCAATTTACCTTATAGGGTACCACCACCAAACAGTTTTTAAACCTGGCCGACTCTAATAACTGTGGTTCTCAATGTGTGATCTGTATCAGCAGCAAAAGTGTAAACTGGGTACTTATTAGAAATGCACATTCTTGGGTGCAATTCCAGACTTACTAAATAATACATTCTGGGGGCAGCACCCAGGAATCTGTTTTAACAGGCAGTCCAGGTGATTCTGATGCATGCCCTAACTAGAAAGATCTTGCCTTCTAATTTGAAAAAGAGGATTAAGAGACTGTTCTTTGGTCCTAGTCCAAAGCAGTAAACAAATAACCACAGAACATGTATTAAACCATACTAATCAATTAGTGATAGCCTCATGTTTGTGAAGGTCAGCCAATCAGCATCACTCCAGGAACTGCTTCTGAAAGTCAGCTAGTCCCTAAACTCCACAGCTGAAAGCCAGCCAATCTTGAAACACTCACTTAAGAAAGTCTGCCAATCCTTGAACACCATGGTTCCTAAAACCCTTTACAATATTAAGTTTTGCTTTATACAGAGAGACCGAGATTTATAAGAATTGCTCTCGATTGCCTAATAAATAGTACATTTAGCTTTTTTGTTTCACATATATGTGATTGAGATTTTCATCCTTTAAAAAATGGTCACTGGAGATTTTGAGAGAGTCAAAATTTGTACTGAGAGAGGATTTATTAAAATTGTTAAAACTTTGGTGATGAGGACTTTTATTTTTTTTTAATTTATTTTTCAATTATAGTTGACATACAACAGTGTATTCATTTCAGATGTATAACATAGGGATTTAGGCCTTGATATACCTTATGAAGTGATGGTGATGGGGACTTCTATGGAACATGACATGCCTTGTCCAAGACAAGAACCAACTATGAATCAGATTGAAGATTTATTTGGTAATCAAAAATATACAAGGAAAAATCAGGGATGATAGATTATCATGCACTGCAAACACACATTGTTAATATAGAGTCAAACGTGAATAACAAGTTCGATATAATACTATCAGAAGAATAGAGGGAGAAGAAACGAAGTCATGAGGGTAGTGTTGGTGCTATATCAAATTTCTATAACATGAAACCAAGAAAAAAGAGAACCATACACGGCAAAGTTAGAAATAGACAAAAATAAATGATGTCACAATGAACATCAATTACATTTTAACTATCTGTTGAGCACATACCTTGTACTATTTGATGCTGGAGATAGTAGGATCAAACTCTGTCAGAAGAGACAGGCTACTCGTAATTTCAATACAATCCAAAGAGGAAATTAATTAATTTGAACGGTGGAGATTGTGGTGAGAAAAAGTTGCAAAGAGGAAGTTGTGTGAGTTAAACCTTTTAAAAATGAGTAGGCACATCCCAGGCAGACTGAAAAGAGGAGAACGTTTCAGGCTGGGGAAATAACACGGGCAAAGAAAGAGATGTAAAAGTGAGAATGAACTTTGGGACATAGTGAGTAATTGGAGGAAATGCCAAAAGTGAGGCTGAAATATAGTTTGGGGCCAGCATATGAAGAGCCTATACACTATGATCAGGAGTTTCGATTTATCTTGAAGGCATACTTTAAACTTTAACCTAAAAGAATGTTAGTTTTAGTGTCTTAGTATAACTCTAAGCTGGATCAGATTAATTTTTACCTTTCTCAATAGTGGTGTGCAATGATCTACATTATGTACCCCCACATTTATATGTTGAAGCCCTAACTACCTGTGTGATTGTATTTGTAAAAGGAAGTTATTAAGGTTAAATGAGGTCAAAAGGATGGGACCCTCATCTGATAGAATTAGTGTCCTTATGACAAGAGACACGAGAGAACTAATACCCGTCTCCCTCTGACACAACATGAAGGTAGCCCCCTGCAAGTCAGGAGATGCGTTCTCACTAGAACTAACCATGCACCCTGACCCATGAGTCTCAGACTTCCACCTTCCAGAACTATGAGAAAATAAATTCCTGTTTTTTTAAGCCAAGTAATCTGTGATATTTTGTTACTAATACAAGGTGCTACTGACACTGGCTGGAGCAAAAGCCTTCACTATACAGGACTATCCCTTACATTGCAGGATATTTAGTATCTCTGGTCCACAACTATGATACTACTACTCAGTCACTAATGACAACCAAAAAATACTCCTATACATCTCTAAAGGTCCCTTAATGGGGGAACACTACTGTTCCTGGTAGAAAATCACAAAAGAAAGCAATTAGTAAGACTACTATAATGAAAAGGGGGTTCATCATACTTTCATCATACTTTTTCCTGATCTCTTAGTGACTGTAGAGAAGAGTTTTATACATCAAGAGTAAGGCAACATATTATAACAAAGAAAGAACAACCTTGATATTCTTGCCAAGAATCTATGGGGTCGGGATGGAGTCTAATTTGGAGAAAGCAAAAATGATCCCTTGTCTTGTTACCAAATGACTAATACATCATATACCACAGTGAAAAAGCAAACAAACAAAACAAAAACAAGCCTTTGCCTCCTGAGATAAATTTAAAAAAGAAAACAACAGGGAATACTCTGTTTAGCACTAGTCTTCAAAATAGATGAAGCCTTGAGTCTTTTCTATTAAGTTGCTTACTCTTTAGGAAAAAGTTAATGCCCTTTGAACTTTTGCAATAATTTGATGGGCATATGTGATAATTTGATGATCTAAATAATTGTGTGAGGAAGTTGCTTTTTATCTCACCCTGAGAAGACTAAATTTAGCTTTAGTAAACGTGTGCTTTTTTCAAAACTGTAGTGTCTTTCATTTGGAGAACCAATTTTTTTGAACTCTTTTTGGTTTTATTTTTAAAATTTTTATGAAATTTATTGGGGTAACATTGGTTAATAACATTATATAAATTTCAGGTGTACAGCATTATAAGGTGACATCTAGAAAACATTTGCAAACTAGTTGGCTTTTTACCTGCTACAATTTAGATTGATCTGGAGACTGGTGAAGACCGAGAGTGTTTAGGTTGCTTTATTTTTTAATTTATTTATGATTTCTTTTTTTCGTATGTGTAAGAAAGGCTTTTATTAGTTTGCATTGAATAATTAAGAGTAAGAGGTTAAACATAAGAAATATAAGCGAGGGAGGAAATAAACCAATTTGCCAAGGTCTGGGTCCCAGATGAACTGGGGGAGGGGTAATGTTGGAGAAATAGGGTAAAAAGGTCACCTTTTCTGCTAAGTCAGGAAGTGAGGAGTTGTAATGAAAAGAGATTTACAAACATAGACTGGACTTCCTCAGTGCAGTCAGAGCCTCTCTCGCCTGGTGAGAGATGAATAAAACAAGAAGGACATGGGGTCTTGAGGAGAGCCAGGAGAGCTTAACCACTCATTTAGGAGAATATCGGTTGACTAGACAACTACAAAAAGATTCCCGAGTGGTGCAAGGGCCCTACTGGAGATGATGACCATGAATTTAAAGTGGCATAGCTTTCCCTGACACCCTAAGTCTCTGGGTTGAGTGCCCTCCTGTGGGCTTCCATGGCGCTCTGTATTTCCCTCCTGATAATACTTACCTCACTATGGTGCACTTGTTGAACTTCACGCCCCATCAAACATTGTGCTCTGAGAAGAATTAGACCCTGCCTTTTATTTACTGCTGTAATCTTCTGAGTTTAGCATAGTTTTTTTACTGTGCATAGCAGGTGCATAGTGGGTGCTCAATAAATACTGGCTAAATAAACATCAGCAATATGGCAGTTGTGAGGTTTCTCCCGTAGCTCTCAGAAGCCAGGGTAGAGAAGGAAAGGAGGTAGATGATCCAGAGTGATTAGAAGGTTTGCAGGGTGGGTGTAGCATGTGGTGAAGATGTAAAGGGTGCTGGCAAGAGTCTTGTTGACACAATGTTCCTTGAGGGTGGGGTTGGATAGGATTTGAGAGGTGGCGCATGCCTAGATGAGGAAAAGGTCTGGGGTGAGACCATAGGAGTGGAGTGCTTATGGGAGCATTAGGGTTGAGGCAGGGTTGGGAAATAACTTTGGCAGGTCCAACTGTGCTCCTGGCCTTTAAATTCTACTTCTTGGTGCATTCTTCACAATCCAGTGGGGACCTCTCATCATCAAGGATAAGTGGAGGGAGGTAATTTAAAACAGCAAACAGATTCTACTTGAAAGATAGATTTGCGAATGGGGAAAAAGAACACACATTAGAATTTGATTTTTAAATGACAATATGGACATTAAATTCTTACAGATAATTTTTATTTAAAGTAATTGAAATGAAATTTGTACAATCATGTGTTTAAAATTTACAACTCTCATAGTTTCTGGTCACTATTATTATCTTGGTTTTGAAAGCAGGGACCATACCCAAGTCATTTTTGCAAGCCCTGGGCCTGGCACATGGGGGTATTGTTCAGCAGGCTGGCATCGACCTGAAAACAGTCTCCAGGTCTTGCATTTATTTATTTTGCTAATAATTATAACCTATGTCCACTGCCATCCCAATCGGTTAAATTTATATGCCTGTTTTGATGGTCTTCTTTCAGCTACTCGAGAGTTCTTTTGCAGATTTTCCATTTAGGTAATACCAGGCAGGGCAACAAGAGATGATTTGTGTAGATTTGGGAATTTTACGAGTGAGGAAAACTCACAGGTTCAGGAAGATGCATTAAGAACTCACGGCTGTTAGGATAATTCACATCCCTGTAATGAATAGCAGCTGAACATCTACACTGAACAAAGGGAAAATACACATTATTCCTGCTCTCAAGAAGTTTACAGTCAGGCAGAAAATGATAAGAAGGACAAAAATCACTACCAGCAAAAACAATTGTGGAGGAGCTGCAGGAAGATATAAAGACAATGGAAGTATGGCAGAGAGAAGAAACAGCTGTCTGTGGTTACAATTAATCTTCATTAATTACATTATAAATAAAGAATGTTTAAATGTTTCACATTACCATATATTTTATATTAATGAATAATTAATTTGTAATAAAAATATGGTATTAAATTATATAAAGAAAACTTTGTTCAGAGAATGCCATAGAAATTCCAGAGGATGTAACTAATTGCATTGTATGAAATTAATACCTGGAAATCAAGAAGCAGTATAACAACTGAGAAAGGAATTATTAAATAATAAATAATGTCATATTTGGATATTAATGTGGAGAAAAAGTTACTTAAATCTATGCCTCATTCCTAAAATTTTATTAAATTCCAAATGAATTAGTGGGTAAAATGGTGTCAAAATTAGAAGAAAACCAGAGTATATTTCTCCCACTTAAGAAGCAGCAGAGAGAAGTGTCTGTTAAATTACACATTTTATGTCACTTAATAAAATAAATCTAAGAAATATGACATTTCCCTCAGAATGAGAAAATTATAAGATTAAATATAATAGAAACTTACTGTTAAAAATAACGAAAATAATATATGTATAAACTCAGCATGCAAAACATAATGGCTTAAAATGGCAACCATTTATCCAGCACATGAGGCCATGAATTGGCCATTTGGACTAGCTTAAAGTGGTCCTTCTGCTGGTCTCCGTCAGCTGACTCAGAGATCTGGGGTCAGTTAGGCGCTCCTGACTCTAAGGGTTGTCTAGATGTTGGCCGGAGCACTGGGGGCACCTACTCTCACCCTCGAAAGTCTTGTCAAGGTTTGTGCATGTGTGGCAGAGAGGTTCCAGGTGAGCCAGAGGACAAACCCCAAGGCACAAAGGCTTTTTATGTCTCTGCTTGCATCACATTAGAGATGATTCCATGAGCCAAAAGAGTCACAACTCTATACATTGTAGAAAATGAATAATAATCCAAAAGAGTCTTGTCCATTAAAATACAATGAATAGTGTTCAGTGGAATAAAAGTGACTAACTCTGCATCTTTTTTTTGTAAATTCATTTCAACAGTCTTTGTTTCCTGTATATCTGTTTTTTGATTTCTTCTTTGAACTGGTTGTAACATCGTAGTGTATCTCTCATTAATTAATACATTAAATGAAAGATTAATCTGTATTTATTTTATAGGAAAATCTTAATTTTGTGTTTTTAAAAAAATTACGCTTTTTTCCAGAGTTTAGGGCATCCCCAGGGCTGGGCCGAAGGCATGGGAGACATGCCGATTTGACAGATAATGAAGTGGTTTCAAACCAAACATGAAAGAATGGGGCAAATAAGTAGATTTTATAATAGCACCTTCAGGTGTCCATTGAATTTGAGGAGAGGGGATCAGGGTTGGAGCAGTTTCAGAGAAAAGGTTCAATTTTCGAGTAGGGCTTCAGACAGCCTAGAGGAGGTAGAGATAGAACTTGTCTGAGACATCACCTGAGATGAGGCATGGTGGAAATCAGGATAGCCTGTTCAGAAAGATTTGCTCTTTGCCAAGGCCTGCATAGCAAAAATAACAATCAAGGCTAAATTTTAGAAGGCAATGGGTGCTAGAGGGTCTCAAATCTGACTACCCATTAGAATCACCTGTGAAAAGGTAAAATTTCTGATCCCTAAGCTCCATTATAAGAAATTGTAATGTAATTAGTCTGGGGAGTGAGGTGCAGGGAAAACTCCCCAGGTGATTCGAAAAAGAAACCAAGTTACTGAACTACTGAGCTGTATGCAATTTACATGTGCCCTTTCATTTAATTTAATCCTCATAGTAACCCCATTAGGAAGGTTATTTTCATCCTTGTTTTATAGATGAGAGAACAAAGGCTCAGAGAGACTATGGGATTAACTAGAAGGGTTTCTGTGATTTGCTGCTAAAAAAAAAATGAGGGAAAGTTTGGTTAGAAGTGGGTGGTTTGTGAAGTTTTTAATGTTGCTATTACACTATATCATTATAAATGTAGAATTCACTCATTTACTGTATATTTACCAAATATGTGCCAGGCTCTGTTCTAGAGATTGGGAATAAATGTGATGGTCAAAACAAAGTCCCTACCATCATTCAGAGAGCTGGCGATTTGACCATCTCAGAGAAGATGCTCCAGGCTGAGGCAGCAAACACAGTAGTAACATAACATGCCTCTGGGGTATTAAGAAACTGCTAACAGAGAAAATAGGACCCATAATAAACAAATGAATAAAAGATAACAAAATGTAACTCTCCTGGGGATCTTTTTAAAAGGGAGAGTCTGGGGTGGGGTCTGAGATTCTGCCCTTTCAATAGTGTCTGGGCTGTGCTGCTGCTGCTGCCCAGCCCACATTTTGATTTGGGGTTTTCAGTGTTAGTCTGGTCAATGAAAACGTCTGTGACTCAGTTTCCTTTTCTGTATTTGGGGTCAATAATTGATCCTACTAGGTAAAGGTTGTGCATTAAAGCACAGTGCCTGGGACATAGTAGTAACTCTATAAACTTTCGTAATACTTCTATAATTTGCTTTGCATTTTTAAAAAATCCCATCAAAGTAACATGGCTTCCTGGAGAGTTAAGAAAATGCTAAAATAAGCAAGCAGTACGTAGGAGAGTTAGGGTAAGGAAGATCCACCCTTCACTGAAGACTCATGTATAGAAATAACGAGGAGTCTTGTGAAATTTGGTGGTATCAGTGTACAATGTGGAACTGAACTTTTTAAAAATGTATTCGGGTTTTTTAAACCCCGTAATAGTTTTAGTAACAACTACTTTTCTGTGTATAAAACTGACCTCAATTTATCAAATAAAGTATGAATCTCACTTCTATCCTTTTATAGAAATTATTTAGAGGAATAGGGAAATACACAGAAATAGAAATATAAACATTACGTTAAATTGGGGATATTTTATATGAGAAGTCAATTATGCTAGAAAATGTTCTTATTTTATTAACAGAAAGCTTAGATTATATAGATTATATTGTTGATTTTTAGCTAAGATAAAACTCATTTTTAACAGATGCTATATTTCAGAAACGCATTTCAAAAACCTGTTTTTCTAGTATGTATAAAAATGAGAACCCCTCCACCCCTGCCCCACCTTCTTGAAAACCCTCTCATGAACTTTACTTTAAGAAGTTTAGTGGTAAAGAGAAAATAGTTCCACATTGTTCTGTTTGGAAGTTTGGTTTTTCTCTTCTATATAGTGTGGTTATCATAGTGGAATAATCCTGTGTAGAACTATAATCTAGTTACAGATCCTTGTTATTAATGTCAATGATAATTACACCATATTTTTTTTTGATAGTTTTTACTCTTCAGAGGGCTTTCTCATATATTATTTCATTTATTATGCTCCACTACTCTGAGTGGGAGACCGCATAGGTATGATTGCTTATGAAGGAACAGGAGAGGTTTGCCCCAAATCATGTGACTGACAAATGGTAGAATCAGAATTAGAACCCAAGGCTTCTGATTTCTAACCCAGTGCTGTGGACTTAGCCCATCTATTATTGCACTGAGGTTCTGACAGTGGATGTAATAATCTGTAATGGTCTTGCTAAATGTAGTGCACAGAAATGAGAAAATGTAGGATAATAGACCTGGGGCAAAATCCAGAGAAGGAAGTCTGTTCTAATCATATTGCCTTTGGTTTATTTTTCCCAGTTTTACCAAGATATAATTGACACATAACATTGTATAAGTTCGTGGTGAAGAGCATGTCGAGTTGATAGATGTGTATATTGTAAAATGATTACAAAACAGCACTTTCATCACAATACATAATTACCATTTCTTTTTTGTGGTGAAAACATTTAAGGTCTACTCTCTTAGAAATTTTAAAGTATAAAATACAGTATTATTAACTATATTCACCAACCGTGCCTTAGATCTCTGGAACTTATTTGTCTTCTAATTGGAAGTTTATATCTTTTGGCCAAAATCTCCCCATTTCCCCCAATCCCCATCCCCTGATAATCATCATTCAACTCTCTGTCTGAGTTTGGTTTTATTAGATTCCTCAAATAGGTGAGATCTTACAGTATTTGTCCTTCTCTCTCTAACTTATGTTACTTAGCATAAGGCCCTCAAGTTTCATCCATGTTGTCACAAATGGTAGGATTTTCTTTTTTTTCTCGTGGTTGAGTAATATCACATCTTCTTTATCCATTTATCTTTTGATAGACAGTTAGGCTTTTTCCCTATTTTTTGTCTGCCTTTTAAATACCTTTGAGAGATCAAGAGAAGCAGAACCCCCAGATGATAACCTTCTTTATTGAGTTTTCAAGGGTGATGAACCAGAAGTGTTCTTTTTGAAAACTAGTTTATGGCTGATGCTGAATGAGGTATTATCCAACTGGAAAGAAAATGAGAATGTATCAAAAGTTCTAATTCCCAAGCTAATTGTCCTTCCCACATCTTGGTTCTATGCCCAGCTCACCCCTCTCCTCCTGCAAGCAGGTTGCTGAAGTTTCTGGAGAAAATCCACCTCCACTCTGGTACCTTTTCAGTCTCCTTACCCTTCCACCTGCACTCCTGGAACTTGAGAACATGTATTTCTTTCCTGTTCCTCTTCCTTCCCCTGATGACTTGAATAGAAGATACTTTAGTACACAAAAAAAGAAAAAGCAAAGCTTATCATCTCCACAAAAAGGTTGTGGACCCTGCCACACAGTACTGTGAACGCATTAGACAGGGCAAGCAAACAGTGAGATAGAAAACAGTTTATAAAAGAAAAAGCCAACCAGTATGCTATTTAGCTAGTGTGTGATTTTCTGCAGTTTGCTGGCTGTGTTTTGGAAGCCTGAAAAAGCCTGGCTGTGTAGGATTGCCCCTGTTTATCCAAAGTTCAGTTTTATTTTTGCATCTAATTATCCACAAAAAAAATCCAAAAAGATCCTTATGACTCAAGGCCAATCATATTTGCTATTTCCATTTGTCTGGGGGTCTAGTTGGTATGTTGGCTGGATCAGCTGAGAAGCAGATAACAAAATGGAATTAAAAGTGGAAGCGATTTATAGAGGGTAGCCCTTGTGAAAGATAAAAAGGGGAAGAAGCAGAAGGCAAGGAGTACCTTCAGACCCATGATACAAGTCTGACATCCATTAAAGAGAGTAGGAAGAAATACTGGGTAGGAATTCAGACTGCAGTACAGGTCCAAGAATACTGCTTATAGAAGAATCTTGCGTCGTTGCAATGGTCAACCATTCTATGCTCGGTCATTGGAGGATATTCAGGTAGCACTTTCTCTCAGCTTGCAAACTAACGCAGAATCTGAAAGCACCTACAGCCAGAGATTGGCATCTATTTCACTCTTGAAAGTAGCTCTCAGTGAGGGCCTCCTCAGAGCCACTACATCTGGGCAAAGGGAGCAGATGGTCACAGAAAGCTAAGTGCTTAGCTGTATATGCGAGAGGCTAGATCTAGCCTATGGATGTATGCTATCTGACAAGAACATGATCGAGATTCATGCATTCATCCATGCTTCCATGCATCACTCATTTATTGATTTAGACGTAACAGCAATCTCCGAAGCTTCTGTCAGAACAAGAACCTATCCTTGGTGCTGCTTCAGGAATCAAATCCAGATTTTGCCACTTCTGCTAGTAAGCCATAATCTCTGAATTACGAACCAGCCTATATCTCCATCCAATCTGCTGCTATCCTTGCTTGTGACCATAAGTCAACCTGTCATACATTTGAGACCAAGTCCTCACCACACCCTAAGTTCTACCAATCGGACACACCTCTTTCTTGAGTCCTACTGATTCTTTGCTCCCCTGGAAGTTCTATAATTCATGATCTAGCTCTTTGACTCAGTTTTCCAGGTATAAAAGGTACATGGAAGTGATGAGGTTCATTGCAATGCCTTAGGTCCAGGGTCAGTGAGAACAACTAAGGAGCAGCTGACAGGTGAGGTAGCTTGGCTGTATGCCTTCCAATTTCTAATTCTTGAAACTGTTTACCTTCAAAATGGCCCTGGCCTTTGGTAATAATATTTCATAGCAACCTCTCTCCAACTAAATATGGCAACCAGCCATGAGAAATCATGGGTGTCATTTTGAGAGTACATCATTTTGGAGGGTATAGATGGTAGAATTGTCGAGGGCTTGGTAGGTAATTAAAAGAGGTTGATTTTTCAAACAGATATGCCTGCAATTAGAATTTAATCTTCCTCTAAATCAGCAGCCTCTAAGGGCCTTTTATTTCTTTCATCCTATTACTTACTCTATCAAAAACCATGAGTCTCTCCATTATAAGAACCAATTCCCCTTTATTTTAAGAACAATGTTTACATTTTGGCAAGCTTTCTGTCACGTGCTTAAAGAACCACATGTGTTTTCAGGCATTCTCTCAAGTAGTTTAGAGAACATAAAACTTGCAGTAATATTTTTGGGAGTAAATTTTTATTGTTATGGCTTTAAAACCGAATCAAATAAAAACAAGAATTCCATTAGTAGTTGAATATTGTAATAATAGAGTTGAGAATAAATTTTACTGCTATAAGAACTATAAAACAGCAATAATAAAAAAACATTATTATTGTGAATAAATTGTGCAGAGATGACTAACTAGAAAGCTGTAAAACATAATGATAAGGAATAATCTAATCACCGAAAAGATGTGATAATAATTCACCCTTGTAAGTGAAGAGCTCATGGTTCCAGTTCATTGTGCCCAGTTCCAAGTGCTCTAGGTTACTGCTTGCATTCCATAAGGTTGCAGAAAGATAATCTTTGGACAGTGAGGTGACAGGAGACCACATATTACAAGGAAACTGAACATGGGGATTGAGAAAGTCCAGTTATCAGTGACTGTTAGGAAAATCCTGTGTAGTAATGCCAAATGTCCTTACAACATATTCAAAACAACTTATTTGCTGATTTCTACTAAAAATTTATATGTATTATTTGACTGTACATTTTCACATATTTATTTTTATGTTCTTCTTTTTCAGAATAACTGCACAGAATTACTTACCTATTGGGGAAGAAAGCCTATTCGAATCTTGCTTTTTATTTAAACTACCTATGCATCTCTCTGCCCCATCTTGGTTCCATTTTAATTAGCAGGAGAATGAAAGGAAAACACCCTTAACTCCTGCGTCCCACTCTCCCGCTATGGAACTCACAGCTCCATTTAAAACCCTTGCTTCAGAGTTGCGACTACTGAGGTGGATGTCCTGTCCCTGAACTTAAATGAAGGGAAGAGTGTCATGGGTGTTGTATTTCATCCCTTGTTCAGAACATCATCAAAATTCAAATTCAAGATTTCCAAGCTGATGCTATAGAAGTTGAGGGAAGATCACAGCAGTGCATTTTCCTTTAAGGTGTCATTAACTTAGGCAAGCCACACGGATGGAGTTTTCTATGCTCGCTGCCTCTACGCTCTCATTTCCCTTTCTTGCTTTTGCCTCTAGCACATGTCACATGCCAAGTCAAATTGGTCTTTTCAAGGTCTCTAGGAAGCTCTACTCTGCTGGATAAGATGACCAGTTGTCAGTCATCTGACTCGAGTCCACATTTGGCCCAGTTGCTGGTTCTCCCTTTCTTAGAATGCTTTCTTCACTTGGCTTCTGGAACACAATACTCTCTCTCTCTTAGTTCTCCACTTAACTTGCTGGCTGGTCTTTGGCAATTTCCATTGCTGGATTTCTCTCTCCTACCAAGACCTCTAATGTTAAAATGATTCAAAGATCAATCTTTGTTCTTTCCTTTTAGAGGTACTCTCACACCCTAGATGAGCTCCTTTGCGTGGCTTCAACGACATCTCTTACATGCTGAAGAGTCACGTATTTATGTGCCTCGCTCCAACTTCCCTCTTAGCTCCATCCCGTCATAGCTACTGGACAATCCTCTGGATGTCCACTAAGCGTCTCAATTAGCAGAGCCAAATAGAATTCTCCGCTTTTCTTCCCTCAAACCTACTCATCCCATCTCATAAAAACTCACCACTATTCACTTAATTTCTTGGCTCCCAAATCTAGGAGTTGTCCTTAAGTTTCCTGATTCCCTTACACTTCTTATTCACTCCATAAACAAACGTGTCAGGTCTGCTTCTGAAATAAATCCTCAAAGTGACCGTGTCTCACTGTTTCATCATGACTGGTCAGCCTGAGTCTCCATCATTTCTTCCCTTGGAATGTTATGGTATCCTCCCGGGTGGTTTTTTTCTTTTCTTTTTTTTTTCTTTTTTCATTCTTGTCCCTCTCTTATTTTTTCTCTATGCAGCAGCCAGAATAATCTTTTTAAAATGTAAAACCAAAACCTTTTCAACAATTTTTTAGAATAAACTCCAAAGTCCATACTACAACCCATGGTTTCTCCAAGATCTGGCCCTTGCATACCTCCCTGAGCTTGTCTCCCATCACTCTCTCTTGCTCCCACTTCACTCAGATACTGGCTTTCTTCCAGTTGCTCAATCACGCCAAGTTCCTTTCCTCCCTGGGACCCCTACACAAGCTGCTCCCTTCACCTAGAAACCTTTTTCTACAGCCCTTTGCATGAACCACATCATTTAGAGCTTAACTCAATAGACCTCTCTATCTCAGTATATTCTTGGCTCATGGTCACTTCTTATAGCCTTAATTTACTCCCCTTTACTTAAAATTGTATTATTTCTTTGTATACTTATTTATTGTTCTCTCAGCTCTACCATGAGCTCCATAACAGCAAAAACTCTGTTTGCCTCATTCATTTTGCATGTATTCATTTCATACTAGTGCCTGGTACATAGTGAGTACTCACTCATTACATTTTTGAGGATGAATGAATAGATGAATGAATGAATATAAGGCAAAGAATTTAGATTAGACCTCTAAACGCCAAGGACTCTTTTTAAATCCTTGACTTCTCTGCACTGGATTTTGCTTTGTTCAATTAGATGTTGCTGTAATCTTGACCTGAGTTTTTACTCTCACTGGCCACTGTTGAGATTGAGGCCTATCCTGGGTGTGTCTGAAAACATGGTAGGGTGTCTGATAGAGTCCTTTATGTGAGAGAAGTGTATGGGAAAATCCACTTGGGAAAATATTTTAAATGTTTTCATTGTTCATATTTTGAGAGATCTGGTTTTGTTTAAGAAGCTGGTGATGACATCAGAACAAGAGAAGGCATTTAACTCCAAATAAAACAGGGAAAAGGAGATCCTGAATAATAACTATGCCTGCCATGACCAGAGTAGAAGACACACCACCTATTATGCTCAGTGGGAATGGTCAGCTCCTGAGTACAGGTGATGAGGATACTTAAAAATAGGGGAAAAAGTTTTTTCTGGGACTAATGAAGCCAAGGGCTTGTGTAAATTCAGTTTTAGAGGAGAAATGAAAAATCAATGCTAGTGTTTTCCAGCACTAGAAAAAGCCGTTTGAGGACATGATGGAGTTAAAGAAGCCACTGCTCACATGTTTCTGTTGAGACATCTACTAACTGACTTATCTTGATTGCAGGAGCCAACCCCTGGAGGCATTCTCAGAGACACTTGATCCATTGATCTGCCTGGGACTGTCTAGCTCTGTCTGCAGAAGAATGAAGCCTCTGCCTGGGACGCTTTACTTCTTGGGGATGCGGTCCATGGAGGGGTGGGATGTGATAGGTGAGTCTGAAGTGGGAAGAGGGGTTGACTATTATGATTTAGATTGTCTAAATGGAAAGCTTTTTAAAATATCAATGCAACTGGATTCTCCCCTCTTCCTAATTCATCCATACCACCATAAATGAGAAAGATAAAGATCCCTAAACTGTTATCATTAAACATTATTCTAATAATTTTTGAGTAAATGAATAAATATCTAATAAACACTTCCTCACACAATGTATAACAAATTCAAACAGATGTTTTTTGATTGAAAGAAGGAAATTATAATGAAAATTTTATGTCTCTCACTCACATAATTTCTCATTAGTAAATCACATTATTCTAATTATTAAGAAAATATGTTTATAACTACCAAATAGTTTCACTGTTAATATTTCTTAATGGATAGCTAGCTAACTAATTATGTATATAGTACTAATGCCAAATTTTTTCAGTTAAATCAAATAAAAATTTTCTTATGACATTTATTTAAAACATTTATAACACTTGCAATTGTTAATAAAATCCCATCATTCTTACCCTATTGGGCATTTATGTGATTTCTACTTTATTTTTACAAATAATGCCATGATGAGCATCCAACTATGTCAATATATTTTTTTAAATCTTTGATAATTTTCTTTAAAAAAGTGACAAAAAGTGTAATTATTGGGCCAGGAGCTGAGAAAAATTTAAGAATCTTGTTATACATTCCCAAATTGCCCTATAGAAAAGTTGTGTCAGTCAACAGTTCCAACAATAGCATTTTTTAAGTGTTTGCCAATTCGATAAGTGAATACCCACAGATGACTCATTTTGATTTCCAATAAGATTAAGTATTTTGTCTTGTTTATTACTCATTTTATTAGTTTATAAATTACCGATTCATGTTATGTAGTGCAATTTTCATATAAAATACAGTTTCCCTTGTTCATACATAACTCAGTATGTTGCTCATTTTTATATACCTCATCGAGCTCGTGTAGTTACAAAGTGTTTCCTCTTTTTCTTCATGGTTAAAAGAATCTTGAAACAAACTTGCTCTCATAGAACAGAAAAACACACTCTGATTTTTGCTCCAGACTATCTGTGTGATCTCAACTTGTCCCTTAGCTTCATAGAAAGCCTGATTTTAGATCTATAAAGAGAATCCAGAATCTATGTGATGTCAAAAGCATTTTTGGACATTGTTTTTATTTTTATTTTTTTTCCATTAGTTTATTTGGTTTCGCATAGATACTACATTTATCTTCCCTTCTGAGATTATTCGTTTATAAATTAGAGATAACGACTCATATTTTAACTGAAAAAAACTTGCTTAAAAATGTCAACATTCTTAAAACTTACACATCATTTGACCTAATATCCTGCTTCTTGAAATCTAGACTAGGGAAATAAACTAATGAATAGAAAGAATTGTATGCACTGAGATGCAGCCTCATTTATAACATAAATATTATATTAAATATTATAATACTTGGAAACAATTTAAATGTACCATATTTTGTTATATAAATATCGATATGATATATAATAATGGAATATAATTCATCCATTAGAATGATTATGAAAAATTTTAACTGCATGTCCAATACATGTTTTATGCTTAAGGAAAGATGCAGAATACAAAATGTAATAAAATACTTTTAAAATATAAAAAAATGTATCAAAGTGGTAATTGTAATCTTCATTGCTTTTTTTCATTTTGCAAACATTCTGCAATGATGATGCATTAAAACTTTTAGTTAAAAAAATTATTACCAAGCTCAGGTTAAATTAGGAAGGTGATTCAGCTCAGACAGTGGGACTCAGATGAGACAGACACTTTCCATTGGACAGCTCCTTATGACTATACTATGACTATACTTGGGGAAAACATTTCAAATCTGCTAGTCCTAATCCTAATTGCTGTTTTCATTTTCATTGTTATTTACTGATATAAAATAGTGTCAACTTTTATATGGCTCTTACCAACTCGAAACAGAATAGCTGCTGTTTTTGGAACTTTATTCACTATGATCGATGTAATGATAGTCTAGAAAATCTACAATTAATAAAGATTTCAATCTTTGTAATGTTTCTCTTGAGGTAATTTCTCATATACATTGCATACTCCAATAAAAATATACGTCTGTAGAATCATTTGGGATTTAGCAATATGAATCAGATGCCTCAAAAATGTTCATTCTCTTTGACCTATGAATTCTTCTTCCTGGCATGTAGCTCAAGGAAATAATCAGAAGTAAACACAAAGATTTATGCAAAAAGTCATTAATTCCAAAATTGTTTACAATAGCAAAAAAAACAAAAGAGGAAACAGTTCTAATATACACTACAGATGAAAGTACTTAAACAAATGATGCTGTGCAATATATACTTACTATCAAACTTTAGTCAATCATTAATTATAATGTTTATGAAGAATTTTTATTGGTTTAAGGAAATGTCTCTGGTAGAATACAGAATACAAAGGAATAAATGCAAAGTTACATAGAGATACAATCTGTACCGTGTTTCAGAAAAAACTGCACAGATAAAAGACTGACAGGAAATATGTCGAAATATCAACAGTGGTTAACTCAGGGGGGTGGAATTATTGAAGACTTTTTTTTCTCTCTCTCTCTCTTCCTTTTTCTCTTCTCTGTACTTTCTCAATTTTCCACTATAAGCATATGTTAATTTTATAAGCAGGAAAAGAAGTTTAAAAATACTTTACTGTCATGAAATACTTATGAAACAGTTTCATCACTGAGTATGTAAAAGACAAAATTTGCCTCAATATTTATTAGTTATTTTTTGTATTGCTTCTTTATACATTCCAGTCAAAATTTCATCAGGCAATCTTTGATCTTCAGTATTTAGTAATAATGTACCCCAAAGGATCATTTTCTCTGGCAGACATTTTATGAATTCTTATTAAAAAAAATACACAAAGTCCTGTAATCTTTTTATTTGATTGGTGAGATGAGATTTGTGATAATTTGAGGGATTAGCTCTATTTTCCTCTCACTCTACATGTAATATGCATCACCAGAGAAATTGTCTAGAAACAAGGAATTGCCTTTTCTAAGTATATGATTTAAATATTGCCTGAACTAAGAATTTGGGTTTCTGAGGTTTAAGTATTATGTTTAATTTCATGTAAAAAATGATAAGCACTTTTAATGTCATGTATTTTCACCAATTCTCAGACAGTTCACTTTTTTGCACATTACATGGACCCAGTGATTCAGGGCTGGCCTTAGGAGGCAACATATATGTTTCACAGATGTTAACTGGGCAGAAGCCAAATGTTGGTGCTTGCGGGTGTCCAGTTACCTTTGATTTATCCCCCTTTATATTGTGAAAATGCCAGAAATACTAGCCCAACTGAAACAGGAATTCACCAGGTGCCAACACTGCTTTAAGGTGTCCTCACTTTCCTACCACTGAGAGGATAACTGTGATAAAGAAAGACCCAAACGTTCACTGAACTACATGAAGGGAGAAACAAGATGCTCTGAACAGCCATCATCCCTGGTCCTAGCACTGCTGTAAAAGCATCTCCAATGATCTCATTTCCTGGCAGGACATGACAGGGAGGACAGCCAGTGCAAGGAATGAGGAAGAAGGGAGGGTTGAAAAGATATGCTTTTCATTTACTTCATTCCCTCTCTTCTTCCCCATTCTAAAAAGCACTGAAATTATTTTCTAGTGACTTTATAATGCAAATACTTATTTTGCTCTCTTGGTAGTCCAGATCAGAGTAATTTTTTAAATGAGCTAATAAATATTTTATGCCTATTTTCTAGGATATAATAAAAATATAATTAGCCTATATAACAAAATCTTCAGAAAAATAAGTAACCAGGAGTAATAATAGTATTTACCTCAAGGAGGTAAATGGCTTTTGTCTCCAGATGATACGTACATTTCTTTCTACTACTTTTTTCATCAACCTTCCAGCCTTTATGATATCTCAGTTTCTTCACTGCTTTTTGTCTGACTTTCTTCCCTTCGCAGATCACTAGCACAAAACAGACAAGAGGTTGTGGGGCAAGACAGCGACTTCATGGAGGAACCTGGAGACTTATTCCTATAACAAATACCACCCCTTGGGGGAGGTGAGCAAGTATACATGACAGGGGTGGGTGGTGGTCACAACCAACTTTAGGATGGCAGAGATGGTTCACTATTAATATCCACAAACTAGAGGGGCTCAAAATGTGGGGTGGAAATTTGCCAGGGCACTGAGGTCAAGGAATTCCCAAACATCATACCCCAACCACCAACAATGAAGCTACAAACCTGGTGATATGAGATGAAAAGACAAAGCAACAACAAAAAGAAAAAGGAGGAAAAGAATACCGCAATCAGTTTTGCTAGTGGGAACATGGACCAGAATTAACCCTTACTCTTGTTCATCAAGCTCTTTGCCAGCTTAAGCAGGGAAAGGCCAATGTTTATGTGTGGCGTGTGGGGTGGAGAAGCCTAACTGAATCATATTTAGCTGCAATTTGTGGTATTTCTTGCAGGATGCAAGAGACACAGTCAGCAGTTCTTAAGAGAAGAAAACTTCTCCAAGAAATATTTGTATTGCTACTAAGATAAGTTTGGCAATTTCCAAAACCAGTTACAGTAAAAAGATAAAATAAAATAAATAAGCTACTATTTATGCAAATATGTGTGTGGGAATGTGTATGTATGACATTATGCAAAACTTTTTTTCAAGTATAAATTTCTAAAAAGAATTGCTGGGTTAAAGGATACGCACATCTAATTTTTTTATATATAAATGTATAAGTTGCCCTCCAAACAGGTTTTATAATTTATCTCAACATTTGAGAATATATTAATATTTTCCAGAATTTTTTTTCAAATAATATAAGAAAGAGTTTAGAGTATGGGTGGCACCCTATTATACCCTCATGGCAATCTTCAATGTCTTATGTTTGTGAATTCCCTTATTCCATTCACTCTTATAGAACCCCAAAGTATTGATTTACAGGCAAAGATGTAAGACCCTTCCTCTCTTAGCATGGTTTAAGACTTGTAAATAAATCAACATATATTTGGATCCACCTAGTTTAATCAAAATGATGAACTTGGGCTTAATTTAGAACCTTCTGTTGGCGTATTCTGTGAAGGGCATTTCTTACTCTCTATAATCTTGGCACCATAGACATAAGCAAAAGATATTGTCAAGGTCCATAAAGACTGAAGAAGATCCCACAAAATAAGGCTGACCTGAACTTTCTGGCACGATTGTGCGCCATATGAATTCTAAGTCTGGCGGCCATTTGAAGGACGTATTATTATTTATCGTTTCTAAATACTATTAATGAAGTACTGTTATTTATTGTTTCTGAAGTACTATTAACAATTGTTGAAATTGTTAATTCTCAATAACTTATTTGTGAAGTTCAACAGGGTGTCCTGAAGACTTATGGCAGCGTAGATTTTTAAAGAAAATGGGAGAGGGTGGGTAATAATTTGTTGGTTTAGTCTTTTAGTTTGTTTAGCACACAGCTTTTGCAAGGTAAAGCAAAGAGTACAGAGTTCAGTATTTTCATGGAAGAAGCCGTTATCTTAACTAGAGGCAAGCAACCAATGTTCTTATTGATAGCTGCAGTCCTCCCTGGCTTTTTCAGATCTATCTGTGGATGAGCCAGATAACTAAGAAGCACCCAGAAGTGGTGACATAGCATTTCCTAGGGATGACCTATGAAACCCGGCCCATGTATTATTTGAAGGTGAGTAAGAAGGCTGAGAATTGGCTTACTGGGGAAGAGGGATCTTTACCATCTAACCCAGGATATTTGTTTACTATCCAGGGGCTCTAGTCAGAAATGTAGACAAGGTTAAAAGAAGCAGTAAAGAAAGACTTTGCCTTTTCCACCCCAAACTGGACTTTTAAATTCAAAACTTATAAAGGCTTACATGTCAATCATCTGGATGGAATCAAGGTCTGGAATAAAGAGAATTTGGAGTAGTTGGGTGGGACCATGAAGGTAGGCCTTAAAAATATTAAGATCCAGAAGAGAGCTTATTCCTTTGTTTTCTCCATCCTGGGCCTCCCTCACCCTGGCTAAGACTGAGGAGCTAAGAATCGTGGGTGATGGGGCTAAACAGGACCTTAGACATTCTGGTTGAGTAGCTGGCTCTATGAAGGCCCATGTACTTATGCTCACACAGAGGTGGGAGAGTGGGGTCTGCATAAGGGAAAAAAAAGATTCTTATCATGTATCAATCATAGACAGCCTTCAGTTTGGTTCTTCATTTTGTGGTTGAGGGAACCAAGACCCAGAGAAGTGAAGTCACTTGTACCAGGCCACACAGCCAGATAATAGCACAGCCATAGGGATAACCAGATCTCCAGTCTTCCTATCGGCTTCGGTGGGGAATGTGGGGAGTTGGCATGTGGTCCTAAGAACAGCAGCCAAGATAACTAACAGGAGAGGAAGGCTCATATGGGTGGGTGTCTTTGCCAGCATCCTTACCTCATGCTTGAAATCACAGAGTGGAGTAAGAAAGTGACCTCTAGCAGAATAAAAAATCTGATAACTTTGTACAGAGGCTGACAATGATAAGTAACTGGTAATGGAGCACAGTGTTTCCTTCAGATTAGTCAACCATCCAACAACCCCAAGAAGATCATTTGGATGGACTGTGGAATTCATGCCGAGGAATAGATTGCCCCTGCTTTTTGCCAGTGGTATGTGAAAGAAGTAAGTGTCTTTGTGTCCTCATCATGGTTGACCATCCCACAAAATACCTGTCACGTCTTGGGTCTTTAGAAAGCATGCTTCATTCACAGGCTGGCAATGCAACTCACTACTGAGATACTCCTCCCTGAGGGAGAGGGAATTAATAAGTAGCTTCACTGAAAAGTTAGTATTCTGATCTCTTTCTAGTGCACACGGAATCATTTTTATTGGAAGGTAAATGTATCTAAATGTAGAAGAAAATATTCCTTGAAAGTTATGCTAACACTAAAACCCCTAGTTTTCACCTGCAAAAGGAGTATGAAATAACTACTTTAGGGGCTTGTTGTGTGGGTTCAGAGATTAACATATTAAAAAATATCTAGCACAGTGAATTTTTACATGTTATCCCCTCCACTGAGGAAATGAAAAAAAACTTTAAAAGTGATATTTTTTTGTATGTCAGTCTTCTCAGAAACCCAAACATAAAAGAATTTAACCCAAAGAGTAGTTCCCTAGACCAACAGCATCAACATAATGAGGATCTTGTTAGAGATGCCAATTCTTAGGCTCACCTCACCACCTCAGACCTAGTGAATTAGTGGTGAGGGAGCAGGTGGGGGAGCAGGTGGGGAGAGGAGCCAAGCAACCTGTATTTTAACAAGCCCTCCAGGTGATTCTGATGCACACTGACGTTTGAGAACCACCATGATCAGTAGGTAACCAAGGTGGGTGGAGGGTGGAGGGTGGAGGTGGGATATGTGGTCTTCTTATGAGGAATTTGAAATCATTTAAAAAGTTAAAAGAGAAAAGACCTCTTCTCAACATCATTTCAAATGTTTCTCTCTTAAATTTCTAGATTCTACAGAACTATACAGATAACTCAAGGATAAGTAGGCTCCTTAAGACCTGGACTTCTTCGTGCTCCCAGTTCTTAACATAGATGGTTATATCTACACGTGGCAACTGTGAGTACATCCAGTTTGGTCCTGGAATAAGTTCATAAACTAGATCTTGCTCAGGTTCATTTTCCTGACTTGCTCATTGCAGCTATAAAAAGTTTTGTGGCCATGTAAAGAAAGAAACCCTTTTGGGATAAAAATCAACCTAACATTTTTAAGCCAATAACCTAAGTCAAGTTTAGTACTAAAGTGGCTTTTTTTAGAATTGAAGTCCAATACGTTTTGTTTTGTTTTGTTTTGTTTTGACATATTCCTGGTTTTCCAGTCTGACTTAACTTTTTGTCCAACTCCATCTCTTGAAAGTTTGTGGATTTCCTGCCACTTGATCCACTTCAGATCATTCTAGAAGCATGAGAGGCACAAATGTGTATAAATACTCACCCAGCCTTCGTTTTTCATTGTGATCACAGAAGGCAAACATCTCATAAAACTTTGTATTTAGTAGACAACTTCGTCTTTAACAAGTTTCTAAAGCACATTATTCCTCAGATAAGAGCCTTTGTTTCTAGAGAGTATTCATTCCTCCTCCTTCCCATAGCCCTTCATGGGACCCCTTTCTCTGCACAGCCTTTCGCCCCGTACGTGAATGCAGTCCTTCCCTCAGAGCTTGTCTGGTGAAACTTGTCTTTATTCCCATCTCCACGCATCAGTCTTCCACTTCCAGAGCTGTGTGGAGACTGTCTCTGATACATCTGGAACAGCCTTGTTCCATCTGCCAAGCTATTTCCCTTTCATCCTGTATCACTTGGACTTAAAAAATGACTCTCTGAAGCTTTCCCTGATTAAGCAGATCACGTCCCACAGGCACTGCTAATCTGCTCAGAAGGAAAAGGCCAAACATCCCTCCAATTTGATGGTTTACAATATTCCTGTTTATGGGGGTTGCTAACCTACCTGCATGACTAAACACTACCTGCATAAGCTTCACCATGTTAAAGGCACTTCTCCTGGACAATCCTAGGAATGATTTTTCACATTTGAGGACCACCCATCACTGCTAGCACTGTGATTTATGAGTCCTTAAAATGGCACCATCCCAGTATTCCTTTGTTCCAGGATCGGCTTTGGAGGAAATCCCGTTCATCTCATGATAATGGCAAATGTTTTGGGACAGATCTCAACTGACATTTCAATGCATCCTGGTGCAGTAAGTATATGTTTAGTAGATGAATTAATAAATAAAAGAAAAAAAGAAGGAATAGGAAAGAAGTGAATTGCTAGAGTTATAACTTTTGAAAATAAACATCTAATTTTGCACAAATTTCCGGGCTTCTTGTCTTGCATATTCTCTCTAAAGGAATGCTACTATCTATACAACAAAAAGCAGCAACACTTCAATACAGAACTCTTCTTCCAGTGAGGCTGGCTAAACAAGAACAAAGAAGATTTAGACCAGCATGAATAGGTTTGAAATCCATTACTTGGTTTTGAAAATATGAACTGTCATAAAGAGGGGGGAGAAAGCAGAGATTTATCTTTGTAGATTATTTTACAGAAGGAAGGCAGAAGTAAACAAGGAAAACATTTTCTTCTCCTTAAGACATTTTCGTGTTTCTGAATCTCAACATACCCAGTGAATTGGAAGTAAATAAAGATGTAAGAATGGTCAAGAGCAATCTGGTTAAAAACCAGATGGCAAGAGTTGAAATTTAGACTGAGTGGTTGAGTGATCTTGGAAAAATTGCTTCATCTCCCGATTACAGTTTTCCCTTATTTAAAATGTGGCCCGTAGTAATGCCATCTTATCAGTGGGTTGTTGTGGGGATTAAATGAGGTGCCACGTAGGAGAGGCTGCACAGTGCCCAGCCTGTAAAAGGGGCTCAATTGTTGGGGCCTTATCATAACTGGTGAGGAGGACAGATTATTTACATACTGCAAAATAGCTCTAATGAGATTCAAACTAGTAAGACAGTGTGAGAGACTCTCAGGCCAACAAGACTATGTCAGAGTCTGACCTCGGGAACCTGAGAACTAGTTCCCGGCCTTATGTTTCAGGGCCCACCGCAAGTATCAGTAAAAGATTACTGAAAATGCCATTTCATTTTTACATTTTCCTTCCTGGGTCATGTCAGCACATAGTTTGTTTCTAAATCCAAATGTCAACCCTTCTGCCTTTCTGAGTTGCTCCTTGAATGACTATCCGAGTGGACTAACTTAACAAGAACTAACGTAGACAAGCAAGGTCAAGCCCCGATTCCGCCCCCAGATGCCCTGAGCACGGACGACTCCTCGCCCTCCACCAGTTCTAAACTGAGATGGTGCTGCCTTCTCTGCGGCTTCCTGTACCTTCCAGGTATTAGCGCATCTAAAAACTGCCAAGAGCTAATATTCTGTGGGACAGGACCAGCGTCTGAACCTGAGGCTGAAGCAGGTTCCCGCTTTATAGAGAGCAAGAGAGAGGACATTGTATGCTTCCTGACCATACACTCTTACGGGCAGCTCATTCTCACGCCTTATGGCTATACTGAAAAAAAAAAAAAAATCGAGTAACCGTGAAGAACTGGTAAGACCAAAGCACCGAAGGCATTACAGGTGCCTCTGTATGACCCCTGCTTTCCTTTCCCTGGTTTCCATTCCCAAGATTTGAGCTCTGGCCCTGCTTTTGTTCTCTCTACTCTTCTTTATTTTCTTTCTCCTGCTTTTTACACTTTGCCAGATGCCTGCTGGGAAGGTTTCAGGTTAAAAATGCTGCTTTACCTACATTAATTAACTACCTGTTTCATAAAATGTCAAGTTGGGAGACATCTTAGGTATTCGTCTATAATATAAATGAGATGATTATGTTAATAATCTCAGAAATGTGCTTTCATTTCTGTAAATTCTCTTGAAGCTTCGTTCAGCAATTATAGCTTTTGAACCGTGCTTTAAAGAACTTGCCAGCTGTTAGTGGAATATGGCATCTCTAAAATAACACGGCTAAATAATATCTGCTCTCTTCTCTGCTAAACACAATGCTTTGTTTTCTTCTAAACACTGTCTCTAGTATGTGCTTAGGAGTATTTGTAGGGGGAAGTGCCAGTGAAATCCAAACCTGGGCAGAGACCATGAGCTTTGTCTCATCTAGGTTCTTCTAGAAAGCCGTGTTTACCTATGCATCAGCGGGCAGATTTCTGAGAAAGACAGGCTTGTCTTTTCGTGAACCTGAGGACAATAGACATAAGTAAGGGAGGGTAAATTTGGAATTGTAATTTTTGTATCTTTTAAAAATTATTTTAAAATCTTTTAATTGTGGTAAAATACATATAATATTTACCATCTTAATCATTTTTAAGCGTACAGTTCATTAGTATTAAGTACATTCACATAATTGTGCATCCAAACTCTAAAATACTTTTTTTCTTACATAATTGAAACCCTATACCCCTAGAAATCACCATTCAAATTTCTTTTTCTGTGGGTTTGACTACTCTAGATACCCCGTATAAGAGGAATCATACAGTGTGTCATACAGTATGGCTTATTTCACTAAGCATAACATCCTCGAGGTTCATCCACGTTATATCATGTGTCAGAATTTTCCTTCCTTTTTAAGGCTGAATAGTATTACCTTGTATGTCTGGACTACGTTTTTAAAATCTATTCATCTATCAGTGGGCATTTGAATTGTTTTCACCGTTTGGCTCTTACAAATAATGTTGCTATGAACATAGGTGTACAAATACCTCTTGATACCCCACTTTCAATTCTTTGGGGTATATAACGGAGAGTGGTCGCATCATATGACGATTCTATTTTTAATTTTTTGAGGAACCATTATACTGTTTTCCATAGCAGGCACCCTATTTCCCATTCCCACCAACAATGTGCAAGGGTTCTAATTTCTCCACATTTTGACCATTGCTTATTATTTTCTGCTTATCTTTTAAATAAGCTTTTCATTATCAACAAAGGCTGCACTAGATGGGGACAAAGGTCACTCTGTTTTTAAGATCACAGAGGCCTGGGGACCCACTGGTTCTCTTACACGTCCTGTCCCTCTCCCACTGGAGCATGACCTGTAACACACATGCCTAGGCACAAAAATAAAAGCCACTATAGAGCTTTGCTGAAGAGAGCCTTTCCCGAGCAATAGAAAATGCCCAGCAGTACCCAATATCTTTCTTGCAATGTTTTTGCTGTTTGTACTACATGATCATTCTGTAAGACTTGGAAATAACTAACATTTGCCTAGGACTTACACTTTATGAAAAGATATTACAGCCATTATTTCATCTGACTCCCATAAAAATATAATAAGCTCACTTTGGAAATATGGAAATTGAGACCTTGAGTTAACTGTATTTCTAGAGCCCGTGCAGACGGTGCATGGCGGAGCCCAGGCTGGAACTCACGTCTTCAGACTCCAGAGGTTATATCCACCCGACCACCTCACACTGTCCCTCTCTGCTCAGGAAGTGTTTACAATTTCTAGGAGCTGTTATCAGTTTAGATATCTAAGCCACTGTGTCCTATTTCCCCCTCTTTTCTTAGCCCCAGAAGTTCCATTTCTTCTGTTAAAGTTCCATTTCTCTGCAGAAGCAGAGATTTCACTTGAGAAGCTCAGAACTCTATTTTCCAGGGTCTGTGCTATTTGTCATTGATGTCTACTTTCCACTTAAAGGATCTGTGACAAACACAATTGAACTACCAAAGACAAGCCATTATAGATCTTTGATGGAACAGGCCTCCCACCAGCAAACAAAAACAAAAACAAAAACAAACAAACAAACAAACAAAACCAAGGATTGTATACTCCAGTATTTTTCTAGAGAATCTCATCCTTTTTTGGTTCAGGAAAACAAATACTACATGACCATTCTGCAAGGTTTGTGTTCAAAGGTTAGAGAGCCTTGTGTTGCCAATAGGCTGTTGGGTGAGAGCCCTATGGCCATAGAAGGCAAGAAGGCAGGAGGGACCTGGGGCACTGACATTGCCACTGCTGGAAGGTAACTAACTCCAAGATGGGAATGAGGGACAGTGCTTTAGTACTAAATGCATAAACTGGCAAATTGCATTGAGAAAGATTGCTTCAGTGTTGTTTCTCTTACAGTCTCAGGAGCTAAAGAGTTACCATAAACATTCACCTCCAGGAATTTTCGATAAAAAAAGACAATTTGAAAATTTTGCCACCTTGTCTCAACCTAATCGAAGCTTGCTAACAGTGGTTTGAGGTTCTTAGGGGTAAATTTTGATAGAGTGCACAAAGACACAAAATCAAGACAACTATTCAAAGAGGTTTCCATTTCTAGTATTATTTAAACCTACCAGAGACGAGTAATTAATCTCTATGTATTTACAAAACCAAAAATGTGTAGAAATCATGATAAATATTATAGTACATGAAAGACAACTTGGCAATCACTATGTAGGGGAAACATAACTATATATAGCCCTGTTCTAAGCTGCTCTGAAAATTAGAATAGCTATAAGAATTCTCATGTTTTATATGCTGATGTTATTTCCATCTTCTCATACCAACCCTGTATCCCAGCCCAAGCTCCATCCTCCCGCACACATGACAGGGCCTTAACCAACTTTATTAGAAGATGACAACAGTCCATTTCAGAGGTAATGAGACCGAAAGAGGGTGATGGCTCTGGAAATGTAACATGGTAACTTGCATTTGAAAGAAGGAGCATCAAAGAGTCCAGATTTTACATGTGTTGGAGGAACATGATAAGCCAGAAATAAGAAGAAAAAAAAAAACCCACTTATTAGTGGGGAAGATGATGAAAATGGGTTTCAGTGTTTTGGGTCTGAAGTATCAGCAGGCTGCCTAGGTATAGATGTCCAGTGGGACATGAGAAAGATAGTCTGGAACTCTGGAGACAGATTTGTACAAAATAGCAAACCCTCTGGATTGTTGGTTTTATTTTTAACACCAGATATCTGTCTATTTCCCACCTCCGGATCCAAGTTGGAGAGAAGGCAGCAAATGCACTGAAAGCAAAGCATGGAACCAATTATAGAGTTGGATCGAGTATAGATATTTTATGTAAGTATCTTTTTGTCGCCTCTTGAATTGTATCTAAGGCACAAAACAAGTCAGTGGACTTTGGGGATTGGGGTGGGCAGGAGAGGGAGAGAAGAGTTCCTGGGATCAACATGAAATTTTACAAATCATAATGACCAAGGATAAAAAAGAGTCTGTACAAATTCTGAATTATGCTCTCTAGGGATAAGGTGTGAGCTCAAAGAAAAAGAATTAGTACACTAGCTCAGACCAGAACTCCCTCTGGCTTCAGTTAAAAAGAGCTGGCAGGGAGAAGGCGCAGGAGTTAACAGGAAGGACATTTTCCAGTGATCCTTGGTCAGTTGATTCAGTTCCCAGAGGACCCATCAGGCTAAGAAACAGAGCAGGTGGGGCCTGAAGAAAAAAATCTTTAAAAATTTAGTTAAAAGGAAAGTGTCCTGCCTTTCTCCATCCCCAGCCAAAACTTCTCCCACCCACCAGAGGACCACCTAGAGAATATTTGCATAATATTTTTCCTGTTGGTAATTCTGTTTCTTTTCCTTTTATATGTCAGTTAAATCTTGTCTTAAAATGTTAGTTTGTCCAGTCTTTGATTCAGCTGAGAAACTTTAACCAAACCTCTGCTATGTGCCAGGCATAATCGTAAGTGCTGTGGTGGGTGGTAGGGGCAGACAGAGAGGCTGAAAATGTGTAATTTCTGTCTTACAGGTGATTAATATCAAGGAAGGGAGAAGACAACTTATCCACGAGACCCTAACATGAAAAGGCTTGTTTATTTGCTGCATTGACCTTTATTCCCAAAATGGCTTCTAGAACTCCGTGCTTTCACTATACAATTTCTAACTCTACCTTCATGGTTTCATCTTAGATGCTTCATCAGGATCTTTGAGAGACTGGGCTCAGGACATTGGGATCCCCTTCTCATACACATTTGACGGAGGGACAATGGTACAGAGGATTTGAACTTCCAGAAGCTCAGACTCAGGCCACCAGTGAGGAGACCACGGAGGCTGTACTCGTAGTCCTGGATGAGGGGTATGAGAAATACTGGTACTCGAACAGTGCTGAAAAGGTGACATGAGCTGGCTCATGTCCTTTATGTCTCTTCTCTAAGTGCTGCTACCCAGGCCTGCTCAGCCCTGATGACATGGATGTGGTTGCAGGAAAGGTGCTTGTGGTCATAGAGGAACCAAATAATTTAACTAGAAATGCTTTCTTTCAATAAAGATAAATCATGTCTGTGTTATAATGTTTGTTTTGCTGGTAATTAATTTTTATTACTTTAAAGAGTATAATAGTAGTTATTGCTACAATAATGCTGCAAACCAACCACTCTAAAATTCAATGGCTCATGAATCCATAGGTCAGAGCTAGGATGCATTTTGCTGATCTTAACTGTGCTCACTTATGTATCTGAGGTCAGTTTTAGGGCAGCTGCCCTGGGGTCTAAAGATTTTTTTCCCCCACTTAAATTCTTTGAAAATTTTGCTTGTGCCTTTGGACCAGGTTTACTTAATTTGGTGTCATTGAGTTAGTATCAACATTCAGAAGATATGTTATATAATCTCTCTCTCTCTCTCTCTCTCTCTCTCTCTCTCTCTCTCTCTCTCTCTATTATATATATATATATATTTATATATATATAGCTATTGCTTTATTCATTTATTTAATTGGTCAATTTTTTTTTGAGAACCTACTACGTATATTTTACTAAGCTCTTGGGTTACAATGGTGAGTAAGATATACACAGTCGGCGTCCATGTGGAATCACTCAATTCAGTGGTTGAGATTGGAACAGGGAGCCTTAAATAACTGGAAGGGGGCACTACTGCATGCCAGGCAAATCTCAGTTCAGGGAGGTCATGATAATAAAAAAAAAAAAACCTCAAATAAATAAGCTAAATATTGCCACTGTGACAGGCACTATGAGAAAAATAAAGAGTAATTAGAGAGGAAAGCAAGAGCCAGATTCTATGTTTGTGGGTATAGAGGCATTCAATCGTGCTATCTTGTCAATTAAACTTTAAGTGCTCTTAAGGTAGCATCTATGACTGTCATTTCCTGTATGTCTATGTGTCACCTTTGAAATGGTGCTAAGCACTTGTCAGGTTGAACAAATGTTGTAGCTGTGACTGGCTGACAGGGGATCCTTGGGTGTTCAGTCATCCATTTCCAAATTTACTTGTTGGTCACGGGCACAATACACTTTTTCGTTGTTTACCCTTTTTTTTTTTTTTTGCCTTTTATTTTGTCCTCTTTATTTCTTCAGGTTTTGCCAGTGTGTGGCTGATAAGAGTCAGACAGGAAAATGTCAGGGACATGAGGTTTAATGAATCAAAGAACAGCTATTTACAAAATGCCAAATCTAGGATTGCAGTACTGGAGGAGAAAATGGTTGGGTTTCATCTCTGGTAGCTTAGGAAGGAAGAAAACTAGTGTGACCACCAATACCATATTCAAGAAGAAAGGAGCAGAGCTGTGCCTTGAAACTCAGGTTTTCGGCTCTAATCTAGCCTGTGTGTGTAGTGTCTAAGATTGCCTTGAACAGTTTGGACTTCTGAGCACTATAAGAGCTCTGATTTATAAAGCTTAATTCATGTCTGAAGATTGAGCCATTGGCCAAATAAAGTTGGAAGAGAAGATGGAAACATAAGTGATCAACTTGCCTAAACTTCCCACGGGGACTCTTTCTGAGAGTCTAGGACACAATCATAGCTTTCTTGGGCTTAGCATGTCTCTGAGGGAATGGCAAATGAGGACATGACTCGTTTGTACTTCCTATGGAAGAATTATAATAGCAAAGATAGATAGATGATGAAAGATCATAATGATCTTTTTCTTAATTAAGGTTTTTGGGGTAACATCGGTTAATACAATTATATACTTTTCAGGTGTACATTGTAATTTGACATCTCATAATATCTTTCTTAAGGATGTTTTCAACTTCCTGGTCTGAAGTGGCAATAGCTTGGGGAAACTTCACAACTGATACAACTAATGCAAGCTTGAGAGTATTCTGTTGTGGCATTTTTGTGTCTTAGATTTTATTTTACCCTACTTGAAAGATAAGAAGTTAGCCTGTTGCTGTTTCATGGTTGTTAGATCCCTGAATCAGAGACGAAAGACATTGTTACTCACAGCCCAGTAAGATACACATGAGCATCGCTATGTTTACATTGGTTCCCTTGCTCCCAACTTCCAGGCAGGTGTTGCCAAGAGTCCAGGTAACACCTGCAAATGCGGTGAGTTGTGTTACAGGAGAGAAGCATGAGCTCGAGGACTTCACTGCTTTTAGAGCAAGCAGTAAGCAAGCCTGATCTTTATTCCGGAAGGAAACATTTTCTCATCTCTCATGCTTGCTTCCTTGCTGCAAATGCAGCTCTGGGAAATGAGCCGGGCAAAGAGTGGTCAGGGCCTTGCATTCTTGGCAATGCCAGCAAGATGTGCAGGAGCAGAAGAGGCCCGCAGAAGACTCCCGACGGCCTTCTGTATTAGGTCGAATCATATGAAATTGCTGTTTTCATGGGTAAAAAATGTCCAAGTGTTGGTGATTTTATACAGTTCAAGATAATATTATCTCAGTGCTAATAAAAGTGTCTTTGTGATGTCCCTTTTTTCAGTTTTTTAGGAAGTTTGAATATACTGCATTTTCTGTTACTATTTCTTTCCTTCCCCCAAACTCTGTCAGTGTTTCTTTTTTTTTTTTTTTCATAATTATTCCTATACACATCTAGATCTTCTTGACTTATAGGTAAATTTAGACTTTAAAAAATGCAAAATTATTAATTTAAATGGTATCAAATTCAAATAAACTTCTAGCTCTAATTTTTTTCTACATCCATGTCAAAATGAGTTAATTTTTTTTTGTTTCCACTATATATGACCAAGTTCCTATTTCTCTTCCTTTTTTATGCAGTTTAGCAATCTCCTCTTATGTTGCTGAAAATATATTCTTCATATCACCCCATAAGATATTAAGATAAGATATTATTCTTATCTTCTGCATATATAATTTGAATCAGGCATGAATTTATTATGGCACGAAGAGAAGCCCACTGCCCAAATATATAAAATTGTGATATTGAATACAAATGAGTTTTTAAAAAACTAATTTTAATGATTATTAATTTCTATTACTATATACAGTGATAAAAATACTCTATGTGCATTACCTTATATAATACTCCTACGAATCCTGAGTTTGGTGCTTTTATTTATTTGGCGAAGAAGCTGAGACGAAGAGAAGGTGATACATGGCCATGGTCAGTCTGTTCTTAATAATTGTTGATTGGTCAAATAATTTCTTGGAATAGAAACTTTCTGGTTAGAGGACATCGGAAATACTGTCCAGCAGCCACTGCCAGTGCTTTAGCCAGAGCCCTCCAGGCTCCTTCTCCTGCATCCCTCTCTGTCCTTGATGTGTTCTTAGCTTCCAACAGCTCACACATATGTGACTCTTTTCCCAGTGACTGCCCTTGAGCTACTGCACATACTTTGGCTACAGCCACAGAGAGCTAGAAGTGTGGAAGTTACATCCACCACCAGAAACCCACAGCCCCTGCTCGATGGTAACTGATGGGTCCAGATATATGACAGCCCGTCCCCTTGCAGTGGATTGGGGAAAACAACAAAGTGTAACTCATGTTCCAGAGGTACTGTGGGATAAAGCTCAAATAACCTTCCAAAAATTTTTTCTCTGAGGTTACCCCTGTGTGTGGCTTCCTCTTTTTCCCTGTCCTGGGGTCTCCACTCCCTTCCAGTTCTCTTGGGAGCACCTGCCGAAAAAAGATTTGTACATGAATCCTCACCTCTGGGTCTACCTCTGGGGAAGCCAATAGAAGACGACTCCCTTGGGCACTATTTCCAAAACAATACATTCTTAATTTCCTAAAATTATCATTAATAAATTATTTATTTAATATTCAGAATATGCCTGGAGATTGTAATGTCATACAAACAGAAATATTCTTATTTTGAAGACATTATGATTTTAGAACTTGAGGAATCTTGTTCCAGATAAGACTTCTACTTCAGGAGAACATGCATTTTCAGTTTTGTCTCTATTGAAGCATAGTAAAAAAAAAAAATGAGTCTTTATGGACTTGTAAATTTTGAAGTATTTGATGTTACGATAAGATTATGAGAAAATAATAGCCCCTTATAACAGTTTTACACACTGCTGTAATCAAGACTGCATAGTCTTTTCTTAACTACCCTGAAAAAAAATTTTATTTCTTTCTAAGGAGTCATTTATTTAAAACAATAATAATAATACTATAAATAATAATAATAATAATAATTAATGAAGCTCCAAAGAGTTTAAATGGCAAGTGTATTAACTCCTTTTCTACCTGTGTATTCCTTTCCATCAAGGTCTTATTAATTTTTTTCTTAGAATTTATTTTTTTTAAATGCATTTGTGTAAGTCAGCTCTAAAATAATAACACAAATCGAAGGTGAGCAGTGTCTTTTCTCTCTACATAGGTGGCGCAAAAGCAACGGCAGAAACACAGAGGAGACAAAAAGGAATGTGTATTCGTGGATTTGAATACCCACCTCTCCCGCCAACCCCACCAAAACAAACAAACAAACAAACAAAACAAGAACAAAACAAAACAGTTGTCTGGGTGGAGGATTCTGAGAAGGTAAGGTGGAAAGTCAAGTTGGAATCAGGTGGTTGAAGGTCCTGAATGCCAGACAGTTTAGACATCATCCCTACAGGCTGAGGGGAGAACCCACGTTTTTGTACAAGAAAGGTAAAGATTAGTCTGGAAGGGTGAATTACAGTGGCTGTTGGAGGAAGGAAGTCCGAGGCCAACAGTTCAGAAAATACGACATCAGCCACATACAAATTAAATAAGAACTGAGTTGGTGGCCATAAAAATGGAAACTAAGGGACAGAAATAAGAGATGTTGTTTAGAGTTAATGAGGGGTCTATTTGAATATGGAGATGTGAAAGAAGTGGGTTGAAATTATTGTGAGAGCTGATTAGAAGAACTGTGATATTACAAGGTCATAAGAATTTGTCTTAGGTCATCATTGTTTCATCTCTTCCTAGAAAGGCATAGTAAACAGATGCTGAAAATGGACTTACGGACACATGGAACCAGAAGGAGAGCAGTATGGAAAAGTGAGGAGCCATTTAGTTTCAGACAGGAAGTAGGAAATGCAAAATGGTCATATTGAAGTGTCCGTTGAAACTTAGGGCTTTGTTTTCTAACTTTAAGTCAGGTGTCTCATCACAAGCAACCTTCATTTCAATCTCACATTTCAAATTTCATACAATATGGAAGTTTGGCGAAAGCTTTTAAACAGTTAAAAAAATATAATACCCACCAGCTCTTTCTGCACAGACGCTGATTTACCCTATGACATTTATTTTATAATTAGGTTTGCAAGTCTATCGCTTTAAAGGTTGACTGCTTCCTGTGATGCAGTTGCTTAAAAAATTTGTTTTGCAGCAGAATTCTTATTTCAAATAAAAATTTTCCTTGAAGTATGACGTACAAATCAGATAAAAACAAAATTACTCCTGACCTGGGAAGAGAGATGGTTAGTGGGTCTGGAGATGCTTCTCTAGCCTCCAATTTCCCTGCACTCCCCAAACACTTTTTTTTTTCCCCTAGGCCCTAACTATCCAAGTGTTGTCCATGGACCAGTAACATCAATCTCATCCGAAAGCCTGTTAAAAATTCAAATTATTGGGTATCAGAATACAGGTTTAACAACATCCCTGGGTAATTAGATGCTCTGGAAAATTTAGGAGGTATAGGAGTCCTCCCTTATATGCAGTTTTGCATTCCACAGTTTCATTTATTCCCAGTCAGCTACGGTCTGAAAATATTAAATGTGAGATTCCAGAAATAAAAAATTCATCAGGTTTTAAACTGCATGCCATTCTGAGTAGCATGATGAAACCTGGAACTGCCCCATTCTGCCCTCCCCAAGATGTGAATCATCCCTTTGTCCAGTGTATCCACACCTGGAAAGCACACAAAACACAGACTTGTGGACCACACCAGTAGATCTGCTGCTCCTCGTGAGGTCAGACCCTGATGTCCTGGGTCCCCGTACCCTTCCTGAGAGAGCACGGTGACCCTGACCTAGCTAAAGTTAGATGCACTGCTACAATGGAATGTATCTCCCAAATCACTGCTTAAAAGTGACTTTGAGTCTCAGAACATTTGACACATGCCAATAGATGCTCAGAAGACAAAATGGGATACTCTGTTCATTTGCTCTGAAACAGTGATGTAAAATATGAGCAAGCATTCTGTAAATAGCGAACATTGGTAGTTGCAATTCATTGCTACAGTTACAACCTCCCTCTCTAATTTCGTATTCTTCCATTATTTCTTCTTCTTAACAGCTCTCTTCTCCTATTCTCATTTGTCTGCATTAATCCACCCAGTCTAGGGAGGGACAAGCTAAGTTTTTAAGATAATAGTAATGGCCCTTTGTTAAGTCCCCGTGGCATAACATAGTAGTTGAGAACTTGGGTTTTAACTATGCTGCCTTGGTACAAATTCCAAATCTCTTCCCTTAGCTAGGTGGGTTCCAGTTCTTCACCCTTCCTCCTCCCCACTCTGCCATGGTTCCATTTGGGGCAGGGTGTGCTTGCCCATGGCTTGACTTGACCCACGTGCTTGCTTTGGCTAATTTTTATCTAGGTGGAAGTGTCCCCGTGACAGTTCTGGTTACATGTGTTTCACTCTGCTGCTTTCATCTCTACCACCACCATGGGAAGAACGTGCCCCAGCTAGCCCACTGGTCCAAAAAAAGATGAAAGACACAGGAAACAGAGAACTGCCCCAGCTGAATCCAACTTAGTGCAGCCAACCTCCTGCAAACCCGGAGACACGTGGCCTAAATACATGCTTACTGGCATAGGCCCTGCGTTTGCAGTTGTTTGTTACACAGCAGAGTTACAAGCAGCTAACGCAATCTTCGTTCAACATCTGAATTTTCTCTCCAATATCTTGAAGAGATCATAAGTGCGCCTTTGTATAGGGTGGAGGGTGGAGTAAATGAGATAATGCGTATAAACTGCTCACCAAATGGCCTGATACACAAGAACCAATCAGTATTTATCGGGTGTGATTATTATCACTACGTGTCAGGAGTTTTTGTTCATCATTTTCATCTGTGTGTGTTTCAGTTTTCCCATAGGCTACGTGGAAAGAGATGAGGTTTTAAATTGGTGAAATTCCAAAACGCATTAAAATTACTATATAAGTAGGAGATTCTGCCATTTCCATCACATGCAGAGAAACAAACAAAGTGAGTTCTTAGTGACCTGAGGCAGAGGCCCAGGCAGAAGAAAAGTGGGAAGGTAAAACCTTCTTTGGAAGCTCAGATCAGAAACTACCCATGTAACCACATGGCCTCTGCTAACAGATCGGGAAGGGAAGACAAAAACAACAAAAAAGGGCGTTCTTCCAGGAACTGATGATAAAGATAAAAATCAGGGGCCAAAACCATAAGCTTTGGGTTAGAAGCCCGAGTGCCTGGAATCAGTCCTCTATGTCTGCATTTTACTATTATAACGTAGTTCTTATAATTCGTCTCGCCTGTGTGCCATAAGATTTGCACCTTGTTTCCCACACTGGAGTCCCCCTGGGAGGACGTGGGGGTACCACCGTGACCTTGTCAGAAGAGCTGCTGTCTGATCCTCCAGCCACGTGGAAGGCTGTGCTGCCACATTGCTTTCATTAGGGTTGCTCTCCAGGGCTGAAGACAAAGGACACGTCCAAACAGGTGCCATGGCAGAATGCTCGGCTCAGCTTTGTTTTCCTGGAGCTGGGCTGCAGCGGAGCAGAATCAGAGCTTTTCAGATGTGTGCCTCTGCAAGCCCAGCAGCTTCGAAGGTGGAACACCTTCCATACGAGGCCAGGGAACGGAAGAGGAGGGGAAACACCCCTGGCCATTCCTTGTAGGTGCCAACGCAACAAGGGTCAGATCGTTTGCAAATATTTCCATGGCTTCCTCTTCTCCCCAAAACAATCAGGAAGCCTATAACTTAAACCCAGGCTTGCAAAGAAGTCTAGCTGCAAACGGCATTTTTAAATGCGTTCTGTTAAGATCATGTTGGCATTGGTGATGGTGGTAGCGAAGCCCCACGGACTTTATTAAATCAGAATGTGTGCGCATTTTTCTGGGGAAAAGATACAGCAATGTTTAGATTTTTCAAAATGTCTTCCAAAAGACATTAGTTAAACTTGAGCAATTCAGTTAATTAACTTAATTCAGTAATGAGAATGTTTTCTTATTTGTCTGTGCAGATAATCATTTCTTTGTTATTTATTTCAAAGTAAAGGTGTTGGCAGAAAAACCCGTTACCTCATTCTTGTTCATGATGGTGGGGCTGATATCTTCCCAAATGTATTTTGTTCTAGCCAAAACCTGAAAACGAACCCACTCTATCTAATCAGTAAAGCTGTGTTTTAGAAAACCCAGCGTGCCTCTAAGACACAGTCACGTGCAGGCCTTCATACGCTGTGAGTTTAAATGGAAACTCATAGGTGCTTCTCTGTGTAATCAGTGCCTTCTGAAAACATCTCATTAGTCATCTCAACATGCCTGTAAGGTGGGATCTTAATAAATAATAGCTACAGAGCTAATGGGCTGAAGAACACAGGGCTGTCACCTCTCCAATGTTCTGCCTGAGCAGGTGACTTTTGCCCTGATCCTCAGGACATCCTGAATGCTCTAAATAAGGCTGCAGCTTCTTCCAAGGATCCCGAGGGTAGGATTGTACTGGTGCCAGGCACTCCTCTACGGGAAGCAGTGTCTGTTGCCAGCCTCGGGAGCAGAAGGCAGGCGTCTCAGCACCAGCGGCCTTCCCAACCTACTTACTTACTTGTCTTTAATTAAGATGACCACTACAACACCTTTTTATTTCCTTCAGGAATTGGCTCCTTCCAATTGCAAGGGGCGGAAGAAGATGGCTCTGTGCATTCAGGTATTTGGTGCTAAAGGTCGGCCATGACCAAAGCCTCGTTTTCCAGTTGGTGGCATTGGAAGAGCCATGACGGCAGTCCTCGTGTATAGAAGGTTTTCCAGGAGATGGCAGTGCACTCTAAGGCTGGATCCTGGCTGTGCCTGCCATCCACATCAACCCAAGAATATTATAATTGAGACATAACATTGTAATGCATTCCAGATCACACAGCTGCTGGAGTGACACCTCAGAATGCTTCTTCCCAGTCTCAAAGTCACTGTAAACAGGGTAGAGAGATGGAAGTGAGATGGAGGGTGGGGAGAAATGGGAGGGAGCCCTTTAAGACGCCAGACAGTGATACTTGGTGTTGCTGTCAGTGGAGTTTCAAAACCTCCAGGCCAGGCGATACCTTGATACATATTTACAACTGCTCCTGGGTTCACCTCTGAAGACCAATAAAAGGAAATTGAAGGGCATGTATTGTCTGCATTTTAATTTCCAGGTTTACAAGAAATATTTCAGTATTCTAATTCAGGGAGCTACAAAAGATCTTTCCTTTTTTAAATGAAAGATCTCCTTGTTCAGGGTGAAGAGCATAGCAAATCAGTTTCTCTCCCAAGAGGCAGAGCTGTTTCCAAGGCTGGTCCGGGATTCCAGACAGCCGGGGGCATGGCGATGTGGGGTGATGGAGAGGAGGGGTGAAGAAAGGAGAATACTGGCCATTGGCCGAATCACTGTGGGTGACACATGTGCAAGAAATGTATCCATACTGACCGCATTACTAATAAGGAGGACTGATACCATAATTCCTGAGACCTGACGATGACATCTCAGGACAGATCTAGGGACAGAGGAATGAGAGGAAGGAATGAGCAATATCCTTCCCTTGAGAGAGGCTGTTTACATAGGCACCTTTATAGAAATGAAGGAACCCGATAAAATCAAGGCCAGGTGGACGGCAATGAGTCTTCAGTAATGTCTCATAATTTGCTGGATGTGTTCATCGTTTGAGAGCTGGATCTTTATGTCCAGGGTTCTTATTTATACTTTTTGTTTATGGCTCCTTGGACTTTGCCTGAGACCTCCACGTGGATGAGAGAGCAGGAAGGTCAGCCAGGTGGACTACCTGGGAAATCTGTGCAAAGGAAAATGATATTTCACAAAAAAAAAAAAAAAAAAAAAAGAGGCCAGCCTTTAAGTGTCTTTGAACTCCTCTGGAATCTGGATGTGGTTTCCCTTTAATCTTTGTAGAAAACTATTTGCTTTTTGTCCTTCTAGAACTCTGTTCTATATTCTCTGCAACTCCTTTCTTCCGTGAAACTCTCCTTTATTCCACCCTTTTTACCTAATTCTAAAGGGTAATTCTCACTTAAAGCCTGTAAAGGGTTCATTAAAATACAGAGAAGTCATGTTTCTATGCTTTGCTGATAGGTCTCGAAATATGCCTGCCTTTGCCACAACCAGTGATGCTTTAAAAGTTACGAAACAAAGAAACAAACAAAATTTCAGATAAAATTTAGTTTTGAGTGTTGAGGTGATGTTCTTCCAAGAGCTGGCCCTTCCTAGCAGAAACTAGGTGCTTTCTGGGCAATAGGAAAAAGTGCTCATTGTGCAGAAAGTGAGAAAAAATTCACAGAGTGCAGAACTGGACTGTTCAGCATGGGAGGTGAAGCACAATCAATAATCAAGCGAGGAAGGCAAGGAGAGAGGCTGGGAAAACTACGAAACAGTGGAGACATGGGAGAGAGCAGAAGTAAAGTGAAGACTGTTTGGAGCAGCACAAGACAGAATGTTCAGATTATCGCAAAAGAATACCTTACAAGAGGAATGCAGTGGAGATCATGGAAGTGATGAAAATGATCAGGAAAACTTAGAAACAGTTACCCTGAGATAGCAATGTTCTATAAACCAAGTAAGTGAACACTGGAAAGATCACAGAGGAAATGCATGTGACCTCTCTGCATCCTATGTAACATGTGTCCCAGATAGAATAGACAAATAGAGTCCTAAGACATGGACCAGTCTTGATGAGACACCGCCAGTTACCAACCCTGGCAAGAAGAACACATGGTCCATGCTAAGTTCATTCTTGTTTCATTTATCGACACTGGTCACCTCTGTTTACTTCTTATAATATTTATAAATCCTCAGAAGTAAATTATTTTTTGAAAATGGTTTTATGTGAGTCTCAATCAAGTGAATCAAGCATTTGTCTGGTGCTCAAATATCTAAATCCGTGTAGTTCCTATTGACCATCTGGCAGGAATGTTATATCATTGGCCATATTTAAACTTGGAAATATCAGCCAGGAAGACAGAGGAGGTGCTGCCAGGATTATACAAGTTATTCACCGAAAATGGCGTCTTCATTGTACGGAAAAGGCGCAAACCTAAAAAGCACCTTGCACAAATTCATCAAGTGAGTGGGACAATGTTCTTTCTTCTCCATCACAGAGAAAAGGATAGAGTGAGATTCACAAGGGAAAATCAGATCACACAGTTCTAGAATGTGCAAGTCTGCAGCTTTTGAATATTTGGATGTTATAAAGAGAGAAACTTCAGAGGCCAGCGCAAGAAGATTGGTGGGAAAGATGTTGAGACATCTTTTTATTACTGACCCAGGGTTTTTTTGTGGTTCCTGTTTGGTGGCAATGTTTGCATTGAGTCAGCTGCCAGATTTGCAGTAAGCATTTCTTCTGTTTTTTAAGCTTAAATGCACAGGACTAGGAACAACGTATAAAATCATTTGATCCAAACACTAATATTCTAGCAGTGGAACTATATAACAACAAACAGTTCTGTAAAAAAAAAAAAAATCCTAACCAACATTATATAGTTAGATGTGATGGTTGTGTCTGTACTAAAGGTACAGATCCTTTTTTTCTTGTCATTATTTTTCAAACAATACAGTATAACAACTATTTACATAGCATTTACATTGTATTAGGTATTATAGGTAATCTAGAGATGATTTAAAGCATATGGGAGGATGTACATAGGTTTTTTACAAATACTCACCATTTTAAGGAAGGACTTGAGCATCTGTGGCTTTTGGTATCCGTGGAGGGTCCTCTCAGATACCAAGGGGTAACTTTAGTCAATAAATGGTAGCTAGTATTATAATTGTTAACCTTTGGTATCTTCTTGAACACTTGCAGGGACCATGTGGGCTCTTGGGAAGAAAATCTATTCTCTCACATAAAACGTCCATAATCGATAGCAAGCTGCTTCTTACTCAGCACAAATTTGTCTTTGTTTCTCTCTACCCAACATTTCATGTGCTTCTTTTACTCTCTTGAACATCAGAGACCAGCCTTACTTTTTTTTTTTTCTACATGACAACTTATTGACTATTCGAACCAGATATCCTATTACTTCTAGAGGTCTCTCTTCTGGTCAAAACATTGTTGGTTCCATTTCTCATAAGTCTGTATTTCCGGATAATCCATCTAACCTGGGAAATGTATTTAAAATCTATCCATAGTGTCCAGTAAGTCGTAGGTGCTACATAAATAGCATTCTGCCACTTCCTGAGTGCAGGTTTCTAAGGCCTTAAAGTACAGAGCCTAGAAATGAACATACCTCTGGCCTGACAAGTGCAGAACACAGCTGGATCTACCTTCCCCACACCTCTGGCCCCTGCTCTGATGTGGATACATTCATTAAATGCAGCCTAAGATGAAGAAAATTTTGTTGGAAGCCAAGTCATGCTACAACCGCTCATGGTCAACTAAAATTCCTAGATTCTTTTTTTTAACCAACCATTGTCAAGTCATCCTCTTGTTACAAAACAAATTGTTGACCTAATTAAGGAATCTTCATTTATCTCATTACTTATAATTTTTGTTTTGGACCAAACTCTTTTAATATCCCTGTTTTGTCACCTAACATATTAGCTATTCCTCCCAGCTTGAAGTATCCTGAATTCAATCAGTAGATGACCTCCATCATTAATAACTGTTGTGACTAGAGCAGAGTTACAAATCACCTCCGAGGTGGTAGAGTTCATGAAGCGACACTCTCCAGGCATGTTACTTTCCTTGGTATAGTGGACACCCACACTTTTATCCAACCAATGGCCTTTCTAGAGAACGGTCTCTTCTCTTTCATGTGGCCACGGGCAGGCTTTCAGGATGTGTTTGTATAATGCTGCATCCACCCCAAACCTTTGTTTCCTGGCTACGATTGATTGGCCCAGGGTTTACATGTTACAAATAGACCAATCGAATTCCTTCTCTTGGAACAAAACACTGGGACACTGGAGTCCAGACCAAACTCCTGGATGCAAGAGAGAAATATTCAGAAATATCCAGCATAGCTGTGTTCCCACCCTAAAACCCCTGTATGGCCTGGAAAATAGAGCAGAAAATAAGGAAGCATGTGCAGAGATGTGAGAGAGGTGGCAAGGAGCAACTGCTGCTGGTATTGAGGTTTGCCTACAGCCCTTAGGTCCTCTGCAGCACCCCAATTCTTTGTAATACATCCTTGCTTTCACAGTTAAGTCACTTGGGGGGATGTTCTATTACTTGAAAACAGTAAAGTCCTAATTAATTCAAGAACCTTCTTATTCTTGTAACCCATTAGCTCACCAAACCCCCTTTGATCCAAGACTCCCAATTCCTATTTTTTAGTTCGTGCTGTGTTTTCTTCCTGTTCTATGCCAAGTGGCCTCTGGTTTAAGCCAGGTTCTCTAGAACCAGAGCCTGAGACAGACAGAGATTTGGGTGGTGCAGTTTATTGAGGGGCTGCTCCTCAAAAAGAAGCCGTAAAGGAGTGGGGGCATCAGATGGGAGGGGAATGAACTCAGTAAGGAGGTTGTGTCAGCAAACATCTAATCTTTGCCAGAGGCACAGGGGGTTCAGGAGACCAATTGCGCCATGCTTTGTCTTAGCTTTAAAAAAGGGGGTGGGACTTTTGTATTCCATCAGTCAGCGATTGGCTGGGGGGCAGGAAGTGAGATAGAGATTACTTTCCTGGGCAAGGCAGCTCCCATCAGTCAAAAACAAATTCCATCGAGAACAGGATGACCGTAAGCTGTTAGCAGCCAACACCCACAGCTGCTAGGAAAGGCCCCTGATTCTGGTAAAAGGGACATGGGTGGGGCCCCAACTATGCTAGGACAGCCTTCTTTGATTCTAATTATTAGATCCATCTTCCTTCTTCTATCATGCTCTTTCAAGGGTAATTCCTATCATACCTCTCAGGATACAAGGACCCCCACCTGATGAATACCAGTTGTCCTTTTCTGTCCTTTATTGTTATATTTACTCTCATTATTCTGCAAAATATGTTGACTTTGGCATCAAGAGTAATAACTGTCATGTGTAAGGGGTTATTTAAGGCAGAGGGTGGGCAGTGGTACTTGTCATTGACTCTGAACGTTGTGGTAGGTACCTGGCGTTTTGCTGCCTGCGTCCATTTCCTCCTCTTCCATGATGATGGCATTCCAGATTTCCTTTGTGGAAAAGTCCCACTCCCAGAGGAAGTGACACTACTCTCTGTTCCAGGGGTAAGCTCTGATAAGCTTCAACCAATCTGCAAAGCTCATCCACCCCTCTCCAGGTATAAGGATTGCCTTATAAATGAGTATATAACTCACTTTGGACCAATAAAATGCACGGAGACTTTTTCCTTGGGGTTTCAGGGGAAAATGCTTCCTTGCTTTTATTAAAGACTAGAGAAGATACTTTCTCTTTTTCTGACTGGCATGGGGAAAGGATGTGATGCTGGGAGCTGTGAAACCATTTCTGGAACATTTCTGAAAAAAGATCTGACACTAAAGGTAGACAAAAGGCTTTTAAATCAATGGAACCCCTGAGAATATGTTGAATCTCTGCATCAAACCACACAGGAAGCCATATAACCCTGAATCTGTCAGCATGTGAACCAACGGATTTCATTATTTGCTTAAGCCAGTTTCGAATGGGTTTTTTTTTCTGAAACATAAACTATTCTAAGTGATAGACTGCAACGAGTGGGAGGAGGAATGGATTATAGTCAGGGAATGTCACCACCCACACGTTTTTGGCAAACTTTCACATGGAAACCCTCCCTATTGAGTCCCATCATTGGTTCAGATTTAAAATCAAGGCTAGAGAATGAAGCATCCTTGATAACCCCTCATACAGCATCTTAACCTGGAAACTAAGCACCTAGCCATCCACTGCAAGCATTCAATTTTAGGATTTGGTTTCTGGTATATGAAATCATTGGCAGAATATATTAGCTTCATTTGAAAGACCTACAATTGCTAGCAGAGTTTCACAGAAACATCTCCTGCAATGAGAAGAAAATGACCTCTCCCATGGGAGTCTGTTCTAATATTTATTAATAAAACATGTAATTGAAACTGTACATTAAGCTGCTGGAACTACTTTGGAAATAGTAAGAGTGCTTGAGATAGCTTAGGGGTTACATGGATCATCTCACACCATGGCCCACACTGTCCTAGAGCTGTCCTAAGTGTGGGCTGGGTATAAGAGTCTGCTCTGGATCCCTCAGTGAAACCCAGGAGTCCTGATTTAGTCCATTTCTTTCATCTTTCTAAAATACTTCTAGAGCTCTCTAAAATGAGGGCTATTGTCCATTGACTCATGCCTGGAGGTTATCGTACCCCTCAACGATTTTCCGAAATAATAATCCCAGTTATTATCATGGTTAGATCTCTCTTTGTTTCTTTCCTTCAGCTGCGGTGCCTAATGCTATCTTTGACCAGATGGAGAATGCAATTAAAATAAATATAATGTAATATAAAAATAAAACAGAACATATTGCTTTTGCAGGGCAATCTGGGCCCAAGATTCTCTGCAGTGGAAATTACTGGCTAAATAAACCTATTTCCTCATTGACACAAAACTGAGACAACGGATTGGTTACAACAACAACCACAAAAAAAAAAAAAAAAAGGAAAGAGAGAAAGAAAAGAAAAGAAACAACAACAACAAAAAGATGTGATTGTTTTCGAAATCGAGACAAGAGGTTGTTCTCAAATGGAAAATTATTGAAGTAGAAAGTTTATTTTTCTCTTTTTTCTTTTTACACAAATGTCATCAGTAAATTCAATAAAATTAGAGTCCAGGTGCTACCCGGATGAAAAGATGAATAAGGAGAGTTATCTCCCTAAAGGAGCTTCCAGTTTAGTTGGAGAGAATACATGTACAAGGAAAGTAAAATAGAACAGGGCAGGAGAATGTGAACAAAGAGATTCTTGTAGCTATATTCTGGCAGAGGCTCTGCTCCCTAGGATTGCTGTGTGAGAAACTCACCCTTCCTAACAAGATACTTCCAGTATAGAGTGGCCAAATAACAACCTTGACCACTTAATCATTATAGACACTGTGCCTCAGTAAAGAGATTTTTAGTACAAGTAACAAATAGACTCACATGTGTGAAAACAAGAACTTGTTGGAAGAACCCATGTGTATCTCATTGAGCTCAACAACCCTTAGGCTCCAGGAAAAAAGGAAATAGGGATAAAACAATCTATAAGAACCAAGAGAGCTATTGCCAATCTTTCTGTGACTGTGGAGTCACTTGCCTCTCCTTCTCTCCAAGTGCCCTCTCTATTTTTTTCTCTCTCCACACCAGCTCCTTTGCACATGGCAAAACATCACGGGCCCAGCCCTAGAAACATACCACCTTCTGGCATCAAGGCTTCCAATTGATTACCACACTGGGTCCAAACTCCTAGAAGAAAATCTCATTGGCCCGCAAGGGGTCCACTGTCCATCTCTGATCCAATCAGCTATGACCAGTAAAAGAAATGTCAGTCAGTACCCACAGACATAGCCATTATTTGAATCAGACAGTTCTTAGAAAGATGGGGAAATGAAGGCTGGGTAGACACACCAAAAGGTCTTCTGCTATGAAATCCAGTTACAATTCATTGTACCAATCCTTGGCAGTTTACTGAATACTTTCACTTCTGATCATTTCTGTGGTGAGGCCATAAAAGATATCCTCATTCTTAACTACAGTTTATGATTTATCGTTGACATGCACAACCCAACCTCTCAGAATCCTGTTTTCCATTTCCAAAACCCAAGAGCATGACTGACATAAGTATTACCAAAGTCTATAGCCTCAGAAGAAGGGCCTGTCTTATCGTCTTTATTCTTTTCAAATATACATACTGTATTAGCATTACAAAGCTAGTAAAAAGTTTATCTAAAGGATTTAGATAGGGAGGCTTGCAAAAGGCTGAAAAATCACATTCTGCCTACTACACGGCAACAGCAATATCTGAAAAGTCACAAAAAGAGGGGAGCAAATCACTGTGCCGTGGAGACATCTGACCAGAGGCCGTGCTGCGGTCCTAGTTAGGTATTTCTGTTGCTGTCTCGATTACACCTAAACAGTTACATATCTTTTATTCTTATTACTTTTGAATATTTTGAGTGTTGGCAGAGGATAGTAAATAGAACAAGTTCTAACATTTCTTGAAAATTTACTACATGAAAATTATTTCACGTAATGCAAGGATAACCATGTAATTCTTACATTAGTCCGACGAGGAAGCTATTCTTGTTATTTTGCAGATGAGAAAAATAAAGCTTGGAGAAGCCCAGTGGCTATTCAGCTGATAGTTGTCTATGGGTAGACTATCCCAGCTCTAGCCACTACTCAAAATCGGCTCCCCAGACTGATGTCTTCCTTGACTTCAGGTATGTTTTATTTGATGACTGCACATCCAACAGAAAGAATGACTGAAAGTGTAGAGGTTTCAGTCCTGTCTCTGAACATAGTAGATATGCAACTAGGATAATCCGTTCACTTCTGTAAGCCCTTTTTCTTCATTTCTTGACAATGGGACACTGTACATGAAAGAATACGGAGCTGTAAGCGCCATGTCAAAGTACTGAAACAATCAGGTATAATGTATCAGTGTGTCTTCCTCGGGATTCTTGCTTTATAAATGAGGCAACTGAAGCCCAGAGACTATATCTACCTGGGCGGGCCCCTTCCAGCTTTACCGTTTCATGACCCTAAATGTGAGGAGGTTTACCTGGGCTCCTCGGCCGAGCCATTCCAGATCTTTTTGGCCCTGAGAACACTAATGGGATTTCCTTCAAGCTTTCTGAGTCTCGGAACTGTGGGGTCAGTACTTAGGGAAGAGCTGCAAAGTCAGAGCAGAGCACAGCAAGTGACATTCACTTTTCATGTGATTTGCACATTTCATTGTGTCACTTTGTGGCTCATTCCTCATGTTTTGCTGACTTCTACTTTAAAGAGACATGCACTTTAAGGGGCTCCTTTTCGTAGTGAATACTTGAGTCATCAGGGCCGCCATGCTGCGTAACTCTAGGTATGAAAGAACCCTCTGCATTGTGCAATCTGGGGACTTGCTAGAGTGGCAGTGGGTGAGTCAACAGCATGACTGACACTCCTCCTCATACTCATCATATTCAGGGAGTCAAAGGGCACAGCCTTGTTAGCACTTGGTTCAGATACTTCATTTTTCTATCCAGAGATTTCAAATTCCAACTTCACCACTTACTTGCAAGGTATTTAACCTCTGTGCCTCACTCTCTCATCTGTAAAATGAGGAGAACATTCATTTGTACCTCACAGGGTTGTTGTTGAAGATAAAATCTCATCTTTTCATATAAAATGCTTTGCAGAGTGCCAAGTACATAGTAAGTATCCAAAACATGTTACCTAATATTACCCCTCAAAACACACACGCGCGCGCGCACACACACACACACACACACACACACACGAAAAAGCAATGTTTTGATTATAATACACAAAGACCATTTCCCTATTGCATAAGCAAAACAATTATGGTTTTTCATTTCTCTGTGTTTTCAAGCAAAACTGTGGGTATAAAATTCAGAGCAGGGCCAAATTGAATTTCCAGGAAAGTAATATCTGAGAAGCTTTTAAGCAAGAGAGAGGTTTGTTGGCTGAAAGGCATAAACACATCTTAACCTTGGAACCAGAATGGAAGCAGACAGCATGGCTGGCCCCTTACCACTTGCTGAGGAACCTCTACCTGCGTGAAGGCCTGTACACTGCCCAAATTCAATTCTGCCAGCCCTTCCTTCTTTCTTCCTTCCTTCCTTCCTTCCTTCCTTCCTTCCTTCCTTCCTTCCTTCCTCTTTCCCTCCTCTTTTTCTTCCTTCTCTCCCTCTTTCTTTTTTGGTGTGAGATAGTTATATCCCCAGAATGACCATGGGAACATGGGTGTCTTCGTGGACCGAAGCTACTGTGGACACGCTATTTACATGTTAAGATTATCTGCTCGCACACCAGGATCACATATAGAAATTTCTACAGGGATCAGACAGGCAACATAACTGAGTGAAATAGACTGGCTTGGAACTGTGGAAGACTAGAAAACACATATTTAAAGAAGGCCACCATTCCACCAAAACTCCAGGCCACTGTTGCCATGCTCGTTAAGTGCTACCAGATATTTCCATTTTAAAACAGAAGTAGAAACTCTGCATTTTAATCTCAAACTTCTCAAATTTTTTAATTAAGAGAAACTCATTACAAAATTAAAAACACCTTAGAGTCTAAGTCTGAGCCACTTTAGAACTTTAGAACACCCAGCAGTAATCAGAGCTCAGAATTTACAGATGATTGGTATATGTGTGTACATGGGGGAGGGAAGCAGTGAGAAAGACTTCAGTTTCTACGGAATTGTTTTCACCAAACACATTTGTGGTTAGTCACAAAATCTTTCCTAAGGATACAAACAACTTTCAAACTTCTGCTCTCAACCATAAGGGAGTAACTGGTACCAGATTTGCCCTCCCACCATAAACAAGTATAAAGATGGTCAAAGTGTACAAGGTATCTGTTTTTAAGCTTGAAAAACAAGCAGTGAAGGATTGTGATCCCTGAGTAAAAGAGAAATATACAAGGTGAACCTCCCAGGCTTTTTGCTGGGGAGCATTTTCCGGACACAATGTAGAAAATTGGAGCTCAAGTGGAGTGGCAGTCTTGCTGACTTCAAAAGGCGGAGATTCCAGACAGCAGAAGTACTTGAAAATTTCAGGGCAGGGTACTAGAAAAGAGGAAGCTATAAAAGTCTGTGTGGGAATTCACCTTATGTGTTTGGCTAAGGCTGGGCTGAGACATTGCAGAGCAAGATTCAACAAAGTCTAGTAGAGAGATGCTGTTGCAAGGCTGAGAGTTGAATGAAGTAGGAGATTTACTGGGAAACTTGGGAACTCTGGTGCATCCAGGGTGGAGAGACCTCATTGAGCACCTTGGGCATTTAGTTGAGAACTCTGTAAGACCACACTGCAGGAGTAAAGATCATATTCAAGAGTCAGGACCGCACCACAAGATTAAGGTCAAAACCAAAACAGACCTGTCCTTAAAAATGAATTAAACAAGGTTAACAGAGCCCAAAAGATCCTCCGGTGATTTAACTGCTTCCCAGAACAAAACTCAATGTTCTTTAAAAGAAGATGGAATAATTCAGGTCCCTACAACAAGTCATGCACAAGGTTCATCACACAAGCCAAAATGGAGAAATAAAGAAAGAAGTAGAAAAATGCGACCCATAATAAGGAACAAAAGCAATAAAAAGAAAGATTCTTAGACACCCAAGACAAGACAGACAAGATTATGAAAGCAATTATTATGTGTTCAAAAAAACATAAATATGTTTAAATATGTTCAAAAAAGGGTGGTCAGAAATGAAAAAAATGAGAAATCTCAACAGAGAAATGGAAACTATCAAAAGAGTGAATAAAATTCTAGAATTGAAAAGTACTCATTCTAAAACAAACTAAGTCACTGGGTTGGCTTAACAGTATATTGGAAACTACAGAAGAAAGAGTTAGTGGATATGATCAAGAGCAAGAGATCAAGAGAAATTATCCAAACTGAAAGATAGAGGGGGAAAAAAAGAACACAGATTTATTAATTTGTAGGACAACGTCACACAGTCTCATATATGTGTGATCGGAGACATGAAAAAAGAAGAGGGAGCAGATAAGTATATGAAGACTTAATGCCAAAAGTTTCCTCAACTTGAAGAAAGATATCAACTTATGAATCTAAGAAGCGTGACAAACCCAAGAAAAAAAATGGTTTAAAGTTGTATATAAAACCATGTAAAAACTATAGGCACAATTGTAGCGATCCACTGAAAACTAAAGATAAAGAGAAAAATCTTAAAAGCAGCCGGAAGAAACAAGAAGACATCTTACACTCAAGAGAACAATGTGCACGTGAAGGATTTCTCACCAGAAACAACTGAGGTAAAAAGACAATAAAATGACATCTTCGATGTGGTGAAAACAACAACAGCAATGGCCCTCCTTCAGAAGTCTATATTCAGTGAAAATATGTTTTTTAAATGAGTGTAAAAGAAGACATTTTCAGATAAATGGACGTTGAGAGAATTCCAGCAGGTGAACACTACAGAATATGCTAAAGGAACTTCCTGATCCGAATGAAATAATACCAGTTAGGAACTGACATCTACAAGAAGGTCTGAAGAGAATCTAAAATAGTAAATATGGGTTTAAATATAGAAGATAATTTTTTCCTCCCTTAATTTTGCTGAAAAACAATCACCCTTTAAATAAAAGAATCATCAAATTGTATTTTGTTATTCCTTGGGCACATTCAAATAGGATGATACGAGCACAACAGTGATTAAATATAATTTTATTATTGAAACGTTCATACATTTTGTGTGAGTACTACAATAGTAACTTTAAGTAAATTATGATAAATTAACGATGCATGTTTTAATCCCTAGAAAAATGGTGCTCAAAGCTTGGTGGGAGACTAGCCATACCAGCATCACCCAGGAGTTTGTTATAAATGCAAACTGTTGGTCTCTGCCCAGACTAACTGAATCAGGAATTCTCGGGAAGAGGGCCACCAATTTTTGTTTTAACAAACTCTCTAGGTGGTTTGAGAATCATTGCCATAAAGCAACAAAAAGCAAACCAAAAATATTATAAAGATGTGTTTCTAAGGCAATGGAGAGCAATGGAGAGAAATATAGGAGCAAATACTCCTCAATTCATTTTATGATGCCAATATATCCCTGATGTGAAAGCCTGACAAAGACATTATAAGTAAAGATAGTTACAGACCAGTATCTCTGATGAGCATGGATACAAAAATCTTTAATAAAATATTAGCAAATGGAATTCCATGAAATGTAAAAAAAATAACACATCATGATCAAGTGAAGTTTATCCCAGGAACATGAGACTGGCTTAATCTTTTTTTTTTATTTTTTAATTCATATCTACAGCACTTGGTCTTTCTAGGTGGTCTCCCATCCAAGTACTAACCAGGCCCAACCCTGCTTAGCTTCTGAGACCAGACAGGGTCCGGCTTATTCAAGGTGGCATGGCCATCTACCATGGACCATAGCTCCACTGGGATGTGAACCCAGGACTTTCTATGTGTAAAGCAGCCATGCTAACCGCTATGCTATGGAACCACATCCATGGATTAAAACTTTTTAAAAAATCATTCAATATAATTTACAGATAAAAAAAAAAGAGAGAGACAGTAAGTGTTGATCATCTTAATAGAGGAGAGAAAATATTTGACATAATTAAATACTCATTTATGATTTAAAATCAAAAGCTTTATAAGGGAACTCTCTTAACCTGATCTGCATCTGCATCTACAAAAAGCCTAAAGCTAGCATCATGTTCCATGGTGAATCAGCGAATCTCTTCTAACATTGGGAGCATGCAAATTCCATCACTTTACTCAAATTGCCCTGGAATTCTTAAGAAAAGAAAAAGAAATCAAGGGCATAAAGATTGAGAAGGAAAAAGCAAAACTAGGTTTATTCACATCCTCATATGATTATTTATGTAGAATATTATAAATATCTTTTTATATACTAGCAACAAACAACTAGTAAATGAAACTTTTTAAAAGTATTTCAGATAGCATCGAGAACATTGAATACCTAAGAATAAGTTTAATAAAAGTTTGCAAGATCTATCTATACCTATGAGCATGGGAGGGTAGGATGCAATGTGGCCAACTCATTTAGGAAATTATAGCGTTAACATGGAAAGGAAGCCGTTGGGGCCTGGACCAAGTCGTTGACAGTGGATATGGAGAAAATGGAAAAGGAAACTGATTTGAGAGACATTTAGGAAGTATACTCAATAGAATTGATTAGACTTGGGGCGGAATAAGGAGGTACAGTAGAAAGAGAAATACAGAAGGACTTTTAGATTCCTGTCTAGAGTGACTAAAGATGAATGATCATGGCCAGTAATCAAGAAAGAAAATATTAAAGGCAATACATTATTAAAGGGCAGGGAAGGAGTGTGTCTAATGAACTAATAGTATTGCACAGATTGAATTGAGGTACCCGAAGGAGACCCGAAAGGAGAGATCAAATAGGCAACTGGGTAAAACGTCAGAGCACTGAACCCTGATTACATTCTGCTTTGCTGTAGCAACTTGGGTTGGTCCCTGCCTATCTTTTTTTCACTCTCATCTATAAAATGAATTTAATCCTTCTGATTCCTTTCACCAAAATATTCCAAGGCTAATAGCAAAATTTTAATTCGGTTTGTATTTTAGAAAAAAAAAAAAAACCCTAACTTTAGATCTAGCTCTACTATAAGCAATCAGGGCAGAAGTAAAAAGCCTATGGGTTTTGGAATCAAGCTAACCTCGATTCCAATTCTTGCTCTGCCACTTAGCAGTCAGGTGATCCTGGAGAATTTAATTTATGCATACCAACCTCAATTTCTTCTCTAGCAAAAGGGGACTAAGAATCTTACTTTGCAGCAGTGTTGTGATAATTACAAGAGAAACTGTGTGGGAAAGTACCTCTCACAGAATCTGGCACACAGTGATACATACGCACGTCTGAGCAGTCTTCCTTTCAGATGATGAAGTGTTGATACTTCAAAACAGCCTCAGGTAAAAGTGTGAAGTATGACAAACTGTGGACTCTGTTTCCCTCCCCAGCTCTCTTCAAAGCCCAGGCGTTTCTCCCCTTTTACATCATCAAAATCAACTCTCAGGAGAATGTGACATCAGTCATTTGCCTCTCATTGTTAATGAGCTTACATCATCCCCTGTCTCACCAGGGGGACTTCACATTCCAAGCCTTTTATGTAATAATAGAAAGAATGGCTTTGTTTCTGGTTAAAGGCTCAGTCCTCTGATTGAGAAGGAGGCTGTGCAGAGTAGGGTCCCCTTCCTGAGGCTGGTGAAATTCTACCCATGAAAGTAACTAATTCCCTCTTACTTGCTTCTGAGTTGGTAGCTTAAAGCAAAGAACCCCATTTCACCACAGCTAGTGTACAGACATCCCAACCAGCACTCTGCAGCTTCATTCTCCACCATCCTCCTTGTCTAATTACCTCCTTGGCTGTGGACTTTTATTCTGGATTTCTCTTATTATGTTATTAGTAGTTGTAATTCTCCATAAGAGACAAATAAGGGAAAGGGGGATATTTGTCTATTATTTATGACTCTTTAAGCGAAATGTCTGTAGGTTAATTAAATTGAAAAGTATTCCCTCTGGGATGTACCAGGTCCCGGTGGTCCAGTTAGGTAATAAAACTATGGTGAAACTGAACACATGATTGTGTGGTGCTTTATTCTCATCAGCAACAGCATCCAAATACAGATTTAGTCAATTATTGGGTGATTCGGAATAGGGTTTTCAGGGAATTTAATTTTCAAAATGGCCTGTGTGGGCACTGTGGTCGCTGTGGGGCAAATGAGCTAGAGCTATTGCAAGGCCAGTGGTCTCATGTCCTTACTAAACACATTGACCCAGAAAGGGACTACTGAACAAAAATTTCTGTTCTCATTTCTATCAAAGAAAGTGTCTACCACCACAGCAACCTCTGTTAGAAATGTGTGTGTATGTGTGTGTGTATATGCATATTTAAATTGCCTCATTTTCTTCATTTCTCCAGCCTCCCACCATTAATTCTTAGTCTTTGTAAGCATCTTAAATTTCTCCAAGCAATAGGACAGATGTTATCAGATCCAGCAACAATGAAATCAATAAAGACTTTGGAGGGAAGCAAGAAGAAAGGTAGAGGGTAATAGCAATTCTTCAGACTGAAAAGCAATCTAACCCATTTTTAATTTAATTTGGAGTGCCATTATTTCAGGATTCCAAATACTAAGGCCATATTAATCATGCAGATCCCATGTCTTATTGAGTTGTGGCAGAAAATTACTCTTTTTTGTGACCCTGAGTTAGCAAGGACATGCTGGGCAAACAGCCAAGGTTCTATAAGCTCAATAATAATAATAATCTGTACTTAAAGTTACTGTGATGGCTATTAGTCACTGGCTTTCTTGATAGGAGAAGTGTCACCTCTTTAGACCCTATAGCTGTTTGACTTAGCACTTTCTTTAGTGAATGAGAAATATCACCAAATAAGCTATCTTTCTTGCATGGGGGAAAGAAGGAATAAAACATAGGTTATAGAGAAAAGCTATGAAGTAACAGATATAAAGAAGAAGCAAGTGTAGGGGTGGTGTGGAATTTGGGGAAAAAATGAAGAGACTGACCTTGTCAAAGAGGGCAAAAACCTTCCTTTCCTAGACAGTCATCTGAAGGTGTCTGATGGACTAGAGATTTATTTTGAACCCATCTGCTCTTCCCCAAAAGAAAAATAACTGGTGACCTACTTCCTGTAACAGAGCAAATAGATATTAAATCCCAAAGCATTTCATTCTGCATACTAGGCTTGGATTCTTTTTTCTAATTGCTGTCATTTATTGAATTCATATTGTATGCAGAGAGTTCACAAGTTCATTGACTACATTAGCCGTATCTAATTTTTGCCACAAAATCTGCACTTTGTATTCTCTTGTTTTATAGATGAGGAAACTGAACCTTTCAGAGAAAGTATGTTATTTGCCCGCAGCTATCATGAGGCAGAGCTGGTGTGATCTGGAATTCCAAGCCTCCCACTTGTTCTGCATCACCATGCCTTGTTCCCACAACTTATAAAGGTGTTTTGTTGCTGTTCGTTTGTTTAATAAAGAGTTCAAAAATGGCCTTCCAAAATATCTTTTTCTTAGTTAAATAGGTATCTAGGCTCTTAGGTAAATGCTGAGATTTCTGAGCATTTATTCTCACCTTTTCAGAGTTCTTCAAATATTTGTTTGATTTTAAAGGCACGACTAGTTAAAATAGGCCTTAGAAAATAGACATGTGATCAGTTTGCAAGACAACTTCTCTTCAAAGTCTTAGAAATTAGCTGCAAGGAAAATGTAGATGCCACCACTGTGGTGGAGGACACTTCATGTATCCTATGCTATACCAGCCCGTGCTAGAAGGTTCTATGAATGTTCTAAAATTAGTTGTTCTCAAAGTCACAGTCTTACCTTCTCTGTGCCTCACTAGAAAGAAGGATTAGTGATCTGAGTCATTATCTCATTTTGTGAAACAGTCAGGATGAATAAAATAATACTAGAAAAATACTAATTGTTAGAAAGGTACAAACAAATTTTTGAAAAAGCTGTTTCAAAAACACTAATTTTTTTCAACTTAGCTTCTAGGGAATGAAGACACAAGACAGTCAATAATTCAAATTCCCCAGTAAAATGGGAACATTTTATTTCTTTATTTATTTTACGAATCCAAATGAGGGGAAGTATTATTGACCCTGAGGAGTACAGAGGTTAATTTATTTGCAAAAATCACCTCATGCCACATGCTCTGGGTGGAAAAGAAATGATATTCAGCCTCATGAGAAAACAATCGCCTCTTTCCCTCCCTCCACACACACACCCTTCCATTTTTATTTGTTTCAGTGCCTGTTGGTAGAGGGGCTGATTTCCTGGAAGCCCCTCGGAGAGCTGTTGAAGTCTGCTTTAGCATATCAGAGCTCGGATGTTCTCAGTGTCCATGAGAGAAATCATAGGGGAACAAGGGGACTATCTGCAATATGGATGACAGCCAAGCACATTTTGCAGGCCTATTTATTTATTGATTGATGTATTTATTTATGATTGGCAAGGCCGAGTATGTTGAATTACTCAAGGTTAATTTAAAAAGTAGGTTAGTAGGCAAGCCCAAAGGTCAAGTTGTTTACCACTAAAACTACTATCCTTTATCTCCACCCAAAATTATTCATCAGGAAAATGACTTCCATCTTCAATCCAATCTATAAAATTAAAGCATTTCCTTAAATTATTCCCAATAATTCAAATAAGAGAACACTAAATTTAAGTCATGACTTGTTGACATTCGAGTTTTAAGTTTATGAATAGACTCATTAAGGAGCTTTCTGATTTAAAAGATTTTTTTTCTTTAATTGCATTTTGGAATGATATAGACAATTATTCTATTTCTTTCTTTCTTTCTTTCTTTCTTTCTTTCTTTCTTTCTTTCTTTCTTTCTTTCTTTCTCTTTCTTTTCTTTCTTTTTAAATGTAGAATCCATCTCAATTCCCTTTAGGGAAACTATATCTACTCCAAGGTGTATAATCTGGATGGGACTGTAAATGAAGGCTCCTCTTCCCCTAGATTACTGATTGAAAGGTCACCAAAGCCAGGTCAATCAGAGCCTCCCTCCTAAACACCCTGAAGGGGGCATGCACCCATCCTGGCAGCAGAGGCTGGTGAGACGGTTGAGCAAATCTTGAAACTGAGAACTCTAAAGCAATCTGGTTCCTTTCTTTCCCATCTAGTTCAGTCCCTCAGTTGTCCCTTCTATTCTGTGAGCCTCCCTCAATGATACTCCCCACACCTTTATAAAGTCCCATTTTATTAAGTTAGCAGAAAAAAAAATTAATTGAAAAAAATTCACCAGAATGCATTCCTTTTGCTTGCAATTATATACTTTAATACACAATCTCAAGGCACAAAGATGAACTGGAGGTGACGATGTTAAGACCAAAGTCTAACCGAGCCAGGAATGTGGATGACTTGTTTGAAATACTTCTGCTTTGTTCGTGTTCCTCCCTTACATTGTTTTAGAAACATCTGAGAGGTGGGTGGGGGGGGGAACAAATTATAGTTGAATCTCTTAATTAGCTACCAAATCTCTTGAAACAGGAATCAAGACTTAACCTTCTCTGGTATTTTCCTTTTTGCATTCTGCACCCTGAATGGTAGTCTCAGTAACCAAGTTAATTCTGGTATAAAAAGCAAACAAAATACATCACTTAACAAAAGATAAGACCAGGTACATTTCCATCTGACATTTTTCATCAGTGTCCCTTCAAAAGTTAACATTAGGAAATTATGAATGAAATGAATCTTAAATTCTGTATCAGACCATGCCAATTCCTTAGCTTTGCAGATTCCAAAACCTGTTCCAAATTAAGTATTTCATTAGTTTTAATGTATCTTCTAACCTGATTCAGACTCTGGGATGCATTTTATAATTTGGGTTCATTCATAATTCACTCTTTAGGAAATTATTGTATGAATAACAGCTGGAGGAAATCATCCTCCCTGCTCTAAGAATAGGTAATATAGATAATATTATGAAGTAATAACAGCAAGTTAGCACAGGTTTCCACAGACCCATGAATTAAACTCAGATCCATCTGCCCTCAAAGCCTAGGCAGAGCCTAACTTATATACCTGCCATGGAATATCCCCTAGGTCAGGACCACATCTCCTGATGTGGAAATGAGACCAAGAACCAGAAGAGAACCTCTTTTTCTAATGTTATAGCATCAAGGCAACAGATCCTTGGGAATTTTTAAAATTAGAACCATTTCTAGGTGTAGTAAGAGAATTTTATAATTTTCAATCTTATGGTTTTAAATTTCCCAAGATTCCTATAAAATAGAGGCCATTATCACACTCAATTTACACACAGAAGATAACACACACACACACACACACACACACACACACACACACACAGCTTAACAAGATTACTTAATAAAGGTCCTGGAATAAAAAAGATGATCTGGGCTTACCAGTCTGGATAAAATAGTGAGTCAGCACAGATTATTGGCTGCCCCAAACTCTTCACTGCAACTCAGCTTCAGAGATGCAATATGAGAGCTGAAGAAGCCAAGGGAACACAGAACTTACTAATTTACCACTGACTGCAACTAGCCCTTGGGAAGACCCAAAGTCATAAGAAGAATTGCCTCGGAAGGTAAGTCAGAGATCAAGGAAAGGGAATGACTAGGGAATAGCTTTCTCTCCTTCACCTTGTTTTGGCAGATTCCCGGTCATGCACTTCTGCCTCAAGACAGGCCAGTGCCAACTGGAGGAGCCATAACCTCAGGGCAGTAATGGAGCCCAGTGGACTCCGGGAACGTGAAGCAAAATGTCCAGTTAGAGAACTGTTAGAGTTCAGAATATCAAGAACTTGGTGGGTAGGTTGGATATCAGAGTGAAAGAACAGAAAAATCAAATAAAGATTTTATATAGAGATCGCTAATGAAAATCTATTAATGGGGAAATATATGGTGGGTTAGACCACATGTAAATGAAAGACTTTCATTTTTCAATGACGAAACTTCAAAATATTGAGGGAAAGATATTTGCATAAGCGACGTGGAATTGCTATTTAAATTATACAAATAATTTGGCAAATAAGCAAGAAAAAGAGAGGCACTCCAAAAGAAGAGAAAAATGGGAAATGGACATGAACAGGCAACTGACAGATGGGGAAATGGAAACAGCTACTAAGTATATGAAAGATATACATATTCATTAGTAATCAGAGAAATGCAAATTTTAAAAAATTACATATCATTTTACACCATTTTACATATCATTTTTGCAGATTGGCAAAAATTAGAAAGTGTTGGCAAGGATATGGGGAAGCTTTACCCTAACTGGTAGTGAAATTATAAATTGGTGCAAACATTCTGTATAGCAATCTGGGCGTGAAATAAAGTAGGTGTATACTCTCATCACTCAGAAATTCTACTACTGGGAATATATTCTAGAGAATCTGTTGCTCAGAGACCCACAAGGACACATGGTGATAGAGGATCATTGTAGTATTATTTGTGGTACCAAAATGTTGGAAGCAATCTAAGTATTCACTAGAAAAGCTAGGTATCTACTAGATATCCACCATGGAAATGTGTAAGTAAAATGCACTACATGCAGGAGTCAGAGATGGGATGTGTGTGTGTGCTGGAACAGTCTTCAAGGCTAAGAAGCAGGGAACTGTATTTAAACAGAGAAAAATGTGTAGAAATCGAAAGTACTATGTTAGATGAAAAGAAAGAAAATGAGATGTATAGCACATGACGATCTACATAACTTTAAAAAGCATACGATCTTCTAAACAAACACTATAAACTAAATAAACATGTGAAAGGTGGATTAGAAGAATCTATGTAAAACACTCCTGAGAAGGGGATGATGTGAGTGCCAAGGGGACCAAGGTGGAAACAAAATAAAATAAGATAAAATAAAATAATAAAAATAAAATAGGGGCCTTTCAAGGTTGAGAGTGTATCAAATTGTTTCAATTCTGTATACCTAAGATAATAAATAAACAGCAATTAAAGTCCCTCTAACAATTCTCTCTACTTTAAAATGCACTATGATCAGAAGTTACATTTTTTAGTTGTCGAAGAAGCCCAGCAGCAGAAAGCAAACTAAAATTGAAAAAAAACAACACCACTTATAGATTCCCTTGGTTAATCATTCATTTATATGCAGCGGTGGGATAGTGCTGATCTAGAGAATTATTGTATTGGTTTTGAAACAAGTTTGCTGCAGATGAGTGATTGAACAACGACATTTGCGTAGGTTAAATTGTTTTCTCTTTGTTCGCATGAAGAGACCATCATTTGAGGACTAAATACTCTATCGAATAATTTATATTTCTGACCAGATAGCTGATTGCTAGGAACTGTGCAGGCTAAAAACATTCCTACACAAGTCGGGCAGCTCCAAATCTGTCTTCTTTTAAAATAAATAGAGACACCAAGGAGGGCATGAACCCTAAGCAAGTAGAAAGTTCAGACAGAACATCAAAGATGACACCTCAAATAATTTTAATTAGTCATCTTCCTCCTTATTACAGGGAACAATTAGTGTAATGGGATTGCGTTGCCCTCTTTATGTGGAGCCTGTAAATGTGCTGTTTATGAATGAAGATAAATGGCACCCATGCCACAAGATAGTGCCATGATGTGGTGCTCTTCCAAGCAGATCTTCGACATGGGCAAGAGTCTCTCCAGCTCTGGAGTTCTAATGAAAAGTGAGACGAGACCCTTTTACATCTGGCTCCAGTCTATTCTGGGCTGCTTAATGTACCAGTGCCAGCTCTTTGCTACTTAGATGTATATTTAGCATATTGAAAGGAAAACCAAAGCAAGGATTTTACATAGGCGCTAATCTGATAATTACATGGGTATCCGAAAGCCAGACAGTAAGGCATAGTGAAAACAATATAATTAAATAACTTGAATGAGGCAGGAAGACTAGAGGAGAGGAGACTGGATGCCGAAGACATTTTATCGAAGAAGAAAATCGAAAGAAGATTTGATGCAGAAGCGCATTCGCTCTTGGAAGATGGATGGCAGTTAATAATCCCAAACCTCCCCCTTGACCCAGTGTTCAGTTTCCTGCAAGGACTGAAATTGTGATTTTAACTGTAAACAGAACGGTAAGGAAGATCGGGGAGGAGTTAAATTTCAACAACATTCCAGTCCAATTCTTCCAATTCTTAAGGCTTGGGAATGGAGATCAGCTATGAGAAATCTGGGATGCCTAAGAATGGCATTCTATAAATATCAATTATTTTCAGTTAACGTTTTTTGCTATCAGCCTAGCATTCCCACTTGCCAAAGTCTTCCAGCTGTTTCTGAAGTCACCCAAATGATGCTTGCAAGGAGCTGGCCATCGTTGCCTCAAGGGCCCAGGTGACTGGGAGGTTAAGTGAGCTGCCCCAGGCCACAGATTTCATTTTGAGATGTCAGGTGTCAGCGTGGAATTACCCCTTCAAGACTGACTCTTGGTACAACAAATAAATCTTTTCAGACATCCACTGTATACACAGTGTGAAAAACTCTCCTGAGCAGCGGAGACCTTTCGGGATGTAACTTCTACCTTTAAAGGTAACCAGCACATGTTCTCTATTGTTCCCTGTGATAACATGGGGTGTACATCATGTTTATTCAGCAGCGAGGACAAGAGGCTTGTTCAAAGAATCAGAACTGAGCAGGTACCAGACCTCCCAGTTCACTAGCAAGACTGAGACATGCCATAAGCAAACACACTGGTTCTTAAAAGTATCCTGTGTCACCTAAGGAGGCCAAGCAAACAGCTTGCTCTCCTGAGATAGCAGAATGATGTGGATAGAAAGAGAGCAGACCTTGGAATTCGACTTCATTTGATTCTTGTTCTCTACTATTTACTGGCTGAGTGAACTTGAGCCTCATTTTCCTCGTTTGCAGAAAAGGAGGAGGTATACCCAATTGAATAAGGTTGTTGGCATTTGCCTTCCCCCAAACTCGTAACGTCCAGAATGTGACTTTATTTGGAAAGAGGGTCTTTTGCAGATGTAGTCACGTTAAGATCCGATCGTTAGAATGGGCTCTCATCCGGCGAAACTGCAGTCCTTGTAAAAAGGGAAATTTGGACACAGATAAAAGCACAGAGGGAGGACAGTATGAAGAGACACGGAGAGAACGCCATGTGAGGATGGAGGATTAGAGTGATGGATCCACAAACCACGGGACGCCAAAGATTGCTGACAAGTCAGCAGACGCTAGAATGAAGCAAGGAAGCATCCTTCGGCTACTGAATCAGAGGGAGCACGCCCCTGCAGGCGCCTTGATTTCAGACTTCCAGCTTCCAGAATTGTGAAACAACACATTTCTATTGTTCTAAGCCACCCAGTTCGTGGCACTTTGTTACAGCAGCCTGGAAAATTTATTGTTAATTTAAAAAGCAATTATTTGTATAAAATACATAGCGGGTCCTCAACAAATTCAAGTTCTCTTCGTCAAAGAAAAAGGTTTATATATTTGAATACAGATAAATACTGCTCACTTTCTCTCTTGAGACTCCACTGTGGTCTGACCACATAGCCCATATGGACCTTTGAGTTTACTGAGAGTAGCCTTAAATTCTATAGCTCTGTGCCCAAAATTATCTGGTTTCTGGGGGATCTCTGGGTTAGAAAGGATTGAGGCTGAGCCAAAATTGCTAGGTCTGAATTAGAGCACCTGACTGGAACATGAGTTGCCATTTATTGGGAAGAACTGGGATGCTTTTTCTCCAGGGGGCATTGGGACATAGTGTCAGGCCCAGCCTAACTTGCCCACCCCACAGCTGGAGACTCTCCACACTATCTGCAGGCTCAACCATGGCCAAGGTCTCAGACCCCATCACCCTCAAAGAAATAACTGCTCTGAGGGGCCGTTAGCTGCGGTGGTCAAGCATGGACCCTGGAGCTGGGCTGCTTGGTTTAACCCCAACTCTGCTGTGTCTCTTTGGGCAACTTACTCTCTGAGCCTTAGTTTCCCCTCTGAAAAAAGGCATAATGAAAATAGCACCCAATCATGGGCTTAATGTGAGGATTAGTTAACATAGTTAAAGCCTATGGATTGGTGTCAGATACGTGGTCATAGTATATAAGTGTGTGCTATTATTGCTGCTACTCTTGCCATTAAAATCTAGTCCCTGCTTGCTCTCCAATACTAGCAGCTGGTTCCTAACCTCACACCTGAAGCGGGTCTTGATGGCTTGCCTAATGTTTAGTTTATCTGGAACTAGAACTAAGACCCAGACAAGACTCTTTCTACAATCTCAACCCATTGTTCTGGGAAGGAAGCCAGTGTCGATGGCCCTGCTGTCTCCTCCAAAGACGTCCCTGGTGTTGCCCACTTGCCAAAATGCCCAAATGCTTTGAATTCTCTACTCCTGGGCTCCACTCTCATGGTGTCATCTGATAATCTTCTGTGTCAACCCCTCAGTAATGTCAAATGGCTGGGCTATTACCTGTCACCTGCCAGCCAGATTGGGCTTATGTCGTTTCTCAGCAGCTGGATTGCCCCTGAAAAATCCACCCAGACACGCACCAGCAGGCTAGATGCTTCCTGTTTGCTCTAACTTCCTGCAGTAAATGGAGTCATGTCTGAATTGAGACTTGATGTTTCCACACCCGACCAAAATGGAGTATACTAATATCGACCACAAAACTTCTAAAACATTAAAAATATGTGGGCTATTTGACACTGCCTGTTTAGTAAAGACAAACCTTTCACTCATAAGGTGTTACATTTGATTGTATCAAATCATAAGAAACAGCATGGGGAAATCAAGATTTGTAAGACTTCGTAGAAGTATCTCTCATTTTGCAACCGTCATTCTCTCTAACTGCTGCAATGGGTGGTATGTGGAAAAATATCAACAACAACAAAATATAAAAGCCAAAAGGTAAATCTTTTTCTGCTCTACATTTCCTCGAGATGAGTTAAGTTCTACAACATGAGATACAGGGAACATGTAGAAAGTGAGGCTTGTTAAACTTACTTTGGCAAGTACTAATTATGTTTCTAACTCTATGCCAATTGCTTCACACAAATAATACAACAGAATTCTCATAATAAACTTGTAAATTAGATACTTATTCTATGTTGTGTGTGTGTGTGTTTGGGTTTGTTTTTTTGTTTGTTTGTTTGTTTTTTTACAGATAAGGAAACTGAGACACAAAAGAAGTGAAATAACTTGACCAATCTGCAAATCTACTTTAGCTGAGATTTGAACCCAGGTCTAAGTTCAGACACTAAATTTAAGAAATAAAATGCTTCTACATTCTTTCTTCCTTTTCCAATTGATTTTGGTTTCTACAGCACAACAGTGTTCAACTAGGCCTGCTCCTTCCAAATGTATTCAGTGACATTTGCTTGTAAGAGCCACAGCCGGCAAATGCTACCCCCATTGTCCCCAGCATAATGCAAAGTCACCGTGGCCCTGGGCAGCAGAGGCAGCCAAATTCCTGTTTAGTTTCATTAACTAACCCTGGGGGGTGGGGGGGGAGGGGGCTGGGATGAGGAAAACACTAGGACTCCGGTTCTCCCAGCCAGCAGCCAGCCTGGCACTTGCATGGAGGTGGAATGGGGCTGGGACCTGGATCAGGTGATGGTTCAAGTCTGGACGAGGTAGAGCCTGAAAGGTGAGCTTCAGAGACTTCAAGTAGATTGATGAAAATAAGAGTGGAGGAGGTACCTTGGTGAAAATTTTTAGGAATGTAAGCAGGAAAGGGGTGGCAAAAGCTTCCCCCCAAATCAAGGAAAATGGCTTCAGGAAGTTGAGACTTTTTCCCATTCCTATTTCCTTTACATCAATCTACCCCTAAGTAATCTTCAGGGAATTGGAGTGGCTGCTTTTTCCCAAGCAATAACGGGAATTCTAACTACAGGCCAATTAGAATACGCCCGGAACTGCCAGTAAAATGTTTCACTGACTTTATTGGTTTCATAAAACAAGTGAAAGGCATCAGAGACAGTCCAGAGCCTTGCCAAGATGTAAGTCTCTTTATGAAGTAGATTGAGGGGGCCATATGGGCTCCCGATATCTGTTCTCTTTCCTCCAGTGCACTGCTGCTAGCTACTGCTGCCTGCCCGGGATGCTCGGGCGTCAGGAGCACTGGCTCCCCACACAGACCTGAGCTGTAGTCTTTACTTCCCTGGATAGCTTGATCTGTGTCCTTGCAGGATTCATTCCCCTTCTTTCTGAGCCTCGGTTTCTTCATTTGTCAGTTTCAAGTGATACCCCTTTTATACCTATCTCAGGCGCAGTAGGTATAATTTAAGATCTTAGAGAGTAACCCATCACTTAAAAGTGCAAGACAGTTCCTTAACTGTCTTCATCCTTTTTCTCCTCCCCATAATACACTCCCGGGTTGGTTTTCTCTCAGTATTTCAAGCCTAGGCATAAATTATCCTTGCTCCCATCGACTCCCCTATTACAAGCGCTGTGTGTGTGTATTTGCAAACGTGCGTGCCCAGCATGTCTGTATCCTTGTCACTCTTTCTTTGTTCTTTTTCAAGGCTTTTATGAAAGAAGCAAATGGAATGGAATGTCCTTGACCAGCCCCTCCCCCTCCCCGGGACAGCATGTACCACCTACGACCCCCACCCCTCCCGCCACCATCCATCTCCCTTCCTCCATCCTCATTAGTGCAGGTGAAGAAATGAAAGCCAAGGAAGAGTGATTCGATTATTTGCCTGACCTTTGCCAGTGCCGGAAAGTGTGCGTAGATCCACGTGCTTTCCTCCAATGCCCTTTTGGGGCTTTTCTGAACGTGTCCCC